>OY754307.1:87328760-87928760 GCA_963573325.1 Astragalus glycyphyllos | reverse complement strand
AGCGTGTTTAGTTACGTAAGCAGTTTCGGATCCAGATCTCCTTAGCCAAAAGAGGAAATAGCTAGAATAAATGCAGAAGCAGAGCAGGACTGAAACATTGTTGAATTTAGAGTCAACGACAATGCGTTTCAATTTTCTTTCACATTTGATAAGCGAATAAACGACATTGTTGAGTTAAAAGTAAGTGCACCTGAGGCTTCCCGGCGACGACGGTGACGCAATCTTTACAACCTTGAAGCTTCTCGTCGGCGATTAGTGGCCGTACATTGACCGCAACTTTCACGCAACAATCTTCCCCTGCTTCCATGGGGAAGAAGCTTAACAACCGAGTGAGAGAGTGAAGGAGAATGAATGAATCAGAGCCAGAGAGACTTCGATCAAAGCAATTCGTTAAGCGGAGAGAGTCTCCGACAATGCAAGAGAGAGAGAGAAAGTAATATAATTGGAGAGAGAGAGAGGGAAAGCGAGGGTAGTTGTGGAAAAATGGTCTCGTAAGCAAGCATCACACTGAGCACTGTAAGGACAACAACCACTATCATTTTCCCTTCGCCTTCACTGCATTTTGTGGTCGCGTGTCTTCAACCTTTTCTTTCGTTCTTTCCCAATTTGCCCCTCTGCAACGGTCCTGTACATCTATACTCCCGCAAAAAAGATTCTGTTTCCGTTCTCATCACATTTACTAGTTTACCCCTTAATACTTTTTGAGGATGGAGGGAATTTTTTTCCTCTTTATTTCATTTCACAAAAAGTTTAAAAAGAAAACGAGGATAAATAAATGGGTGCTTATAGGGTGAAAGAGCAAATTAAATCTTTCATCGGTGGAACACTAAAATTGATCGTTGGTTGTAGTACTAAGATTTATCAATGGTTGTGATTTAATATTGATTGATTCAATCTTAACCATGATAGCATTTTAAACAGTATCCAACGGTCAATTTTAGTGTTTCACGGGTGAGAGATTTGATTTGCTCTCTCACCCTAGAAGCATCTAAATATTAGGGTGCTTCTAGAGTGAGAGAGCAAATCAAATCTCACCGGTGAACCATTAAATATGAAGTGTCAATTTGGTCCTTGGAACATGCCACATCAGCGACAACAGACAGAGTTAACAATGTGAGTAACGGTAGGGACTAACGTGACTGACAGATTACACTTTCAGAGACTATTTTGCATTTTCGCTCGATTCAAGGACCAAATTGACAACGAGCTACTTCTAGGGACCAAAATGACTATTTACCCTTAAATATGATCGAAAGATGTAGTATAAAAATTCATCAACGGTTGAGATTTAATATTGGTTGATTCAATCTTAACCATTCATAACATTTTGCACAATATTAAATCTCAACCATGTCACCTATGCACTGGAAACCTGGAAGAGCCTCAAGCACACCCGGTGCCTATAAATACCATCTCACCTCTGTGTCATGTACACATTCGTTCTCTCTACCTCATTCTAGACTTCTCATCGTTGACTTCAGCGTCGAAGTGTTATTGCAAATACCGCTCCCGACTTAGACTCTAAGGCACGAGTTCTTACTCGAGCACCACCTAGGCTCGAGTTAGATACGGATTAATTTTAACTTTTGATACTCTAGTTTTAGTTTTTGGGTGACAATTTCCATGTGTATGAGAGGAATTGGGTGTTGAAAAAAAAGCAAGTTCCAAAAATTGACCAAACCTAACTTAATCTAGTGGAGATGTGGATTTGAGAACAAAAGGAAAGAAAAGAAATAACACAGCGCACAAAGCCACGTGATGCGGAAGCAGACACACGCCATTACGAAGGGAAAAGGGGTATCTTTGTGTCTTTGACGGTACCCAGTCCCTATCACTGACGTCCACATTTCACAGGTGCCATAGTATTCTTGTCCCTTTGTTTCTATGACTCAGCGTTTGCATGTCGTGCCCATATTTTATAGTAATTTTAATCCTTAATTAATGTACTTATGCCTCATTTTTAAAATTAAAAATACTGCTTTTCATCCATTACAATTTAAAGTGAAGACAATTATTTCAACCTAGTTTAGGCAACTCTCAATTCATTAATTCTACATAAACTTGTTGGATAGGATAGGATAGGATAGGATATGATTGATGAATGAAAACGACCAAAGATCCAATGGACCAAAAGATAAAGGAAGAAAAGCAAGAAAAAGAAAGAAGGAAAGGTTTTAATTAATAATAACAAGAGTATAAAGCAAGAGGTATAGAGTGAGACCTTGTATTTTGGGTAATGTACCGTTAGAGGTAGCAATGGCAAGTAAACTGGAAAAGAAAAGAAAAAAAGGAAGACCCACCTATTGGGCGTATCCAGCTAGGTTAGAGTCCTCCTTCACATGGCGATTAGCTTCTAATCTATCGTATGGTGCGCCCACACACGGGCTCAATTGGTGAGAGTACGATGATGGTCCCCACAATTTGTGGCACCTAAATTCATCTTTTGTAGTATAATGCTACTTTAAGCAGGGTACCGCGCCTTGCCTGTCTGTTTCAACCAACCATAATGTATTATTGTACGTCTAGAACCAGCTCATCTTGTCATCCATGTTCTATTGGCAACAACAGAAAAATCCCAACGGTTGTGTGCCAATATGTCCAGCATTTTTACTCACTAATACTATTAAACTTAGACCCGTCATCGATATTATCGAGACACTGGGTTACTGGGTTATAGATCGGAACGATCGGTTACTAATAGAAACACATCACCAATCATAATTAAAAAATAGTAAAATTTCATGATATGTGTACCGGTCAAGAGCAAGTTGCCCTTCAGCAAGAGTAAGTTACCTCCTGCACACTGGAGTCTGGAGATGAGTAAGTTGTCTTTGACAGGCCTAACAGTCTAGATACATCAAATGCAGCACTATGCATTGAGGTGGATGGAAGTCGCCCATAATACAGACTCGGAAGTCATTCATAATACAGACTCAACACAACTAGCCCGACCAACCAAGCCCCATAAAAGACCTAATACTCACAAAGCCCAAAGAACGCATATATAAAGGGTCTCAACCACACTATCCAAGTATGCCGAAAACCCTTCTAATGTACTAGAGGGGGAGACTAACTTGGGCGTCAAAGTGACTTTGCAGGTACCCTCGGCGGCGCTTCACCTTCAATCGACAGAGTCTTTTTCATCAATGCTCAACCGAGGTATCTCCAAGAGTTCTAGCTTAGAACATTATGCAATATATCAATTTCTTAGTTGAAATAGTCATCAACAAATATTACCATACCTTAAATACTCTTACAACAAGCAAAATCCTTCGTTTTTAGTTTTACTTTTACCTAAACACCCTCACAATAGATAACATTGTTTTGTAATGGGAAATTAAAAAATGCAACACTGGTTGGATCATACCGAGGCAATGACATGCCCGGTCCAACTACTTAGACTAGTATCACTGGGCCACGATCCGTTTGATTGGACTCTTATATATAAAAAAAATTATCAGTTTATTATTAAAAATTAATAATTTATATTGATTTAAAAGCTAAATAAAATATGTAATTATTAACGATTAATAAATATCATAATACCTTGATGATTTGTTATATATCATATGTAAATGAAGTTGAACCCCCCAAAAATGATCGTAAGATCAATTGGATCATGGATGTGTCATCTTTATGTCTCAAAATATATTTACTCAATTATGAGAAAAATATGTGTATTTTTTGTCCCAAAATATACTCATCTTTTGCCTAAGTCCTTCATTGTTGTATGATATTCATTATTCATTATTACGTGAACCTGAGAAATGAACTCTGTATCTTCCCTCATCCACACTTTGATAAATGAATTACCTTACATTGCATCTACGTACGTTCTCCTTCTGAAATACACATTTGATTAAATTTTCAGTTACACATTAAAAGACAACATTAACAAGAAGCTCTGGTATCCATCTGTCTCCATGAATAAACACGTGGCCATGTTATTAAGAAAGTTATAAGAAAAATTAAACATGGTCAGTAAAAAATATGTAACTCATAATAATGAAAAGGAGAATTAATAGCATTTGAAAAACAGCTCAAAGTTGTTGCGGAGGGAGTACTCATAAGTATGACGGGAAAGACCTCTTTAATAGCTAGAGAGTGCAGTTTGTTGGCATATCTTGACTACATTGCTTTAAATTGAAGGTCCACTCCGTTTACTTCCAGATTTGTGAATTACTAAACCCATAAATTATTGAACTTTTGCTGTTCTTTGTAGGGATCATGATGCGTACCCTTTGAGAGCTCAATGCCATATATGCATGTCACGTCTAAGAGCGTGGCATAAATTTGGCATTATAGCATTAGCGAGTCTTCCCTAAAATATCTATCTTTTTAAGTCAGTATCATTTCTGCGCAACTGTAGTTTGCAGATATATAGGACTATAATAGGCAACAAACCTATCTCTTAAGAGATTTAATATTGTCGCATACTCAATGCTGAATTAGGATCTTGGTTCTAAAATACAAAAACATCTTAATGTTGTATTTACAAATTTCATTAATACGGGTCGAGGAATAGTAAGTTTTATGTTTTGGGCTTGTTAGAGTGATAAAATCATTCGAACTAGGTAATCATTCTGAACAATATTTTTTATTATTTTATATTGATGAATATCTCAAGTAGAAAACGACCACTCCATTGTTCGACACTTTGTCTGCCAACTCTCAATGCGGTGATGGACTGCAAGAAAAGCAAAGTTGAAGTAAAAAAATAAAACAATTGTCTTTTTTCCTCATGCATATCTCTGCCTGCAGGGATGTGCATATTAAAACCCCAACCTTAACAATAAGCATCTTGTCAACCTAACTCTTCATTCATTGGATTTTCAATTTTGTCATACGAACGTTACCTCAGATGCAAACAAAGCAACCACAAGTGGTCCCCCATTTAACTGTTTATTCAGTCTTTACGGGACAAGATGTCTTTTTCGAGCACATGTAGTGTATGAATAGGTCACGTACTCGTGTTAGATACGTATTAGATACCGATACTTGTCGGATACTTCCGGATATGTATCTTGGGAGTATTCTGGAATTTATATTTATTTTTAAATTAAAAAAGACAAGATACTTACCGGATACGTGAGGGACACTTTGGGGATACGTATCCTGAGAGTATCTTGAGATGTCTCTTGATGAACCAGAGTTGGACGCTATGTTATTTTTTGACGATGGAAATGGAGGAGAGGAGAATGACACTGTTAGTGTTAAGTAGTGAATAGTAGGCAATTCTATAGAGCCTAGACTTCTTTCGGATATGACTTATGATGTTTTTTCCTATATTCTAACTTGGGTAGTTGTTTATCGTGGTTTTTGGTAAACACCGCTATTTTGAAATTTCTTCTGTTTGCAAGATCAACTAGTAAATCCTAAGACCATTTGTGTTAAAGTTTTTCCAGAAATTATGAATGTTTTACAGTTTTTAAAGGAAAGAAGGAAGATAACTGTCAGTTTCGCTCGAAACCGTCGAAGTCACTTCAGACAGAGATGAAGAGAGCAAATAAAAATGCAGAAAATTGCTTAAAGAAACAAAGTAAAATGCATTAACTGAAAAGAAAGTTGGTACACATGATCATACATTCTTCTCTGACTCGTTTTCTCTGTGATGTTGGAAGTTAGAGCGTGAGAATCTGTAATGAGTTTGTGACCTCTTTTTCCTATGAAAAACTACTATTTATACCAATAGAAAATAACTGTACAAAGTTTAAAAATGTAACTGCCACGTGCTTTCGACAAAGGTTGCTTGATTCTATTTCGTTATCAGGCCTCAACTTCTTCTTGTCGAAATCTCTGACTTCAGCCTCTTCGACTTTGCCAAAGCTAAGGTCGAAATCTGCTTGATGCAACCTGATAACTTATTCACTTCAGTGTCGAAATTGGTACTTGTCTCTTGAAATACAAGGTCAAAATTTAAAAATAAGTCAAACCTCGTTGACTGCATTTAATTGAGTCTGTCGAAAATGCAGGCTAACAGTAGCAGACTGTATATCTTTTGTGACATGTTCGTAGGAGGAAGAAAATATTTTTTTTAATGGGTGGGGAAAATACATTTAACTATGTTTACTTATTTTGATCAGAGGTATCTTTTTTGTAATTTTTTTTCTTTTTTGTAAATGTGATCATATCTATTGAATATTACGAGCAATTGTCAATTAGTATAATGAAGTATCTTTAGTTATGTTTTATATTTTTAAATTTTGATTTAATTTTTTTAATGAAGTATCCCTGCCGTATCGTATCTTGATTTTCAAAATTTTCCCGTATCCACGTATCGTGTCATATCGTATCCCGTATCGTATCTCGTATCCGGGCTACATAGCCTGTAGTTTAATGGATGCTCGAGAGTAATTAACACCGGACAGAATTTGCAACACAAATGTAGGGCTGGACAGCGGTCGACACGATGGCTTTGGACTCAAACAGCACGTCTGCCCTAACTCCGGGTGATAATAACACAAAGTCCAATTTGGCCCAAATATTTGTTCGGTTTTTCTTGGGTTTGATTTTGTGGATTGGGCGGGTAAATCAAGTGGTGGATGAAGGATCCAGAATCAAGAGGTTCAAAATTTTTAAAAACATTAATCGCTAAAAATATAATAAAAACAAATCAAATATATTCAAATAGATAAATTATACAACTCATAATTGGCCTAGTGATGTGTTTGTGTGAAGTATTTATGTGCAAAATTAGGAGTCCTAAATGCAAAATTATAATTCCAGGGGGTTCAAACTATTTTTTTACAAGGTTCAAAATATTTTTATGTACGGGATAAATATATAAAAATATTTGTATACAAGAGATAAATGGATAAATTTCTTTTGAGGGGGTTCACTAAAACCTAGGTCCACCACTAGGTGAATAGATTAGGTTTGGATGGGTTAGGGCTAACTTGCCTAGCTCAAATTGGTTGCAAGCAGGGGGAAAAGAGTAAAAAATAAAGACCTAGAAAAAGGAAGAAAGCAGAACCCTAGCACCAAAAATTCAAAGTAGAGGTGAAGGTTTGCTACCAAAGGGAAACAAAATTGAGAACACAAACGATAAGGGAGACGAGATCATGAACACAGAGGGTAAGGGAGGCGAGATCGAGAAAATAGAGGGTGAGGGAGATGAGACCGAGAGGTTTAAAGATGTGAGAGAGTGACTAAGTGAGGTGGAGGAGATGAGGCCAAGAAGAGTCGGGCAGGGGAGATGAGAGTTAAAGTAGTGCTAGGGTTTGGTGGAGAGTGGATAGAAGTGAGATGGGATGAACTAGGCTTTGGTTTGGTGGGGGAGATAAGAGTTAAAGCAACACTAGGTTTAGTGGAGAGTGGAAAGATGTGACATGAGATGAACTGGAGTTGTGTGTGTGTGTGTGTTTTGGTCGGCTACAGCTTCTTGTCCCGCCTTAGGGAGTTGGGTCGAAAACATTGATATGAAAGGTTTTAGTTTGTGTATGATAAAAACATTCAACGAACCAAGTGCCCCCTCTATGTTCATTAGCAAAATCAACAACATATTTTAAGAAACAAAATTTTCTCCGTTAAAGGGTTTCAAGGTCAAGTCTAAGGGTTTGGATTCTGTTTAGCTACGAGACATTTAGACTCATCAAACAGAATAATAATATTTTATTGGATGAGTCATTCTCTCTGCTACAGAAAATTTTCACTAACTAGGGAGGATCTTCACTCAAAGTCTAGTCGAAGGTTGAAACTAAACATAGTTCATATCGGTTAATGGTGACTATTTATGGTAGCCATTGATGTTAGGAGGAATGATGAAGAAAAATTGATTAGCAAGTGAGTTGCTTACTCGAGCTCTCCTGATTATGACTGTATTCAGACTCAATCTCCGTAATACCTTATCATTTACAGGAAACATGAACCGACCTTCACCGATATATGTAAATGTTAACATTGCCCTATTAAGTAGATGACATCTTTCTGCTATGCAGTTTGGAAATGATTATGGAAGTGCAATGTATTATTTTTAACATTGCCCTATATGTAAAGGGATTTTGGAAGTACAGTGTATTATTTTAATTTTCATCATAAAAGGAACACGAGCACCAAGTAGGGGTACAACCAAACGATTTTAAGTAGTTTGTCATGACGTTGATTATAAAATGCCCTCAAAATCTAAATTTCTCGTTGCATAACATAATGATATAATTAACAAAGTAAAAATATTGAAATAGAAAATTTCTTATCAAGTGAATCTGAAAGACAAATAAACACTCCAACATTCAATATCTCTAATAATATAAATAAAATAAATGTTAGTGTCACAGTATTTTGATCACATTGTCATATTGGTTCTCTTGAGCATTTCATCCGTGGCTATGTTGGTTATCTTGGATTGTCTGATGTTGCGCATGATGAGGTTATGGGCCTTTTACATGCGATCTCTGTTTTTTGGAAAATGCAACTGCAAAAGGTGATTTGCTACACAAATTCTCAATATGTTTTGTCCTTGGTGAACAAGGGTATTCTTGATTTCCACAAGTTTGAGAATGAGATCACAATTATCGAAAACTTCATCAGTATAAGTTGGGAGTTCCAAGTGGTGCATACTTTGAGGTAAGGAAACAAGTGTGTTGATTTCATGACAAAGATGGGTGCTCAATGAACTAATCCTTCTGTGATTTTAGATGTTCCTCTGGGTAGTCTTGAACCCTTGTTATTTTAGCTCATGAAAGGGGAGTTTCTATTGTTAGGCTTTGGGCCTCTTTTTGTTTTGGTTTTTCTTTTGCCTTTGTAACAAAAAAAAAACTTTGTTATATTGGTTAAAATTTATAGGGTTTTTTCTTTTGTACCCCCACCCATTTGACCCTATACCCCCCCCCCCCCCCCCCCCCCCCACCCACACACACTCTTGAAAAGACCAAAATACCCCTTCACAAAATTCAAAAACCCCAACATATTCCCAACTCAAAAAAAAAGGAGAATCGGATTTACTCCACCCAAAGGTAAATCCGATTTCCAATCGGATGTACCCTACCCATAGGTAAATCCGATTTTTTATCCAAAAATAAATAAATAAATCATTTAAAATATTTAAATTATTTTTAAAAAAAGAAATTAGATATCAATAATATGAATATCGGTCTTCTTTGGGTTCAATTTAGTGTGTTGTTCGTTAACACGTGACGATGTTGTACGTCGAGCGAATAATTTAGGCTAAAAAATCAGTTTTCGGGCAACCTACTCCGATTGCAATGAAACCACGGCCATTAAATCCGAAATAAATCAAGGACCATGACTCCCGTAGAAGGTACTTCTTACGGGACTACGGGGCTCAAATTCCCAAATTCCATTGTTTACTATTTTCTATTATTTTTTTAAATTTTTCACTGTCTCCAAAAAATCAAAAAAAATTTGCATAGCCTTAGTTTGGTTTTATTAGATTTTTAGTGGTGTTTGTATAATTTTTGGATTAGTTCTGACTCTTTAACCGATTTTTAGTAGCGTTTTTATAAGTTTTTTAAAAAAAAAATAAATAAAATAAAAATTAATATCCAAAATCGGATTTACCTTGGAGGGAGGTAAATCCGATTTTCCTTTTTTTAGGGAAATCGGATTTACCTCCCCCCAAGGTAAATCCGATGGCTAAAATTAACAAATCGGATTTATCTCCCCCTAAGGTAAATCCGATTTGTCAATTTTAAAGTCGTATTTACCTAGTGGGGGTGCACGAAAAAGGTAAATCTGATGGCTAAAATTAACAAATCGCATTTACCTCCCCCTAAGGTAAATCCAAGCGCGTTCATTTTAGGCAGGGGTATTTTCGTTTTAAAAAATTTTGTAGAGGTATGAAGGGAAGAGTTGGGGATAAAAAAAAATCTCAAATTTATATGGATCTCACCAAATTTACAAGGAAACTACTTGATCTAGCAAAACCCATTTGAAATCCAACAATGTATAATTCCCGACATATAAAAATAACATGACTTTCATAAATATCTAATTTACAGTATCGTAAATTAGGTATGTATTAGGTATCGTAAATTAGATATTTATGAAAGTCATGTTATTTTTATATAATGTAAATTTTTTATTTACGCCACTCATTTCGGACTTAGTGATACGCGTCTTTAAAAAAATATCTTATTTACCGCACATGGCAAGACTTTTTCGTCCCATAATAATTATGAGTGATGAGTGAGTTTAAATAATAAGCATCTTTTCATTAGATGGGGGTGCCTCTCAAAGATAAGGAGGTACCCATAATAACAGCCTTCATTTCATGACTTGGGTTTTAAATATGTATGGGCCCTAAAGAAATAAAGCCCAAAGGCCTCTCTAGTACGAAGACTGGAAACCTAATTAGGGTTAAGCCGCATTGTGCGTCATTCTCAGCTTTAAATACCACCATACGTCTTCTCCATCACAATGAAGAATCGTCAGAATCCATCGTCTCATTCCCTTTCCTACTAGTATATCTCTGTTCGATTTAGTCTTTTTTTTTAAAATCGATTTTTATACTGGATGATAAACAGGGGCCGGTTGCGATGATTATAAAAAATTCCTCGTTCTGAATGCTATATGCTTGACAGACACCTATACACCCATAGAATATGAGCATCGCCCCCTTACTATCCATTTTTATTCATCTTCTATTTATTTTTTTACATTAACCTTCCTTTTCGTTTTTTATTTTGTGAGCTTTAAACCTTTTGTTTTTGGAATATTGAAATTGAAAATTGGTAACGGAGTATATGGTACATGATTTGCCGACCAATTTTTACGTTATAACTTTTCTCGTATTGATTGAGTTAACGCTCTAGCTAATGCGAAGTGGTCGATGAAAGGATTGTATGAATTCGTTCCACAATATTATACATATTAGGGTGTATTTGGATTAGGAGAGAAAAAGGAAAGAGAGAGCGAGGGAAGAGAGAAAGAGGGAAGAAATAGAGTAGATTAAGAGGGTTGTTTGTTTGAGGTGAAAGAGGGAAGAGAGAGTGAGGGAAGAGAGAAATATGGAAGAGAGAGTTGTGCCTCTTGAGTTTTGATTTTGAAACGATAAAAACACCCCTATATCACTCCTATGTGTTTGATTTAATTTTTTAATTTAGTTGAGGGCAAGATGGTAAAAGACAAATTTAGGAGTCATTTCGCTCCACTTGTGGAGAGATTACAAAAATCATTAAACTAATCTTTCCTCCCTCTTTCTTTCCTATTTCTCTCCTTAACCAAAAATGTCAAAATCACTCTTTTTTCCCTTACTCTCTCCTCCCTTACTCTCTCTTCCCTCTTTCACTCCAGACAAACACACCCCCTTAGAGGCGTATTTATGGAACGGAGAAGATAATTAAGGCATACCATTGATCTTTTGAACAGTTGCCCATGGAGATCAACATTCTTAATCTTGTCGAACCATTGATCCTTGGGGGGAAATCCTAAGGTCTAACCCTACAAAAAGGATGTTGTTATGGAATGGCTTTTTGCCATATACACCCCATTTTTTGACATCTATTCGCACCCCTTATAGGCCCAATATCAAAACGGCCCAGTCCGAACATCAAAGGCTCAGACCAAACCACCAGATCGGACGGTCCTGATTCATTGGAATCAACCTCACCCCACTCTATAAATACAACATTCATTGCCTCATTAATGGTAAACATTCTCACATTTATTGCTTTGCTAAAACTACTCCACTGACTTTAGCATCGGAGTGACTTTGCAGGTACAACACCAGCTAGAATTGGATACGGTCATTGACTAAGGATATCAATCACTAACTACCTCGGACCATCCTTCAAGGTCAGAAGTACAGTGCAGAAGAGATGTTAAATATCATAACTAAGTCAAAGTAATCACAAATAAAAGTTTATAGACAAAATTAATATTCTGGTCTATAAATATTTATTTATTTCTCACCTAATGATGTGTTGTTGGACCTATACCTTTAAACTTCTAAAATACACAAACAAAATTTCCCAACAATATGTGCAGCAAAGTACTACTGGTACAAGCAGAGACGATCGATGTTAAATGCCTAAGACAAGATAAGCTATGATGTTGTGCTTGGAGTTTTTCCAGAACGATCTAAGACGATTTCAAATAGATCAGCCTCAGATTCCTCATCAAAATCCAACGCTCGATGATTATGGCTTCCTTTAGTTGTAGACCGATTAAACCACTGAGAATCAATCCTTCCCATTGAAAATAACTCCTTGCTATCATCATAGCTCAATGTACCAGCAGGGGAATTTACAAGTGGTGCAACAAAACATGGATTTGGTGTTCGTTGAGCATTTGCTGGTGCATACTTAAATGGACTTTGTCCAAAATTAACCAACACCATAATGTCTATATTTGCAGCCAATGTTGGATATAGGGGAGTTCCAAATTCCTCTGATTGACAGTGAATAACATGCACCAATTCTGAATCTAATGTGAAGAACACTTTCTTCTGCCTAGGATCAAATCCACAACCAATCACCTTATTTGCTCCTATCCATTCTGCTTTCTCGGATTCAAATACAAGTTTCATTCCTGTAACAATTTCATACTTTGAGAGATGTCTCAAAAACAAAAGAAAATATACCAGAAATGTAGAAAGCTATAAGCCTTTTTTTAACAAAAATTATCACAATATGAATCACCTACACAAGTACACATACACAGACAACAAACACAAACATGTAGACACTGGTAATAATAATAATTTGAAAAATGTGCATAATTGAACTGTCGGTATGGGACACCAGACATGTCTTCAACCTGAAGTATCAGTACTACATAGATCATCATATTAATCGCATGAAGTTGAGGATTACAACATGAGCGCAATCTGAGCGTAACATCATTGTTTTTGATGCACTCATGAATGCAACGCAATAGTCATTGAGATCACAATATGAAGCACCGACACAAACAACAGACAACACATTTTTGAAAATATGGCGTAATTGAAGTGTCAGTTTTAGTGTCCGACACGACACCAAACATATCTTTGACTTCAAGTGTCGATGCTACAGAGATCATCACATTAATTGCATGAAGTCGAGCATGACAACATGAGAACGATTTAAAACATTTCAATAAGCTAAGGGCAAGTGATTAATTAGTTACTAACCATCAAGAAAAACAGAACCGTTAGAGTTGAAGCCAATACTTCCAGGATAGCTACCAGGAACTTTCAAAAGAACAGAACCTCCAATTGCCAATCCCATCGAAAACATCACAGGTTCACTCTTCTTCTTCCCGCTTTCTCTGATATCAATCTTCATTTCTTCAACACTATTAATCTTATGACTATTATTACTGCTACTAACATGAACCAAAGCCTCCGAATTCCCTTTAACAAGAAGTTTTGTCTTATCACCTTCACCACTCTTTCCAACAGATTCAAAACCATCACCAGGAGAATACAATATAGTAATTTCAAAATAAGCTTCTTGTGGAAATGAACAGTTTCCAAAAGTAGGACCAGGTAGTGGCAAAGCCGTTTTAATAACAGATGCAACAGAAACAACAGAACGGTTGATTTTCATCCCAGGATTGAGTCTCACTTTCTGCATAAATTCACCTG
This sequence comes from Astragalus glycyphyllos, assembly GCA_963573325.1. Classification (NCBI taxonomy): domain Eukaryota; kingdom Viridiplantae; phylum Streptophyta; class Magnoliopsida; order Fabales; family Fabaceae; genus Astragalus; species Astragalus glycyphyllos. The sequence goes on along the minus strand of OY754307.1, from coordinate 87,915,235 downwards.
ATCCTTGTGAAACTTCCCAGCTTATTTCAGCTTCTGATATTTCTCCTCTATTATAATCACCTGTTTGTGCAGCACATGATCCTAACAGTGCAGACCTTTTTGAAGGAGATGGTGTGTAACTCTTGTAGCTTGTGAAAGCAAATCTTGACCATCCGTTTTCAACGGCATCAGAAGCCATAGAAGGATTATCGTCCCAGTTGAAAAACAACGTTCTTTTTCCAGATACCCTATTATGATCCAATTGGTGATGAACACTAACACTAGGTTGTTGATGAATTCTAGATTCAACGAAATTTCTACGGTTTTTGTTACGGCACCACCGCCAGATTAAAACTAACAATATCGTTGAAACACATCCAACGGCGGATGCCACCGCCGCAATATGTATCCACATCTCTTCTTCTTCTTCTTCTTCTTCTTCTTCTTCTTGAATTCAGATTATTGTTTGCGCTTTGTTTGGCTTTCAGTTTTGTATGCATAGATTAGATTGTTTGTGAATGAAAAATGAGAATATTATTATTAAAAAAAGATGGCGGGCGTGGACTAAGACTAATTAAGACTGGTTCAATAAAAGCACGCAAGCGAAAGCTAGAAGGCGTTACCGAATCGTGAAGTGAAGTGGCAAATAACAAAGAAGGTTGCGTTTTTCTTGGTTAGTTCCTTTTTTTTTTTGGTGATAGCATGGTTAGTTCCTTATGCAGTAGTAATTAATTTAGTTCAATTTATTATGAGAACCGACAAAGTCTCTATAATAGGCAATTAACACGTTTGGTGAATGTTTTCAATGTTGATATTAAAGATAGAGGAGAAAAGAATTAACCATGAGCAACATTTGATTGAGAACAAAACAAGTGCTGACAGTGACATAGGCGCATTGCATACTAATGAGGCAGCAGACTTAATAACTAGCAGCAAAAAGCAATGTAACAGTGCCAAAATACCAAAATCAGTGTCCAAGGGTAAACTTGGAACAAATGAATCAATTTGTGGTGAGACTGATGCAGCATTGGATCCTTTAGATACTATGCACATGGGAGAGAAAATTGGAGGATGAGCTGGCTATTTACGGTTATGATTTTATTCCCTTTCTAGATTTTTTTCTTTTAGTTTCTCTATGGTAATGTAGGGTTTCCTCTAGTGTATGGTGGTCAGCTGTACTTGCTATATAAGCATGTACTGTTCACCTCTCTTCTTTATGAATAATAATCACAACTTTATTGATCAATCATTTTCTTTTTGATGTCCCAAAAATGTCAAATACAGGATGTCAAGACCATGGAGATGATTGGTTCGGGTACGATGTTTGAAGGACTTGTCTACTTAGAGATACCAAGAGAAGATGTGCACACTGCCAGCACAATCCAAACACAAACAGAAGCTCTACCAGATAAAGCTCTTTGGCATTTTAGAGTAGGACATCTCTCTAATATTATAATGAAGCTTATGCATAGTGATTTTCCTTCCATTGTCATAGATGAAGGTGTTGTGTGTGATATTTGTCATTATGCTAGGCAAAAGAAGTTACCATATAGTCTAAGTTCCAATAGAGCTACAAAATGTTATGAACTACTTCATTTTGATATATGGGGTCCCATTTCAACAATTTCAGTTCATGGCCATAAGTATTTTTTAACAATTCTTGATGATTATAGCAGATACACTTGGGTAATTTTACTTAAATCAAAAGGGGAAGTGAGCAAACATGTCATGAGTTTTATCACAATGCTTGAAAATCAAAATGAAGCCAAAATTAAGACTGTGAGAACTGACAATGGACCAGAGGTTTTAATACCAAACTTTTATGCTTCAAAAGGCATCATTCATCAAACAAGCTGTGTTGAAACACCAGAGCAAAATGGGAGGGTAGAAAGAAAACATCAACACATTCTCAATGTAGGAAGATCACTTCTTTTTCAATCCAAATTACCAAAACAATATTGGCCATATGCTATTCTTCATGCAGTTTTTATAATCAATAGAGTTCCTAGTCCTATTTTGAATAACAAGTCACCATTCCTTCTACAAAAAGGAACTGTACCTAATCTAGAATCCTTAAAAGTCTTTGGATGCCTTTGTTATGCATCCACATTACAAGCTCATAGGACAAAGCTTGAGCCTAGGGCTAGGAAGTGTGTGTTTTTAGGATACAAAATTGGTGTGAAGGGTGCCATTTTACTTGATTTGCATAATAGAGAGTTGTTTTTATCTAGGAACATTACTTGCCATGAAAATATCCTACCTTACACAAACTCTCAACCTTTGTCCAAATGGACCTACTTCTCACCACCAAACACAGAAAATGCACCAGAACCAAACATTCCAACCACCTCTCCTCCACCAAATTCACCAAATCTCACATGTACAGAACCTGAACAAGATGTTCCAAGTCATACAGAATCACCAGAAATTGACACAGCACCAGAATCCGTTACTACAGCACCAGAACCACCTCTTACAGAAACTGTCACAGCACCTAACCAACCTGTCATAGCACCAGAAACTAGAAAATCAACCAGACAAAAAAAGCCACCTGCACATCTATCTGAATATCTCTGTGGCAATGTCTCAAAGACTTGTACCAAGCAATCATCCTCAGGTATTGATTATCCTATCTCTGATTTCCATTCTTTTTCCAAATTATCTTGTGCACAACAAGTTTTCTCTGTCAATCTAAGTTCTGTTGTTGAGCCACAATCATTTGAGGAAGCCAACAAACACTCTTGTTGGAAAGATGCTATGGAAAGAGAGTTAGATGCACTAAAGAAGAATGAGACTTGGGATATTGTTGAGTTACCTGCTAATGTCAAGCCAATTGGAAGCAAATGGGTGTACAAAGTGGCTCAATTGAAAGGCACAAAGCTAGGCTGGTTGCAAAAGGATATAATCAAGTTGAAGGTTTGGATTACTTTGATACTTTTAGTCCTGAAGCCAAACTTACCGCTGTGAGATTGTTACTTGCTGTATCCTCTATGAATAACTGGCTCTTACATCAATTAGATGTTAACAATGCTTTCTTGCATGGTGATTTAAATGAGGATGTTTATATGGAGATACCTAGAGGAGTCACTTGCAGTGGGCAGAATCAAGTTTGTAAGTTAAAAAAGTCTCTTTATGGTCTAAAGCAAGCAAGTAGAAAGTGGTATGAAAAGTTAACTAGCCTGCTGCTATTACAGGGATATAAACAGTCCAATTCTGATCACTCCTTATTCACTCATGAGAAAGACAATGAATTTACTGCTCTTCTTGTTTATGTTGATGATGTGATACTAGCAGGAAATTCATTGGTGGAATTTAAAAGAATCAAAGCTATTTTGGACACTGCCTTCAAGATAAAAGATCTAGGATCATTGAAATATTTTCTTGGATTAGAGGTATCTCAATCCAAAACGGGAATTACTATATGTCAAAGGAAATATTGTTTAGATTTATTGAAAGAAACGGGTCACCTTGCATCAAAACCTGCTTCTACACCTTTAGATCCTAATGTGAAAGTGTTTCAAGACTCTGCAGAACCTTTTAAAGATACTAATCTCTATAGGAAGTTGATTGGGAAGCTGCTGTACTTAGCAAACACTCGACCGGACATTACCTTTGCTGTGCAGCAACTTAGTCAACATGTGAACACACCTACAATTACTCATTTTAATGTTGTTTGCAGAGTTCTGAAATATTTGAAAGGGACACCAGGACGTGGACTGTTTTTTCCTAGAGATTCCATTATGCAGCTGTTTGGTTTTTCTGATGCAGATTGGGCCAATTGTGTTGATACCAGGAAGTCTGTTACTAGTTATTGTTTCTTCTTGGGATCATCTCTTGTGTCTTGGAGAACAAAGAAACAACAAACTGTGTCAAGGTCCTCATCTGAGGCAGAATATAGAGCATTATCAACTGCTGCTTGTGAATTACAATGGTTGCTGTTTCTGCTTGAAGAATTGAAGATCAGAAGTGTGAGGCTACCAGTTTTGTATTGTGATAATCAAAGTGCTATCCATATAGCAGCAAATCCTGTCTTTCATGAAAGAACAAAGCACTTGGAGATAGATTGTCACTTTGTAAGGGAAAAATTACAAAGTGGAATGATGAAATTGCTTCCTGTTTCAACTAAGGCTCAGTTAGCAGATTTTTTTACAAAAGCACTTGCACCTACACCTTTCTCTACATTTATTTTCAAGCTTGGCATGATTAATATCTATCATGGTCCAGCTTGTGGAGGGCTATTAAAGATAGAGGAGAAAAGAATTAACCATGAGCAACATTTGATTGAGAACAAAACAAGTGCTGACAGTGACATAGGCGCATTGCATAGTACTAATGAGGCAGCAGACTTAATAACTAGCAGCAAAAAGCAATGTAACAGTGCCAAAATACCAAAATCAGTGTCCAAGGGTAAACTTGGAACAAGTGAATCAATTTGTGGTGAGATTGATGCAGCATTGGATCCTTTAGATACTATGCACATGGGAGAGAAAATTGGAGGATGAGCTGGCTATTTACGGTTATGATTTTATTCCCTTTCTAGATTTTTTTCTTTTAGTTTCTCTATGGTAATGTAGGGTTTCCTCTAGTGTATGGTGGTCAGCTGTACTTGCTATATAAGCATGTACTGTACACCTCTCTTCTTTATCAATAATAATCACAACTTTATTGATCAATCGTTTTCTGCTTTATTCATTTACTTTCCTGCTTAGCCTTTCATGGCAACTATCACTGTTTCATCAATTTCTCTGCGCTTACTTTAAGAGTTGAGATAAAATAAATAGTAGGTGTGGATAAGTTGTTGGGCGTTCCATTTGGAAGCACTTCTAGAAAGCTAGAACACGATTATAATTTGAAGAGAGTAGTTTTCTTCTTTTTTTTTGGTCAATGAAGAGAGTAGTTTTCAAGTGATGATAAAAATTAATGAAACGAAAGGGATGTGTGGCGAATTGGGTGCTTTTTATGAGCTCAAATTTGGCTCAAGGACACTTTGGTGGATTCCCCTCGTTCTAGCGTTACCACATATTAGGGGTAAAAAAAAATGTTGTTCACCAAAAAAGGGGGGTAAAAAATGAAATTTTAGGTTTTTAAAGTAAAAAACTGTGGGCTGTGCCTGTGGCCCATTTGAGTACTAGGGACCAATAAAAAATAGGTTTTTAATTTGGGTTTTTTTTTACCCCCATCAATCTTCACATATACCCCCCCCCCCCCAAAGACCTGCGAAAAGACGCAATTGCCCTTAATAAAATTTAAAAAATCCAACCATATCCCCAATTCAAAAAAAAAATAGAAATCGGATTTATGTATAGGTGAGGTAAATCCGATTTCCATCGAAAATTTTTAAAAATTAAAAGCGGATTTATCTAATGTGGGGGTAGATCCGTTTTTAAAAATAACAAAATTGGATTTACCTTAGGTGGGGGTAAATCCGATTTGTAAATAACAAAGCGGATTTACCTTATGTGGGGGTATATCCACTTTTTTAGCCTAATTAATAAATAAATAAATAAATAAATAAATCATTTAAAAAACTAAAATTATATTTTTTTAGAAAAATAAATTAGATATGAATATCGACTGTCATTTGGTTCTGTTTAGTGTGTAGTTCGTTAACACGTGACGATGTTATACGTCGAGGGAATAATTTAGGCTAAAAAATCAGTTTTCGAGCAACCTACTCCGATTGTAATGAAACCACAGCCATTAAATCCGGAAAAAAATCAAGGATCAAAATCCCAAATTCCATCGTTTACTATTTTTTTAAATTTTTCATAGTCACCAAAAAATCTAAAAAAATTTGCATAACCTTATTTTGGTTTTATTAGATTTTTAGTGGTGTTTTTATAATTTTTTGATTAGTTTTGACTCTTTAACAGATTTTTAGTAGTTTTTTATAACATTTTTTAAAAAAAATTAAATAAAAAACAATGGTGTGAGTACAATTTTTTAATACAAAGCGGATTTAACCCTCACCTAAGGTAAATCCGCTTTTGAAATTAACAAAAACAGATTTACTAGGGTGGGGGTAAATCCGATTTTCTTTTTGTAGGGAGATCGGATTTACTTACTAAAAGATAAATCCGATTTTGGGAAAAAATCAAAATCAGATTTATCTTTTAGTAGGTAAATCCGAGCGAATTTTTGAAGTGGTAGGTATTTTCGTCTTAAAAAGTCATGTGGGGATAGATGTGAAGATGGTGGGGTACCAAAAAAAACCCTTTTAATTTTTCTATCCCAAAGTAGCATATGCTCCCACATTTTAATTTTATATTATTTTACCCTTACCAAAATTCACCACTTTCCGGGCTCATCTATTACAATTTACAAATATAATTCTGATTTTTTTTAATTTCGAAATTATACTTTTAGATATGAATCCGTGATTAAAAATGTATTCCAAAATAATGTTAGTAATACATAAATTCGCAATCAAATTTTAACTTTAGTTATACTTAACGCTACTTAGCGCTATTAAAGCCCCACAACGCATCCATAAGAATGTTTGTAATATATAATTTCGGAATCTACTCTTTAATAGCGCTTACTCAAACAAGCACTATTAAAAGTATAACTAAAATTGAAATTTGATTCCAGATTTATGTATTACAAACATAAATCTAGATTTCATTTTTAAAAACATCATTCCAGAATTATCTATAATACACAAATTCAGAAGGTGTGGTACAAATACGAGATGAAATATTTGTTAAAGTTATGGGGTAAAATAGGAAGTTTGTGTTTTTGTGAGGGTATAGGGTCCAACTGTGGGGGTAGAAAAATTAATAGCCTAAAAAATACATACACCAGTTGCAGATCTAGGGCCCTAGGATAGGGGGACAAATTCTTTTAAACATATACATAGCTAAAAATGTAATAAAATTAAATAAAACTTTTATATATTTAAATAAATAGATTACACACTTCATAATTCACCTCTACGTGATTTCATATTTTGAAATTATTGAATATTGAGCTCAACGTCAATGCTATTAAATACATCTCTCTCAATTACATGAGTAGGGTGCATTACACTAGTGAAAAATTAATGACTTGGGTGCAAAATTATGAGTTTGGTTGAAAAAAAATAATTTCAAGATGTGCAAAAATATTTCTAAAAGATGTATTGCATTGACCCCTCTGAACTGTGGTTGGATCCTGCCAGCATTCATGTCATTGGTATAATTAGCCAATTTATGAACGTCTTTATTATTAATTAGTAGTTATTTTTATTTTTATCACTTTCGCCTAATTCTCTTTTTTCACACACCTCCACTTTCACTATTCGATAGGGATGGCAATGGGGCGGAGCGGGATCGGGGAGTACTTCCCTGATCCCCGCCCCCGCCTCCCATATTGTCCCCCATCCCCATTCCCCACTTCGGGGAGTTTTCCTCCCCATCCCCATCCCCACGATCCCGCGGGGACCCCATGAATTCATTTAAAGTTAGCAAAAGTAAGACTAAAAAACTAAAGTTTAACATTGAATAAAAAAATATAAAATTTAGTCTTAATTAGATATTTTAATATTTAAAAAGGATAAATATAAGACTAAAAATATAAAAATTAACACAATTTAATATTTTATTAATGTTTTTATTTAAAATCACATATTAAAAGGCTAAAAAATCTATAACTTAGAATATAAGATATATCTATAATAAGAACATTTATGTAATATATTCGGGGGCGGGGTCCCTGCGGGGCGGGGATACGGACCCCGTCCCCATCCCCGAGTTTTTTTTTTGCATGGGGATTTTCTCCCCCATCCCCATCCCCACGGGGCTCCAAGCAGGGGGATCCCCACTTGCGGGTAGAAATTGCCACCCCTACTATTCGAGCTAATGATAAATATAAATAAAAAAACTCGAGAAAAATATTTATCTCTGATACATAAAAAATATAGGATAAATGTTTATAAGCGATGTTCTGTACCTTGCTGTCGTTCAGGTCGTTCCGAGACTGGAGTTGGAAGTGCTCCTCTAGGGTCGGATCTCTATGTTTTGAACTCGAGGGGGGTACCCGTTAAGCCACTCTAGCGCTCAAGTCAGTATTGAGAATAGAAGAGTGTGTAGGAAAGTGAATAATGTGTACCTTTTGTGGCTATGCGAGCTAGTATTTAAAGGGATCCATGTCAGCTCTGAGCCGTTGGATCGATCGGGGTAAATCTGAGCCATTGAAACTAGTCAACAATATAGATGACTAGGAAAGTTAATAAATTGGATACTTTATCACAAATTTGAATCATAAAAAAACCAAAGAAACAAAAGAAAGTTGGGAAAAGAAAGTGGATAAATGTACTGTTACACACTAGCACATGACACAATAATGCATTGTTCTAGGTTTAATATTAGAGTAAATTATATTCATCTCCCTTAAAATAAGCTTGAATTACACTTCCCTCCCCTCCCTATGTTAAAATGTACACTTCCCTCCCTTGAGAAAGTAAAAACCTAGAGTAAATTATACTCTACTCCCCTTAGAGATATTTTTTCCTGATAAACTCCTCCCTTAAGAGATGCTTGACTTACAAACATTTCCTTAATAATTAAATATGTATTACACTTTAATCTATTTCAAAATAAATATTTGTATGATATCTACTAACTTTAAGCCACCGTTTAAAATCACAATTTACTTCCTCTGTCCCAAAATATAAGTCCTCTTTAACCACTTCGCAAGAATTAAGAAAACTAAATTAGTTAGTTAGTCTCTTTAACTATGTCTACTATTTATGCTACTTTTCCTAATTTACCCTTTATATGTCATTCATCTCTCCTCTAATTAATTACTTTCGTATTTCGAGAGTTGTAACCATAAAGAATTAATTAGGGGTATTTTAGTCAAGAAATAATAAATACAGTAGACTACATAGAAAAGTGACTTATATTTTAGGACAAATAAAATTCTCAAAAGAGGACTTCTATTTTGGGACGGATGAAGTATTTCTTTATAATTTCAATGTCAGTGAAAATTACATTTGAATATTTTATTATTAATTTAACGATTTAGGATATAAAGTTCATATTTAAATAGCCATAGTATTTTGGCTTTAGTTGTTTTCCAGGATTTTAGTTTTATTTTGCATTGTTTAATATTTTATAATAGGATTTAAAACTATATGTTAATGATATTGTGAATCAAAAAATATGCATACAAATTTTTAATATATCAAATTGGACCGGCAATACTAATTTCTTCGCTTTTTTAGTGTTAGATTTTCGTTATTAAATTAATCAAAATCGGTGCTTCAAGGGTGAGGGAGCAAATCAAATCCCTCACTGGTAAATCACTAAAATCAGCCATAGGATATTGGGAAAAATGGTATGAGTGATTAAGATTGCATCAACCGATATAAAATCTCAACCATTGATGAATTTTTATACTACATCATACGCGGTCATATTTAATGATTTGCCGGTGAGGGATTTGATTTGCTCACTCACCCTAGAAGCACCCATTCAAATTTAAAAAAGAAAATATTACTGGGGAAGTATAGATTTTATCATAAGAGAGAGGGAGTGCAATTCAAATTTCTTATACGGGAGGAGAGTGTAATTTTTTCTAACAAGTTTTGCATAAGAGGGGAGGGGAGGGGAGTGTGTATTTTTTTGGTATTAAACGGGGCCTAAACCCCAAGAAAGAACGAGACTAGTTCGAAATAAAACGGGGGAAAGAAACCCCCCATCCTATCAGCTGACAACAATTTCCCATAGAACCAGGATAATGCTCAAGAAAATTCAAGGAAGTTTGACTACGAGTCAAGTTTGCAAGAGCATCAGCACACTGATTAGCTTCCCTGTGAATGTTGACAAACTTGACTTCCCAATGCAACACGAGAAACTTACGAATCTCCCGCACTAAACTCCAACCAACCACTCTACAACTATCAGAATCGTTGATGATGAAGATAGCCGCTGACGAGTCCATCTGCAGCTCAATCTCCTGATAACCTATTTTAAGATAAAGAGGGGAGTGTGTAATTTTTTCTGATAAATTTGTATCATTCATGAGTCGTGGTTCTCCAAAATGGCAGATTCATTGTTGAGGACTTAAGGTTGACACCGAAAATATCAGCACGGTCAATGGTGGTCGGTGTAGCCGAACTAGGTGCAGGCAAATAAAAACACAGTGGCAAGTGGCAACATGACTTTAATTAATGACTAGAACATGCACCCGTGCATGCACGGGTAAAGTAGATTAACAATATAGCTAACATAATATATACAATTGAGTATACTTTATTTTGTTAAATTTGGTAAAAATATTTACGAAGATAAAACAACGATTAACTTGGAAAACTATTAGCCTATAATAATGTTGAAATATCAATAAATAATTGATTATATATTTTTAAAATTGATGCATCATTTAAACTAAGTTTAATGAAACTATTCACACCAAAGATCAATATATAAATTGTAACTTTAAAAAAAGAAAGTCCATTATTTAAAAAATACTAAACCGAAGGTTACACAAAATAAAGAGAAAACATGAAATTATAATTAACAAAAGGCCATTCGACAAATACATATGTCAAATACATATATCTTTCAATGTCGAATTATTTGAAGCCATACATGTGTTTTACTTCCTTTCTCATAATGTTAACAGAAATTGCAACTTGGTAGCTTTCAATTTTCTACCCAAGCACATCTCCAACTTGTAGGTCGTTGTTTTTAACGAAGTTCCGCCCAATCTTTTGACTTACCAGATCTATGTCGCTTTTATTTTTTTTTTATAAGCTTTATCTGTTTTTATATTTTTATTATTGCTTTTACAGTTTTTTAATAATCACATCTTTACTCTATTGTTAATATTTAATATAAATATGACATAAATTAATTATTTAAATTAGGGGATATTTTGGGGTAAAAAAAACCCCAAATACTTAAGTAGATTTACCATATAGCTAAAATCATATATATATATATATATATATATATATATATATATATATATATATATATATATATAATTAAGTATTCTTTATTTTGTTGATTTGTCGAAAACATATGTCAACCAATATGAAAATCATCATAATGATCATCGTAAAAATATCTCAACCAACTAATAAAGAATCTAAAAATATCAATATATATATATATATCAATATCAATATATATTACTTATAAATTGTAAATTCTAATAAAAAAAGATTCATTACTTATAAAACACTAAACGTATAGTCTTAATGTCAATGTTATCAATTTTAAAAAGGATACATTACACACCCCAACAAAACTAAACTGATTAAATTCTAATAAAATGTATACATTACTTATCAAATGTCCTGAATTTAGGTCAGTCGAAGTTAATTTTTTGCAATAACAATAATAATATCTTTGTGTGTGACACAAAGTGAGTAGATAATTATCAGCAAAATTCACTTCACTTGATCGACGTTCATTGTCTATGCTGACTAAAGTTGGAGGAGTTGGATACTCAACTGGTGCGCCAAATCTTTCTTTAATTTTAATCTGAAATCTATAACCTCCTACATAAACTAATCTTATAAGTCCTCCTTCTCTCAGACCATAAATCATTATAATGCAAGCATGTTGCATAACTTTCTTTCGTCCACAATCCTAACATTCTTAGAAGTTGCAATTGTTTGGATCGCTTGGATGTCCACCTTTGATAAACAACAAAAAACTAAAATGTAGACTAATAATAGCTAATCCGGTCACTCAAATTTAAGAAAAGTTCGGTTCAGCGTATGACATTAACAGTATTTTTAATGAGTCTATGATATTTTCAAATATTATTCAATTTAGTTCACAAAATTTTCAATGTCACCTTTAGTCCCTCACTGTTAAAACTCAATATAAATTAAGTCTCTGACTTTTACAACTAAGAACTGTTTTGTCCTTGATATTTGGTTCTTGTAGGGACCAAACTGACACTAAGTTGTAAAATTATTAGAGATCAAACTGATACTAAGTTGCAAAGCTATCAAAGACCAAACTGATACTAAGTTGTAGAACTCAGAGGCTTAATTGATATTGAGATTATGTTTGGTTTGGCGGTGGAGAGGCATAGAAGCATTTTTCCCTTCTACTTTTGTGGTTTTGCTCTGTTTTGTTGATGTTTGGTTGTTAGTTGAAGAATTTACTCTTCACCTTGGAATCGATTCCAGCAGAAGCAACATTTCCTAGCTTTTACTTTTGGTTAAAATCGATTCTATGCATATATTACAAACGATTTGTCAGCTTTGCCCTTTGAAGCTGCATTTTGTTGTCTACATTTTAGGGATCCAAACGTGGATCCAAACACACACTTAACTAAAATGCAAAATCAATTCTGTCAGAATCAATTCTCGTTGCCGCAAAACCAAATACACACTGAATTATAAAAGTCAGAAACCAATGTGACATCAAAAATTTGAGGGACTAAATTGAGTAACGTTTTTAAAAAAGTTACAGAAAGTATTTAGAAATCTTATTAATTTTATATAAAATAGTTTGTATTTGCTAGAAAAATGTAAAGAAATAATCTAATGATCTATTAGCGCTAAACTCCTAAAGTGGGTCCTTTAAAAAAGTATTCATATGCATACCCTCATGATATTAGGCTGAAAATTTTTGTACCCCCGTGTTGTACCACATACCCCATTTGACCTAAACTTCCAATTTTATCCTTTAATTTTAACACATACTCCCCACATTTTTGTTCCATCCAGATTTATGTCTTATGTTTTTTTTGCAATAAATCCGGAATGTATTTTTTTTAAAAGACATTTCGGATTTATATTTTTGACATAAATCCTTTTTTAAAAAATGCATTCCGGATTTATATGTCAAAAACATAAATCCGTAATTAATTTTTTTTATGAGCTCGGAATTAAAAATTAATTTTGGTAAGTGTTTTTAAAAAAAATTGACTTTTATCTACGGACAGAAACTAACACTAAATGTTAAATATCCAGAATCTGTTTAACAAAATTTTAACACCCATGAATATCTCACATTTAGTGACAGTTTCTGTCCATAGGTAAAAGTCAATTTTTTAAAAAAAAATCTTTTGCTCCCGAATTTATGTTTTTGACATAAATCTGGAATGTATTTTTTAATTTCGGATTTATGCCAAAAACATAAATTCGGAAGTAAAAAAAATTACAAAATCCAGAATTATGTTTTGGAACATAAATTCGGAAGACAAATATATATTTCGGATTTATGTCTAGTGCATATTACCGGGAAATAAAAAATACAATTTCAGATTTAAACTATAGTACATAATTCCGAGACCAGTGTAGAATTTTCAGAGATATTTTGGGATTAAATGAAAATTGTGGGGTATAGAATCTAAAGTGGGTGGTAGAAAAATCTTCACCCATGATATTATTGTCTCCAATATGTAAACAAAAAAAGAAGAAATGGAACAAAAAATAATAATTATCTCTAATATTATTCATAAAAACCTCGGCCAATATGCTGGAAATAGAAGCTAACTATTAAATGGGCTTATTGTCAAAAAAATATCAAATGGGCTTAAAGGAAACGGAGTTTTTAACAAAAAAAGAAATTAAGTAAAACCCAAGCCCATTTTTAAAGAAAGAAGCTAACTATAACCCTAGTCTTCCCAATCTCTTTCAACGGCCACCCAAATCCTCTCTCTCCCTCAGTTAAAAAGTTTCTTGCAGAGCTCTTATTCATCTTCCTACACACCATCACCCAGACTCAGTTCCCCTCTTTCTCTTCTAAGCAACACCATAATGTAATCCAGTTGTTCTGATGAGCACAAAAAAAAATGCAATTTCTCCCCATCTCTCACTCTTCAGTAGATCGTTTCTACATTCTTTGCTTGAATCGTGAAGCCACTCGGCCATCGATTTGTCTGTGTGTGGCATTTTTTTTTCCGGTTCACCAGTTTCTATTCTGATTTTCATACAAGCCGGTTTCAAGATGTTTTTGGATCAGACCTAGGTCCGGTTCCTGTCCAACCGACACATTTTTCATACACCCACCTTTTGCATCCCGAATTCCTTGCACCCTTCATCTCACTCTTCCTTTTACTTCCCTCTTTGTTTCTTTATTTTTTGGCCAAAGTTTTATTTTTTTTCTTATGAATTGTGCTGATTTTTTTGGACGTGAAAGATGTATTGTCCATGAGGATTTTTGGATCTGTACTCTACTGGTCTTTTTGTGTAATTTTTATTTTCGGTTAAGTAATTTGCTCTTCAATTGTGTTTTGAGTGTATTTTTTTCTTTACAACCATAGAACCCAAATAATGATGTTTACACACAATTAGTAGTCAATATTTTTACGGCAACAGTAGCTAGTAGATGTGGCATGATGTGATGTTTGTATAGTGAATTAGTGACAATACATATATATGACATGACAGGACAGCATATACATACTTGACTTTTCTTTTTGACTAACATAACTGATATGACATATTGACATGGCATGAAAAAAATTGTATCTCACATATTTTGTGTTTTTTACTTGGAAGAAAAAACACTGTTGCAAATGTCATCTATCTGACACTAAATTCCAAAATCGCAATTCATCACATTCACATGTTCACCCAAGTAACAATACTCCAAGAAGGAAGGAGCCAAATATCCATTTAATGACATTCATCCACACACTGTGCATGGGCCACCCCTCTCCAATCACTTCAAACACACTTCTGACAAAGCAACTTGAACTTATCACCGGCGGGAAGGATCTTGCGCCCAAACTCTACTGAAATTTTCACGAAAATGTTGGCGCAAAATAGACTCTTTACCTTTTAGATTCTAAGATATGAAATTTGTGAGAAATCGGACATTTCTTAAGGAAATTTTTTTATTGTGAAATGACATACTACTTTTTTTTTTTATTGTGAAATGACATACTACTTGGTGAACTCATTGCACATTTTCTCTTTGAGACTAAATTTTTCGAATAATTATAAGTTTGGTTAAATTAACTTACTCTACGTTTTTTCGTTGAGACTAAATATTGTGAATAAATATATGCATATAATAAATATAATAAACTCATGCATAATATTGATAAGTGACCAAAGTAGAAAAATTCAATAAATGTGTCAAAAAAAAAATCAATAAAATTCGCCACATGTTTCACTCGTGCAAACCCTCCTTTTTCTCATAACCACGTTTGTTTTATTAATTTTAAATTTCCAATCTTAAATAAGGGTAAAAGTAGAAAAAATTGAAACACAAAAAATTAGTTTTTGAAGACTATTGTCTTTATACAAGAAAATGATAATATTTAATAATAGTCATTACATTAAAATTAAAGATTCATATTATAAAATCTCGTATAATTTTTAATTAAAAATGAAAAAATCATACCTAAATAATGATTTAATCTGAAGTATTCAATTTAATCTAAACTATTCATTTTAATATAACGACTAAAATAAAATGTTCTTATTTCTCACGATAATGAAGTCTTCTCATTCGATGCATCCTCCTAATACCTTATCATTGTGGGTAGAGAGAGAGGTCTTTTTTATAGTTACTAAATAGGCCCTGTAAAATGAGCCTCATATTTAAGTTCCGATGCACCTGTTTCTTGTTTGTATTGTAGCAAAGTCGGTTTGGAGGATGGTGTTTCGTTGGTTGGGAGCTGCCCAATTGCAGGAAGATGACTTGGTTACTCATTTTATGGAGTTCGGAAATTTACTAAAAGGTAGGAAGTTGCGGCGCATAAAACAAATTATATGGCTGACGGTTATTTGGAATTTGTGAATGGCCCGAAATAAAAGAATTTTCAAAGGGGAGGTGGCTTCAATTTCTTCTGTCGTTGCGGCTATTAAAGACACTTAATGGGGCTGGTTCAAAGCTATGCAAGGGAGAGGCTGTGAAGCTGGATGGGAGGACTGGTATAATTGCCCAACTGGGGTATTGAATTCGTTGGAACACCCTTGTATTCTGAATTCTTCATCTGTTAATAGTTTGTAACTTTAGTAGGGGGAGAAACAGTGGGTTAGGTTGTTGTTCCCACTGTAGTGCTTTTTGCACAAGGTACTTTTTTTCCTGCCTGAGTCTTTTTCCCAAAGGGTTTTGGCTCAGGGAGGTTTTGAGGAGGCCCTCCCCCCTTTCCTTCTTTTGCATTGTAAGGGTTGGGCACCCCTTGTGCTCCCTTCAATGAAATTTACTTATCTAAAAAAAAAAAAGTTCCGATGAATGGTAATTATAGGGGTAAGGCGCCCAAGAAAGGATAAATGTTCATCTTCTCAATCATATGACAACAGCTCAAACTAAATTTATGGTACTGTTAGCCTGTAATTTCGACAGGCTTCATTTAAAATAGTCAACAGGGTTTGACTTATACTTTGACATAGATCAGAGGATTTCGACAAAGATCATGTTCAGGGCAGATTCGACAAGCTTCCAGAAAAACAAAAACAAGAAAGAGGAAAATGGACACAAGCTTCGACAGACAGAAGACTAAGTAGTTATGCGCTGAAAAGCTAGCAGTTGGTCGAAAAGAGGAGCAGTTACCAACATTTTTATAATTGTTTTTTAGGGCAGTTTCTGCTCCTCCCACTAAGTATAAATAGTAGTTTCTGAGAAGAAACAAAGGTCACAAAAACTCATATTTTACTTCTCACGCTCTAACTTCCGCATTCAAGAGAAAAACGAGTCAGAGAAACAATATATGAATTTGTGAACCATTTCTTTTAACTTTAATGCAATTTTAATTTGTTTTTCTTTCGTTTTACTTGTTTTTATCGTTCAAGTTCTTCTTCTCTGAAGTACTCTGATAACTTCGCGCGAAGGAATCAGTTATTTCTTTCCTCTTTTTCTGGTTAAAAAGCGAGACAATTCAAGAACATCATAATAAACTATAAACTCTAAGCACAAATGGTCTTAGGATTCACTGGTTGATCCTGCAAGTTAACCAAATTGGAGACCAGCGGTGTTTACCAAAATTCCAGGTAAACAAATTGGCACGCCCAGTGGGACATTTGTGTCAAGTATTAGAGTATTAGTTTAATATAATCCTTTGCTGGGGAAAGAAATCCCTAAGTTCACTAAATTTGCTGGGGAAACCAGTGAATCCACTGTCGAACATATTGCTCGTTATTTAACTGAGGCTGGAGATTTAGCCCACAATGAGAATTTAAGGATGAAATTCTTCCCTAGTTCTCTAACAAAGAATGCTTTCACTTGGTTCACTACTTTACCCCCACATTCCATGTTTAATTATAACCAATTAGAGAAAGCTTTCCATGAGCAATTCTACATGGGACAATGTAAAATTAGTCTCTAAGAATTCGCGAGTGTTCGACGCAAAGTGGCTGAATCTGTGGATGATTATCTCAACAGGTTTAGACTTCTCAAAGCAAGGTGCTTCACTCAAGTGCTTGAACATGAGCTAGTCGAAATGGCTGCTGGTGGCTTAGATTATTCCATCAGAAAAAAGCTAGACACTCAACATTTGAGAGATATGGCTCAATTGGCTGAGAGAGTTAGGTAAGTCGAAAGTTTGAAAGCTGAGAAATCTAGAACTAATAGGTTTCATAATAAAAAAGACAAAGTGGCCTATGTCGAAATTAAAGATGAAGAACAAGAATTCGACATTTCCTATGAGGAGGTCGAAGAAGAGGTCAATGTTGCTGAGTTAAAACCTGGACCTCCATATACTTGTAAATTGCTAAAACCTTCAAATGGTAAAAATCCTGTCGAACCTAAAAACGACAAATTCGTTGCAAAAACATATACTTTTGATGTTACTAAATGCGACGAAATATTTGACTTGTTAGTTAAGGATGGTCAAATTTTGGTTCCGAAGGGACTAAAAACAACACCATTAGAACAAAAGCAAAAAAGAGGTTTTTGCAAATACCATAATTTTTTGGGTCATAATACTTCTCGTTGTGTTCTTTTCAGGGATTTGGTGCAAAAGGCACTCAATGAAGGAAGGCTGAAATTTGGTGATAAACCAAGGGCACCAATGAAGATTGACGCTGATCCTTTGCCTGATGCTGAGGCAATGTATACTGAGGTGAGCATCAACATGGTCGAAGCCTCTGAAATTGTGCCTGGTAAGGCTAATATGAAGAGAACTACCATAAGTTCAAAGATGGATGTCGAAATGGTCACTGAAGGCCAAGAAGATGACAAAGTGAAAGCAGTGTACCCAAAAGCTGAAGAGGAATTGGTTGATTTCCTCAATCGTTGCAAGCTAAGCAACTCAGAAGTGATGTTGTGCCCAAGGTGCAGTGCTGTTTTTGACAAGGAGGCTGCTAAAGAGTTGGAAGAGTTCAAGCCTCAAATGAAGCGCAAAGGTAAATGGTGGATAAAAGGCCCAAGTTTGATTTTGCTGATAGGAGAATTCCCTACATGGTTACTTCGACCAAAACTCCTGGAAGAGGAAAGCTGAGTACTTATGTTTCTCCTTCTGGTACGCCTGTCGAAAAGTGGATACATTCTGGTGGGAGAAGCAAAGCCATATACCACACGGGGGACAATGCTATCCATCGAGTTAGACCACCTAAGCTGGTCGAAGGTAACACAAGTGGTGTTAACCAGAACAAGGCAATTGAAATCAAGAAGTATGCCTATAGTAACAACTACAAAGGGAAGAATCCTATGACAAGAACTCAATGGCGAAGGTTTCAACGCCAAAAGAAGGCTGATGCTATTGCTGCAGGTAAAGCAACAACCTCAAACAAAGGGAAGGGTAAAGAGGTAATCTTCCCTTCGACTGAAGTGGTTAGGAAACCAGACACTGAGAGAATTTTTCCTCCTCTTTCTGAAATTAAGAAAAGCTTCAAAAAAGAAGACCTTAATTTAGAAGAGGAGTTAGATTCTTCCTTTGCTGATTCTGGGTCAGAGTTTGACGTGCTATGTGGGGTCATCTCAATTTTACCAATTGAGTATGATGTGGTTTCTGAGTTTAATGATGTCGAAGAAGATTTCGACGAGGAAACTACGTATAAACCCATATGCTACTATGTGTTGAAGAATGGCTGCATCGAAGAGCAACGTGCTGTCTTTGAAAGGCCAGATTGTGGCATGATGAATCACCTCAAGCCACTGTTCATTCAAGCCAAGGTCAACAATGTGGGAATCAACAAGGTCCTTGTTGATGGTGGTGCTGCTGTGAATTTGATGCCTCAACATTTGCTAAGAAGAATTGGCAAATGTGACACTGATTTGAGGCCACATAATGTGGTTCTCACTAATTATGAAGGCAAAACTGGCCATTCACTTGGGGCCATTGAAGTCGAATTAGCAGTAGGTAGTGTCAAAAGGCCAACTTTGTTTTTGGTAGTACCCTCCAAGGCAAACTACAACTTGCTGCTTGGAAGAGAATGGATACATGGAGTGGGGGCAATCCCTTCGACTGTGCACCAAAGGTTCATTATTTGGAGAGAAGATGGGTTGGTTGAAAACATTGAAGGCTGAAGTGAATACGATCACCAAGAAGACCTTCGACAAGCAATTGGCAAATATCTCTCCATGCTCTTCTTCCAATGTTGGGTTCACTGAGCAAGACAATGTCTTCTCCTCTGTTAGTCTTCACCCAAATTATGTAGAAGATCAAAGCGGAAATCGAAAGGCTATTGAAAAGCAAGTTCATCCGAACTGCCAGGTATGTTGATTGGCTTGCTAATATAGTTCCTGTAATTAAGAAAAATGGTACACTTAGAGTTTGCATAGATTTTAGAGATCTAAATAATGCTACTCCCAAAGATCAATACCCAATGCCTGTGGCAGAAATGTTGGTTGATTCAGCGGTTGGTTATGAATATTTAAGAATGCTTGATCGATATTCTGGTTATAACCAAATTTTTATTGCTGAAGAAGACATTTCAAAAACTGCATTTCGATGCCCAGGGGCATTAGGTGTTTATGAATGGGTAGTGATGCCATTTGGTTTAAAAAAATGCTGGTGCTACATATCAAAGAGCTATGAACACTATGTTCCATGATTTTATAGAAAATTTTATGCAAGTCAATATAGATGACAAAGTTGTTAAGTCTTCATCAGAAAATGGTCATTAGGCAAATGGGCTTTAGCTTTATCTAAGTATTCATTAACATTCCAACCTTTAAAGGCTATCAAAGGCCAAGTCGTTGCGGATTTCATTGCTGATCATTCAATAGTTGAATCAGAAATTAACTTTGTGCACCTTCGACCTTGGAAATTGTACTTCGATGGCTCCAGCCATAAAAATGGGTCTGGTGTTGGGATGTTAATCATTTCACCTAAAGGGATCCCAACTAAATACAAGTATAAAATTAAAGAAAGTTGCTCCAATAATGAGGCTGAATATGAAGCCTTAGTAGCAGGACTTGAAATTCTGTTAAACTTGGGGGCAAAACAGATCGAAATTAGAGGTGATTCTGAATTAGTAATCAAACAATTAACGAAAGAATACAAGTGCATTAAGGAAAATTTGATTACTTACTTTATTGCTGCCAGTACTTTATTGAAACAATTCGACAGCGTTGATATTCAACATGTGCCTCGTATTGCAAATCAAGAGGCCAATAATCTGGCACAAATAGCTTCTGGTTATAAAGTTTCTAAAGAAAAATTAACAGAGCTAATCGAAATTAAAAACAAGTTAATTTCGACAGCAATGACACAAGAAACCTTGTCAAGGAAAAAACTGGAGGAGGCAGAGAGCTACTCTTTAGAATTAAGTCAATTACCTCCAAGTGAAAGTGAAAATTTTATTGAATATTTTAATGATGAAGTTTCCGACAAAGGTTATTGTGATAATGAGTTTGAAGTTTTTGCCATTGACAGTATGTCAAATGATGATTGGCGAAGACAAATTGTTAACTACTTGGAAAATCCAACAGGGATAACCGATAGAAAAACCAAGTATAGAGCTTTAAGTTATGTGATCATGGGCAATGAGTTGTTTAAGAAAACCCCGGAAGGAGTTTTACACAAGTGTCTTAGTGAAAATGAGGCATACTTGGAAATATCTAATACTCACAGTGGAACTTGTGGAGCTCACCATGTAGGCCATAAAATGAAATGGCTCTTATTTCGACAAGGTGTCTATTGGCCGACTATGTTAAAAGATTGCATAGTTTGCCAAAAGATGCCAAGAATGTCAAAAGCATGCAGGAATACAACATGTACCTGCAAATGAATTGCATTCTATTGTAAAACCTTGGCCATTCAAGGGATGGGCTTTGGATATAATTGGTGAAATTAAACCAAATTCGTCGAAAGGCCATCGTTTCATATTAGTAGGAATAGATTATTTCACTAAATGGGTGGAAGCTGTTCCTTTAAACAATGTTAATCAAGAAGCAATGATTAATTTTATTCAAGACCATATATTATATAGATTTGGTGTGCCTGAAACTATCACCACAGATCAAGGTTCAGTTTTTATTGGTCAGAAAATGGTCGAATTTGCTGCTGAAAATGGTTATAAGTTGTTAAGTTCGACACCATATTATGCTCAGGCAAATGGTCAAGTTGAAGCAGCCAATAAAATTATTGTTAGTTTGATTAAAAAACATGTTGGGCAAAACCCCAAGAATTGGCATAGGACACTTAACCAAAATTTATGGGCATGTCGAACATCTCCCAAAGAGTCAATCAATAGTACTCCTTTTAAACTTGTTTTTGGGCATGATGCAATATTGCCAGCAGAGATTTGTCTCCAATCAACTAGGATTCAAAGACAATTTGAAATCCCATCTGATCATTATTGGAATATGATGTTAGATGAATTAGTTGATTTAGATGAAGATAGGCTAAGTGCATTAGATATGCTCACAAGACAAAAAGAAAGAGTGGCTAAGGCCCATAACAAAATAGTCAAATTGAAGACTTTCGACGTGGGAGATTTAGTTTGGAAAGTTATCTTACCTATGGATAGAAAAGATAGAGTCCTTGGTAAATGGTCCCCAAGTTGGGAAGGACCATTCAAAATTTTACAAGTCTATTCAAACGGCGCATATGAAGTCGTAGAGATTGGCGCTGATGAAAGAATTTTGCGTATAAATGGAAAATACTTGAAAAAGTATAAGCCAACATTGCAAGAAGTTAAAATAACGCTGGAATAAAGATAAAGAAAGTGTAAGTACGTGGCATTCAAAAGAAATTGTGATTGCCATATGAGCATTGTCAGAATTACAAGCAAAACGTAAATCATTATCAAAATGGTTAAAGTATTACGACAGGAAAATGAATCTATATTATTACAAAATGACTTTTGAGTTCAAGTCATTGAACAAAGCTTTAGCTTTGGAGATCTTCCTGTTGAGGAAATTGCCATCTTTGGTTAGCTTTTCGACAGTGGCATTGCAGCGTTCAAGTTCTTCTAAGTGTTTAAGGCAATTGGTGGTTTCTTGGTCAATCTGGTCCTTAATTTTTTTCTGCAGGAGTCAAAGACCCTAAAAGGGTTCCTTTCTTATCTTCCAATGCTTGAATTTTCGACTGCAATCTGGCTATACTCTTTTGATGTGTCTTGATCTCGGCATTGCAATCCTCGATAGCCTTCATCTCAGCTTCTGACTTGGTCTTCAAGGAGGCAAAGCTAGCATGAGTGGCATCAACAAGTGCTGCCACTTCTGCCTTGCGTTTCGACTCAAGCTCTAGAAGATTGTCATGATCCCTCTTTTTCTGTATATCTTGAGCAAGTTGTTCGAAAAGAGGTTGGACAGCTAAGACAAAGTCACTAACAGATTCATCAAGGACTCCATCAACAGCAAGTTCAGCCAATTTGTGGAAGGCCACGTGGTACGAAATATATAGGAATAACGCCAACAACATTTAACAGTGATGACGTCAGGTAGGTGAGATATTCCGATCAAGTGTAAAACCTATTTCGACATTGAATTCAAAAATGCTCTTTTTCTTCCTTTGCCTTAAGCTCAGTCGAAAAAGACATTTTTGGGGGGGCAATTTGTTAGCCTATAATTTCGACAGGCTTCATTTAAAATAGTCAACAGGGTTTGACTTATACTTTGACATAGATCAGAGGATTTCGACAAAGATCATGTTTAGGGCAGATTCGACAAGTTTCCAGAAAAACAAAAACAAGAAAGAGGAAAATGGACACAAGCTTCGACAGACAGAAGACTAAGTAGTTATGCGCTGAAAAGCTAGCAGTTGGTCGAAAAGAGGAGCAGTTACCAATATTTTTATAACTATTTTTGAGGGCAGTTTCTGCTCCTCCCACTAAGTATAAATAGTAGTTTCTGAGAAGAAACAAAGGTCACAAAAACTCATATTTTACTTCTCACGCTCTAACTTCTGCATTCAAGAGAAAAACGAGTTAGAGAAACAATGTATGAATTTGTGCACCATTTCCTTTAACTTTAATGCAATTTTAATTTGTTTTTATCGTTCAAGTTCTTCTTCTCTGAAGTACTCTGATAACTTCGCGCGAAGGAATCAGTTATTTCTTTCCTCTTTTTCTGGTTAAAACGCGAGACAATTCAAGAACATCATAATAAACTATAAACTCTAAGCACAAATGGTGTTAGGATTCACTGGTTGATCCTGCAAGTTAACCAAATTGGAGACCAACGGTGTTTACCAAAATCCCAGGTAAACATAGCCGTAAAAGAATCCATCCTAATGACCCAATCCAATCCAGCCGATAAATAAGTGGGTTGGACTAGCAAATCTGAGTTCAAAATTTTACCAGACAAGCCCATCCCGCCCATAAAATTATTGCCCCACAATGGGCCAATTCACCATGGGTTGGATCAGCCCTATATGACCTGATATTTTTAGAAAATGGCGCTAGTACTTTTCAATGTTTTAAAATTGACTCATTTTATTTTCAATTCCAAATCTATTTCACTTTCAATTTTAAACTAGTATTTAACGATGAATTCACTTACATATTCATATTCTGACTTCACACCATTACTTTAAAATTGGCCCATTACTTTAACAATTCCAAGTCTGTTTCATTTCACTTGCATATTCATATTCATATTCTATAGAGCGTTGTTAGATGGGTATGTGATTTAATTACACCTAGAAAATGTTGATTTTGTGTTAGACTCTAAATGGTGGTTGGTAATTCTAACTGCCCGCAAGAATCAAGATGACGTCTCAAATTAACACCATACTTTTAGTCATTTAGAGTGTAGAATTATCTCGCTATAGCATCCTTAAAAAACTTTCATGTTGAGTTTATATCAGGAGACAAACAAATCACATTGCCTATAAATTAGCTGGAGTGGCTCCTTTTTCATTTAAATCTCATATTTTCCTTCACATTCCAATATGCATTCAGTCCATATCCATTATAAGTAATGAAATAACATAGCTTGTTTTGATAAAAAATTTAA
Organism: Astragalus glycyphyllos; assembly: GCA_963573325.1. Lineage (NCBI taxonomy): Eukaryota > Viridiplantae > Streptophyta > Magnoliopsida > Fabales > Fabaceae > Astragalus > Astragalus glycyphyllos. Next base: position 87,891,005 of record OY754307.1, on the reverse strand, counting down.
TTCTGTGTGACGGTCAAGCAATGATGCAACCATTTTCCACGCAAAAGAAAAAAAATAAATTATTCAGTATAATTCTTTGACAAAAATAATAGGATATGAGTGGGAAGAACTGCTGGCAAAAGACGAAAGGAAACATGATTAGTATTATTGTATTCAATCATCATCATTTAACATACGACTGTATTGTCTTCGTATAATTACAGGATACAGATGCGTAACCCGTCCACCTCAGCTGTCATAAGACCCACAAAATGCCACGTGTGGTGTATGCTAAGAACAAATTTGCCTTTGGAATTGAGTGCGATAGCTAAGATGGATTGTGTCGGCCATCTTGTTTTTTTTTACAATAGTCGGGCATCTTGTTGGGTTTTGGAAAATAATGTTAATAGTAGTAATACTCTCACCGTCTCATACTAATTAAGTAATTTTAAAATTCTAGTTTATTTCAAATAAATTTCTATATACAATTTTAAGATTGTATTAATTATTTTTTAAAAATCTATATATGATCGAAATAAATAAATAAAGTGTTTTTTTTTTAAAAAAGAAGGGCAAAAAAGTGATTTTTGAAAAAGGAATATAAGATAAGTTGGATTTATCTTAAAGAAAGCTCAACGTGGCGGCGAAAGGAGTCGACAGACTAGAAGCCAAATGGGAAACTCATTCCCGTTATTTAATTTCATCCGCCTCTAAGATAATAATTTAGTATAAATATTTGGACATAATAATCATCATCTTTCAATTTTCTTCACACAAATAGAAAGCAATCCAACAGCTACATGGTTTGGGGGGCGATGGAAGAAGAAAGAGATTATTGTTCAACTATGACAAGAGGGAAAAGAAAACATCAAGAAGAAAAGCCATACAGAGGAATAAGGATGAGAAAGTGGGGCAAGTGGGTAGCAGAAATTAGAGAACCAAACAAAAGGTCAAGGATTTGGTTAGGTTCTTATAACACCCCTATAGCCGCCGCACGTGCCTACGACACCGCCGTATTCTACCTCAGAGGTCCTTCCGCTCGCCTTAATTTCCCCGAATTATTGTTCCAAGACGACGATGACAACGATGTTGGTTCTGTTCAACAAGGTGGTGACATGTCCGCTGATTCAATACGCAAAAAAGCCACACGAGTCGGTGCTAGAGTCGACGCTATCCAAACCGCTCTTAGGAACTCAAATTCCACTCAATTCATATCTGAAAAACCAGACTTGAATGAGTACCCAAAACCTGAAGATAATTCTCTTCATTTTCAAGATTAGTAATCCACCCAATCTTATGTTGGGGCTTGCAAGTTGTATTGTAACTTCTTGTTTTTCAGTTGAATACCTTTATATGATAATTTTAGAGTAGATGTTTTCTTCCAGTTTCTTAGAATTGTTAACAGAGAATACTCCCTCCGGTACATAATATAAGCAAAAAAAATTGGTCTTTTGGTGGTCTACAATATAAGAAATAAGTATTGTTTTGAGAGTGTGTTAAATGTTTATTTCGAATTTTACCCTTATTTATCTAGAAAGTAGAATTACGAGAAACATTTAATCTCTCCACTTTTCCATGTACTTTAATTAATTCCTATAACATACGGCTCCTACGTTATCCAACTAGCAAAACAAAAGGGCATTTTCTAAATAAAGTCTGCAACTCTTCATCTACTAGAATAATCTTCATGTGGAGGTTGATTTAAATCTATATGAAAGGCAAGATTCAAATCTATATCAAGTGGTGATTCATCGTAATGGAAGACAACATTTAAATATATATCAAGTGGCATTGTTCAATCTCAACAATGGATGAATATGAAGCATATGACTATATGAGGTTTCATCTTTTGATGGTGGGAAATCCAAATTAAGTTATTGGAGTACATGGCCTGATGGCCGAAGTGAGGAAATGAAAAAATTGGTAAATGAAAAGTTGCACTGGTTATTTACGTAGAGAAGAGAGAAGAAGGTGTAAGGCCTATACTTAATTAAATGGTGTCATTAATGATTAAAGGTAGTGTAGATAAGGGTAGTTTTGAAAACAAAATTATGTTTCAACTTTGTTAATTGAAAAACACATGTTTCTATGTTATTCCTTGGTATGCGAGATGTCTGATTTTTTCTCTTATACTGTGGACCGGAGGGAGTATATAGAAAGCAATATTAATGCAACTTTCTTTTAAGGTGAGTAACTCTCAATTTTAAGTTTTAAATGATGGCGAATGTTTTTAATTTTTTTTTTGTTAATACTAGTAAGTACCTGTTTACCTGGGATTTTGGTAAACACCGTTGGTCTCCAATTTGGTTAACTTGCAGGATCAACCAGTGAATCCTAAGACCATTTGTGCTTAGAGTTTATAGTTTATTATGATGTTCTTGAATTGTCTCGCGTTTTAACCAGAAAAAGAGGAAAGAAATAACTTATTCCTTCGCGCGAAGTTATCAGAGTACTTCAGAGAAGAAGAACTTGAACGACAAAAACAAGTAAAACGAAAGAAAAGCACATTAAAATTGCATTAAAGTTAAAGGAAATGGTGCACAAATTCATATATTGTTTCTCTGACTCGTTTTTCTCTTGAATGCGGAAGTTAGAGCGTGAGAAGTAAAATATGAGTTTTTGTGACCTTTGTTTCTTCTCAGAAACTACTATTTATACTTAGTGGGAGGAGCAGAAACTACCCTAAAAAACAGTTATAAAAATGTTGGTAACTGCTCCTCTTTTCGACCAACTGCTAGCTTTTCAGCGCATAACTATTCAGTCTTCTGTCTGTCGAAGCTTGTGTCCATTTTCCTCTTTCTTGTTTTTCTCTTTCTGGAAGCTTGTCGAATCTGCCCTGAACATGATCTTTGTCGAAATCCTCTGATCTATGTCAAAGTATAAGTCAAACCCTGTTGACTATTTTAAATGAAGCCTGTCGAAATTACAGGCTAACAAATTGCCCCCCAAAAATGTCTTTTTCGACTGAGCTTAAGGCAAAGGAAGAAAAAGAGCATTTTTGAATTCAATGTCGAAATAGGTTTTACACTTGATCGGAATATCTCACCTACCTGACGTCATCACTGTTAAATGTTGTTGGCGTTATTCCTATATTGGTGTACCACGTGGCCTTCCACGTTCTACTTTTCAGATTAAGGATTTACTCCACAATTTGGCTGAACTTGCTGTTGATGGAGTCCTTGATGAATCTGTTAGTGACTTTGTCTTAGCTGTCCTGCCTCTTTTCGAACAACTTGCTCAATATATACAGAAAAAGAGGGATCATGACAATCTTCTAGAGCTTGAGTCGAAACGCAAGGCAGAAGTGGCAGCACTTGTTGATGCCACTCATGCTAGCTTTGCCTCCTTGAAGACCAAGTCAGAAGCTGAGATGAAGGCTATCGAGGATTGCAATGCCGAGATCAAGACACATCAAGAGAGTATAGCCAGACTGCAGTCGAAAATTCAAGCATTGGAAGAGAAGAAAGGAACCCTTTTAGGGTCTTTGACTCCTGCAGAAAAAAATTAAGGACCAGATTGACCAAGAAACCACCAATTGCCTTAAACACTTAGAAGAACTTGAACGCTGCAATGCCACTGTCGAAAAGCTAACCAAAGATGGCAATTTCCTCAACAGGAAGATCTCCAAAGCTAAAGCTTTGTTCAATGACTTGAAATCAAAAGTCATTTTGTAATAATATAGATTCATTTTCCTGTCGTAATACTTTAACCATTTTGATAATGATTTACGTTTTACTTGTAATTCTGACAATGCTCATATGGCAATCACAATTTCTTTTGAATGCCACGTACTTACGCTTTCTTTATCTTTATTCCAGCGTTATTTTAACTTCTTGCAATGTTGGCTTATACTTTTTCAAGTATTTGCCATTTATACGCAAAATTCTTTCATCAGCGCCAATCTCTTCGACTTCATATGCGCCGTTTGAATAGACTTGTAAAATTTTGAATGGTCCTTCCCAACTTGGGGACCATTTACCAAGGACTCTATCTTTTCTATCCATAGGTAAGATAACTTTCCAAACTAAATCTCTCACGTCGAAAGTCTTCAATTTGACTCTTTTGTTATGGGCCTTAGCCACTCTTTCTTTTTGTCTTGTGAGCATATCTAATGCACCTAGCCTATCTTCATCTAAATCAACTAATTCATCTAACATCATATTCCAATAATGATCAGATGGGATTTCAAATTGTCTTTGAATCCTAGTTGATTGGAGACAAATCTCTGCTGGCAATATTGCATCATGCCCAAAAACAAGTTTAAAAGGAGTACTATTGATTGACTCTTTGGGAGATGTTCGACATGCCCATAAAATTTGGTTAAGTGTCCTATGCCAATTCTTGGGTTTTTGCCCAACATGTTTTTTAATCAAACTAACAATAATTTTATTGGCTGCTTCAACTTGACCATTTGCCTGAGCATAATATGGTGTCGAACTTAACAACTTATAACCATTTTCAGCAGCAAATTCGACCATTTTCTGACCAATAAAAACTGAACCTTGATCTGTGGTGATAGTTTCAGGCACACCAAATCTATATAATATATGGTCTTGAATAAAATTAATCACTGCTTCTTGATTAACATTGTTTAAAGGAACAGCTTCCACCCATTTAGTGAAATAATCTATTCCTACTAATATGAAACGATGGCCTTTCGACGAATTTGGTTTAATTTCACCAATTATATCCAAAGCCCATCCCTTGAATGGCCAAGGTTTTACAATAGAATGCAATTCATTTGCAGGTACATGTTGTATTCCTGCATGCTTTTGACATTCTTGGCATCTTTTGGCAAACTCTATGCAATCTTTTAACATAGTCGGCCAATAGACACTTTGTCGAAATAAGAGCCATTTCATTTTATGGCCTACTTGGTGAGCTCCACAAGTTCCACTGTGAGTATTAGATATTGCCAAGTATGCCTCATTTTCACTAAGACACTTGAGTAAAACTCCTTCAGGGGTTTTCTTAAACAACTCATTGCCCATGATCACATAACTTAAAGCTCTATACTTGGTTTTTCTATCGGTTATCCCTGTTGGATTTTCCAAGTAGTTAACAATTTGTCTTCGCCAATCATCATTTGACATACTGTCAATGGCAAAAACTTCAAACACATTATCACAATAACCTTTGTCGGAAACTTCATCATTAAAATATTCAATAAAATTTTCACTTTCACTTGGAGGTAATTGACTTAATTCTAAAGAGTAGCTCTCTGCCTCCTCCAGTTTTTTCCTTGACAAGGTTTCTTGTGTCATTGCTGTCGAAATTAACTTGTTTTTAATTTCGATTAGCTCTGTTAATTTTTCTTTAGAAACTTTATAACCAGAAGCTATTTGTGCCAGATCATTGGCCTCTTGATTTGCAATACGAGGCACATGTTGAATATCAATGCTGTCGAATTGTTTCAATAAAGTACTGGCAGCAATAAAGTAAGTAATCAAATTTTCCTTAATGCACTTGTATTTTTTCGTTAATTGTTTGATTACTAATTCAGAATCACCTCTAATTTCGACCTGTTTTGCCCCCAAGTTTAACAGAATTTCAAGTCCTGCTACTAAGGCTTCATATTCAGCCTCATTATTGGAGCAACTTTCTTTAATTTTATACTTGTATTTAGTTGGAATCCCTTTAGGTGAAATGATTAACATCCCAACACCAGACCCATTTTTATGGCTGGAGCCATCGAAGTACAATTTCCAAGGTCGAAGGTGCACAAAGTTAATTTCTGATTCAACTATTGAATGATCAGCAATGAAATCCGCAACGACTTGGCCTTTGATAGCCTTTAAAGGTTGGAATGTTAATGAATACTCAGATAAAGCTAAAGCCCATTTGCCTATTCTACTATGTAGGATTGGTTTCGACAGCATATGTATAATAATATCAAAGTGGGAATAAACATACACATTAACAGGCTTAATATATTGTTTTAACTTAGTACAAGAGAAATACAAGCATATACACAATTTTTCAATAGGGTGATATCTAGCTTCAGAATCATTTAAAACCCTACTGAGGTAATATATGACCCTTTCTACACCATTTTCATCCTCTTGTGCTAACATGCTACCTATTGACAATTCTGATGTTGCTATATATAATTTCGTTGTCTTATTTCTAATAGGAGGCAATAAAATAGGAGGGTTCATCAGATATGTCTTGATCTCGTCGAAAGCTACTTGATGTTCGACATCCCACTTGAAAACATCATCCTTCTTCAGTTGAAGTAATGGCGAGAATATTTGAGTCTTGCCACTTAGATTTGATATAAATCTTCTAAGGAAATTGACCTTTCCTAATAATGACTGTAATTCTTTCTTTGTTGAAGGAGGTTGTGTTTCCATGATAGCTTTCGTCTTGTTTTGATTTATTTCAATGCCTTTTTTGTGCACAACAAATCCCAAGAAATCACCTGCACTTACACAAAAGGCACATTTGAGTGGATTCATTTTCAATCCATATTTTCTCATTCTTTCGAATGATAGTCGTAGATGATCTAAATGACCATTTTCTGATGAAGACTTAACAACTATGTCATCTATATTGACTTGCATAAAATTTTCTATAAAATCATGGAACATAGTGTTCATAGCTCTTTGATATGTAGCACCAGCATTTTTTTAAACCAAATGGCATCACTACCCATTCATAAACACCTAATGCCCCTGGGCATCGAAATGCAGTTTTTGAAATGTCTTCTTCAGCAATAAAAATTTGGTTATAACCAGAATATCGATCAAGCATTCTTAAATATTCATAACCAGCTGCTGAATCAACCAACATTTCTGCCACAGGCATTGGGTATTGATCTTTGGGAGTAGCATTATTTAGATCTCTAAAATCTATGCAAACTCTAAGTGTACCATTTTTCTTAATTACAGGAACTATATTAGCAAGCCAATCAACATACCTGGCAGTTCTGATGAACTTGCTTTTCAATAGCCTTTCGATTTCCGCTTTGATCTTCGACATGATTTCTAGTGCAAATCTTCTTGGTGTTTGCTTCACAGGCTTCTTCTCTGGTCGAATAGGTAACTTTAACTCAACCACCTCTCTTTTCAACCCTGGCATCTCATTGTAATCCCAAGCGAAGCAATCTTTGTATTCCTTTAGCAATTTGACAATCTGCACTCTGAAATCTTTGTTGATCTTTGTACTAATATATGTTGGTCTTCTTGTTGAACCATCTCCCAAATCAATTTCTTCTAAGGGATCTTGTGCCTGTATTTTCTTGGTCGAACCCATTGGATCTTTCTCAAATCCTAATGGTTCATCATCATAGACACCATCAAGTCTCTGTGTTTCGACCATGATTTCTTTGTTATTATCTTCTGTGGCTAAAGCAACCATTTGATGTAACTCAGCTTCTAGAATAGCTTTTTCTTTGTTTTCGGCCACATAGGCCGTAATTCTTTCCCATGCATTGGCCTTTATAATCATTTCAAAGTCTATCCCAGCCAGTAGGCTTAACAAAGCCTCTTGGTCTATTCTCCTCATCAATGATTTCCCTTTCCCAAATGAAACCATAATTTGGGTGAAGACTAACAGAGGAGAAGACATTGTCTTGCTCAATGAACCCAACATTGGAAGAAGAGCATGGAGAGATATTTGCCAATTGCTTGTCGAAGGTCTTCTTGGTGATCGTATTCACTTCAGCCTTGAAATAACTTTGGTCACCTTCAATGTTTTCAACCAACCCATCTTCTCTCCAAATAATGAGTCTTTGGTGCACAGTCGAAGGGATTGCCCCCACTCCATGTATCCATTCTCTTCCAAGCAGCAAGTTGTAGTTTGCCTTGGAGGGTACTACCAAAAACAAAGTTGGCCTTTTGACACTACCTACTGCTAATTCGACTTCAATGGCCCCAATGAATGGCCAGTTTTGCCTTCATAATTAGTGAGAACCACATTATGTGGCCTCAAATCAGTGTCACATTTGTCAATTCTTCTTAGCAAATGTTGAGGCATCAAATTCACAGCAGCACCACCATCAACAAGGACCTTGTTGATTCCCACATTGTTGACCTTGGCTTGAATGAACAGTGGCTTGAGGTGATTCATCATGCCACAATCTGGCCTTTCAAAGACAGCACGTTGCTCTTCGATGCAGCCATTCTTCAACACATAGTAGCATATGGGTTTATATGTAGTTTCCTCGTCGAAATCTTCTTCGACATCATTAAACTCAGAAACCACATCATACTCAATTGGTAAAATTGAGATGACCCCACATAGCACGTCAAACTCTGACCCAGAATCAGCAAAGGAAGAATCTAACTCCTCTTCTAAATTAAGGTCTTCTTTTTTGAAGCTTTTCTTAATTTCAGAAAGAGGAGGAAAAATTCTCTCAGTGTCTGGTTTCCTAACCACTTCAGTCGAAGGGAAGATTACCTCTTTACCCTTCCCTTTGTTTGAGGTTGTTGCTTTACCTGCAGCAATAGCATCAGCCTTCTTTTGGCGTTGAAACCTTCGCCATTGAGTTCTTGTCATAGGATTCTTCCCTTTGTAGTTGTTACTATAGGCATACTTCTTGATTTCAATTGCCTTGTTCTGGTTAACACCACTTGTGTTACCTTCGACCAGCTTAGGTGGTCTAACTCGATGGATAGCATTGTCCCCCGTGTGGTATATGGCTTTGCTTCTCCCACCAGAATGTATCCACTTTTCGACAGGCGTACCAGAAGGAGGAACATAAGTACTCAGCTTTCCTCTTCCAGGAGTTTTGGTCGAAGTAACCATGTAGGGAATTCTCCTATCAGCAAAATCAAACTTGGGCCTTTTATCCACCCATTTACCTTTGCGCTTCATTTGAGGCTTGAACTCTTCCAACTCTTTAGCAGCCTCCTTGTCAAAAACAGCACTGCACCTTGGGCACAACATCACTTCTGAGTTGCTTAGCTTGCAACGATTGAGGAAATCAACCAATTCCTCTTCAGCTTTTGGGTACACTGCTTTCACTTTGTCATCTTCTTGGCCTTCAGTGACCATTTCGACATCCATCTTTGAACTTATGGTAGTTCTCTTCATATTAGCCTTACCAGGCACAATTTCAGAGGCTTCGACCATGTTGATGCTCACCTCAGTATACATTGCCTCAGCATCAGGCAAAGGATCAGCGTCAATCTTCATTGGTGCCCTTGGTTTATCACCAAATTTCAGCCTTCCTTCATTGAGTGCCTTTTGCACCAAATCCCTGAAAAGAACACAACGAGAAGTATTATGACCCAAAAAATTATGGTATTTGCAAAAACCTCTTTTTTGCTTTTGTTCTAATGGTGTTGTTTTTAGTCCCTTCTGAACCAAAATTTGACCATCCTTAACTAACAAGTCAAATATTTCGTCGCATTTAGTAACATCAAAAGTATATGTTTTTGCAACGAATTTGTCGTTTTTAGGTTCGACAGGATTTTTACCATTTGAAGGTTTTAGCAATTTACAAGTATATGGAGGTCCAGGTTTTAACTCAGCAACATTGACCTCTTCTTCGACCTCCTCATAGGAAATGTCGAATTCTTGTTCTTCATCTTTAATTTCGACATAGGCCACTTTGTCTTTTTTATTATGAAACCTATTAGTTCTAGATTTCTCAGCTTTCAAACTTTCGACTTGCCTAACTCTATCAGCCAATTGAGCCATATCTCTCAAATGTTGAGTGTCTAGCTTTTTTCTGATGGAATAATCTAAGCCACCAGCAGCCATTTCGACTAGCTCATGTTCAAGCACTTGAGTGAAGCACCTTGCTTTGAGAAGTCTAAACCTGTTGAGATAATCATCCACAGATTCAGCCACTTTGCATCGAACACTGGCCAATTCTTTGAGACTAATTTTACATTGTCCCATGTAGAATTGCTCATGGAAAGCTTTCTCTAATTGGTTCCAATTAAACATGGAATGTGGGGGTAAAGTAGTGAACCAAGTGAAAGCATTCTTTGTTAGAGAACTAGGGAAGAATTCCATCCTTAAATTCTCATTGTGGGCTAAATCTCCAGCCTCAGTTAAATAACGAGCAATATGTTCAACAGTGGATTCACTGGTTTCCCCAGCAAATTTAGTGAACTTAGGGATTTTCCAACCCCTTGGCAATTCCCTTTGAAAAACATATTCAGACAAAGGAGAAACAAAATTTGGCCTATGCATACCTAAGTTAAGGCCATTTTGGGCTAAAATTGTTTTGACAAGATTAGCTATGTTATTTTGTGCTCCGAAATCAATTTGTTGTACTTGTCTGACTACTTCGTCAGCGTTTTGATTTCTATTTACCAACACTACATCAGGTGCATTTTCGACCAACCTTTGTATGGGTTGTTCGACAACTTGTGTTTGCCCCTGATTTCTAGGCAATTCAATGTTAGGCCTTTCTAAAGGGATTTCGACAGGCCTCACCGGTTGGGCTTGGGGCATTGGCTGATTTTGTACTCTGGGGGTACCAAAGAAATCAGCAATTCGACCCATTTGAGTTGTCAATGCTTGGTAACTGATATTGGTGTCACGTATCAAAGGATTGAACACTGTACCAATTTGCTGGGTTAACATATTAACCATATCATGATTAGCATCATCTATTTGTTGCCTCAAAGCCAACAAAGATGCTGTGGTTAATGAGGTTTGGGCATTTCGACCATAAATTCCCTCTGGGGAAGTATGCACATTATCTGCATATGTTGATGAGTTCGCTTGTAAACCTACCATCATGGCAGTTGGCATGCCATAAGGGAAATTTCGACCAATCATGGGCATGCTAAATGGCATGTGCCCACTAATCATATAAGGACTAGACATTCCCATCGTTTGTGGCATAGATACCATTTCAATAGGCTGTGTGGTCACTGTGGTGGCCATTGTTGATAAAGTGTTAGGCACAGACGATATCACAACAGCCATGCCTGTCGAAGGCAACGGAGCAGTTACTCCCATGGTGGTTACTGGATTAGCATCATTGGTAGACGCATTTTCAGGCCCACTTTGTGCATTTGAAAAACTTGCACTAGAACGTGTCATCTCTGACAGAGATTTACCACTTCTTAAGCGCATACACAGCTAACTTCAAAGGATTATATTAAACTAATACTCTAATACTTGACACAAATGTCCCACTGGGCGTGCTAATTTGTTTACCTGGGATTTTGGTAAACACCGCTGGTCTCCAATTTGGTTAACTTGCAGGATCAACCAGTGAATCCTAAGACCATTTGTGCTTAGAGTTTATAGTTTATTATGATGTTCTTGAATTGTCTCGCGTTTTAACCAGAAAAAGAGGAAAGAAATAACTGATTCCTTCGCGCGAAGTTATCAGAGTACTTCAGAGAAGAAGAACTTGAACGATAAAAACAAGTAAAACGAAAGAAAAACAAATTAAAATTGCATTAAAGTTAAAGGAAATGGTGCACAAATTCATACATTGTTTCTCTAACTCGTTTTTCTCTTGAATGCGGAAGTTAGAGCGTGAGAAGTAAAATATGAGTTTTTGTGACCTTTGTTTCTTCTCAGAAACTACTATTTATACTTAGTGGGAGGAGCAGAAACTGCCCTCAAAAACAGTTATAAAAATGTTGGTAACTGCTCCTCTTTTCGACCAACTGCTAGCTTTTCAGCGCATAACTACTTAGTCTTCTGTCTGTCGAAGCTTGTGTCCATTTTCCTCTTTCTTGTTTTTGTTTTTTTTGGAAGCTTGTCGAATCTGCCCTGAACATGATCTTTGTCGAAATCCTCTGATCTATGTCAAAGTATAAGTCAAACCCTGTTGACTATTTTAAATGAAGCCTGTCGAAATTACAGGCTAACAGTACCATAAATTTAGTTTGAGCTGTTGTCAAAAAAACAAATTTAATTTGAGTTGATTGTTAATTTTTAGTACTTGAAATTTCACAAATGTTTAATTCCCTCTCCGAGGAATAAAATATATCAACTTAGTTTATGATTTTGGCAAAAACATATTTTAATTTAGTTTTTTTTATACAAAATAGAAGGACTAAATTGATATAATGAAATGCCTAAATTGAAACACTTTTCTAAAACTTAGAGACTAAATTGATATATTGTAAACGTCGAGAACTAAATTAAATATATATGAAATTTCAGAAACTAAATTACCTAATAACTCAATTTAAGTTAGACATAAATTTTAATTGGCGATTATTGTGTATGGGTTTTATGATCAGGTTGGGACCTAGTTTTTTTTTATGGAATTTTCATTCTTTGTTCTGAATTTGATAATTTGATATTTAGATAGAGGAAATCATGTGAGTTCTATTAGGGTGTGCCTGATTATTGTCGTGTACAAAGTTAGAGCGGTGCACCCAATAAGATGGTAATCTAGCCACATTTTCAGAATGCTTTGTAATACTAGTAGAATGTCCTATATTTATATTAGTCTAGAATCAATGGTGCTACCGGCTACATAGCAACGGAGGTCTCTTCTCCACTGCAAAAATAACTTATATGTCGTCACATATTCCTTTTTTTTTTTGTCTTTTAGTTGGAACTTGAATGCGTCTTGGCTAGTAGGACCTCAGTATGACGGTGTGGAGCGTATGGATGTTAGTGTAATAGTGTCAGGTGGATACTTCTAGCATCCCTCTGGTCGAGGAGATCAGCCCAGTCCCTGTGGACTCTTCCTCGATTCCTAGTCTTCCAAGTCAGCAGTCCAAACACCCCGGTGCGTACCCTTTAAAAACTCATTAAAAATGATTTAATTTGTTATTTAAGGGCATAAGTGTAAATTATGCAAGAAATAACCATTTTTCATCCATTTCTTCTCTACTTTACACATATTGGAAAAAGTGGTGGATTTCACTAGTTTTTATCTCTCTTTTTTTTCTCTCTTTTAAACCACTAAAGAAAACTTTCTAATCTCTCTTCAACTTCCTCTCATATTCTCTGTTCTCTATTTCTCTTCAATCCATCCCACCCTTATTCTTGAAAAATAGGTAAAAAATGTCATAGGGTTAACGATTGTTTGGAATAAAATAAAGAAAAGAGAGAATTGTTCATAATATTTTTAAGTACATGAATGCCACTAAAAAAAATCAATTTTAAATTAATTTTTGGTTTAAATATGTTTTTCGTCCTTGCAAATATAAGTAGGGTTGCCCGGCAATGAAATCGGTGCTGAGGTGTTTCGAATTGATATCAGGCTTGAAGGTAAATTTCTCCAAGAGTTGTATTATGGGAGTGAATGTGTGCCCTCTTTTTCTTTCCTTGGCCGAGGGTTTCCTTCACTGCAAAGTGGGTGGCTTGCCCTTCAAGTAGGGCGAACCCCCGTAGGGTGGCTACCTGGGATCCTCTGGTGAGTTTGTTGCGAAGCAGAATTCTATCTTGGAAGAACAGGTTCATTACTTTTGGGGGCCGGATTGTCCTTCTAAATTCGGTTTTCAATAGTATCCCTATTTTCTTACACCGCCGAGGTGCGCATCATCTTGGTGGAAAGATATCTGCCTTTTGGGTGTGTCAACATCAGTGGTTGGTGATTGGTTTGGCGATAGGGTCGTGAGAAGCGTTGGTAGGGGGACCTCGACTTTGTTTTGGCATGATACTTGGTTGGGGGCTCAGCCTCTTAGCAGAGTCTTCCCGAGGTTGTTTCTTGTTTCCTCTCAGCAGGGGAGTACTGTTGCTGAGTTTGGCTCTCTTGTTGATGGGTCTTGGTCTTGGCGTCTACCCTGGAGGCGTAGGTTGTTCGTCTGGGAGGAGGCTCTGTTGCATGATCTTATGCTTCTCCTTCGGCCTGTGGTTTCGAGTCTTGTGGAGGATAGTTGGGTGTGCTTTGCGGACGTATCTCGCTCTTACTCTGTGTCATCCGCCTATGTGGTCCTGTCAGAGGGCTCTTCCACTGCTGTGGACCTCACAGATGACCAGGTTCAGCTGCTGGCTAGACTTTGGCGGAGCATGGCGCCCCCGAAAGTCATTGCTTTTTCTTGGCAACTACTTCTAGATCGGGCTCCTACCAGGGGGAATTTGTTACGCCGTAGGGTTATTACAGACACTTCTCTGGCCTCATGTGCCATTTGCGGGGCGGCCGAGGAATCCTCTTCTCATCTGTTTATGCGTTGCCCTTTTGCCCTATCAGTTTGGTATAATGTTTTCCGTTGGCTGGGGTGGCAGTTACCTATGCCTCCTGATCTTTTCTCTCTCTTCGATGCTTTCTGTGCCTTTGGCTACGAGGCTAAGGTGATGCGCGGTCTGAGTCTTATTTGGCATTCTGTTGTTTGGCTACTTTGGGAGGTGCAGAACGGGTGCATATTCTCTGTTAGACCCACGGATAGAGACTCTGTGGTGTGTAGGGTAAAGTCTCTCTCTTGGAGGTGGTTTCTTGCTAGGTCTAAGGGACCATCTTGTCTGTACTATGAGTGGCATGTTGCATTGGGTTTTGTGTATTTCTAGGAATTAGTTATTTTAGCTTACTGCTCCCTGTTCTGTTCTGGATTGGACACTTCTAGTGTCTAACCTGTACTTTTCATATTCATATATATATAATTGTTCCTTTGCTCTTCAAAAAAAATTTCAAATAAGTCCCTCCAATTTTTTTTTTAAATAAGTCTCTGTAAAATAACTTTTTTAACTATACTCTTCTGTTAGTGTGAGACGTTACAAAAAAACTGATGTTTCTAACATAATTCTGATGTGGCAAATTTCAATCCATTTGACTTTGACACATCATTATTTTTTATTTTCATTTAATTTTAAAAGCTAAGTGGATAAATTTTAAAATTGAAATTAGGGTTTTAAATTCACATTCCCTTTTCTCCCTCACTCTTTGTTCCCAATCTGTTTCTTCCTTCTTTCTCCTCTCCACACCCAACAAACTCATAGATGTCTCTCTGTCCCAGTCGCTCCCATTCCTCTCCTTCTCCCGTTCTTGCACCAACTCTCCCTCTCCTCTCGCGAGCTCACTCTATATCTCTCTTTTTTGGGTATGTTGGCTTGAACAAGTGAACTTGAGTTTCAAGGGGAGAAAGAGAAAATAACACATTAGAAAATAACCCTAAAATGATTTGGAATCCCCTCATATGCCAAGTCATCTTTAAAAAAATTAAAAATGAGAAAAGTAACACATCAGCCCCTTTCGTCCCCCATATAAGTTATTTTTGTAATGAAACACTAACCAAATGATGAATTTAAAAAAAAAAGTTATTTTGTAGGGGTTTATTTTTTAAAAAAAAATTGTAGGGACGTATTTGAAGTAGAGCTATATTTAGTATTTACAGTGAGGAAAAACATATTTAACCTTAGATTTTTAACTAAGAGCATCAATCTAAATTAATAAATAACCTTTTCTCTCCATTTTCTTATTTACTTTAGAGATATTGTAAAAAGTGGTGGATCTTACTAATTTCAATCTCTTTCCTATTTCTTTTCTAAACTAAAGAAGGGAAGTAGGGAACTTTCGGATGAAAATCTTCTGTCCCATACACACCCTGTCCCACCAATGAAAATTTGCCACGTCATTTATTTGTATCATATCACTACTAGCAGAGTTAAAGACACCGTTAGCTTTCGTTCCTTCTTGTTTCCTTCGGTCCTTGCGTTAACAGTTAGTGAAGCAACTTCAACCGCCTCTTACTCCAAGTCTTCATCGCACCGCCACACTGCCACATCGCCGGCGCCGCACCACTGCATCTCCTCCGCAACTTCGCCCCTGTTAACAGATCCGCCGCTCCTCCTCCTCCATTCGTATGGCAGAATCACGAATTATTTCATTGTAAAAATCGTGAAGAATTAGATTTTACAGACTTGCTCTACCCTTATTTCACTAGTCTTTCGCACTTTGGCTGTAATCTGTGCTTGCAAGAGAAGTATGTGTGAACTTGGGTTGATGATGGAAAACGTAGAGCAGCCTTTGCATATGTGGAGTTACCCCATGTTTTTGCCAGTAACGCAATCTCTTCTTATTTTTTCCTTTAATTAATTAAATATTTTAGGTAAGAAGATTTTTAAGCAAAAGTAACTGAGAGGATGATCTAGATCCACTATAAATACAGGAAGAAGAGAGCGTTCAAGGCACGATGAGAGAGTTCAAGGCACCACGTTTTGTGCTAGCAACACTGAAATCGCGGGACCGTGGCGGCAAACTTCTCGAAGAAGAAGGAGATGTTCCGTCAAAAACAAAGAAACGTCAATGATTGTTGCCGTAACAGTTTACGTTAAAATTTAAATATGACGTGGAATTTTAAATGAGGTGGCAAAATTTGATTCGTGGGACAGAGTTGGAGGCAGAATTGTTGAGACAGACGATTTTCATCCTGAACTTTCTAATCTTTCTAATAATGCATAATGATACATAGAAAAATTTTTCTAAAAAAAAATAGCCAAAAACCAAATTACAATACTAATTCACCAAGTTTTTTAAATAAATAACCAACCTACTTTTTCACAGTTTTTAGTCAATGGCCTAGAAAACTGTGAAAAAATAGGTTGGTTATTTGTTTAAAAAACTTAGTGAATTGGTATTGTAATTTGGTTTTTGACTATTTTTGTCTAGAAAAATTTGTCTATATATCATTACTCTTCTATAATTTCTCTCACTTCACTCTTCCTATTTTTCTTCTTTCAAACACATCGTAAGTCTTTTTTTTTTTGGTATACCACATCGTTAGTCTTATATACGTGAATTATATATCTTGATGATATATTGATTGAAATATGTGGATAACTAATAAAAAATTGAATAAAATAGTGCAAATACATTACATCAATCAATGTGAAAAGAGGCCCAGGATGAATAGATAAAGATAGGATTCCTACGAACCGCAGTGGCCCAACAAAGCCGCATTAGTTTGAAACATATGAATCCTGAATCTGATGTTTCAGTTGCCAAGAATAGTGGATCTCGGCTAGGTATTCCAAAAAAAAGTGCGCTTGGTTTTGACTTTTGACGTCATATTTAATGTTTTACTGATGATAGATTTGATATGTTTTCTCACCCTAAAAATACCTTTGAATATTTTAAAAAAAACTGGATATCAGATTTTAGTGCACCTGTTGAGACCCACTTTTTTTTATTGTGTATATTCTTTTTTAAAATATCTCATAAGTACTACAATGAAGTATGTCTACAAAGACCTTTATTTATGATAATAACTAGTGTATAATTGTTGTTCTATACCTCGTAGTGCTGGGTGGACTGCAGTTGGTAGGTCTCTTGCTGTCTCGTCAGAGGTTTAGAGCGAGTCTGGGAGGGGTACCTGCGTAGCCGCTCCGACGCTCAAGTCGGTATTGAGAATATATGAGTGATTTAAGAATGAGAATATACCTAATTATGGCAATGTGAGCCAGTATTTATAGGAAATCGTGCCCGTTGTGAGCCGTCAAATTGATAGAGTTGATTTGAGCTATTCAAGTATGAGAGTCGTATTGACCAGAGTCATAATTGGACTTGTATATTGTAGATATAAATCAAAGTGATTGGGTCAATCCATGTCCAATTGCTGAATGGGTCTCTTGGTCCAATCAAGAACACTTGTATATGCATAAGTACTGTGTGCTTTTTGAGTGAATTGATTTTGACGAAATTTAATTAGTGTGCACATTAAAGTCATGTATATAGCGAGACAATCAAGAATACTTGCCTTACGACCCAGGGCACAACTTCTATTTGCTTATAGCCCTATTAAGTGTGCCATGTGTGTAGAAATTTTCAAAATTTCTAACCAATAACCATGCTTGTTGGCTTTTTAGACATGGTGGAAGTAATAAACTCTCATTTTTCTTGTTGTTTTCTTCATATTTTAAGAAAATTTTCTATCCAACAACCATGCTTGTTGACTTTTGTTTTCTCATTTTTCCTTTCCTACAAAAGCTACAAATAATATTGTCCATCCTTGATTGATAGCCTAGTTTTGACAACAAAGTTGCATAATTGAAACTTATAACAACTTGAAATACTGTTCATTTTCCTACAAAAGCAGGACAAATCTATAGGAGCAATTGAAACATAATTCTTAATGATGAATTAAAGTCGAGAAGTTATGTAGAAAAAATTAGAAGGGATAGATACTTACTATTTTGTTCCAATGCTTGATTCCTTAATTAAGTCTCTTAAGTGACTCCCACATGCCATATTTTTTACTCTTTTGACTCAAATCCATATGTTGTTGGATTAAAAAATTATAAAAAATTGATTAAGGGGCTTCTCTTTTGTAGTGGACACCCCATAAATTTGATTGAGGAAACACTCCATAAAGGATCACGCCAACGCAAAAATTTCTAAGGGGCGAAAACTATGTTATAATGACTGCTTAAGGGAGTTGCGATGAAGCTGCTCTAACTAATTACTAATTCTACTAACATTTGTCCATAAAAAAATATACACCTTACTTAATCGCGCCATGAGTTCATTATGTCAATCACTTTTTCTTGTAAGTAGTATTCTGTGGTGTTATTAGTAATGTTGTAGTGTTGGGCCTTGTAATGGACTTTGGGCCCAGTCCATAGTCTAGTAAATTGTAAACTCATACTTGTATATACGGTGAACTCAATAGAATAATATTCAGTTTTACCAAACACTGTTCATCCTTACATTTGGTATCAGAGCTCCATCACGGGGCCTGAACCACCACCACGTAACCGTTTCTTGATCGAAAGTTTCGAAGATTCAACAATGGCAGAACGTGAGATTAGCGCATTTGTTCAACCGGCGATCCCAAAATTGGACGGATTCTATGATCATTGGGCAATTCTCATGGAGACTTTGCTCCGTTCAAAGGAGTATTGGGAAGTTGTCGAAGGTGGAATTCCGAATCTACCAGCAAATGCAAATCAAGAACAGCAGAAGATGGTTACTGAAGCAAGACTGAAGGATTTGAAGGCTAAGAACTACCTGTTTCAAGCCCTAGATCGCAAGATTCTGGAAACGATTTTGAAGATGGACACCGCCAAGGACATATGGGATTCTCTGAAACAGAAATTTCTGGGATCTACGAAGGTAAAGAAGGCTCAATTGCAGGCGCTGAGGCGTGAATTTGAGGTTCTGATCATGAAGGAAGGCGAAGGCGTGAATGACTATTTTGCGAGAACCCTCGCAATTGCGAATAAGATGAAGGCGCACGGTGAAAACCTAACTGACATGGTGGTCGTTGACAAGATAATGAGGTCAATGACCCCTCAATTCAATTACGTCATGTGTGCAATTGCGCAATCTAATAACTGTGAAACCCTCACCATAGATGAATTGCAGAGCAGCATTCTCGTGGAGGAATAACGTATGAAGGGGCAGAGGGAAGAAGAACACGCGTTAAAAGTCTCTGGTCCAGGACGGAGTGGAGGCAGAGGAAGAGGGAGAAGTACTGGCAGAGGAAGGGGTAGAATGGGCTCAAAAGACCACATTGAATGCTACAAATGTCGCAAGATGGGACATTATCAAAGTGAATGCCCCAATCTTGAAGATAAAGAGGCTAACTACGCTGGTTTTGATGAGGATGAAGAGATTCTTTTGATGGCCTATGATGATGAAAAGAAAGAACCAAGAAATGAAAGGTGGTTCTTAGATTCAGGCTGTAGCAACCACATGAGTGGTGTTAAAGCCTGGTTCTTTGAACTGGATGAGACCTACAGAAGCACTGTCAAGTTGGGGAATGACATGAAACTCACTGTGATGGGAAAAGGGAAGATCAAACTGAAAATTGAAGGGCGTGTGCAAGTTGTAACAGATGTATACTACATTCCAGATCTAAGAAACAATCTTTTAAGTATTGGTCAGCTTCAACAAAAGGGCTTGAAGGTGGTGTTTGAAGATGACTTGTGCAAGGTGTATCACAAAGAGAAAGGGCTACTCATCACTTCAAGAATGTCAGCAAACAAGGTGTTCACAGTCATGGGGTCAACTGTGGTTCCCACGTGCCTCCAAATTGTTGAAGAGGATTTGTATGGTTTGTGGCATAGGAGATACGGGCATCTCAGCTACAATAGATTGGCTCAATTGAAGCAGAAAGATATGGTGAAGGGACTGCCTAGTCTAAAGGAACCAGAGAAGAATTGCATAGAGTGCTTGGTGGGAAGACAACACAGGGAAGCCATGTCCAAGAAGAGCAAATGGAGGGCCTCCAGAAAGCTGGAATTGATCCACTCAGACATTTGTGGACCAATTACACCAGAATCAAATAGTAACAAGAGGTATCTTCTCACTTTTATTGATGATTTCAGTAGAAAAGGTTGGGTGTTCTTTCTATCTGAAAAATCAGCTGCTCTTGATGTGTTTAAAAGATTTAAACAAATGGTAGAAAAAGAGTCACAGTGTAAGATTAGTTGTCTAAGGACTGACAGGGGAGGGGAATTTAATTCCACTATGTTTAATGATTTTTGTGCTGAAAATGGAATTAGAAGGCAGCTTACAGCTGCATATACTCCACAGCAAAATGGAGTAGCTGAAAGAAAAAATAGGACAGTAATGAATATGGTTAGAAGCATGATTAAAGAAGCCTCCCTCCCTAAGCAATTTTGGCCTGAGGCTGTCAAATGGGCCTTTTATGTGTTAAATAGAAGTCCAATTGTGTCCCTTGACAATATCACTCCTATGGAAGCTTGGTGTGGAGTAAAGCCATCTGTGAAGCATTTTAGGGTCTTTGGTTGCATAGCACACATGCATGTTCCTGATGTACAAAGAAAAAAATTAGATGACAAAAGCTTGAAGTGCATATTCTTAGGGGTTAGTGAAGAATCCAAAGCATATAGACTATATGATCCAATAACTAAGAGAATTATGATTAGCAAAGATGTCATTTTTGATGAAAATAAAAACTGGAAGTGGAATGATGATGATAGTAGCAATGATAAGCCATTAATTGATGAAGAAAATGGTGAAAACTCCGTGGAAAATCAAGATGCTGAACAGGTTCCTGATACCCCTATCAATACTGAAAATACTGTCCCTAAAAATGATATTCCCCATGATCAAGATGCTGAACAGGTTCCTGCTCAAGAGCAGGAGGAGAGGGAACCTGAGCCTCTTAATGAACTGAACAATGAAGCTGATGGGATAGGCAGAGCAGGAAGAACCAGAAGAAGGCCTGCTTATTTAAATGAGTATGTTATAGGTGATGAGCAAGACAGTGAAGAAGAAAGTGAAAATGTGCATAGCTTGGCTGTCTTTGAGACTCATTCTGATCCTATATCCTTCTCAGAAGTTGTGAAGCATGAGAAGTGGAGAAGGGCAATGGAAAGTGAGTTGTCCTCTATAGAAAAAAATGACACATGGTTCTTGGTGAATCTCCCACAAGGTGCAAAGAAGATTGGAGTAAAATGGATTTATAAAACAAAATATAATGATGAGGGAAAGGTGGAGAAATACAAAGCCAGATTAGTGGCCAAGGGGTATGCTCAAGAATATGGTATAGATTACTCAGAAGTATTTGCTCCGGTAGCTAGATGGGACACAATTAGGTGCATCCTAGCTGTTGCTGCTCAAGAAGACTGGAACATCTATCAATTAGATGTTAAAAGTGCTTTCCTACATGGAGAGCTTAATGAAGTTGTTTTTGTTGATCAACCAGAAGGATATGCAAAGAAAGGAAAGGAGGAGATGGTGTATCAATTGAAGAAAGCTCTATATGGACTAAAACAGGCCCCACGGGCTTGGTACAGCAAAATAGAGTCATACTTCAATAAGGAAGGCTTTAAGAAGTGCTCACATGAGCACACTCTGTTTACTAAAACAGAAAATAAATCTGACATAATAATTTGTAGCTTATATGTTGATGATTTGTTATATACAGGGAATAATGACTCTCTAATAGACCAGTTTAAAGAGTCCATGAAGAGTAATTTTGACATGACCGATCTTGGTAAAATGAGTTACTTCCTAGGAGTGGAAGTTGTACAAAGTAACAGGGGAATTTTCATAAAACAACAGAGGTACATTGATGAAATTCTTAGCAGGTTTGGCATGGATGAAAGCAAATCTGTTGCTAACCCTGTAGTTACTGGCAGCAAACTAACAAAGAATGATGATGATGATGATAGGCATGTAGATCCCACTGTTTTTAAACAGATAGTTGGTAGTCTAATGTACTTAAATGCTACTAGACCTGACATTATGTATGGAGTCAGTCTTATTAGTAGATTTATGGACAAACCAAATGAAAAACACCTTATTGCCGGGAAAAGAATACTTAGATATCTGAGGGGTACTGCTGATGTTGGAATACTGTATAAAAGAAAGCAAAAACATGACATTGTGGGATATTGTGACAGTGATTATGCAGATGATTTGGAGGACAGGAAGAGCACCATTGGTTATGCATTCATGCTGAGCTCTGGAGCTGTCTCTTGGTGTTCAAAGAAACAGCCCATAGTCACACTCTCAACCACAGAAGCTGAGTTTGTAGCAGTTGCCTATAGTGCCTGTCAAGGTGTGTGGATTAAGAGGATATTGGAAGAACTTGGGCTGCCACAGAAGAAGAGTTTGACACTGCTATGTGACAACAACTCTACAATTAAACTCTCAAGAAATCCTGTCATGCATGGAAGGAGTAAACACATCGATATACGGTTTCATTTCCTTAGAAACCTCTGCAGAGATGGTGTTATTGACTTAAAATTCTGCTGTACAGAAGATCAACTGGCTGACTTGTTGACCAAACCAGTAAAGAATGACACCTTTGTGAAACTGAAGAAGTGCCTGGGATTGTGCAGTGCATCTGCCTTGGAATAATTTGCTTGATTGAAGAACAATTTCTGTTAATGAGGGTATGCTGCTGGTGTATCAGTTTTCTGCTACTGCTATATCAGATTTTCTGCTACTGCTATATCAGTTTTATGTTTCATTACTTGTAAAGTCTGTAAGTACAAATGTAAACTGTGTTATGCCTTCCAGTTTAAAGGAGGGTATGTAAGTAGTATTCTGTGGTGTTATTAGTAATGTTGTAGTGTTGGGCCTTGTAATGGACTTTGGGCCCAGTCCATAGTCTAGTAAATTGTAAACTCATACTTGTATATACGGTGAACTCAATAGAATAATATTCAGTTTTACCAAACACTGTTCATCCTTACATTTCTTACATGAATTGACAAGTATTTCACCATGCGATCATGCCCTTAATTCCTTTCTTTAACTTTCTTTCTCTTTTTTGGAGAAAAAGGGAAAAAGACGATTGAGAAAAAGGAAAAGGAATTAAACTGTAGAACATAAAGTCATGTGCTAAGTGCAGCTTAGAGAATGGGAAGACATATATTATCATCATCCAACTATCCAAGCAATGATTATACACGCATTCCACTTTATTTAACATCACAAATTGGAGTAACCCTTGACAATCCCTTTCAGCCAATTTTATAGCTAAAAAGGCTTCTAAACAAAATGAGGACTAGGAGAATAGAAATAAAAAGTTACCTGCGTAACAAAATAAAGTGGATGACCGTATATCTTTTATGTTTTTTTCCCCTTTTCATCTCTGATTAGATTTCAAGACTTGCTAGAGGCTGTGTGCTTTGCTTCAACTTTCAATTTTCAAGATTTTTCTACTAACCAAATCCTCAAGTTAACCGGTGAACATCGAAAGTGCATTTTTTGCTACTAGCGGGGAAAGACGGGCACTTGTGTTGGTGTGTTAATGAGTGGTTATTATTATTAGAATTAGAAACAGAAATGCGTTGGAGTGTTAGTGGGTAGTTACAATAAGGGCATTTTGGTCAGAAAAAATCTGACACCAAAAAATCAGTTACAAAATGAATCCCCATTATATATAAGTATAGATATTTGAGGTTGGAGGGAGTGTTTATTAAAATATATATGCAGTTCGCTTAGGCGCTAACTATGCAGTGTATGTGGAGGTTGTTAAATACTGGTTTAGAATATATAAGAGATATTGTCATATGATGTCATTGTAAAATGGGGTACTTTTTTTCCTTGCTAGATATTTTTTCCAATGGGTTTTGACCCAGTAAAGTTTAACGAGGCCCCCTGATCCCCCTTTTTGTTCGGGTTGGTGCCACCCTCTTTTGGCCTCTCTTATGTTGAATAAAGTTGTTGCTTAAAAAAAAAATCCTCAAGAGCAGTCTTCCCCCGACACGCAAAGTTTAGTAACAACTTATTTGGCATTTTACCCTAGGTAAATTTTCGGCAGAAAAAATAGTATTTCCAACGGGGCTTTTTTACCCTCCATTCATTTCCGGCGGATTTTTCAAATTATTGGGGAATTTTAGAGAAAAATTTATTTTTTTATAAAAAAAAAACCACCGAATTTACTGGCAGTTTTTTTGAAAAAAATTCCAAAAAATCCGCCAATTCTCGGTGTTTTTTTTTTAAAAATTATTATTATTATTTTTAACGAATCCACTGGAAAAATGTGGAGGGAAAAAAATTCGTCGGAATCGTTCGAAAATACCTATAAGTAAAACTTTCTCCTACACTCTTCTCATTCTTTCATCTCACTATTTATTTCATTCTCATTCAATTCTACATTTTCCCTATCTTATCTTTTTTCTAATTCTTTCTCATACTCTCCGACCTCCATAATTTCTCTATAAATCTCTCTTCTACATTTCCTTTTTCTTCTTCCTTGTCACTCATTCTCACTCCTTCATTCTTATTCTTTCTTACTTATTCATTCTTATTCTCTCCTATATTACTACTTCTCATACATTTGTTCATTCTTATTCCTTCTTACTTCTTCATTCTTATTCTCTCCTATATATTATTACTTCTCATACACTCATTCATTCTTATTCCTTCCTACTTCTTCATTCTCATTCTCTCCTATGTCATTTTTTCTCATATTACTTCATTTTCATTTTCCTTACTTCTTATTAAATTAAATATTAGATTTTAAGATTCGAAAATCTAAATGAATTATTACTTTTTTAAAATTCGTCGAAAAAACCATTGCTGAAGGAAAAAATTCACTGGTAAATTTTTTTACTGGCGGATTTAAAAAAATCTAAAAAGTCCGCCGGAAAAACATTTACCAACGAAAAAACCACCGATAATTTTTTTTACCATCAGATTTTATAAGATATATATATATATATATATTAAAAATCCGCCGGAAAACATTACCTATGAGTGTTTTACCAGCGAAAAAACGCAATTTTCTTGTAGTGGTTATTGAGGAACAAACTTAACGTATTTAGATAGTAAAAAAAATTGGAAACCTAAAGTACCCCAAAACACACTATTTAGTGTAACACTTTAACTTATTCTGATCCCTAAGTATGCCAAAACATGGTGTTTAGCGTTGCACTTTGCGTATTTTGTCATAATTTTTTTTTCCACTAAACCGATTATTGAGGAATGGATTTCACGTATTTGAACGTCTAATTTTTTTAGACCCCAAAGTTGCCCAAAACACACTGCTTAGCATCACACTTTATGTGTATTTTATCACGAAATTAATTTTCTTTTACCAATCACTGGTTATTAAGGAAGGGACTTTGCGTATCTGAGTATCTAAAATTTTTTCCAACTCATAAACATACTAGCGTCACATTTTACATATTTTATCACGAAATTTATTTTTTAAAAAGTTGAAATATTATCAAGATACCCCTATAAAGTATTTTGAGCCATACTTACGATGTTTGCATTTTTTTTTGGACTAAAAAGCAAGGATGAGTAATTAGTTGATAAAAGAAACCTACTTGGTGCCTAAACTCACCTTCAGATTTGATTTTCCCTTAAGATTAAATGATAGCAGCACGAATTTGTTGCATGAAAGAGGAAAGTTTGTTGTTGGATAATAATCACTCAAATTTGGCTTGCTAGTGGGCAGCAAGTTGTAGAAGGGCTTTCATATATAATCATATCAATACAGGAAAAACTCACGCTCAGCTTCCGGGGTGCATGATTGTGAATGTGATGATTGGCCATCATATATTTTGACTGAATTAAACACGTACGTGTGCCTTTCTCTCGTGCACCCACTTTGAATGGCACGTGTATAACTAAAGATTGGAATTGAATATACATGTTTATATACCCATAATAATAACTAGCTACTCAACACTCAATCATATGCTATGAGGGAAATGAGAATTATTATTGTATTGTATATACATGTAAATGTATATATAATATAAACCGGTACATGTGATGGACATATATATAGGAGCATTTCTGCTAGCTAGTTAACATTTGCATATTTGCAATCAGTATAAAATAATGCTCCATTAGAATTAGTTTGAAACAGTAAAGTTTTGAGGGAGAGAGATATAATATGGAGTATAAAATAATGCTCCATTAGAATTAGATTAGATTACACAGAAAGATATACAATATGGAGTAGTATAAATAAAGTAGTATTTGGGAAAATGGAGTAAACAGTTTCCAAAGGAGTGTGGGAAATGGGTTTGAGTTGAGTGGGAGAATGTTTTTTTCAACATTCTCTACCACTTTCAAAAGGACAAAGACGGCATTCACACTATCGATCTGGACGTCTCATTCATCCGTGTTTATAAATAAAAATCCGTATCTTGAAAAGCAGATATCAAAGGGCTTCCATTTTCAAGTTTAGGGATTGGAGGAATCTTTTTGCATTAATTCCTCACCTCACTTTTTTGATGAGGAAAAACAAAAGGTTTGAGAGGCCACCGAAAAGCATGGACACCTTATGATGAAAGCAAGAGAGAAAAAAACGACCCGATTTGACGGGCCAACACACACGCACATACACATATACTAGTACTGTATACCCAGTTTTGTCCACACGCGCTCGTTCATATGGAGTACAGTAATTAATGGTTCAATAACAATTCGGTTGCATAAATTAATGGTTAAATCTATTTCCTATCGTCCTTGCTGATATGTTGCAGCGGTAGAAAGGAGGTTTATGGATACTGATTATCGGGTTCGATTCCCTCAGGTGTTGAGCCCTGGTTTTTCCATTTTTATGTTGTGTTAGGTCCTCGAACTTGCCTTACAATTGTCGATTTGTCTCTTATTTATTATGGTTGCCGATTTGTTCTTTCAACTTTATAAAGATAAATCATTATAAACAAAATATAAATATTTTCTTTATGGTATCAACCTAACACCATTTACAAAACGTAGAAACAGTGAATCCAAAACTTGTAGTTGTGTATGTCAGTCTCAAGTGACACTTGTTACTCGGTTTAATCACTGAAAATAAATGTAGAAATAGTCTCATTTCATCTAAAAAACATTAACCGCCTAGGAATATAGTCATTCCATCTCAGAAATACAAATCTTAGTTAATTACGTGAGAATAGACAAACGACATTAAATTGGTATTACACGAAAATAATATTCGATTTTTCTTGTTACCATCTTATTGGTACGCAGTATCTACTAACTTTGTCGGTGACTAATCTACATCGGGGAACTGGGGGCTGACCATGAATACCCGGCTTTGTCGGCCGTGTGATTCTCCCCTCTCAATAGAGGGTTTTGCCACACCCAAAATTCGAACTAGAGATAAACTTTGTTACTGCGTGGAGCAACCCTTATTGGTACAATAATATTAGATAAATGACCAAAAATAAAAATTAAATAAAGTAAAAAGACCAAAAAAAATGATACCAATAATAGATAAGAGACAAAAAAGAAAATTAAGGATAACCAAAATTAATTTAGTGATTTGTACCACCGTGCATACATCTGATCTGATATTGTGCGTTTTGATTTGTTTGCTTTATCATCTAACTTTTGTTTGAACGTTTTGTAACTTTTAGTTTAATTTATAGAAAGAAATTCCTAAGTCAACTGCGTCTAATGATTTGGTCTTGTTTGTTGCAGGCAACAACTCATTTCCCACTTTGTTCACTTTACTACTATACTGTTGTTCTCTTCTCTCTCCCTATCTTCTTGTATATAATTACTGTCTCACTCTCACAATCCTCCATTCCACACCACCATATGGGAAACATGAAGGTTCATCAGTTCGCACGTGGATTATGGGAACACGAACTCACACTTGGATGCAAACGCTTACGCCCTCTTGCTCCCAAACTTCCCAACACCGAAACTTTCAATCTCAAGAGCTTCATCAAACCTCAAACTAGCCCCCCAAAATCCGACGATAATAATAACAAAGACCACTCACCTTCACCACACCCACAGGTTTTATTTCTTTAACCTGATTTTTTCCATGCAATATAATATAACGCACGTAAGTGCATTAATTTAGATTAATTATTGAATGAATATTCTAACTGCAGGTTGAGACACTTCCGGGAGGGACACGGTGGAATCCGACGCAAGAACAGATAGGAATATTGGAGATGTTGTATAGAGGAGGGATGCGAACTCCAAATGCTCAACAGATTGAACAAATCACTGTCCAGCTTGGCAAGTACGGAAAGATAGAAGGGAAAAATGTGTTTTATTGGTTTCAGAATCACAAAGCACGCGAGAGACAAAAGCAGAAACGCAACACACGAGCCCTTTCTCATAATCCGCCAATTACTAGAACTCATACCATAACTTTGGACACCACAATCACAAGGGTATATATATATTATATATTTTATGTTAAAGTTATAAGATGTGTAATTATGTGATGTTTTTTTATTACAAAATATTTAATAACTTGGTGTTTTTTTTTTGCAGGGGGGAGTAGTAGGAGTAGAAGTAGAAAGAGATGGGGAATATAGTCCGTACAAGAAGTGTAAGAGATGGGTGTTTGAGTGTTTGGAAGATCAGAGTAGGTGTAAAGAGGAGAAGGAGGAGGAACATAGAACGTTGGAACTTTTCCCATTGCATCCAGAAGGCAAATGAAATTAAGCGGTTTCAGTTTGACTATTTATTTATGCATGCATCAATTTGCTTTGCTTTAGTTCCAAAAATCCATGCTTTAGATTTGCTTTATTTTTCTTCTTTCTTTTGTATTGGGAAAGAAGAAAGACAAAGTTGTATCTCATATCATCTGTACTGTACTCTACCACTTCACTACTTAATGCTATTCCTCACTGACTTTGGAACCAAAACCAAAGCTATTTGGTCTATCTTTATTTGTGGATGTGTGTGAGTTTGATAACGATAGATCCTTTTAATTTGACTATAGGACCTAAGACATCGAAGCTTTTTAGGTTCAAAAAGGAGAACATGAAAGTCCATGCGCGCGCACCTGCTCCTTCCATTCTCTCCCCTTTCACTGTTTCACGTCTTAAGTTTTGAATTGAAAAAAGGATTAGTGTCCTCTAGCCAGAATCTTTAAAAATAATTAATCATAGTAGAAATACTCCACTACTAATAAATCAGACTTTCATAAAGTTGGGCACATCAAGTGTCAAAGGGTACATGCACTTATTTATTTTTTTCATCACTGGCATGCAAATCCCTTTTTACCTCATAGTGCTTAGTAGGGCCACGAGAACATGGACTTAGGAGGGAAAAGATCAGGAAAATCAACCATTTGAAATTTACGAATGCAAACCGGTTTCTTCTCGTTTAATGTGTATGCTTAATATTGTTCAGAAAAAATAATCACCACTTATCACTTTAAGTCAATTGTACTAGGCTAGATATGTGGGGAGAGTGAGAGAGAGAGAAATGATGAAGAAGAGGATCTAAAGGAGAGGATCCAGACCGAAATTCATACACTTTGGTAATTTGCAATGAAATAGCGAATAGAGAAACGTAATCACATGGCTTTTTCAATCTTCTCAAATGGACGATGAAAGATAAAAGTAGGGATGACAACGGGTCCAAGGATGTCAACGTGTATCAACAGACACGATACTCATCAGTTACTCTCCATGGTGGATGAAAATGATACGGTGATTACTCCCATACCCATTCAGAGTTGGGTGGGTATGATATCTTCTAAGCAAAATTAGGCAAAACTAGTTCAATATTTATTTTTATTTTGAATTATTTAAATAGAAAAAAGAGGTGTCATTGAGTATTTTGCCTAAAAAGTATCATACCCATCCAACATTGAATGGGTATGGTAGAATTTACCAAATGATATTTGTGTCCGTATTTGTCTAGTATGTGCTAATGCGAGCATTTAGCGGATCCATATCCATGGTTGTGGAAATGCATGTCTTAAAAAATTTATTTATTTATTTATTGGTCAAGGTTGTTTGACAAAATTTATTATTTTTAATTGCATAGAATTTTTTTTCCTTTCTTGACAACGTGCTAATTGCTAAATTAATAATTTAAATACAAACATCCATCAAACAGGCTAAGACTTATGATACTAAGGAATTCATTTGTAACAGTTACTAAATTTTTTGGTGACCATTACAACACTCCAATTGTATACATACTAACCACAATTTAGTGTTTGTACTCTGGTTGGTATATGCTACTAACCATCATACAACAATCCAATGGTTAGTACATACTAGCCACAATTTAGTGTTTGTGTGGTCACCGAATTTTTTTATTGATGGGGAAATGACTATTATGCTCATTTAGTAACATTTACTAAGGAATTCCTTAATACTCTAACTAACTGATCAGACTCCATCAAACATATAACTTCTTCATTCTTTAAGAACAAAATAATCTCCATCAAAAGTGAAAAGAACTGTTTTAACAATAGTCTCTCATAATAAACAATAAACATAAAATCAACGGTCTTTCATCAAGTGTTACAAATTTCCAAACTAATTTACTAACGTTGGGTTTTGCATATAACTATAATGGGTATTTTTATTAATTTGCTAACGGTACGGATACCATTATATCCATTAACTCGCAAGTATAGTTGAAATATCTATTTATTTTACTAGCGAGTATCTGTTAAGTTATATGTCCCGTGCCCGTCGCAGATATTATCTGCGGATACCCAATAGTGCAGATTTTTTGCTATCCCTAAACAAGAGGGGGCGGGTTTTGCCTCCCCGTCCCCGTCCCCATCTCTAGCAAGGTTGAGTTTTGCCCTATTTATAAAAATATTCAAAATTTGTATTATTGATTATTAATATAATACAATTATAATTACTATAAAATGATAAAATAAATTTAACATACTGAAAATAAAGTTAAGAAAATTGGAAGTTGTTTTGTATGCCAATACCCCAATAAATTTAACTACTATAAACAAATATGTCGGATGGGATTATAATTATAAATTTAACATATTTGTTTATAGTAATTATAATTGTATGCCAATACCTGACTCGCTCAGTCTCAACTCCCAACATATTTGTTGATTAATATAATATTCAACATATTTGATGATTAATATAAATTATAATTACTATTACATGTTGGGGTGGGATTAATGTGGAATGGCTCAAGCCCTCCTCTGTTTTGACAACAACTTTTTTTTTACACCTTTTTTTTAGATAAGCAATATTTTCATTGAAGGGAGCACAAGGGGTGCCCAGCCCTTACAATGGGAATAAAGGAAAGGAGGAGAGCCTCCTCAAAATCTCCCTAAGCCAAAACCCAATGGAAAAAAGACTCAGGGAGGAAAAAGAGTACCTCGTACAACCTGCACTACAGTGAGGATAAGCAACCTAACTCACTGTTTCTCCTCCTAAAGACTACAAATTGTTTAAGCATTGTAGTGGATTAGACCACCACATTGAAATGGAAAACGAGGAATTACAATTTTTTTTTACACCTAATAGTATACTATTAATATGTAGCAAAAAGGATGTAAAGTTATATTAATATATGTCTTATTACAATGAAATATGTGTGGCAGTGTGGTTGTGAGATCTTATTTCCAATTTATAAAGTCCAACTAATCAAATATTTATCGTTGTTTGTTTCTCGTCTTTTCTGTGTAATGATACTACCCTTGATTTTTGTTGTGTTAAAAACACATTTGAGAGCAAGTGTACTCTCTTGCAGAAGTAGTATAAAAAATATCGTCTCCACAGGGATTAATTAATAAGTACCAAGCTATTTAAGATTAATTGTTATTTAGACGAACGAGTCACTACAAAAAAATTGGATATTAGCGAGGGAAATTTCCCTCGCAAAATGACCAAAATCCCTCGCTAATGGTCATTTGCGAGGGAATTAGCGAGGGACCAGTTCCCTCGCTAAATCCCTCCTCGCTAATGGGATTAGCGAGGGATTTTGAATCCCTCGCTAATTCCCTCGCTAATGTCTGTGCAAATTTTCAAACTTTAAAATTTGATTGGCTTGTTTTTTTTTATATTTATTATATGTTTTTTGAAGCTATTTATTATTATACTATTAATGAAAATTATATTATATTATTAATTTTGTGGTTGTGTTGGTGGTGGTGGTGGAAGGTGGAGAGAAAGAGGAAAGAAATTTGTAGGTGGTGGTGGTGGTGGTTGTGTCGTGGGTGGTGGTGGTGGTGTGGTGTCGTGGGTGGTGGTGGTGGTGGTTGTGTGGTGGTTGTGTGTGGAAGAAGGTGGAGAGAAGAAGAAGGAAGGGGGAAATCGTGAGAGAGAGAGAGAGAGGAGAGGAAGAGGAAAGAAGGTGGTGGTGGTGGTTGTGTGGTGGTGGTTGTGGGTGGTGGTTGTTGTGTGGTGGTGGTTGTTGTGTGGTAGTGGGTTAGTGTTTGTAGGTGAGAGAGAGAGAGTAGATGAAGAGGAAGGGAAGGGTGAAGAGGAGAGAAGAAGAGTGAGGGTGGTTGGTTGGTTGTGTGGTAGTGATGGTGGTGGTGGTGGTGGTGGTGGAGAGTAGAGGAAGAGGAAGGGAAGAGGAATGGTGAAGAGGAGAGAAGAAGAGTGAGGGTGTGTTGAGTGAGAAAGAAGAGTGGTTGTGTGTTTGTGTGGTTGAAACGGATTTAAGGAAAAAAAAAGTAAAAAAATTTGCGAGGGATTTTAATTCCCTCGCTAATAGTCACTTTAATTTGCGAGGGATTTAAAATTCCGTTGCTAAACTCCTTGATTTGCGTGAATTTGACTGAATTAGCGAGGGACCAATCCCCTCGCTAATTCCCTCGCTAACCATTCACTGGCTAACGGTCAGATTCACGTTAGCGAGGGACCAATTCCCTCGCTAACCACCTTGTTTTTTGTGCTAAAATTTTCAAATTCCCGCCTCCACTTAGCGAGGGACCAGTCCCTCGCTAATGTTGAAAATTTCGTCGCTAACCATTAGCGAGGGACTGGTCCCTCGCTAATTCCCTTGCTAATGTGAGTTTTAGCGAGGGAATCACATTCCCTCGCTAAAGTCAGTTTTAGCGAGGGAATAACATTCCCTCGCTAAGGTCCCTCGCAAATAAGCGTTTTTTTTTGTAGTGAGTGTTGGTGATTGTAGAAACTACAATACGAAGAAATAAATCACAATAAATTAAATTGTAAAGTTCGATCAAAGGAGAAAAGTCTAGGGTCTCGGTTTCACTTGCTAGCGTCGATTCCTCTATGTCTAATTCTACCTAAATTCCCTTATTTTATTCAATTACCAATCCCTTTACTAAACCTATTAATCCGTTTGGTCATTCGTGATTAATATTATTTTCCCTAAATTAATCCTAGTTTGGTCATGCTAGAATTTAAATTTAAGAAAAGCATGAAGTACAAAAAGTTTGAATGATTGGAAGACTAAATTAAAGTTTGGTCATTCTCTAATTATAGTCTCATTATCCTATAGGTCCACCAACTAGTTGTAGTACGGTCGCTAATCAACTAATTGATTATAAACATGCAAAGGTTGTCAATCCTAACCCGGAAATAGAGAAAATCTTAGTCTGTGTCTTCAATCTCCTTCTTTTGCTCCAAAGCTCTTTCACGGTGCCAAATAACTCTTCTCTCCCTCCGTAGCATTTTCGTAGCTCTCGTTTGTGTATGTGGTGTCTAGCCCCCTTTCACAAGTGAAGCTCTCCTTTTATATTAGTTCATTTTCTTTCTCTCCAAACAAAGGATCAAGTCAATATTGCTTCCACTTTTAATTGCAAGATATGTCAATCCCTAAATATTAGGATTTAGATCCTTCTTAAATATGTGTTGCTTGCTCTCCACTCCGTGCCTCTTTCTTTCTCTCAAAGTCACATGTGCATCACTTTTAATTGAAATCTCCAAGAGGATCTTCTTTTTATTACTGTGGGTCTTCTTGCATTAATGGGCTTGGGCTTGGGCTTGCTTTCTTTTATTCTAACATTTCTTCTAATTTCAGCCCACATTTATATTATTTTCTTTTTCTACCTTCCTGCAAATATAGAGTAATTTAAGTCAGTTATTTATTTAATCAGTAATTATTACTCTAAAAACAACTCAAAATATCTCTAATAAATGCACTAAATTAGAGTTTATCAATTTTAGAGTTTTTTTAGTCATAATAGCTATTGAGACTGTTTACGATAAAGGTTTGCGTAAAATCTGACTAAAATGTGACTTCTCTTATGTTGTTGCTGTTTTGAAAAACTCTGGCATTGTCCCCTAGAGATTGAGAAACCGTTGAGGAAACATTTTGAAGCTTTGTTCGGATATGAACTTTATTGTCTCTAATATTTTTAGAGAAGGAAACAGTTGCGCTGATAAATTAGCTGCTGTTGGTGTAGTTAGTAGAACTAATACTTGATGGAGTTTGCCTCCAAGCTTCATTTTAGATGACTTTTGTCGTAATAGGCAATGTCTTCCTTATTTCAGATTTATATGATTTATCCTTGGGGTTTGACCTCATTGACTATCTTTGATGCTGTAGTGTTGTTTCTTGTGTTTGTTTGTTTTCCTGACAATGGTTTTGTCCTAGTCCCCCCTTAGTCTTGCCTGTCCTCTTTTTATTTTTTTTATTAATTGAAGATAGAGTGCTCTTTTCTCTTCTGATGATTTATCCCTAAAAGAGGGTTTGTATCAGAAGGTTTTAGCGAGACTCTTTAAAAGAAATAATATATCGATTTATGAACACCAATAATTTTATAGTAATTTTAATTGAACTTTTTATTTGTACCTTTATAAACAAAGAAGTTGCGAGTTAATAAATTTTATAACTGAATTATATGATTTAATCTATAATATTACTAAAATCGATTAGCATTCTATCAAAACAAAACCACAAGTAGTTGTGAATTAAAACAATGAAAAACTGAAAGTGATATTAATTTAATCTACATTTAGTCAAATAATGTATTATCTATACAAAACAAAAACCAAAGAGTTAACATATATAAAAAAGAGGAAATTATAGTCACCTCACCTGAGTTATGATTAAATGACACAGACACCCCGTTAATTTCTTAAACGAACATGTACCTACATAATTTGTTGAAAAAAGTTTCAGTCTCCTCCTCTTAAGTTTTATTTAAAAAATACCCCTTGCACCTCTGTTTTTATAGTAGAGAGGAAATGCGTGTTATTTAGGAGAGGTCAAGATCTTTTGCAAAATAGAAGAGACTAGCCGTCTGACCCGTGCTACGCACGGGGTTGACTAAATTTTAGTTAGCAAAACTAAAGTAAAACCGAAAGGGAAAACCCTCTTTAATAAACCAATCATTCAAGACAACAGTTTTCTGTTCACTACAGGAATCAAACTTGGGAGCACTAAGTCGACCCGTGTCCCAGGGTAGCTTATGCTAGTGGACCAATGATGTTGGTTTGTAAAATATATAGTCAAATAATTGTGGATTGAAATTAAATTATAGCTATAAATTAAATAAGAAAATTATAAAATTTAAAAAGAATATTGACAAAAAACGTTGAAATTAAACATCCATAGATAATGGGAAGAAAATGTTTAAAGCTTTTAATAACATAATCCATATTTATCAAATGTAAATATAAAAACTTAGCCCATGATAAGAAAGAAAAGAAGACAACACAATTAAAAACTAAAACACGTGTATCATGCATGGTTGTATGAAAACTCATGATAAAATAGGAGCAGTTATATAAAGTTGAAAGAAGATGGTGGAGGTTGTATTATAAATGTGGCTGAAGTTCCCGTTGAAAGAAGATAAAAATTTAAACACCAGTTAAAGTATGTTTTTAATACCGTTTGATGCGAAATGACAAAAATAAAGAAGACAACACAAATAGAAAGTGAAACACGTGGGTATCGTGCAGGGTTAGATGAAAACCACCAATAAAATAGCACCACCTATAGAAAGTTGAAAGTAATGTTAGCTAGTGGCATATACATAGTTGGTTGAAATATATGTGTATCACTCTCGTGCGATGCACGGGGTGAGCTAATATCGATGGATGTAAATGTATTAAATCAACTCCTTTTTTTACCAAAAAAACATTAATATTGTGAGAAGATGACTATTAATTAGAAATAGTTTAGTAAATGTATTTATTTTTTCCATGAATCCAAGAAAATTAAATGCATAAAACTACTATTCTTAATATGTGTAAAGGTAATTATTTTTGCTTATAATCAAGTCCAGAAGAAGTACATCAATACATCATGCAAGGTTAAATAAAAATCACCATTAAAATAAAAACACATATACAAAATTGTAAGAAAATGTTGGGGAGTTCTATTGTAAATGAGACCGAAGTTCCCATGGAAAAAAGTTAACTTTTAAATATAAATTAAATAACAATATTATAAAATTAAAAATAAACTTTAACAAAGACATTGGAATTGAAAATTCACAAATAATAAGAAGAAGAAAAAATATAAAAAGTTTTAATAATGTTATCTATATTTATCAGAAATATAAAAACCTAACCCATAATGAAAAAGAAAATAAGACAACACAAATAGAAAATGAAACATGTATGTAGGTATCATAAAGAGTCTGATTTAAAACTAAACACCAATTTAAGTATGCTTCTAATACTCGCTGGTGCGAAATTATCAAAATAAAGAAGAAAACACCAATTTGAACATGTAAACATTTTTCTGAAACCTATTTTGTCACGAATGTTTTTTTGCTTTTTCGTCAAACATGTTATTGAGGAACGAACTTCGCGTATTTGAACATCTAAAAAAAATTTGGGACCCTATAGTATCCCAAAATACATCGTCAGCATCACACTTTACGTATTTTATCACAAACTTATTATTATTTTTTACCAAACCGGTTATTTACAAAGATACTTCTGGTATTTGAAGACTTAAAAAGTTTTTATGAATCCTAAAGTACCCCAAAACATACTATTTAACATTTCACTTTAAGCATTTTGGTACAAAATGATTTTTTTCACAATCAACTACACTAAAGCACACTGTTTAGCATCTCACTTTACGTATTTTGTCACAAACTTATTATTCTTTTTAACCAAACAGTTTACTTACGAAGAAACTTCTGGTGTTTGAAGAATTTTTTTTTTATGAATTCTAAATTACCGCAAAACATACTGCTTAACATTTCACACGTATTTTGGTACAAAATATTTTTTTCCACCATAAGTATACCAAAACATGCTGTTTAGCATCTCACTTTACGTATTTTGTCGCAAAATTATTATTATTTTTTACCAATCCGTTTACTTTCGAAGAAATTTTTGGTATTTGAAGAGTTAAATTTTTTTATGAATCCTAAAGTACCCTAAAACATACTGCTTAACATTTCACTTTACGCATTTTTGTACAAAATAATTTTTTTGCCCAAGTACACAAAAACACACTGTTTAGCATCTCGTTACATATTTTGTAATGAAATTAAATCTTTTTCTCACAAAATGAATTATTGAAGAATTTTTTTTTGCATATTTAAACATCTAAAATTTTTCGAGACTGTAAAATACCCCTTAAAATATAAAAAAGAAAAAATACAAAATTTTAAAATATAAAAGTAGAAAAAAAAAACTGAAACCAAAATGGAAGAAAGGAAAAAAATGAAGAGAAAAAGTAAAACTTTAAAATATAAAAGAAGAAAAAGGAAAAAGAGAAAAAATGGAAAAAAGGAAAAGAAGGAAAGAAAAAAAAAAGTTTTGGAGCCAATTTGAAGTGGCATGACAAGCCACATATATATAAGAGATGTATGTGTTATTCCATAAAAATATATAATAATTGATCTATGCCTAATTGGCTAAGTAGGCCTCGTGGCTTAGTCTATAATCAAAACTATGTTATTTCTCCCTCCGTTCCTAATCTTTGGTACTTTTGGCTTATTACACACATATTAAGGTACCATTAATTTGTGTTGTTTAAGTACTAAAATGCCCCACTTGTAGTTGTATTGAGATAATTGAAGTTAAAGTAAAATAGTCTTGGGACAATTATTTCATGCGTTGGAACTCTAAAAGGATAAATAAATATAGAGGGTATATTAGGAAAAATTAGGTGAATTGTACATTGGGTTTTTAAAAGTACCATTGTTTTAGAACAAAAATAAAAGGTCAAAAGTACCAAAGATCAGGAACCGAGGGAGTAATATTTTTTAATATCAAAACTAAGTATTGATAAATAAAATATCCAATGAAAATCAATTAATATATTCAGAATTTGGTTAAAAATTAATATATTCAGAATCCAAACAATTTTATATTAGATATTTTTAATAACTAGTAAAGGAATTTTTTATCTGTAACTAAATTGCATATATTATTAACCTAGGGGTGTGGTTGAGCGGTTGAGGTTCATCCTCCCAAAACCAAGTGTCGAGGGTTCGATTCTCACATTGGGTATGGAGCTGCTTTAAATCACTGGGCCAGCTGTTCCACCCTTCAAGGTGTCTCCAATCCAACGAGGGGATTAGTCACTATGTTCGGCGATGGATACCCTGGTCTCGACCGAAAAAAATTGCATATGTTATCCAAATAGACTCTGTTTGGTGAAAGGTAGTGGATAAACGGATGAGCGAATAACGAATAGCGGATAAGCTCTGATAACAAATTATATTTTTGGTTAAACTAGCAGCTAAAATAGCTGATAATCGTAAAATTACATAAATAATACATAACTAATAAATAAATTATTTAATGATGACAAAATGTTTAATGAGGAAATGTAAGTAATTTTAAAAAAATAGAACGGATAAAAATATCAAAAAAGTGAGATACTATACGTTATTTGCTAAAATGCTACTTGAAGTAGTGCTTCAAAAAACTAACACTACTCAAAAATGCTAAACTCTAATACTTACCAAACACTTGAACTCGACACCCACTAGTTAAATACACTCATCCGCTATCTCCTAGCGAATGAGACACAACAAATAAATCCATAGTCAATAAATTTTGAAGTCATGATAATTTTTTCTAAAATGTTTATTAAAGATACAAAAAGTCAAAAAGTAACAATTCAAAATTTCTGAGTCACGAAACACATTTAATTTTTTAATTTTTTTTAAAAATATTTT
The DNA here is from genome assembly GCA_963573325.1 of Astragalus glycyphyllos. Classification (NCBI taxonomy): domain Eukaryota; kingdom Viridiplantae; phylum Streptophyta; class Magnoliopsida; order Fabales; family Fabaceae; genus Astragalus; species Astragalus glycyphyllos. Next base: position 87,852,000 of record OY754307.1, on the reverse strand, counting down.
AATTTGTACATTAATCGCATGTGTTATCCAATTAGACCATAAATTTTTAAATTATCATAAATTTGTTTATTAAAAGAAAACATCAAATCAAAACTCATTCATTAGATTTTTTTTAAAGTCAAAACTCATTCATTATTATATACAAAACATTTTAAAAAATTAACATGTATTGTTTGAGTAAAACAAAAAAAAAAAATTTCTTTCTTAACCTTTTTTTTTTTGACAAGAACAAACTTAATTCATTTCATTAAACAGAATTGTTTCAATACAGGTTGGAATGAAATCAAAAACGTGGGAACTAGCAAACAATTTTGATGCCCGTGCTAACGTATGAGCAACAAGATTAGCTTGTCTCCGAATATAGCTAACCTCAAAGCTAGGAAAAAGACGTAATCTATTACGACGATACAATAAAATAGTACCAAGCTCGGTATTCGGCAAAGGCTCTACCTTCAAGCCATTTACAACTGGAGCACAGTCCAGTTGAATGGAAACAGAAGATAGCCCCAAAGCTTCCAACCAAGCCAATGCTTCCTTAAGACCAATTGCCTCCGCTTCTTGCGGTGTTGGGACTCCATGGAACCACATAGTTTTGCCTCTATAGAAATCACCTGTGGACGTTCGAATACACAAACCAATACCATATTTGTTGTCTTCCACAAAAATTGCCGCATCGACGTTACATTTTAAAGCTCCTGCTGCTGGCCGAACCCACCTCAATACCCGTGGCAGCTGCTGGCCCGAGAGCACAGGAGGATGGTGCTGTTGCTGGCGCGCTCCAAACCAAGCGTCAAACATATCCTTCGCGGCGTGAACGACTTGCTCAACCGGTTGTAACACCCCAGCCCAAACCTTGTCATTAAGGCGACGCCAAAAAGCCCAAATACCCATTAAAAACCTGTTTCTACTAGCCACGGACAACGAACCCAGCATCGAAAAAATGGCATCACGCAGAGTTGCTGCGTTTTCTGCTGCAACCCGAAAGGGCAGCAACAAGTCCAGCTTCTGCCACACTTCCTGTACAGCGCTACACTCCAAAAAAACATGACTATCTGTTTCCTCTTTTTGTTCGCAAAAAGGACACAAAACGGTGCAATCAACATGTCTCTTAACCAAGTTACTACGAGTAGGAAGACACCCCCTAGCAAGCCTCCAAATTAATAATTTAACTTTCGGTGGAAAGCCCGCTTTCCAAATGGACATCCAATCACCGTCAATTCTAGCATGTGAATTATTAATAATTTCCGGAGTATCCATAAGCGCATAGTAAGCCGAGCGAACCGAATAAAGACCGGACCGACTCCGCCACCAAGATAATTTATCTTCCTCCAAGTCACTGTACCTTGGCATGCTTTTGATGAGCATAGCCTCTTCTTGACAAAAAAGTTGATCAATTAAGCCATAATTCCAACCACTATTGTCTTGGTTCATCAAGTCCTTAACCCTCATTTCTTCCATCCCTTGAGCCATAGGTGATCTAACAAAGCTATCACTACGTCCCTTCAACCACGGATCTCTCCAAACTGAAATTTTGTCGCCATTCCCAATCCTCCAACGTGCCCCCAAATTCACAACTACCCGGGAAGAGAAGATACTACGCCAAACAAAGCTGGGATTATGGCCCAAGCGAGCCCCCATAAAGTCATCATTAGGATAATATTTAGCTTTAAAGATTCTACTTACAATAGTATCTGTACGAGTAGCAAGATGCCATGCCTGTTTCCCTAGCATTGCCAAATTGAAGCCATGAAGATGACGGAAGCCCATACCTCCAAACTCCTTTCTAACCGAAAGCTTCTCCCAACTCAACCAATGAATACCCCTCCTCGTGCCACGGTTCGTACCCCACCAAAATGAATTCATCATTCTTTCAAGCTCCTCACCCAGTGTAGATGGAAGCATGAAGGTGCTCATACAATAAGTTGGAATGGATTGAGCAACTGACTTGATTAAGACTTCCCTGCCAGCCTTAGATAAGTGCTTCCCCGACCAATGATGTATCTTCCTCCAAATCCGATCCCTCAGGTAGCCAAAGAGTTGTTTCTTGTTTCTTCCAATCATAGACGGAAGTCCCAAATATTTGCCCGTTCCAAGACATTCTGTGACTCCCAATATAGCTGTAACATCAAAGCGAGCCTCCTGTGAAGTATTCCTGCTAAAATAAATTTCAGATTTTTGTAAGTTAATAGCTTGCCCCGATGCTCTCTCATAGGTGTTAAGAATATCCTTGAGATGCCTACTCTCTCTAGCATCGGCTCTGCAAAACAAGAAACAATCGTCAGCAAAAAGGAGGTGTGAGAGAGAAGGAGCCCCTCTGCACACCTTCACACCATGAATATCCCCTCTGCTCTCAGCTCTCTGTAGTAAAGTAGTGAGACCCTCTGCACACAATATAAATAGGTAAGGTGACAGTGGGTCACCCTGCCTCAGTCCTCTCCCTGGAATGATAGGTCCCACTTTTTCACCGTTTATCATAACTGAGTAAGTAACTGTTTCCAAACACATTTGCATCCACCGAACCCATTGGTCATCAAATCCCATCTTCACAAGAATACGCTGCAAGTAGACCCAATCCACTCTATCATAAGCCTTACTAATATCAATTTTTAGCACCAGCTCCCCCTTCTTCCCCGTTGTTTTGCACTTCAAATGATGTAATGTTTCAAACGCCACCAACACATTATCAAGAATAGATCGATTTTCCACAAAGGCAGATTGTTCAAGAGCAATAAACTTTGGAAGTAGAGGTTTTAATCTATTAGCAAGTACCTTCGAGATAATCTTGTAAATGACGTTGCAAAGAGAAATGGGCCGAAGATCTTTCATAGACGTAGGATTCTCCACCTTTGGAATTAGCACAATATTAGCATCATTTATATTAGGGGGGAATTCGCCCATGACCAGCCACTCCCTACCAATATTAAACAACTCCACTCCACATAAATTCCAGAACCTCTTGAAGAAAGCCGGATTTAATCCATCCGGTCCTGGCGCTTTGTCGGAATGCATTTGAAAAAGAGCTTGTTTGAATTCTTCAATCTCAAGAGGACGCACCAATAAGTGATTATCATTATCCGATACCCGTGGCTGAACATGATCAATAACGCTCCCATAATCACCTCCCCCACCATGAAAAAGATTTGCGAAATAACCCCTAGCCACTGCGCAAATATCCTGCTGGTCCGTCACTTCCACACCATCCTCTGTAACTAGCTTTGAAATGTGATTCCTTCTCCGCCGTGCACTAGCCATCGCATGAAAGAAGCGAGAGTTAGTGATTTCTTTCTTTACCTTAAATGAACATGTTTCTAGACAATAAATTTTGAATATTATAAAAAACCTAATCTATGTTTTTTAGGTTTAAATATTCGTTCGGTCCCTGCAAATACACGCACAATTCAAATAGACCACTGTAAAAAAAACTATAAAATAACCCTTGCAAATATAAATTGTTTACGGTTAAGCCCCTCAGTCAGTTTTCCATCAAAAAAAACTTCAAAATAATAACAAATGTCACGTGTCATCATCTCATTGGACCAGTATGCCACATGTCACTGAACGCCACGTCATCATCCCATGTCACCATGGACACATGGCGCTGACAAGGTCCACGACTCCACGTCAGCAACCAATAGGTAGTTGCCACGTGGCACTAGTGTGGCAGAGTGGATTATTGTGTCTTACTTAAAAAATAGCAATTTTGGCATAGAAAGGACTCGAACCCCGGACCTTCATATTACAAACCATCCAATTTACCACTACACCAGATGTTAACTTTATGTACTGAGCCAACAAATATATATATATATATATATATATATATATATATATATATATATATATATATATATATATATATATATATATATATATATATATATTACATGTTTCTACGAAAACGCAAACACAACCTTCATCTTCCATCTCTGTATTTTGTTTTCCAGATCTGTTCATAACTTCAAAACCAAAAACCTGCATATCCGATTTATTTCCATCTTCCACCTCTCTCTGAAAACCATCTTCCATTTCATTTTCGTTTTCTAGATCTGCTCATGAATGCTTTTTGTTTTCCATCAATGTAAATACATATTACATAAAACTAATCAGATATGGGTTTCAACCTGAACGAACCAGATCTGCAAACGATTCAACAAGAACAAATATGGGTTTCGATTCATTTTTAATTTTGTTACTTCAGATTCGATTCCGAATTTCGTTGCTTTGATTTCGAATACGAAAACAATTTTAATTCGAATCGATTTAGAGTTTCGTTTCTTTGATTTTGATTCAATTCAGATTCAATTTTGATTCGAAAACACAAACGAAAACGAAAATGATTTTTATTCGATTCAGAATTTTGTTACTTTGATTTAGAAAATGAAAACAATTTTGAAGAAGATGAATAGTTGTTTCATGGAAGAAGATGGACAGTTGTTTCATAATTTACATAATATATATTGATTGTTGGCCTAGATATCACAAGTCATCATGTGGCTTAATAGTAATAGTTTGTGTGTTTCACTCCAAGGTTGTGGGTTCAACTCCCATTGATGCCACAATTTCAATTTTTTTAGTAAGAAGAATATGCTCCACATAGCTATAGCTATGTGAGTGCCACGTGGCAACCACCTATTGGTTGCTGACGTGACCCATGATAGCGCCATGTGTCCATGGTGACATGGGATGATGACGTGGCGTTCAGTGACACGTGGCATACTGGTCTAATAAGATGATGACACGTTGCATTGATTATTATTTTAAAGTTTTTTTTTTGGATGGAAAACTGACCGAGGGGCTTACCCGTAAACAATTTATATTTGCAAGGGTTATGTGAGTGCCACGTGGCAACCACCTATTGGTTGCTGACATGACCCATGTCAGCGCCATGTGTCAATGGTGACATGGGATGATGACGTGGCGTTCAGTGACACGTGGCATACTGGTCTAATAAGATGGTGACACGTGGCATTGATTATTATTTTAAAGTTTTTTTTGGATGGAAAACTCACCGAGGGGCTTACCCGTAAACAATTTATATTTGCAAGGGTTATTTTAAAGTTTTTTTTACAGGGGTTATTTGGATTGTGCGTGTATTTGCAGGGGTCGAACGAATATTTAAACCTGTTTTTTATTAAAAGAAAATATTAAATGAATTGAATAAAAAAAGAAAATATTAAATGAAAATAAAATAAAATAAATATATATAAAACAAAAAAACTAATATTTAATTCGTTAGCAATTAAAATAGGTATTTCTTTTTACAATCTTTATTATAATAAGTTAAATTAATTAATTTTGTCAAAAAAAAAAGTTAAATTAATTAATATTGAATATCCTCTGGGAATTAAAATTGGTTCATGGATACTACTATATAGGTTTCAACTTCCGTATAGGGCAGGTCCGTGCGACGATCTGCGCTCCATCGAAAAAAGAATAAATAGTTTTTGTCCTCTTTCTTCTCGTCACACTGTTCTCCGTTACTGCCATTGTGCGCGGCTCGGCGGGTTTATCAAAAAAAAAGAAAAACCAAAAAAATTCCAATTTATCTTTCACTAAAGATACTTAGGGTTTAGATTTTGGTAACGCATATCTGAGTCATATAAATCTGCATTTTGTAGTTGAACCTTCATTTCTATCTCCAAGAAAAGCAAAAAAACACAGCGATGGCGCAAGTTCAAGAGAATCCCACCACCGACGCGGCGGCGACACCGGGCCCGAACCATTTGGCTACGACGTCGTTGTACGTCGGCGATCTCGACCACGAAGTTAACGATTCACAGCTTTACGATCTCTTCAATCAGATCGGTCAAGTTGTTTCTGTTCGTGTTTGCAGGGATTTGGGTACTCAACAATCCCTAGGTTACGGTTACGTCAATTTCAGCAATCCTCATGACGGTTGATTACCTATTCTTTTTCTTTCCGTTTTTCTTTTCTGTATCTGTAATTTTTAATGCATGTATACGATTGATCGCGTTTGTTCCGAATATTGATTTAAAAACGTAACTATCTCACAGCCGCGAAGGCACTGGACGTACTGAATTTCACTCCACTGTACAATAAACCGATTAGGATAATGTATTCTCATCGGGACCCCAGTGTTCGAAAGAGCGGTGCTGCTAATATTTTTATCAAGGTAACCTACCCGTTTTGGTGAATTCCTTAACCGTTTATTTTATGAGTAACGGCTGTTTGATAATGTGCTGATTGCATCTTGTCATTTATTGATGGTATTGATTGATGGTGCAGAATTTGGATAAGGCAATCGATCACAAAGCTTTACATGATACTTTTTCGGTTTTTGGAAGTATTCTTTCTTGCAAGATAGCAACTGATGCTTCAGGCCTGTCTAAAGGCTATGGTTTTGTGCAATTTGATAGTGAGGAATCTGCACAAAGTGCAATTGATAAGTTGAATGGCATGCTCCTCAATGATAAACAGGTCTATGTAGGTCATTTCCAAAGGAAGCAGGATAGGGAGAATGCTCTGAGCAGTACGAAGTTTAATAATGTCTATGTGAAAAACTTATCCGAGTCAATCACGGATGGGGAGTTAAAGACGATTTTTGGAGAGTATGGAACTATTACTAGTGCTGTAGTAATGAGAGATGTAGATGGTAAATCAAAAGGTTTCGGTTTTGTCAATTTTGAAAATGCAGATGCTGCTGCTGAAGCTGTGGAAGCACTTAATGGAAAGAAATTTGATGATAAGGAGTGGTATGTTGGAAAAGCCCAAAAAAAATATGAAAGGGAGCTTGAACTGAAAGAACGACATGGGCAAGGTATGAAGGAAACTGTTGACAAAAATCATGGTGCAAACTTGTATCTTAAAAACTTGGATGACAGTATCACTGATGAAAAACTTAGGGAACTTTTCTCTGAGTTTGGTACAATCACTTCCTGCAAGGTGTGCCAATTTGGTTCCTCTTTCTGTTCATTTCTGCAAGGGTCAAATCTTCATCTTCATGACACATGTTTATTTTGTCTAATCTGCAGATTATGCAAGATCCACAGGGAATTAGCAGGGGATCTGGGTTTGTTGCATTTTCAACGCCTGAGGAAGCAGCTCGAGCTGTAAGTGTAAAAAGATTCCAGTGACTATTATTTAATGACTGACAAAGAAGTTTATTGATCATATACAAATCTGTTGGCACTTGTTTCTTGTAGCTTGCTGAGATGAATGGTAAAATGGTTGCTGCCAAACCTCTCTATGTTGCCCTTGCACAGAAAAAGGAAGAGCGAAAAGCGAAGTTACAGGTAATAATTCGCAACAATGTATCAACAGTTAATTCTATGCTTTATTACTACGCCGTGGTCATCTTTAGGAACATAAATTCCTGCATTGGTTTAATAAGAATGCATGGTTGTCAGTTTGTGTACTTCCATGTTCGTCTTTGCTTTTAATAAGAAATTTGCACGACTTCTATTTGTTAGCAAAAATCCTCCTTTATAGATAACACAGCAATCTAGGATACATTGTCCGCTCATGATTAATCTCTAATGAGAGATTATTGAACTCTAAATTATATTTAATGGTCTGGTTGATAGTTTTTCCCTGGTCTCTTGTTATCTCTAACTATTGGATTATTGTCCATTTGGTTTAACTTTTTTACCAGTGTTCCTGTGGGTCTTATTATCCACATTATATGCCTAAACCACCTAAAGTGAGAATTTATCATCTTTTCCACAACAGATACTGCCCCAACTTCTGTTTGATACTTTCATTGATATCCTATCTTGTCTTATTTGACCTCACTAGTCCACCGTAGCACCCTCATCTTTGCACTACTGATTTTATTTTCAGTCGTGTGTAATGTAATATTGCATGCTTTGTAGTTTGTAGTTTGTAGTTGTGCGATGCAATTTTCATTTGAGCTTGGGTTGTACTTTTCTACCTCAGATTGCACAAAAAGTACATTTACGCTACTTAAAGAATCCTATTGCACTACCTTTTATTTCCCGTCATTTTGAATGGGAAGCTCAAAATACTGAAACTGTGGGTCATGTGGTATATAGTTTGCATTCCAGTTTTCACCTCTTTGTTGGAATTACCATGTCTGTTGCAGAACAGCTTGAACTTGCATTTCATGAACGGATGAATTTCATTTTACTTTTATTGAAACAGAAGTTATGCTTTCAAAGTTTGTCTTCACAGTCATAACCATGGTTCTGCCGGGAACCGGACTTGTATCCGGGCTACATGAGCATAGAAACCGCTCAACTTAAAAACCGGGCAGAGAACCGGTACAAAACCGGGTTTAATCTGGTTCGCACAGGTTAAAAAATATTTTTAAAATTTTAACTTTTTCAGAAACACAAGGCAGCTGTCAGCCAATAGACTTGGTATGACCAAGTTGACCAACACGGTGCGTTAACTCCCGAGTGGAAACTGGCATCACAAGCTCTTTCATAACATATAATTCCCACTCTTCTTACTTCAGCTCCTCGATGTGGGACTAATTTTACAACCCACAATAACATTCAGCTACCTTTTAGTTTGGCATTGAAATCGTTGAAAACTTGAAATGTTCCACAGTCCACATACTCTTCTCTTATTTAATTCTATTATTTAATTATTTAATTCAATTTATCTCTTTATCCTTTTACTATACTTTTGATTATATAAATCTCTCAAAAGCAAGCATACACGCAACATATTGCGATAGTGAGAGAAACAATTTTAAAATCCAAATAAAAGAACAAAATTATTCTTTGAACCAAGAAGATAAATTATTAATAAAAGTCTTATGTGGAGTTTGGTTTATCATAAATATATGCATAAACAATATTTTGTGGTTGTTTTCTTGTTTTCTTCTGCTCTAGTGTTTTTCTATATATATATATATATATATATATATATATATATATATATATTTCACTTGTCAATTTTGCATGTTAAATATTACGAGTGCACCGGTTCACTGACCGGTCCGGTTGAACCCCTGAACCTTAAACCAGTGCCTTCACAGGTTTTATGACCGGTCCGGTTCTCTGAACATTGGTCATAACTTTTCATTTTTTTATTCTTTTGACCCTCCAACAAAGACTATGTCCCGATTGATGTGTGCTATTTCTGAAGAAAGCACTTCTTTAATTAAAGGATTTGTTTTGATGGCTATGCAAGACTGCTAGTTTTAATCAAAAAATGCTGCTCTAGTGTTTTTCTTGTAAGATAAAATAGCTTCTGCAAAAGTTTTAAAAAATGCGAATTGCATTATAATTTTTTTGAAGGTAATCAAGCTGCATTAAGCTGCATCATAATACCAATTCTCAAAATTGTCTGAAGAAACATATCTAGAACCAAAAATTAAAAGATAAGAGTTTGAAGCTGACTCTTGGTGTAGACTGTAGACCTTAGTTGTAGATAAGTCTTTGTGGTCCCACCTTCCGTTCTTATCCTTGTCCTGGCCCCCTCATACATATATTTGACTATTCAAATGTAGGCGTTGTGCCCACTCTAAAGCCTCCCATAAAACCTCTTTAGGAATCTTATTATATGCCCTTTCCAAATCAATGAATTTGAATACCACATTAAATAATGTCTTTCTATCATCTAATATCTCTCCATGCTAGTTTATTTCTTCCGTGGTTGACCTCCATGGCATAAAACCAATCATTCTTGAGTTGCCAACCAATATTAGGTGTAAAGTATGACATGACACAAGAAATAGATGTATGGCCATTTCTAAAAGGAGAGATATGGGTTGGATTTAGTCACAAAAAATGCAAGGAACGATTACTCTGATGTGTGGTATCTCAATCTATAAAAATTTAGAATTGATTCGCAACCAAAAATAGATAAACCAAGAGATGGTCGCATTATCGGATTATCTGATGGAATGAAATCTGGACAATGCAGATGTTTTACTTAGAACCAGGAGAAAGATATAGCCATTTATCCAACAGTTGCAGATATTGTAGGTTGAGGGTTTTTGGTATAAGAGGAAAAGAGAGATAAAACAGGGACTGAATACTAATCTATCACGTATATTGGTCTTGAAGGAAAGATAAAGCATCATCCCTTCTTTATCTTTATATCAATATTAGACTCGTATTCCTGATTAAATAAAGAAGCAAATCATAAGACCCTTCTTTCATTTGTGTTAATCATTCTGGTTCATGTTGGAGCATCTAGAAAATGTGTCCTAATATCATTATTATATTTTTTCGAATATTTTTACACTACCTTATCTAATTAAGAAAAAGAGAGGCAAAAGAGACTATGAGTAATAATCTGTTACGTATATTGATCCTAAAGAAAAGACAAAGCAGTGAAGCACTAACTCCTATTTATTCTAATGTTGGACTCCTATCCTAATTAATTGAATAAACAACAAAATCATATACATAGAGGGATATGAAAATTTAAAACCACTCTTAAGAGATCACCTGAGGAGTAAGGCCGTGTAAAAATATCCTAAAATATAATAATGATATGATGGGATATTTTATAGATATTCTAACAGGAATGATTATGATAGGATCCTGAATTTCTCATATCTCAATTGGAACAATAATGGAACAATAAACTGTATATTGATGGTAAAAAACGGAAATACAATGAAGTAACGATAAACTAGGCAATTCGAGAAGCCTAGGATCTCCTAAAGGCACTTATAGAGGCCTAATCTCTCCCATAGGAATAACTTCCCAAATTCATACTTGCTTAATGATTCTAATCCCCCAACTCCTATTTATAACCTCCACTAACTCACCCACTTTCCCTCCACTTTGCCACATAAGCAAGTGGTTACAACCAACTCACATTTCCCTCCCCATACAATTTATTTATTTATTTAATATCCTATCAGATTAACATGAATGAGAAGGGTCAACTTATCCTTTTCTTTATTTGTGCAGTTATTAATTTATTTCACGTAGCATATTTGCTTATTTCTCATTTTTTGGGTACATTCGTTCCCTGTTTCATACAGGTACAATTTTCCCAAGAGAGGCCGGTTGCACTTTCAATGGCTCCAGTTCGAATGCCATTTTACCCTCCTGGAGCTCCTGGGATGGGACAACAATTTGTGTATGGCCAAGCTCCTCCAGCCTTTATACAACAGGTAATTACAAGAAATCATTGGTCCTGTTATTTTTATTTTTATTTTATTTATAGATTTGATGGTATCATGACGTTATTAGATCTCCTGTGATTTTGTGGATAAAAGTGGTTGTCAAATTCTACGTCAGCTCATAAACTGTTTCACATTTCAATTGAAGTTTGTGATTAGGGCCTGCTTATAATACCTTAGCAATAGATGCAATAAGTTCTGCTGTTTTCTCTTCTTCCTGCATCTATCAATCCTATGTTACTTTTTATATTTTATTATCCTCATTTTATTGAATTTATTTTTAGAAATTAAGCAAACATAAATGCAGGCTGGATATGGCTACCCCCAGCAACTGGTTCCTGGAATGAGACCAGGTGGTGCTCCAGTGCAAAGCTTCCTTGTTCCCATGGTTCAACAGGGTCAACAAGGTCATCGCCCAGGCGGACGCCGAGGAGCAGGTCCTATGCAACAACTTCAGCAGCCAGTGCCATTGATGCACCAACAGGTCTGCTCTTGCATAAATTGTGGTTTTTGTTTTCTTTTCTCCTCTTGATTTTGCTCTTTATGCCTCTTGCTGAGATACCTTTTGTTGTGTTTTTCAGATGCTTCCAAGGGGACGTGTCTATCGATATCCTCCTGGTCGCAACCTGCAAGGTTTTCCACAGCCAGGAGTACCTGGAGAAATGCCCATTCAGGCCCTGGCTACAGCCCTTGCAAATGCTCCTCCTCAGCAGCAGAGGACTGTAAGACCTTTTTCTGACTATTATTTCAACACATTTAGGTTGAGTACTCGATTGTTTCATGTGCATTAAGAAATTGTCGCACTGACTGTTTTGTGAATGGATTCGTAGATGCTTGGTGAAGTTTTGTACCCGCTAGTAGAACAGCTTGAGCATGGTTCAGCTGCTAAGGTTACGGGGATGCTTTTGGAGATGGATCAGCCTGAGGTGTTACATCTAATCGAGTCACCAGAGGCCCTCAAGACAAAAGTTGTTGAGGCCATGGATGTGTTGAGAACTGTTGCTCAACAGCAATCAAGCAGCCCAACCGATCAACTGGCTTCTCTCTCTCTAGATGACAATATCGAGTCTTAGATTCTGTATGTCAGTTTACAGGAATCCACATGTTCTTTGAACGTTTGCAGTTTTGTGTTTCTGGCTTGTTGAAGGGTCAAAGTTGTGTTTCTGGCTTGTTGTAGGATCAAAGTTGTGTGTTTCTGGCTTGTAGGATCAGCAATATTCCTTGGATTAGCTTATCGATTTGCAGTTTTCCTTGTTTTCCCCTTCCCTACTTGGTCGTTGGATGTGACCTGTTTTAATGTCTTTCAATCCGAGTAGATATTGCTAGTTGCTAAATATAAACAAAAATAAACTATATTATTCCTTATTCCGTAACTCTTTGTGGCCAACCTCAGCTTATCGATTCTCCCCTTTTCATCTGAACCTAGACACTTGAATACTGACTACAGTAGAATTATGTGTTTCTTTTTCGACATCACAAGGGGGCTGCCGCTACTTTAAGAAAAATAATTAGTAGAATTATGTGTTTCTTTAAGAAAAATAATTAGTGTAAAAATGTCAAAAAAAAGGGAAATGTTATACAGTAGAATTATGTGTTTCTTTAAGAAAAATAATTAGTGTAAAAATGTCAAAAAAAAGGGAAATGTTATACAGTAGAATTATGTGTTTCTTTAAGAAAAATAATTAGTGTAAAAATGTCAAAAAAAAGGGAAATGTTATACGCTATCCGTTCAAACGCTACTTGAAGTAGCATTTCAAAAACCGTTAAACGCTACTCGAAAAATGCTAAACGCTAGTGCTTGTCAAACACTTGTACTCGTCACCTGCTAGTGCATAAAAATAGGGGAGTTGACCGATCAACAATCGGCTAACAATACATGAGAGAGTGGGTACTTATAATTTGTGAGCTTTGCATGTTACCACATAACATTATTCTCTTTCTTGCCAAAACATCTCATAACATCTAGCCTTTTTCTTAAATATTGATTAAAATAAGCAAGTTTTATTGAATTTTTAAATTTTTAAATATATTTAATACAGTGCGAAATCTTTAAAAGATAAAAGTAAGATACAAATAAGACAAAAATAGAGGACATTTGGGCGGGAAAAAATCCGCCAAAACTGAGGGTATTTTCGTAAATTACATTTTTAATTAAAAGCCTTTAACATTGAAAAACGTACCATCAGCAACTTTTCCAATTCCAATTGCACACATTAATATTACAGCTCATTTCCCATTGCGCATTCATTAAATGTTTTTCAAAAAACAATAAAAACTTAGACTTAAATAGAGAGCAACAATAATTATTAAATAACCTACATCATTTCCAAAGCACACACACACGCATGAATTATTAGTGATTCTCTTTGAAAGCACACACAATAATTATTTGTCACAGTTGAACTTATTGCAAAACAACCCTGTGCAATTCCCCATGCAAGTATTAACTGTGATCTTTTCGTTTCCTGTTACAATCTTAAATTGCAACTATTCCACCTTTTCCCATTGCAAATTCAAATTTCTAGGAATCAACACACTCAACAATGAAAAGTGTGTTTCAATTGTTATTTGTTAATGTTCTTTAATTATGGAGCACATCAAACAAAGTGATTGTGTGAATATGAGCTACCTAAGATGGCTTTGGGTTCTAGAAAATTGAATTTTATTAATGCATAGAATGCTACTTTATAGAAACTTTTCGTTTACCGAAGTCGACAATTAGTTACCTGATAATCTCATACATCTCCACATGTTTGCATATAATAGTAGAAGGTTTTTGAGGCACAATACATTAAAAAGAAAAGGAAGAAGAGGAGAGACGAAGGGGTGGGGAACGAAGCGACCATGACTGGCTGGAGGAAGGACGCCACAAGTTTGTCAGAAATCGCTCATCTTTTCATGGCGGTCGCCTGAGCGATGTGTGGCTCACAACTCTCTCTTTGCTGATGTGTTTTTCTTCTTTATCTTTGTTGATTTTTTACTTTGATTTGAAAATTTGTGCTATCTACAAACTTTCCTACTTTTGGTCCGGCTTTGTCTTTTTTTACAATTTTTTACCGAAAGGGTGGCGCTGCCAGTACCGGTGCTGCAATCAACGACAATGAAAAATTAGAAGGATGAATTGAGTATAATTGTAATCATGTCTAATCATGTTTGCTTATTCACGTATGCGTGTCTGTTGTTTTCTAAACCCTAAAAGTAGTGCTTCCTATCTCATTTCTCATGAAATTATCATTCCCTAACTCTTTGACATTGTGAAGTAGACTCTTTCTCTCAATTCTATTGTCTCTTTGTTCTCATGCATATTGTGGGTTTCTTTGATTCATTCTATTTTTCATTTTCTCATGTGATTTGTTATAGTTTTTTGTTTCACCTTCCAAGGACAATTTAGAGTTTGTATATATTCTTAGGATATCACAATCCAATGCTTTGAAGGTAAGTAGTAACCACATGGCAGTTTTATTTGCCAATGATGTAAGTTGTAGTTGTGTTTTTGCTTGAATTTTTATTTAGTGTATTTCCATATTAGTGTGTTTGTGGTCTCTGTCCCATAGAGCTTGCTGTGTAGGGTTCTCCTTGCTCTCACTCTTGGCATTAAGTAGATGATCTGGTGTTGCAAACAAGGTATTTAAAATTTTTAGGTTTTCAATCTCCTTTAAAATCTAATTTGATTGTCTGCGAAGAAAACATGGTGTAAGGTTGACACATGTTTGCATCCTAGCTGAGTTGGGGGCTTGCCCTTACATTTTTTATTTCAAATCCCATGGGATTGATAGATCCTTATGACTTTTAGAGATGTTATTATAGTATTTGGCTTATAATAATCCGTGCTTTATTTAGATTTTGTGTTGTTGGCACTGATGAAAATGTTTTTGTAAAAGTTAGTGGAGATTGCAATTTTTGAGTTAATGAAGGTGACAAATGTGAAAGCTCAAGTGGATTCTGGAAGGCTATAGTACATCACCCATCAAGGTCAAGGATGGACTTGATATGAATGTTATGAAGTAAAGATTTGGGTGCAGCCATCGGTGATTCCCTTTCCATTGAGTCATCTACCGGATCCTAAATATTAGATAAAAATACAAAATTATTTTAAGAAAACATGCATAATGGTCTAGTTTGATCTTAAATACAAACAGATATTAGTCTTTCATTTAAAAGCATTGGGAGGATAGCCAAAACCGAAAAGAAAAAAAGGTATAAGATTTAATTGAAATTAATGGTGTAAAGTATATTATTAATTGCAAATCTTATGAGATCTTTCATACTTTAATTTAAGTAAAGATCCTCTAAAATATTTAGTTAATGACATAATCTTACTCATTAATTTTAAAATTTCACAAAAATTTAATGGTGTAAAGTATATTAATTATTGGTGTAAAGTAACAATTTCTGTATTTGACGGTTGAGAGTTATTATGTAACATCAAAAACACAAAAATAATCGCAAAAGAGATTATGCTGATATCGTATAAGTTATATTTATACCATACAAAAATTATATTTTATTAATTGATTCGCTATTTCTAATGGAATTATTCTAAATATCATCACGCCAATGCTCGCGTGATGAAAAGTAACAGGGTCGGCCCAAAGCCCAAACAACTAAAGTAAGGGCTTTGGGCCAACAAATTTTTAAAAATAGGGCCTCAAAATTTTCTGTTATATATTTGATCCCCTTGTAAATATCTCATTTTTCCATTTACCCCCTGTAAAAAAAAAATTAAGGTTGCCCCCTGCAAATATAAACAGTTTTCGGTCACCTGTTAGATTATGTAGTGTATAATGAGTAAAAACCATGTACGGTTACCCCCTGCAAAATATAAAAAGTTTACGGTTACCCCCTGTAGGGGGTAGCTAGAAACACTTATTATTTGCAAGGTTGATTTTAAAACTTTTTTTACGGGGTAAATGGAAAAATGGGATATTTGCAGGGGGATCAAATATTTAAGCCTATTATTAATAAAGAAATTTCGTCAAATAACACCAATGTAGGTGCAGCTCGCATGGCAAGAAAGGGCCTTATAATTCGGAGCAGCCTGGGTTCGTTCCTTGTAGCACTTAATTTTGGTATTATTTTGGGTTACTTCATTATTTGTTTGGGCAATAACATGCCATTATTAGTTTGTCAAAAAAACATGCGAATAGTTTGATACCATTAGTTTGCGTGGTTCGACACAATAGTTAATACTAGTAGTTTATTTCTTGACAAATGAACCACAGTTAATAGGTTTTTTTGGACAAAGCTATAGTTAATACTTGTCTAATTGTTTAATTTATTTAACCCCAACTTTGAAATATAATAAAATGTTTTAATTTATTCATAAATTTTTACTCAACATATATTGTAAATATATTTTTACCCAACTTAAATTATACATTAAACTATTCAAATAGTATTTTTAATGGGCTTAAATTTTTTGTCCGTATGAGTTGTTGCTACTACGATGCCCGACAGTTTTTTTAAAAACTAAATATGTTTTTAGTCTCTAAAAAATTTGTGAATTTTGTTGAGTTTTTATAAAAAATTGCACTCACTTTTAATTCCCACATTTTCCTCTATAAATGTTATTAGTCATCGTAATTTTTAATAATGCTTTTTTTAAGGTCTTTTATAGCATTTGTACAAAATATTATTATTAAAATATCAAGGGGCCTCATTTTGAAGTTTGCTTTAGACCTCTTTTAGTGTTGGGCCGGCCCTGAAAAGTAATACAACCAAAGAAAACCTACCCGCTCAAGCTCATTCACGTTGGTAAAAAAATATCTAATTTAGTGCATGTTTGATTTTTATTTTGAAAACGGTTGTTAGTTTTTTTTTTGACAACGGTTGTTAGTTTTTAAAAGTTTAAAAACAAAAATACTTTTTTGTGTGTTTTGTAAATTTTTTTAAAAAAAACATTTCTATTTTACTGTTAAAGCTGTTTCTGTTTTGTGTTTTTTGTTTTACTTGTTGGTGATGAAAACTAAAAACACGAAAAACTCATCATTTTCACAAATGGCAGTTTGGTAAATAAATGACAAATATTTATAATTCAATTCATTCAAATGGAGTACTTTTCTTGTAACCAAAAAAAATGGAGTACTTTTCCAGTTTTTCAAAAGCGCTAGTATATATTTGCTTCAACGTTATTGTTTTTTTTCTATCAATTAACTTTTGGTTTGATTTAATTTAATTCTTTCTTACTAATAAAGAGAACAGTCATTGGGTATGGAGTAACTTTAAATCCCTGGGCAGTCTCATCCTTCGAGGAGCTTCCAATCCAGCGAGGGGATTAGTCACTGCGTTCGGTGGTGGATACCCTGGTCTCGACAAAAAAAAAAGAACACTCATTTTTAAGAGTATTAAATGTGTGGTTCACCGGGAACCAGATTAGGCTTATCTCAGAACTGGTGAAAACCTGCTAAAACGGCCTTGAACCGTGAGGACCGACCACAAACCAGCTCAATACCGGTCATTTTTAAAAAAAAATTAAAAATTCTATTTTAAATTCAAAAAAAAATAGGTAAATAAAAGGCTAATGTCAAGTTATTAAAATACATCTTTTTTTTAATTATTATTTTGATTAATATTTAATCATATGAAATATATATATATATATATAATATTTATTTATCTTAGTTTATAATTTAATTATACATGAAATTTATCACTTAATATACTATATAATCAATGTCTTCACCGATGACTTGTCCGGTTCAAGCACGGTTGAACCCTTGAACCAGTGCTTTCACTGGTTCAATGACCAGTCCAGTTTTCTAAACATTGGTTTGGACAAACAATTTCATTAAATATTTATCTAATAAAATATTTTAATTCAATACTTACTTTTTTTAGGTAAATATTAGTCCGACCAGGGTTGGTTCGAGCAGTAACTGAGTGAGTTTGGATTTCATCCCAAGGTTTCTAAATCGAGTCTTCAGTGTTGCAAAAACTCTATTGAGATAAGAGAGCCACACAGAAAAGCAAAGCCAAGTAAACACTGTCTAGCCAGGTTCTCCGACATAAACACATCATTGGCAAAGCCTGTGAATACTATGCACCAATAACACTATAAGAAAAAACATCACTAGCAAATTTTTCCCCACCGCCGAATGCGTTGACAATTTCAGCAACATGAAGACGCTTACATCGGAGTTCAAACTCGGGTGTCACTGTGTGGAAGAGTGCATGGTGTTTATTTGTCATTTCATTTAAGCTTAACCAAAGTCAAATATTTTACATATCATAAGGACAAATTACAATAAAAATAAATTTTGCAGGGAATAAAAATATTAAAAAGACTAAAATCAAAATATAGTACATTTCGATCCTTCGGGTTTAGAGTGTGTTTGGATGAGGTAATTTTTAAGAGTAATGTAATTTAAGAGGGTGATTCAAATGCTTCAAATCAAATTAACTTTTTGGATAATAAATATGGAGAATTTTCAAAATGAATGGAATTTGTAAGGTATTTTAGTAATACTAAATTTAGAGAATTTGAAATACCACCTAAAAAAGAAGAAATTGAAATTCCTTTCTTGCCAAAACTATTTTTAAAAAAGTTGAAATTTTAAAAAATATATATATATATATATATAAAGTATATTTAAAAAAAGCATATTTAAAATACATACATATATATAAAATATATATATATATAAAAGTATTTGTATATATATATATACATACATACATATATATACATATAATATATATATATATATATATATATATATATAATATATATGTTTATGTATATATATACAATATATTAATATATATATATACAATATATTAATATATATATATATATATATATGTATAAAATATAATATATATATATATATATATAATATAATACACATATATCTATTATATATATAATATATATTATATATATTATATATTATATACATTATTTTTATATATATATATATATATATATTATATAATATATATTTTATATTTTTTATATTATATATATATATATACAATAACTTAATAAATATACAATATATTAATATATATATATATATATATATATATTATATTTTATATCTATTTTTTATTTCTGATTTTTTTTAAAAAAAATTCTAGATTTATTTAAAGTTAATAGAATAGATTTTTTAATTTAAAAATAAATTCTAAAAAAATATTAGAAAATGAAGAATTTTAATTACTCTATATAAACAATGAATTTTAAGAATGAAGAATTTTAAATGTTTTATCCAAACAAAGAATTTTATAATTGAATGGATCCAATTGAAGCAATTGAATATCCTATAATTTCAAATTTCATAGAACTTTGAATTACTCCATCCAAACACTACCTAAGTGTTTGGAGTAATCATGCCAAAAATATATTTTTAATTTCTTATATTTTTTTAAAACTACATTACCAAACAGATCTTCATTTTACTTTTTCGTAAAAATTAGTTTTTAAAAATGGATTTATAAAATAGTTTTTAAAAGTTAAAAAACAAAACTCATTCAAACATGCCCTTAGGCTCTAAAGTTTTACAAAAGTTCAATTTCATCCAAAACTATCAAAAGTGCTAATTTATTCATGGAACAACCAATGAAAACGCCATCAACTAATTCGGTGATTTGAATGGAAAAAAATGATAGTGATATTTATCTATCTTTTTTGCGCAGTTTTCACCGATTTTGTCAATGACAAATTACGTCTGGTTGACCACGAGTACTCGCCTTTGCGGCCTATGTGATTATCCCCTCCCAACAGAGTTTTACTACACACAAGATTTGAACTTGACACCTTGAGGTAGAATCTGAGTACACTTACCACTCGGACCAACCCCTATTGCTTGATAGTGGCTTTCTCTCGTCGACATGATGGAAATTAGTTAAAAATAATAGCACTTTTTTTGTTACAAAAAAAAATAATAATAATACTACTAATACACTCTTTTTTAATATAATTTTTACTGGTTGAAATTTATGTTGCAATATCTTAGACCTGCATGATTCTATGAAATTTATTAGAATTTTAACAAAGATAACAAGAAAGTATATTTTATATATTATTTTATCAATTAAATAACATGTTTATTTTTTAACTGTCATTTAGTTTTTATTTTCCCTTTTCTTTTATAATATTTTAATAGCTACTCCTTCCATTTCATTTTGATCAATGTTTGGCTTAAATGCACTTTTGGTCTTCCTATTTTACTAAATGTGCAATTTTGATCCCATTTTTTCGTTTGGGCAATTTTGGTCCCCCTATTTTACTAAATGCGCAATTTTGATCCCCCTATTTATTTTTGCGTAATTTTGGTCCCCCTATTTTACTAAATGTGCAATTTTGATCCCCCTATTATAAAATAACTAAATATTGTTATATTTTATATTTTAATATATAATTTAAAATAAATAAATTATTTTTAGAACTCACTGACAAGTGAGAAGATTAATAAAAATACGTCAAGAGGTTACGGGTGCGGGGTCGCGAAAGAACTCACCGAGATTCGTAATCTCACTGTTTATTGTTGTATGTTTTTCAGACTCACGGGTGAAATTTAAAGAATTCAACAGTGACATCAAATATCCGTCTATATGAAGATCTTCCGTTCATGAAGATTAGCATCATATTATGCAAATGTTTGTGTTTAGTTGTTTATAGTCAAAGTTAGCAATGTATTAGATTTATGCACTTGTTATTTCGGATTAAGTGCTCTTATGACTATTTAAGATGATTTGTATTAAATCTTTTCATTTTGTTGAACTTATTTTGTAAAACCTATCATCCCTAGTTGGTATTTATTGTTAGTTGTCCGGTTTGACTTAATCCAAAATTATTTAAGTGCATCTCTAAAATGCTATAAGTGGTATCTCGGGTTTC
The DNA here is from genome assembly GCA_963573325.1 of Astragalus glycyphyllos. Taxonomy (NCBI): domain Eukaryota; kingdom Viridiplantae; phylum Streptophyta; class Magnoliopsida; order Fabales; family Fabaceae; genus Astragalus; species Astragalus glycyphyllos. The sequence goes on along the minus strand of OY754307.1, from coordinate 87,831,088 downwards.
TAATGTCGACTAGAAGCCTGGGATGTTACAATATTCAAAACGAATTTATCTAATAATAGGTAAATCCATTTTTTAAAAATAACAAAAACGGATTTAAGTGTTGCTTAGGTAAATCCGGTTTGCAAAAATATAAAAAACAGATTTAGGTAAATATTTTTCTTGAAAACTAAAATGGCCTCAGGTGATGGAGTTCCTGATGAGGTTCTCCGAGACGACCGCGCCGACGGTCCTGACGTTCAAGGTAAAGTTGAATCCGCCACTCCAGATGAACAAGATCATCTGGATTCGGCTCCGACAAGCGAGCAGGCCGATGAAGATTTAGATGTTGAAAATCTTACCCCTGATACTAGAGTCTCCGAAGCAAACGATGAATCATTCGGAGATCGAGGCGAGGAAGAAGGTAGTGACGACGACGGTGATGATGGTGATGACGACGACGAAGGGTCAGGACAGGAGGATAACATGTCCGAAGAAGAAATTCAATCTGGGGAGAACCGAGGGAGCTCGGAAACTCGCGGCTCGGACGAGGCTGACACTGAGACGGATGATTCTTCGAGCGAGGATTCCGGCGATGCGCCTGTCGATCAAGAGAAAGAAACTGGTGACCCTCAAGGAAGCAGCCGATCTTCGGCCACCTCCGCAGATGGATATTCCAGCACTGGCCTCGGTGCTTTAAATGTTCCAGCCAGGGAAGCAAGCCCTTACGATTGGGTTTCAAGCTCGGTGTTGGAGACAGAGTCGGTTTTTCGTTCTTTCCACAATTTCGGACCTGTTATGAAGAAGATTAATGGTCGTTCGGGCAGGATCTGGAGGGTCGAAGGTATGAAGGACGGTGAGCACGTGGCTACCTGGGCAGGGGAATTCAAGTTTACAATGTACCACGTGACGATCAAGGATATGAACATCCGACCTCCCTTTACTTGTCTTCAGCAAACCGTACTGGCTAGGTTGGACGTTGCACCTTCTCAACTGCATCCTAATGCATGGGCATTCCTCCGAGCTTTCGAGCTTTTGTGTATTCATTTGGAAAGGCCGGTGTCGCCCATGCTGTTCTTTCACCTGTTCGAGCTTAACCGGAACAGTGGCAAAAAGAAGGCCGCTAATTTCGGGCGCGAGCATGTGAGTTTCCGATCGAGGCGAGGTTCGAAGATCTTTCGAGCATATACCGATTCCTTGCGAGGTGATTGGAAGAAATTTTTCTATTGGGTGGAGCCAGTGAACGACAAGGCAGTGGACTGTGTGGGGAAGTTCGGAGCTGATGGTCGGTCGTTGGAATGTACCAAGTTTCCTATTGGCTGGAGCAATGGGCATTTCAACCGATCTACACATTCTTATGCAATTGGTGAGAAAAAGTTGAGCGTGGAAGATCGTCTTACAAAAAAGATCCTGGCCTACATCTCTGACCAAATCCCTTTTAAAAAGGCGAAGTATAGGGGCATTCCTACCGACGTCCTTGTTAAGGCCGCCAAGAAGCGCGATGCTATTATGGTAATAGATCTAAATGCTATTGACACCTCCAAGGGTCCATTGTCTGATTGGGCCAGCCTTTTAGGTAAGCCCACAATTTAACGCTCCAGATACATCCGATCCATCCAACGGTTCATAATCGTTAGGTCAACATTATTCAAAGCCTATAAATACCACATTCAATGCTCATCAATGGTAAGCGATTCGATTAATAAAATACTCTGCTTAAACTACCTTACTGACTTGATCGTCGGAGTGTCATTGCAGGACCAACAACCCCACCTCGACCGGAACGTTGAAGATCAAGGATCACACCTACCAACTACCTCAAGCCGACCTCTAAGGTCAGAAGTACGGTACAGAACATTGGCGACCTCAGTGGGAGGGTCAGTACTCAGACCTCGTCCCTTTACCTTGATCGACAATGGCCCCGGTCCTACGTCCGAAGGCCACTAACCTGGCAGTCGAGCCTGTGGCCGACCCTGGTCAGCTAGTACTACCAGAGACCGTCCCTCAGGAAACTCCAGAGGGACATGTGCAAGACGTCCCAAATTCACTCAAGCTCAGCTTCAACATCCGAACAACAACTTCGTGCTGGTCCCTGCAAGTTCGGTAAGGAACAGGCTTCCGCCCCCTCCTCCGATTCCGGCTCCGCCGGCGCTCTCCGTCCCAGCCGACGCAGTCCAGCAGCTCGTGCGACTACTGGCTCGGCAGGAATTGGCCAATCAGGCTAGAAGCTTCCGTTTCACTGAACTTAGAGCAGAGGTGGTTGAATTTCGGGCCCGGGGGATCGCCGACCAAGGCTCCCCAGAACCGGACTCTCCTGAAAGAAGGAACCCGGCTCGTAGGAGGAACCGATCTCCATCAAGAAGAAGGAATAACGGGTCCCCATCCCTAAACGATCAGTTACGGCATCGCTCGCCCCGACTGCATTCATCCTGGGCGTCGTCGTCCCCACGTAGGCGGTCGAGGAGCAGGGGAAATTCACCCAAGGAACAGGCACGACGTGTCGACCCTTATCGTCGTCATCGAACCCCTCCACGAACACAAACATCCAAGCGAAAGGGAGCTTTTTCGGAGGATATCGACAGCTACCGAGTCCCTCGGCACCTAGAAAAACCACCTGAAGGATTGAAGACCTACGACGGGACTGATGACCCAGACAGACATGTCGATCAGTTTGACCATATCATGCAATATAGGAACGTCCCAGCTGAAATGAAATGCCGGATCTTTCCCTTAACACTCGACAAATTAGCGTTGGAGTGGGTCCGATCCCTGAAGCCAAATTCCATTTCAACTTGGGATCAGCTGGCAAAGACGTTCAGCGTTCACTTTAATTTCGCCAAAAGTAAGCCCAAAAACAAGATCGTACTAATGTCCGTGGTGCAAGAGGAGAACGAACCTCTGAGAAATTACATTGAAAGATTCAATAGAGAAGCCTCCCAAGTCCGCAACCTGGACGACGCGTTCCGGATATTTTTCATGACCCAAGGGCTGCTCCCCGGAAGTCCGTTCAAGAAGCACACCCTCAGGTGGGAACCCAGTACACAGCAAGAGTTTCTCGAAATATCGCAATGCTTCATCAACGAAGAAGAAAGCGGCAAGACAGGGAAAATCCTAACACCGGTCGGGCCTTCGAAATCACGAAACGAAAACCCTCGCCAGAACGACAACCGAGGGTACGACGGTCGAGCCAATCGGGATCCCCGGTCTCGAAATCGTCATAACTCTTATACTGAGCTTAACGTTTCCAATGCACAACTCTATGGCGAATGCTGGGACGTAGAGTTTAAAGATGTCAAACCTCCCAAGCCCCTTCCACACCGTCCAGGCCAAAGGCTCAATAAGTACTGTCGGTACCACCGGAGTAATGGTCGTGAGACGAACCACTGCAACGCCCTCAAGGACAACATTGAAGATCTCATCAAAAGAGGAAAACTGTCTACTTATGTTAAGAGGCCCGGAAAGGAGGCAGCCGAGGTCAAACAGGAAAGGGAGACTAATGTCAAGAAAGCAAGGAAGAACGCGAGCTCTGATGATGATGAACCCGACCCCGGACGACATAAGGGTCATCCCGTATTGATGATGATCTCGGGAGGTTTCGAACACCAGGAATCCACCAAAACCATGAAGCGAAAATGGAAGGAATTACTAAGTGTGCCGTCAGCTTCGACGACCCCGACCACATCAAGTCGATCGCTTTTATCGTTCGGAGACGAAGATCTAATTGACGGGAAGCCCAACAAGCACATACCTTTGATAATATCAGCCATGATAGCCAACAGAGATGTTAGAAGAATCTTGGTAGATCAGGGGAGCTCATCAGATATACTTTTTCTTGGCCTTCTGGACAGAATGGAGATCGACAGGGATGATCTCACCCCTTATTCAGGATCGGCTCTTTCTGGCTTCAATGGATCTCGGACTAAACCACTTGGCCACATCGAGTTGATGGTATCCTATGGAGAGGAACCGTTGGTAAGGATGATTAAAACCAAGTTCCTAGTGTTACCTTGCGAATCCATTTACAATGGTATCATCGGTAGACCGACCCTTGGGAAACTCGGGGCAGTAACTTCAAGCACCCATCTAAAGATGAGGTTCCACTCCCTTTGTAACAAAGTAATCACCATAAAATCCGACCTGGAATCAGCTGCGAGATGTTTTTTCCTATGGACTAAAGCTGAGCAGAAAGCACGAAACGCGGAAGGGGTTCCATCTCCGGAAAATCCCGATCATACAAGAGCGGACAAAGGACGGTCTAGCGAGGTGAATACGACTGATTTGGATGCTAGGTATGACCCAGATAGCTCGGAGGAAGAAAGCGATAACGATCTGGCAAAGGAGTTAAAGAAGAAGATGAGAAGACCCCAACCTGACGGAGAATTTCTCCACATCCAGGTAGGGAGAGACCCCACAAAGGTCGTCAGAATCGGTTCCGACCTGGCAGAAGGAATCAAGAAGGATCTCATCCAATGTCTCCAAGATCACGCTGATCTGTTCGCATGGTCGACTGAGGACATGCCCGGAATCCCTCCGGAGGTCGCATGTCACCAGCTAGTTGTCAACCCGGGAGCGAAATGGGTGTCCCAGAGGAAAAGAGTCCAAGGTAGGGAAAAGGCAGTTGCAGCTGCCAAAGCGGTGGACGACCTCATCAAAGCAAACTTTATCACCGAGGCAAAATACACGACCTGGTTGTCCAACCCTGTTTTGGTTAAAAAGAGCAACGGGAAATGGCGTATGTGCGTAGACTACACGGACTTAAACAAAGCTTCTCCAAAAGATGCCTTTCCAGTCCCCAACATAGATCGTCTGGTTGACAACGCATCGGGTTTCCAACTCTTATCCTTTATGGACGCATACTCTGGTTACAACCAGATCGCCATGCACCCCCCTGATCAAGAAAAGACGGCCTTCATGACGGACCTTGGGAACTTTGCATACAAGGTCATGCCTTTCGGTTTAAAAAACGCTGGTGCCACTTACCAAAGAATGATGAACAAGGTTTTCCAAGGGCAGATTGGGAGGAATGTAGAAGTCTACCTTGATGACATGATTGCAAAGAGCACGGAAGGCAACCTTCACGTATCCGATCTTAGAGAGATTTTTGCGGAGGTAAGAAAGAATAGAATGAGGCTGAATCCTGAAAAATGCACTTTCGGGGTCCGAGCTAGAAAATTCCTCGGATTCTACCTCACTGAAAGAGGGATTGAGGCAAATCCTGACAAATGGACCGGACAATGGACCGTTGGATGGATCGGGTGTATCTGGAGCGTTAAATTGTGGGCTTACCTAAAAGGCTGGCCCAATCAGACAATGGACCCTTGGAGGTGTCAATAGCATTTAGATCTATTACCATAATAGCATCGCGCTTCTTGGCGGCCTTAACAAGGACGTCGGTAGGAATGCCCCTATACTTCGCCTTTTTAAAAGGGATTTGGTCAGAGATGTAGGCCAGGATCTTTTTTGTAAGACGATCTTCCACGCTCAACTTTTTCTCACCAATTGCATAAGAATGTGTAGATCGGTTGAAATGCCCATTGCTCCAGCCAATAGGAAACTTGGTACATTCCAACGACCGACCATCAGCTCCGAACTTCCCCACACAGTCCACTGCCTTGTCGTTCACTGGCTCCACCCAATAGAAAAATTTCTTCCAATCACCTCGCAAGGAATCGGTATATGCTCGAAAGATCTTCGAACCTCGCCTCGATCGGAAACTCACATGCTCGCGCCCGAAATTAGCGGCCTTCTTTTTGCCACTGTTCCGGTTAAGCTCGAACAGGTGAAAGAACAGCATGGGCGACACCGGCCTTTCCAAATGAATACACAAAAGCTCGAAAGCTCGGAGGAATGCCCATGCATTAGGATGCAGTTGAGAAGGTGCAACGTCCAACCTAGCCAGTACGGTTTGCTGAAGACAAGTAAAGGGAGGTCGGATGTTCATATCCTTGATCGTCACGTGGTACATTGTAAACTTGAATTCCCCTGCCCAGGTAGCCACGTGCTCACCGTCCTTCATACCTTCGACCCTCCAGATCCTGCCCGAACGACCATTAATCTTCTTCATAACAGGTCCGAAATTGTGGAAAGAACGAAAAACCGACTCTGTCTCCAACACCGAGCTTGAAACCCAATCGTAAGGGCTTGCTTCCCTGGCTGGAACATTTAAAGCACCGAGGCCAGTGCTGGAATATCCATCTGCGGAGGTGGCCGAAGATCGGCTGCTTCCTTGAGGGTCACCAGTTTCTTTCTCTTGATCGACAGGCGCATCGCCGGAATCCTCGCTCGAAGAATCATCCGTCTCAGTGTCAGCCTCGTCCGAGCCGCGAGTTTCCGAGCTCCCTCGGTTCTCCCCAGATTGAATTTCTTCTTCGGACATGTTATCCTCCTGTCCTGACCCTTCGTCGTCGTCATCACCATCATCACCGTCGTCGTCACTACCTTCTTCCTCGCCTCGATCTCCGAATGATTCATCGTTTGCTTCGGAGACTCTAGTATCAGGGGTAAGATTTTCAACATCTAAATCTTCATCGGCCTGCTCGCTTGTCGGAGCCGAATCCAGATGATCTTGTTCATCTGGAGTGGCGGATTCAACTTTACCTTGAACGTCAGGACCGTCGGCGCGGTCGTCTCGGAGAACCTCATCAGGAACTCCATCACCTGAGGCCATTTTAGTTTTCAAGAAAAATATTTACCTAAATCTGTTTTTTTATTTTTGCAAACCGGATTTACCTAAGCAACACTTAAATCCGTTTTTGTTATTTTTAAAAAATGGATTTACCTATTATTAGATAAATTCGTTTTGAATATTGTAACATCCCGGGCTTCTAGTCGACATTAGAAACCCGAGATACCACTTATAGCATTTTAGAGATGCACTTAAATAATTTTGGATTAAGTCAAACCGGACAACTAACAATAAATACCAACTAGGGATGATAGGTTTTACAAAATAAGTTCAACAAAATGAAAAGATTTAATACAAATCATCTTAAATAGTCATAAGAGCACTTAATCCGAAATAACAAGTGCATAAATCTAATACATTGCTAACTTTGACTATAAACAACTAAACACAAACATTTGCATAATATGATGCTAATCTTCATGAACGGAAGATCTTCATATAGTCGGATATTTGATGTCACTGTTGAATTCTTTAAATTTCACCCGTGAGTCTGAAAAACATACAACAATAAACAGTGAGATTACGAATCTCGGTGAGTTCTTTCGCGACCCCGCACCCGTAACCTCTTGACGTATTTTTATTAATCTTCTCACTTGTCAGTGAGTTCTAAAAATAATTTATTTATTTTAAATTATATATTAAAATATAAAATATAACAATATTTAGTTATTTTATAATAGGGGGATCAAAATTGCACATTTAGTAAATAGGGGGACCAAAATTACGCAAAAATAAATAGGGGGATCAAAATTGCGCATTTAGTAAAATAGGGGGACCAAAATTGCCCAAACGAAAAAATGGGATCAAAATTGCACATTTAGTAAAATAGGGAGACCAAAAGTGCATTTAAGCCAAACATTGATCAAAATGAAATGGAAGGAGTAGCTATTAAAATAATATAAAAGAAAAGGGAAAATAAAAACTAAATGACAGTTAAAAAATAAACATGTTATTTAATTGATAAAATAATATATAAAATATACTTTCTTGTTATCTTTGTTAAAATTCTAATAAATTTCATAGAATCATGCAGGTCTAAGATATTGCAACATAAATTTCAACCAGTAAAAATTATATTAAAAAAGAGTGTATTAGTAGTATTATTTTTTTTATTTTTGTAACAAAAAAAGTGCTATTATTTTTAACTAATTTCCATCATGTCGACGAGAGAAAGCCACTATCAAGCAATAGAGGTTGGTCCGAGTGGTAAGTGTACTCAGATTCTACCTCAAGGTGTCAATGTAACAAACATTGCTGAAACTTTGGGCTCAATTTATGATACAGGAGAGGACATAGAAGTCGGGCCTAATTTCAAAAACAAGCCAAGGAATAGGGCTAAGAGAGACATCACCAAGCCCAAGTGGCAAAATGATTTCATCATGGACTAGATGCTGCAAATGTTAGTCATGCCTATTTACCTAGGATTCCTTCTTGTACTATTTTATACCGTTGGTTGTCCTTGTAATATTCTCCTATTTTGGATTGAGTGCTACTAGCACAGTTGGCGCATTTTGCTTTGCTATATGTACTGAGGTTTGTCCATTGAATAAAGGCATGAATGAATTAAGACAAAGAAAGAGTCCCCTCCACTAACGGAGGAACATTTCCTTTTATCTCCCTTTTATAATTGCTTTTATCAATTCCCATTTTTTCTCTCTCGCTGTAATTCAAACCCGTGACCCAGATTTTCCCTTCAGTCAAGTTCAAATCTTGTGTGTAGTAAAACTCTGTTGGGAGGGAATAACCACATAGGCCGCAAAGGCGAGTACTCGTGGTCAACCAGACGTAATTTGTCATTGACAAAATCGGTGAAAACTGCGCATCAATGACATGGTAAGCAAAAAAGATAGATAAATATCACTATCATTTTTTTCCATTCAAATCACCGAATTAGTTGAAGGCGTTTTCATTGGTTGTTCCATGAATAAATTAGCACTTTTGATAGTTTTGGATGAAATTGAACTTTTGTAAAACTTTAGAGCCTAAGGGCATGTTTGAATGAGTTTTGTTTTTTAACTTTTAAAAACTATTTTATAAATCCATTTTTAAAAACTAATTTTTACGAAAAAGTAAAATGAAGATCTGTTTGGTAATGTAGTTTTAAAAAAATATAAGAAATTAAAAATATATTTTTGGCATGATTACTCCTAACACTTAGGTAGTGTTTGGATGGAGTAAATCAAAGTTCTATGAAATTTGAAATTATAGGATATTCAATTGGATCCATTCAATTATAAAATTCTTTGTTTGGATAAAACATTTAAAATTCTTCATTCTTAAAATTCATTGTTTATATAGAGTAATTAAAATTCTTCATTTTCTAATATTTTTTTAGAATTTATTTTTAAATTAAAAAATCTATTCTATTAACTTTAAATAAATCTAGAATATTTTTTAAAAAAAATCAGAAATAAAAAATAGATAAAAAATATAATATATATATATATATTAATATATTGTATATTTATTAAGTTATTGTATATATATATAATATAAAAAATATAAAATATATATTATATAATATATATATATATATATATATATATATCTATATAAAAATAATGTATATAATATATAATATATATTATATATATAATAGATATATGTGTATTATATTATATATATATATATATATATATTATATTTTATACATATATATATATATATTAATATATTGTATATATATATATATATATTAATATATTGTATATATATACATAAACATATATATTATAATATATATATATATATATATTATATATGTATATATATATATATATTATATGTATATATATGTATATATATATATACAAATATTTTTATATATATATATATATATTTTATATATATGTATGTATTTTAAATATGCTTTTTTTAAATATACTTTATATATATATATATATATATATTTTAAAATTTCAACTTTTTAAAAAATAGTTTTGGTAAGAAAGGAGTTTCAAATTTTTCTTTTTTAGGTGGTATTTCAAATTCTCTAAATTTAGTATTACTAAAATACCTTACAAATTCCATTCATTTTGAAAATTCTCCATATTTATTATCCAAAAAGTTAATTTGATTTGAAGCATTTGAATCACCCTCTTAAATTACACTACTCTTAAAAATTACCTCATCCAAACACACTCTAAACCCGAAGGATCGAAATGTACTATATTTTGATTTTAGTCTTTTTAATATTTTTATTCCCTGCAAAATTTATTTTTATTGTAATTTGTCCTTATGATATGTAAAATATTTGACTTTGATTAAGCTTAAATGAAATGACAAATAAACACCATGCACTCTTCCACACAGTGACACCCGAGTTTGAACTCCGATGTAAGCGTCTTCATGTTGCTGAAATTGTCAACGCATTCGGCGGTGGGGAAAAATTTGCTAGTGATGTTTTTTCTTATAGTGTTATTGGTGCATAGTATTCACAGGCTTTGCCAATGATGTGTTTATGTCGGAGAACCTGGCTAGACAGTGTTTACTTGGCTTTGCTTTTCTGTGTGGCTCTCTTATCTCAATAGAGTTTTTGCAACACTGAAGACTCGATTTAGAAACCTTGGGATGAAATCCAAACTCACTCAGTTACTGCTCGAACCAACCCTGGTCGGACTAATATTTACCTAAAAAAAGTAAGTATTGAATTAAAATATTTTATTAGATAAATATTTAATGAAATTGTTTGTCCAAACCAATGTTTAGAAAACTGGACTGGTCATTGAACCAGTGAAAGCACTGGTTCAAGGGTTCAACCGTGCTTGAACCGGACAAGTCATCGGTGAAGACACTGATTATATAGTATATTAAGTGATAAATTTCATGTATAATTAAATTATAAACTAAGATAAATAAATATTATATATATATATATATCATATGATTAAATATTAATCAAAATAATAAAAAAAAAGATGTATTTTAATAACTTGACATTAGCCTTTTTTTACCTATTTTTTTTGAATTTAAAATAGAATTTTTAATTTTTTTTAAAAAATGACCGGTATTGAGCCGGTTTGTGGTCGGTCCTCACGGTTCAAGGCCGTTTTAGCAGGTTTTCACCAGTTCTGAGATAAGCCTAATCTGGTTCCCGGTGAACCACACATTTAATACTCTTAAAAATGTGTGTTCTTTTTTTTTTGTCGAGACCAGGGTATCCACCACCGAACGCAGTGACTAATCCCCTCGCTGGATTGGAAGCAACTCGAAGGATGAGACTGCCTAGGGATTTAAAGTTACTCCATACCCGATGAGTGTTCTCTTTATTAGTAAGAAAGAATTAAATTAAATCAAACCAAAAGTTAATTGATAGGAAAAAAAACAATAACGTTGAAGCAAATATATACTAGCGCTTTTGAAAAACTGGAAAAGTACTCCATTTGAATGAATTGAATTATAAATATTTGTCATTTATTTACCAAACTGCCATTTGTGAAAATGATGAGTTTTTCGTGTTTTTAGTTTTCATCACCAACAAGTAAAACAAAAAACACAAAACAGAAACAGCTTTAACAGTAAAATAGAAATGTTTTTTTAAAAAATTTTTACAAAACACACAAAAAAGTATTTTTGTTTTTAAACTTTTAAAAACTAACATCCGTTGTCAAAAAAAAAACTAACAACCGTTTTCAAAATAAAAATCAAACATGCACTAAATTAGATATTTTTTTACCAAAGTGAATGAGCTTTAGCGTGTAGGTTTTCTTTGGTTGTATTACTTTTCAGGGCCGGCCCAACACTAAAAGAGGTCTAAAGCAAACTTCAAAATGAGGCCCCTTGATATTTTAATAATAATATTTTGTACAAATGCTATAAAAGACCTTAAAAAAAGCATTATTAAAAATTACGATGACTAATAACATTTATAGAGGAAAATGTGGGAATTAAAAGTGAGTGCAATTTTTTATAAAAACTCAAAACAAAATTCACAAATTTTTTAGAGACTAAAAACATATTTAGTTTTTAAAAAAACTGTCGGGCATCGTAGTAGCAACAACTCATACGGACAAAAAATTTAAGCCCATTAAAAATACTATTTGAATAGTTTAATGTATAATTTAAGTTGGGTAAAAATATATTTACAATATATGTTGAGTAAAAATTTATGAATAAATTAAAACATTTTATTATATTTCAAAGTTGGGGTTAAATAAATTAAACAATTAGACAAGTATTAACTATAGCTTTGTCCAAAAAAACCTATTAACTATGGTTCATTTGTCAAGAAATAAACTACTAGTATTAACTATTGTGTCCAACCACGCAAACTAATGGTATCAAACTATTTGCATGTTTTTTTGACAAACTAATAATGGCATGTTATTGCCCAAACAAATAATGAAGTAACCCAAAATAATACCAAAATTAAGTGCTACATGGAACGAACCCAGGCTGCTCCAAATTATGAGGCCCTTTCTTGCCATGCGAGCTGCACCTACATTGGTGTTATTTGACGAAATTTCTTTATTAATAATAGGCTTAAATATTTGATCCCCCTGCAAATATCCCATTTTTCCATTTACCCCGTAAAAAAAAAGTTTTAAAATCAACCTTGCAAATAATAAGTGTTTTTAGTTACCCCCTACAGGGGGTAACCGTAAACTTTTTATATTTTGCAGGGGGTAACCGTACATGGTTTTTACTCATTATACACTACATAATCTAACAGGTGACCGAAAACTGTTTATATTTGCAGGGGGGTAACCTTAATTTTTTTTTACAGGGGGGTAAATGGAAAAATGAGATATTTACAAGGGGATCAAATATATAACTGAAAATTTTGAGGCCCTATTTTTAAAATTTTTTTTGGCCCAAAGCCCTTACTTTAGTTGCTTGGGCTTTGGGCCGACCCTGTTACTTTTCATCACGCGAGCATTGGCGTGATGATATTTATAATAATTCCATTAGAAATAGCGAATCAATTAATAAAATATAATTTTTGTATGGTATAAATATAACTTATACGATATCAGCATAATCTCTTTTGCGATTATTTTTGTGTTTTTGATGTTACATAATAACTCTCAACAGTCAAATACAGAAATTGTTACTTTACACCAATAATTAATATACTTTACACCATTAAATTTTTGTGAAATTTTAATGAGTAAGTGGTGTGTGAAAATAAGATAACATTAATGCGCAAGTATACACAGTCACAAGTTATAGTATAAAAGATCGAACCCACAGAGATTGGATTAACTCTTATGTGTTGTTTGTAAAGAAAGGCAAACTAGTGTGACTACACTATTCAAAATTTTTTGGTTTTGGTTGAAGTTGAAATGAAAATAAATAAACAGAAAGCAAGTAAATTGTGTAAGAAATTAGTTGAGAATGAGAGTTGAGATGTTTTCACAAACTAAATCACTCTTGAGAATATTGTGTTTTCTTGTGGTGCAATTGCACTTAGTGCAGTTGCATCAGTGTGTGCTGGTCAGCTACTTTCGTCAGAGTTTCGTTACAAGCTCTATATGATCCTGTTTTTTTGCGGTAAAGAGTAGGGTTGTCAGTGCCTCTCTCGCCCCCTTACAGATAATCTAAGTTGCTTAAGTAAGTACACTCTTGTATCTTAAGATCTCTACACTTTTGTTGTAAGGACTATGTTAATCTTAAGCTAAGAATTAACATGGAATTAACAAGCTATCTTTATTAAAACAAGTTTAATAAGAAGCTTTATTAAACACTTATCCTTACTTAGTTCTTGATTTCTAGTTATAAGCCAATTAAGTGAATATAACTCTACTTGTTCTAAGTGATCAATATTAAAACAAGATTAAGAATTTAAACACAAGAACTAAAGTACACACCACTTGAAAACACAATAACTTTCCTCAAAAGATCATTGGAAAGCTAGAACATCCAAACTCAAAAGAGTTTAGCTCATGATGAGCATGATAAAGCAAATATAAGTGAATGAAAGCATATTGCAATAAAGAGAAGTACAAGAGAATTCAAAAGAGTAACAAATGGAAAACTCTTGCATATATTTGCTTACAACTAATTTCTTGCACATATTAGCTCTTTGAAGAAGTGAAGAAAGAAGTTGTCAATTTCCTCTTACCTTCCTCTCAAACTAACACTATGAAACTAAAAGAAAAATAAAACTTTAAAACTAAGAAAAACTTAAATAAAAAGATTATATGATATATGATATGATTCTCTACAATTGGGAATATTTTCAAGTGAGGAATTTGAGTCCTATTTATAGCCTTGGAGATTTCCTTCATGTTGAGGTTTCCTTGCTGAGTTAAGTTAACCAAACCATGGTTACTTTTTAAAAGTTGAAGATCAGCTTGGCTTTCAACACTCATCCTTAATTTGAGGTCCAACAAATGGTTGCCACATGTCTTGTAAGATAGATCTTTGTGAAGCCTTTTTGATTGTAGGCGCCTCCTTTGCAAGTGGCCATGTGTTCCCATGTGACTTCTGAGCAAGCAGCAATCCAACTAAGCATTATAGCAATGGTATGAATTGAGGTGCTTCCAATGTGGGGTTGTGAGCTGCTTCGGTACAGAGTGGTGCAGTTGCACCAAGTGCAATTGCACTGCCTGGTGCAGTTGCATCAACTGGTGCAATTGCACTAAACTGCGGCTGCACTGAACAAACACATCAAACATACCAATATACAATAAAATGCTAAGTTATGGACTTCTCTTATCTGTAAACCATAAATGTTGTTATTTTATTCATACTAACATATTTAACATATAATAGACTTGATATTGGGCATTTATCTAAGTGAAAAAGCACAAATAACTCTATATAAAATAGAGTTATCACACCCCCAAACTTAAATCGTTGCTTGTCCTCAAGCAATGACAAAAAGAAAATACAAATAAGATTTCCAGAATCAAGAAGAACAGATCAGCTCATATTTCTTTCACAGAATGTTTTTTTTTTTTTTTTTTTTTTTTATAAATGCAACTCATGAACTTCATTTTTCAGAAACTTTCGTCTTTTGTGCCTTTGAATTCCAAAACATCCAAAGCTATTAAAACTCATTTGTGTGAGTGTGTGTCCTACTGAGATTCAATCAGTTCCAAAACTAAGTAACAAGTTTCTCCTAGCCTTTGAAAAATTTAGATCACGTTCGGTCAAAACAAAGATGTTTCAAAATATAGAGTAGACTAACAAAGTCCTCAAGAGTGGGGGCCTTAAGCACAACAAAGGGCTCGGATAGAGTATTTCAAACTGTTGAGTCAATGCACTTTTTGTATTTCTGGTGGTTCTTTTTCTTGATGCAAATGCAGTGAGTGCAGGTGCATCGTTTTTCTGAGGTGCAATTGCACTAGACTTTTTAACGGTGCAATTGCACTTAGTGCAACTGCACTTGATTTTTCTTTTCAAGACTTCTAGCTAATATTGCCCTCCTCACTGTCCTCCTTATGCATACTTTTTTCCTTTGGTCAGTTCTGTCTTCTTTTCTTCTTTTTCTTTTTCTTTGAATTTTTCTTTTTCTGACCAAATGCACTTATTGGAACAGGTACAGTTTTTTGACTCAGGCAATAAAGCTTTCTTTCATTTTGAGTTCTTTTGGTAACCTATATGTATTGACTACTCTAAGTTTTTCATACTCAAGCCTTTGTATTCATAAAAATTCCCCCAAACTTAATTCTTTAAGCTCTTCTATATTTTTAATAAAAATTTATTTTTGACCTTAGTTTTCTAAAAATTCCTCTTGCATCAGATAGCTTATCACATAGTAAGGTTCTTTTCAAAATTCAGCTTTGATGTGTCAAAGTGATAATAACTATGGTCATTTTTGGAAAAATAAGGCTTCTTTTTCTTTTTCTTTTGTTCATCATTAAAAATCAATTCGTAAATTGCATTTTTCTTTAAGTTTTTGAAAAAGATACTAAGCTGATCATGCTTCAAGATTCATCAAATCTTCAAAATATTAGTTAATTAAATACTTTGTTAAGTAAATCTAAAACAATTTAAAACATGACATTTATTAACAAAACACACATAATAGACACAACAATTGAAACAAACACACATAAAATAAATACTAACACATGCATGAAAAGTTTTGATGTTCTCCCCCCAACTTAAAAGTGAGCAGTGTCCTCACTGCTCTTAAGTTGAGTTTTCAAAAGAAATTTGTTCAAAATGGGGGAGGGGGGTTAATACATGTGGGTTTAAAACAGATAACATAAGTTCATAAAGTTTTGAAAAATAAAAACAACATTTAAAATTACTCGGGTTTTGCTCCAGATCTGAGTCTGTTGCTAGCCCTCGTTGCTGCACGTTTGACTTGTAATTTCTTTGGCCTCTTTGCTGCTGCTGCCTTGGATGCAGTTGCTCCAGGCTCAGTTGGTTTTGTTGTTGTCTTCTCTGCTTCAGGTGGTGCATCAGCACCAATTGTTTCTGTTGGTGCAGTTGCACCAAGTGCAACTGCACTGCTCTGATCAGCAACTTCTTGTGGTTGCTTCTCCTTTGCAGCAGTTTCTTCAGTGATTGATTTTTGACCTCTTTCTTTCTCCTTGGCTTGTTGTTTTTGACCTTCCTCCACTTCCCTTGCTTGCACATCAGTTGGTTCTTTAGCCTTTCCTTCTTTACCAGATTTGTCCACCTCCTTCTTAGCTTCACCTGTTGTTGGGGTCTCTTGAGCAATCCCAGCTGCCTCAGCAATTCCCTTAAGCAGTGTTGCAGAATCTTCTCTTCTTTTATCTGCTAGCTCTTTGAGCACTACTGCAATTGTGTTTTGCACTTGATCTGATGTGAAGAGAGATGCTGTTGGAATATGCTGGGGTGCAACAGCACTTGATGCAGTAGCATAAGATGCAGTTGCACCAGCTGCTGATACTTCAGGACCTCCTGTTCCAGTTTTCTCCCCTGGTTCTTCATTAGTAACCTGCACATTTGCTTTCAAAATATTGGAGTTAGTTAGAACAATAGTGTCAGCTTGAGTGGTTTCTGGTTGTGTTGGTGGTGTTGGTTCTTTTGGAGTTGGTGATTTGTGTTGTGGTGATTGAATTGGTGAAATGGATGGGGATTTTTCTTGTTCAGGGGTGATTTGGGTTTGTTGCTTGGATGGGTTTATTGGAGTGAGAATTGGTTCTGCTTGTTTTTTTTAGCAGCCTTCTTCTTCCTTAACATTTCCTCCATGGTCAAATCTAAATCAGATATAGTTTCATCACTTTCCTCATCTTCATTTCTCTCCATTTCTTTCACTATTTTAACAGTTTCTGGGTCTTCATCAGTATCCTCCAAGTCTTCATCCAGAACTTCCTTCAATTTCTTTTTCTTTCCCTTTCCTTTTCCTTTGGTCTCCCTCTTTCTTTTCAATACTTTCTTCTTCTTTTCTTCTTTTTCACTCTCCTCTTTTTCTTTATCTTCTTCTTCTTCAAATACCCAGGATGGAAATTCTGGGGTGTCTAACACTGTGGGTAATTGAGAAATTTCCAAAAGCCTTTGTTGTAGCCATTCATGTTGTTCTTGTTGGAACTTCCAAACAGCTTGGTGCTTTTGCACTAGATGCTCTTGCACCAAGTTTGGTTGTTCTCTTGCTATTTTTCTTTCTTTCAACTCTGCAGATAAGGCTCCAGGTGGAAATTTTCTGTACTGATGTTCTTCAACAGTGATATGAACCCCTTGCTTCATACACAGTTCAGTAATCAAACATGGAAAATAAAGGAATCCTTCTGTTTTTTCTGAGCAATCTATGATTTCCTTGTTGATAATTTTTCCAATGTTTACATTCTCATCAGTCAAAATTGAATCAAGAATGATCAATCTATCCTTAGAGACTGTGTAAGTGTGTGAAGTGGGCAGAATGGAGCAGTTTATGAAAATGTGCCAGTTTCCTAATTCTGGGATAAGATATTTGGTTTTCACCTTAAACTCAGTATGAGTGAACTTTTCCCATGGTGCATTAGGTACTGCTACCCGTGATTTAATAATCTCCATTTGTTTCTTCCCGTAGGTTTCCATTTTTCATCAAAATTAGGGCCATTATATAACAGATTATAATGATCATTCAGTCTCTTTTCATCAAAATAGATTTTTCTACCCCTAACAATAGAGAAGTTTTGAGATTTACCTCCCTTGCTATTCAGAATTCCAGCATAAAATTCTCTCACCAGTTGCTCCAAGTAGTAAGCCCTATGTTGAATGAATAGATCCCAGTGTTGAGCATCAACGGTTGCTAAGAAATTTGGGTGTGCCCTCATCAGATTGTATCCTCGTTCTGGCCAGAATTTCATCTCCCAGAAGTGTGGGTTTGCCACATCAAGTGTAACAGTGACTGATGCAGTTGCACCAGAAGATTTCTTTGATGGTTCTGCACCTGCGTTCTTGCCAGAGGACTTTGTTGCTACCTGTTTGCGTGCCATTTTGAGAGATTGGGGTTTGAATTTGTTGAGAAGTTGAAGATGAACAGTGTATGAATTTGGGAATTTTCTGAGAGAGAAGAGATTGCGAGAATTGGTTACTGTTTGTGTATTGGAAGAAGTGGTGAACGGTTACTTTTGGGTTAGTGGGATGGTTTAATGAGGTAAAGGTATGAGTGGAGGTTGATTTGATGGATGTTTCTAGCCGTTAGGCTATGTGGGTTAACATGCAAGGCTACACGTGTCTGATTAGGTGAATCCACACCATTTAAACTGAAGTACGTTGTGTTGAGCTGGCACTTCATCAAAATCATCCTCCCTTTTTGAAATTGTTGGTGCAGTAGCACTGGAAAGTGGTTCGGTGCAATTGCTCCTGATGAGTGATAGGTGCATTTGCACTTGGTGCAGTTGCACCAATTCCTGTTTATCTACAAAACACTTAAAAAAACATCAAATTGCACAAAATATTAAATATTTATCAAAAATTTATGGGTTGCCTCCCATCAAGCGCTTGTTTTAAGAGTCTTTCAGCCTGACTTTTCCTTGTTTCAGGAATTTTCAAAATGAGTGGTGCTTTCACCTTGCACCACATGTTCACCATAATACATTTTCACTCTTTGCCCATTTACCTTGAAAGTGGTATTTGAGGCTGCATCATAAAGATCAACTGCGCCATGAGGATAGACTTTAACTAATTTGAATGGTCCTGACCACCTTGATTTTAATTTTCCAGGGAACAATTTCAACCTAGAATTGTATAACAGAACCAATCCTCCTTCTCTAAGTTCTCTCCTTTGGATCTTCTTATCATGCCATGCTTTGGTTTTAGCTTTGTACATTTCTGCATTCTCATAAGAGAAATGCCTAAATTCTTCTAATTCATTAAGCTCTAAAAACCTTTGTTTTCCTGCCTTAGTGAGATCAAAATTCAGCTTTTTAATAGCCCAATATGACTTGTTTTCTAACTCAATAGGCAGATGGCATGCTTTGCCATAAACTATCCTATAGGGGGACATACCTAATGGAGTTTTAAATGCAGTTCTGTATGCCCATAATGCTTCATCTAAGTGTAAGGACCAATCTTTTCTTGTTGGTCCAACCATTTTTTCAAGCATTCTCTTAATTTCCCTATTAGATAATTCAGCTTGTCCACTTGTTTGTGGATGATAGGCTGTAGCTATCTTGTGTTTGATCCCATATTTTGCAAGAAGTTTTTCAATAAGTTTATTGCAAAAATGTGAGCCTTCATCATTAATGATTGCTCTTGGGGTGCCAAATCTTGTAAAAATGTTTCTTTGAAGAAATTTGCTAACTGATTTGGCATCATTATTTGGTAATGCTACTGCCTCTACCCATTTGGACACATAATCAACAGCTACTAATATGTAATTGTTGCCAAAAGAAGGTGGAAAAGGACCCATGAAATCCATGCCCCAAACATCAAAAAGCTCAATTTCCAAAATATTAGTTCTAGGCATTTCATGTTTTTCAGAAATGTTTCCACTTCTTTGGCATTTGTCACAGGTTTTGACCCAATTATAAGCATCTTTAAATAAAGTGGGCCAGAAATAACCTGACTGCAATGCTTTAGCTGCTGTTCTGTTGCTTCCAAAGTGACCTCCATATGGTGCTAAATGACAGTGCAGAAGCACTGCTTGCTGCTCTGATTCTGGAATGCACTTCCTCATTATTTGATCTGGACATATCTTATACAGATAGGGTTCATCCCAATAGTATTGCTTGATTATGTGGAAGAATCTCCTTCTTTGTTGATAGCTCATGTCCTTTGGTACAATTCTACTCACAAGGAAATTGACTATGTCAGCATACCATGGTGCAGTTGCACTTGGTGTAATTGCACTGGCTGGTGCAATTGCACTTATTGCACAAGCACTTATTGTATTATTGGTAATTGCCAACAACTTCTCATCTGGGAAATTCTCCTTGATTTCTTGTGTACCTTTTTTCACTTTCTAATCTAGATAAATGGTCAGCCACTTGGTTCTCCACCCCCTTTTTGTCTCTAATCTCAAGATCAAATTCTCGAAGGAGGAGAATCCATCTAATTAGCCTTGGTTTTGCATCTTTCTTTGCAAGCAAATACTTGATGGCAGAATGGTCAGTATAAACAATAACTTTAGTGCCAATCAAGTAGGATCTAAACTTATCAAATGCAAATACAACAGCTAATAACTCTTTCTCTGTCACAGTATAATTCATTTGAGCTTCAATAAGTGTTCTGCTAGCATAATAAATTGAGTGAAAGATTTTGTCGTACCTTTGCCCTAGGACAGCTCCTACTGCAAAGTCACTAGCATCACACATGAGTTCAAAGGTCCTGCTCCAATCTGGTGTTACTATCACTGGTGCAGTTACCAGTGCCTTTTTAAGCTTTTGAAATGCTTCCATACAGAGTTCATCAAAGTGAAATTGTGTATCTAATTGTAAAAGAGTACACAATGGTTTAGAAATTTTTGAAAAATCTTTGATGAATCTTCTATAGAAGCCAGCATGGCCTAAGAAGCTTCTGATTCCTTTGACAGTTGATGGAGGTGGTAATTTCTCAATGACCTCAATCTTGGCCTTATCCACTTCAAGACCTTTTTTTGAAATTTTATGTCCAAGCACAATGCCTTCTTGTACCATGAAATGGCACTTCTCCCAATTGAGTACTAGGTTGGTGTCTTCACATCTTTGGAGAATTTTTTCTAAATTTGATAAACATAATGGAAATGTTTCTCCAAAAACTGAAAAATCATCCATAAAAACTTCCATTGATTGCTCAATGAAGTCAGAAAATATAGACATCATGCATCTTTGAAATGTAGCAGGTGCATTACAAAGTCCAAAAGGCATCCTTCTAAATGCAAAGGTACCATAGGGACATGTAAAAGTAGTTTTTTGTTGATCCTTAGGTTCTATTGCAATTTGATTGTAACCTGAATAACCATCTAAGAAACAATAAAACTCTTTTCCTGCTAACCTATCTAACATTTGATCAATGAAAGGCAAAGGAAAGTGATCCTTTTTTGTGGCCTTATTGAGTTTTCTGTAATCCATACAGATCCTCCAACCTGTGACAGTCCTAGTTGGTATCAACTCATTCTTTTCATTGGCTATTACTGTTACACCCCCTTTCTTAGGAACACATTGTACAGGGCTAACCCATGCACTATCAGATATGGGGTATATGATTCCAGCATCTAGCCACTTAATTATTTCTTTCTTTACAACCTCTTTCATTATAGGATTTAGCCTTCTTTGTCCTTCTATGTAATTTTTAGAATTCTCTTCTAAAATTATCCTATGCATGCAAATTGAAGGGCTAATTCCTTTTATGTCTGCCATTTGCCAACCTATAGCTTTCTTATGCTTTTTTAAAGTACTAATGAGATCATTTTCCTGTTCTAATGATAGCTCAGATGATATGATAACCGGAAGTGTATCACCTTCTCCTAAGAAAGCATATTTTAAATGTTGAGGCAGTTCTTTCAATTCTAATATGGGAGATTGTTCAATTGAGGGTAAATTTTGTTTAAGGTTAGGGTCTTCTAAATTAAGAGATTCATAAGTTCTAGCCCATACCTTAGGTGTTGGTTCTTCCTTTGGCAGTATGTCTTTTTCCAGCATTTCTTCTTCAGGAAGTGCATTTGCATCAGGTGCAAGTGCACTGGTAAGATGATCATACTGCTTGTTGAACTGCTTTTGCACCAAATGATCAAGAGAGATAATTGCTGAACATTCTTCACTTTCCTCTGCAGGATAATTCAGAGCATTCATTACATTGAATTTCACCTCTTGATCATTTACTCTCATGGTTAGTTCTCCTTTTTGCACATCAATCAATGTTTTCCCAGTTGCTAAGAATGGCCTTCCAAGAATAACTGGTACTTCTTCATCTGCAACAAAGTCTAGAATAACAAAATCTACAGGAAATACAAATTTGTCAACCTTTACCAAGATGTCTTCAATGATTCCTTCTGGGTAAGCTATTGTCCTGTCTGCAAGTGACAATGTTAAAGATGTAGGTTTAGCATGTCCAATTCCTAACTGTGTAAAGACAGATTTAGGCATCAAGTTGATGCTTGCTCCTAAATCACACAATGCACGACCTGTATAATAATTACCTATTGAAAATGGAATTGTAAAGCTACCTGGATCTTTCAATTTTCTTGGAATTTTGTTTTGCAAAATCAAACTACATTCTTTGGACAAAGCAACTGTTTCAAATTCACCTAATCTTCTTCTTTTTGAAAGAACATCTTTCATGAATTTAGCATAATTAGGCATTAGTTGCAATGCTTCAACCAAGGGAACATTAATATGCAATTGCTTTAAAACATTTAAAAACTTACTGAATTGCTTCTCCTCATGTGCCTTTTTTAATCTTTGAGGAAAAGGAGGAGGAGGATATTCAGGAACTAACCTTGGAGTTGGAACTTTATGAGATGCAGATGCATCAGGTGCTTCTGCATTTTGAGAACTTTTTTCATTTTTATTTTCTTTTCCCTTACCTGTACCTTCATTCTCATAAGGTTCTGTAAGATCTTTCCCATTTCTGAGATAGATAGCTTTCACTTGTTCCTTACCTGGCCTCTGAGATGGACTTGCTTCTGTATTGGATGGTAATGTACCTGTTGGTCTTTGATACAGAGCAGTTGCTAACTGACCTACTTGATTCTCCAGATTTTTAATTGAAGCTTCATGAGCTTGCCTAGCTGTTCTAGTTTCACTAATGAAAGATTTAAGCAAACCTTCTAAGGAGTTTTCAGTAGCAGGTTGTTGTTGTTGTGGCTTTTGGTAGTTCTGAGATTGAAATCTTGGTGGAAGGGTTGGTGCAGTTGCACTAGTATTGTTCCATCTGAAGTTTGGATGGTCCTTCCAACCATCATTATAGGTATTGGAGTAAGGGTTGTTATTCCTATTATAACTTACATAATTTACAGAGACAGGGTTGCTAGGACACTCCTTATAAAGGTGACCTCCTCCACAATAAACACAACTTACAGCTCCTGGAGGGGCTTGTTCTATTGCTGCTGTAGTGTTCTCAATTGGTGCAGCTGCACTAGATGCAGTTGCACTGGTTGTGGTGAAGTTTTTGAACATGTTTGCAAGTGAGGCTACTTGAGCAGATAGGGCTGATATTTCACTAATTTCATGTACCCCTGATGATTTCTTTTGGGTACTTACCCTCTCAGTAGGCCAACTAGAACTATTAGTAGCAATTCTATCAATCAATTCACATGCTTCATTATAAGACAGATTTAACAAAACACCACCAGATGATGCATCAAGCATTATTCTAGTGTGTGGTTCCAAACCATTATAAAATGTTTCCATCTGAATAATGACTGGAAGACCATGGTGTGGACATTTTCTTAAAAGTTCTTTCCATCTTTCCCATGCTTCAAACAATGATTCAGATTCTTTTTGTCTAAAAGATGTAATATCATTTCTCATTCTGGCATTTTTCATAGGTGGGAAATATTTTGACAAAAACTTTTCAGCCATTTCATTCCATGTATGAATAGAATTAGGCTCCAATGAGTTTAACCATGATTTAGCCTTATCTTTCAAAGAATATGGAAATAGCTTAAGTCTAAATGCATCTTCACTAACACCAGGTATGATAAAGTTACTACATATTTCTAAAAACTGTTTTAAATGCTCATGGGGATCCTCATGAAGAAATCCACCAAATTGACCAATTGTTTGCAGCATTTGAAACATCATGGGTTTAAATTCAAAATGGACAGCCTCTATGTGAGGTCTTGCTATGCTGGTTTGCATGTTTTGATGATCAAACATAGCATAATCTCTCATAGGTCTATCTCTATCATTAATCATACCTATTGGTCCCATGTGAATGAATTGATTCCTGTGATCTGCATCAGCATCTCCTTGTGATCCAGGACCACCTCTGACTGAGGCTGGTCTTGAGCCTTCTCCTTCACCTTGTTGAGACATGTTGTTTCTGCAACTTTGAAGTCTTTGTTTCTGGAGTTTACGCAACCTTCTAAACTGTCTTTCTATCTCTGGATTAAACTCAAATTCTGGTGATCTGTCTCTGGGCATAAGCTAGTGCAGTTGCACTAGGTGTAAATGCACCTGTTTCTGCACAGAAAAACAAAATACCAGAATAACAAAACAAATAAAAAAATAAACACTAATCTACTATCTTTAAAACAACAAAAATTAATGACAATCCCCGGCAACGGCGCCAAAAACTTGGTGCTTTGTGTAAATAAGATAACATTAATGCGCAAGTATACACAGTCACAAGTTATAGTATAAAAGATCGAACCCACAGAGATTGGATTAACTCTTATGTGTTGTTTGTAAAGAAAGGCAAACTAGTGTGACTACACTATTCAAAATTTTTTGGTTTTGGTTGAAGTTGAAATGAAAATAAATAAACAGAAAGCAAGTAAATTGTGTAAGAAATTAGTTGAGAATGAGAGTTGAGATGTTTTCACAAACTAAATCACTCTTGAGAATATTGTGTTTTCTTGTGGTGCAATTGCACTTAGTGCAGTTGCATCAGTGTGTGCTGGTCAGCTACTTTCGTCAGAGTTTCGTTACAAGCTCTATATGATCCTGTTTTTTTGCGGTAAAGAGTAGGGTTGTCAGTGCCTCTCTCGCCCCCTTACAGATAATCTAAGTTGCTTAAGTAAGTACACTCTTGTATCTTAAGATCTCTACACTTTTGTTGTAAGGACTATGTTAATCTTAAGCTAAGAATTAACATGGAATTAACAAGCTATCTTTATTAAAACAAGTTTAATAAGAAGCTTTATTAAACACTTATCCTTACTTAGTTCTTGATTTCTAGTTATAAGCCAATTAAGTGAATATAACTCTACTTGTTCTAAGTGATCAATATTAAAACAAGATTAAGAATTTAAACACAAGAACTAAAGTACACACCACTTGAAAACACAATAACTTTCCTCAAAAGATCATTGGAAAGCTAGAACATCCAAACTCAAAAGAGTTTAGCTCATGATGAGCATGATAAAGCAAATATAAGTGAATGAAAGCATATTGCAATAAAGAGAAGTACAAGAGAATTCAAAAGAGTAACAAATGGAAAACTCTTGCATATATTTGCTTACAACTAATTTCTTGCACATATTAGCTCTTTGAAGAAGTGAAGAAAGAAGTTGTCAATTTCCTCTTACCTTCCTCTCAAACTAACACTATGAAACTAAAAGAAAAATAAAACTTTAAAACTAAGAAAAACTAAAATAAAAAGATTATATGATATATGATATGATTCTCTACAATTGGGAATATTTTCAAGTGAGGAATTTGAGTCCTATTTATAGCCTTGGAGATTTCCTTCATGTTGAGGTTTCCTTGCTGAGTTAAGTTAACCAAACCATGGTTACTTTTTAAAAGTTGAAGATCAGCTTGGCTTTCAACACTCATCCTTAATTTGAGGTCCAACAAATGGTTGCCACATGTCTTGTAAGATAGATCTTTGTGAAGCCTTTTTGATTGTAGGCGCCTCCTTTGCAAGTGGCCATGTGTTCCCATGTGACTTCTGAGCAAGCAGCAATCCAACTAAGCATTATAGCAATGGTATGAATTGAGGTGCTTCCAATGTGGGGTTGTGAGCTGCTTCGGTACAGAGTGGTGCAGTTGCACCAAGTGCAATTGCACTGCCTGGTGCAGTTGCATCAACTGGTGCAATTGCACTAAACTGCGGCTGCACTGAACAAACACATCAAACATACCAATATACAATAAAATGCTAAGTTATGGACTTCTCTTATCTGTAAACCATAAATGTTGTTATTTTATTCATACTAACATATTTAACATATAATAGACTTGATATTGGGCATTTATCTAAGTGAAAAAGCACAAATAACTCTATATAAAATAGAGTTATCAGTAAGATTATGTCATTAACTAAATATTTTAGAGGATCTTTACTTAAATTAAAGTATGAAAGATCTCATAAGATTTGCAATTAATAATATACTTTACACCATTAATTTCAATTAAATCTTATACCTTTTTTTCTTTTCGGTTTTGGCTATCCTCCCAATGCTTTTAAATGAAAGACTAATATCTGTTTGTATTTAAGATCAAACTAGACCATTATGCATGTTTTCTTAAAATAATTTTGTATTTTTATCTAATATTTAGGATCCGGTAGATGACTCAATGGAAAGGGAATCACCGATGGCTGCACCCAAATCTTTACTTCATAACATTCATATCAAGTCCATCCTTGACCTTGATGGGTGATGTACTATAGCCTTCCAGAATCCACTTGAGCTTTCACATTTGTCACCTTCATTAACTCAAAAATTGCAATCTCCACTAACTTTTACAAAAACATTTTCATCAGTGCCAACAACACAAAATCTAAATAAAGCACGGATTATTATAAGCCAAATACTATAATAACATCTCTAAAAGTCATAAGGATCTATCAATCCCATGGGATTTGAAATAAAAAATGTAAGGGCAAGCCCCAAACTCAGCTAGGATGCAAACATGTGTCAACCTTACACCATGTTTTCTTCGCAGACAATCAAATGAGATTTTAAAGGAGATTGAAAACCTAAAAATTTTAAATACCTTTTTTGCAACACCAGATCATCTACTTAATGCCAAGAGTGAGAGCAAGGAGAACCCTACACAGCAAGCTCTATGGGACAGAGACCACAAACACACTAATATGGAAATACACTAAATAAAAATTCAAGCAAAAACACAACTACAACTTACATCATTGGCAAATAAAACTGCCATGTGGTTACTACTTACCTTCAATGCATTGGATTGTGATATCCTAAGAATATATACAAACTCTAAATTGTCCTTGGAAGGTGAAACAAAAACTGTAACAAATCACATGAGAAATTGAAAAATAGAATGAATCAAAGAAACCCACAATATGCATGAGAACAAAGAGACAATAGAATTGAGAGAAAGAGTCTACTTCACAATGTCAAAGAGTTAGGGAATGATAATTTCATGAGAAATGAGATAGGAAGCACTACTTTTAGGGTTTAGAAAACAACAGACACGCATACGTGAATAAGCAAACATGATTAGACATGATTACAATTATACTCAATTCATCCTTCTAATTTTTCATTGTCGTTGATTGCAGCACCGACACTGGCAGCGCCACCCTTTCGGTAAAAAATTGTAAAAAAAGACAAAGCTGGACCAAAAGTAGGAAAGTTTGTAGATAGCACAAATTTTCAAATCAAAGTAAAAAATCAACAAAGATAAAGAAGAAAAACACATCAGCAAAGAGAGAGTTGTGAGCCACACATCGCTCAGGCGACCGCCATGAAAAGATGAGCGATTTCTGACAAACTTGTGGTGTCCTTCCTCCGGCCAGTCATGGTCGCTCCGTTCCCCACCCCTTCGTCTCTCCTCTTCTTACTTTTCTTTTTAATGTATTGTGCCTCAAAAACCTTCTACTATTATATGCAAACATGTGGAGATGTATGAGATTATCAGGTAACTAATTGTCGACTTCGGTAAACGAAAAGTTTCTATAAAGTAGCATTCTATGCATTAATAAAATTCAATTTTCTAGAACCCAAAGCCATCTTAGGTAGCTCATATTCACACAATCACTTTGTTTGATGTGCTCCATAATTAAAGAACATTAACAAATAACAATTGAAACACACTTTTCATTGTTGAGTGTGTTGATTCCTAGAAATTTGAATTTGCAATGGGAAAAGGTGGAATAGTTGCAATTTAAGATTGTAACAGGAAACGAAAAGATCACAGTTAATACTTGCATGGGGAATTGCACAGGGTTGTTTTGCAATAAGTTCAACTGTGACAAATAATTATTGTGTGTGCTTTCAAAGAGAATCACTAATAATTCATGCGTGTGTGTGCTTTGGAAATGATGTAGGTTATTTAATAATTATTGTTGCTCTCTATTTAAGTCTAAGTTTTTATTGTTTTTTGAAAAACATTTAATGAATGTGCAATGGGAAATGAGCTGTAATATTAATGTGTGCAATTGGAATTGGAAAAGTTGCTGATGGTACGTTTTTCAATGTTAAAGGCTTTTAATTAAAAATGTAATTTACGAAAATACCCTCAGTTTTGGCGGATTTTTTCCCGCCCAAATGTCCTCTATTTTTGTCTTATTTGTATCTTACTTTAATCTTTTAAAGATTTCGCACTGTATTAAATATATTTAAAAATTTAAAAATTCAATAAAACTTGCTTATTTTAATCAATATTTAAGAAAAAGGCTAGATGTTATGAGATGTTTTGGCAAGAAAGAGAATAATGTTATGTGGTAACATGCAAAGCTCACAAATTATAAGTACCCACTCTCTCATGTATTGTTAGCCGGTTGTTGATCGGTCAACTCCCCTATTTTTATGCACTAGCAGGTGACGAGTACAAGTGTTTGACAAGCACTAGCGTTTAGCATTTTTCGGGTAGCGTTTAACGGTTTTTGAAATGCTACTTCAAGTAGCGTTTGAACGGATAGCGTATAACATTTCCCTTTTTTTTTGACATTTTTACACTAATTATTTTTCTTAAATTTATTTTCTATTCTTATTAAAATAAACCAATCTTAAATTCATTTTCTTTCCATTTATGTCATTACATTTATCAGCTAGTTCAACCAAACACATCATTTGCTATGAGCTACCTTATCCGTTATTATTTATCCGCTATCCGCTAGCTTATCCACTAATTTCAACCAAACACATCATTTGCTATGAGCTACCTTATCCGTTATTATTTATCCGCTATCCGCTAGCTTATCCACTAATTTTTACCTAACAGAGCTTTAATATAGTTGATGGTTATCAATGAAATACTTAAAATAAATCGCACGATTCCTGTAAAATCCGATAATAATTTAATTCCGGTCTCATTTATAAGAAAAAAAACCCACTTTTTTGATTCATTGAGTATATTATCTGGTCTATAATATAGTTCAGATACAGATGAACCTAGAAAGTGTTTTTTTGCTTACATATGAAACTAAGTAGTATATTCATTTGTTTTGGACATAGTAGCTGCCAATTTATTCCGTTATATATCTACCAATTTGTTCAGAGGATATAAACTCTCTGCAAAAACACAAATCTGATTTGGGTGACTGAAGATGAATATACAATTCGTTTCTGAATGCTTCATCAAGCCACAACTTCCCATCGAAGATTCCAATCGATTCTGCTATCTAACACCTGGTGATATTGGCTTGTTGAACATAAACTATATCCAGAATGGTCTTCTTTTCAAGAAGCCCACATCACTAGCTAATCAACAAGATTTCATCGATAATCTGTTAAACAACCTCAAACACTTCCTTTCAATCGTCCTTGTCCATTTCTACCCCCTAGCTGGTCGCCTTGTCACCCAGAAAACCCAAGACCCTCCCTCTTATTCTATTTTCGTTGACTGCAAGAACAGTTCTGGAGCCAAATTCATCCATGCAACCCTAAATATGACCATATCTGATATCCTCTCTCCAGTTGATGTCCCACTCATTATCCATTCATTATTTGACCACCACAAAGCAATCAACCATGATGGCCACAGCATGCCTTTATTGTCAACTCAAATCACTGAACTAGTTGATGGCATTTTCATTGGTTGTTCCATGAATCATAGTATTGCTGATGGAGCTTCTTTTTGGGATTTCTTTAATACATGGTCTGAAATCTTTCAATCTCAAGCTAGGGCTCAAGACCATCAACATGAATACATTGATGTTTCAATTTCACAACATCCCATCCACAATCGATGGTTTCCGGAAGGTGTTGGTCCAATAATCAATCTTCCTTTCAAACATCATGATGAGTTTATTTCCAGATTTGAAGCTCCTAGGTTAAGAGAGCGGATATTCCATTTTTCAGCAGAGTCTATTGCAAAACTGAAAGAAAGGGCAAATAAATATTCTAACACAACGAGTATCTCTTCATTTCAATCGTTATCGGCACTTGTTTGGAGATCTATAACACGTGCGCGCCACCAATCACTTGATGAGATAACTAGTTGTAAGGTAGCCATAAACACACGATCAAGAATGGACCCACCTTTGCCAAAGGAATACTTTGGAAATTCGCTTGGCGTGGTGATTGTAGAAACGACTGCGGGGGATTTGCTTGAGAAGGATTTGGGATGGGCAGCATGTAAGCTTCATCTAGGTATTGTAAATCATAACGGTGGAGTTGTGTGGCGAGGTGTGGAAGAGTGGTTAAAGTCCCCTTTCATCTACCCAATGGATTTGTTCTATGATCCGGGTTCTGTGGTAATGGCTAATTCACCGAGGTTTAATATGTATGGAAATGAATTTGGAATGGGGAAAGCGGTGGCGGTTAGAAGTGGGTATGCTGACAAATGTGATGGAAAAGTGACATGGTATCCAGGACAAGAAGGTGGGGGGAGTGTAGATTTGGAGATATGTCTTTTACCGGATAACATGGCAGCGCTTGAATCAGACCAAGAGTTTTTGAATGTTGTTTCAGTGGTCAGTCCTCTATACTAATTCAGTTAAGTATGAGTCCAAATCGATTCATTCTCCAAGTTTGGATAACAAGTTTATGATATCATGCCGGCGCCAACTCTAATTGTTCAAAAGAAATTATGATTTTTTTACTTTAATGTTTTGTTAACTACAACCAATTTAGATGTGTTGGGTTTTCTTTCTGCTTCCTATTTTGGTGTACTACAAATGACTATTAATGAATTTGGTGCAACTGAGTGGAATGAGAGTCATTATACTGATATTTTTGCATTCATTTATAGGATTGTTCTTCTTCGTTTTGGTTACTATATTGTTTATGCTCATGGGTTTTGGTCTAGTGCCCCATGCTTTATGTTTATTTTCCCTTTTTTATCAATAAAATTTAGTGCGAGTATTATTTTTCCTTCTTGATGCTTTTTCCCAATGAGAGTTTTGCGTGGAAAGTTTTAACGAGACTCCATATCTCTTTCTTTTGCTAAAAAAACAATTCACTCCAACCTTTGAACACCCGTAGAACACTAATCACAGGGGCGGTTCCTTGCATGATCATGAGGTGGCAATAGCTACCCCCAAAACAAAAAAAAACATAGTTAAATTAGGTATAATAGTAAGTCATTGCTACCCCATAATATAACGGTGTCTTATTTTTTCTACTATTTAGTTATCTTTCATCTTCTATCATAATGTTCACTCTTTGTTTAACAAGTATCACAATTATTCACTAAAAGAGTCTTTTTGCTCATAAATTTAAATTTATAGTAATTTGGTTCTGCTTTTTTTTTTATATAATAATTTGATGTTGCTTTATTTTTTGCATATAAAATTTGGTTATGTTCTAAGTTTATTTATATTTGCAAATCTACTACTATTTTAACCTGAGTTGAGTATATCGAACGGTATTAGGGATATTCAAAATCGAACTAATTTAGACAAAATTTTGATATGAGAAAAGAGTGTGCGAGACTCATCCACCATGTCTTGTTGGTTTTGGATAGAACCAAACTCCATCCCACTAAAAAAATACAATGAAGACCAACAATAGAATCCCAAATACTACCCGACGAGTTGATCATTGAGTAAGTCATTCCGTCTCTTATATATAGGGGTGCACAAAATAATCATGGTTACAAAACCAATCTTATCCATCAAATATCCATTTGATATAATCCCACATATAAACCCTTTTTCATATTTGATATAATCCCACATATAAACCCTTTTTCAGGCCATATCACATTCGATGTGGGACTTTTAACACACCCCCTCACGCACGCCCAGGATCGGACAACTGGTGCGTGGCCCGAATGATCGAGGATAGGCTCTGATACCCTCTTAGAATTAGGTTTGGGCCTAACTCAACCTCACAAAACCGACTTGTAAGGTGAGGGATGCCTCCCACTTATAAACCCTTTTTCAGGCCATATCACATCCGATGTGGGACTTTTAACACTATAACTAAAATAGTATAATCGGTTATGTAACCGGTTATACTAGTTATATCCATAACCGATTTTTTACAGCCGGTTATAGATATATAACTGATTATATTCGTAACCTCTAACAACTATTATAAAAAATTTAATAAATCTTTTAAGTATTTTAAAAAATATGTTTTCCAATATCAAAAATAAAATGTTTTCAAGATTTTGAACTCAATTTTTTTTTCCAGAAAATAATTCTTTTACTAAAAAAAATCAAAACTTAAAAATATGTATAAAATATAATATATATCTATTTTTTTTTTGACAAGAACAAACTTAATTCATTTCATTAAACAGAATTGTTTCAATACAGGTTGGAATGAAATCAAAAACGTGGGAACTAGCAAACAATCTTGATGCCCGTGCTAACGTATGAGCAACAAGATTAGCTTGTCTCCGAATATAGCTTGTCTCTGAATATAGCTAAAAATATAATATATATCTATTATATAATATAAAAATATATATATCTATTAAATATATATATATATATATAAAATATACGATATATTATAATAACCACCATCGGCCGCCAACTCGCTGAATCTCTGCCGCTGTCGTCGTTGCCGGCCGTCGGAGCTCTGCCGCCGGTCGACGACGCCTTCGACAGTCCGACCGCCAAGCGCCGCCGCCGATTCCCACCAGCCACCACCACGCAGATATATTAATATAAATATATATTTATATATATATATATATATATTAATGTATAAATATATAAATATATATATTTATATATATATATATATATATATATTTTTTAAATATATTTTTTTTCAAATATTTATCATATATATATATAAAGATATTTTTAAAATATCAACTTTTTAAAAATATTATTTGGAGGCTTGTTTAAAGTCTAAGCAAAAAACCAATTGAATATCAAATTGGATATCCCAAGAAAATAAAAAACAAATTAGATGTCCAATGAACGTCCATTAAATAACCGGATAAAAATCATATCCAATTATTGGACAAATTTAAATAACATAAATATCCGAATTTATTTAACCGGATATGGATATGGTTTAACCGTTAAACCGGTTAATTTGTACACCCCTACTTATATACATATAGTGACATCAAGTGGGGAGGGTCCCTGTATTTTATTAAAGGGAGAAAAAGAGAATTTTTAATTGCACTTTTGGTCAGTTTATTTTATTAAGTCTGTAATTTTAGTCTTTATTTTATTTTTCGCAACTTTGGTCCCTCAATTTTATCAAATCTGCAATTTAGTTTCTCTATTTTTTCTCGCTATTTTGATTTCCAATTTTATCAAATTCGTAAATTTAATCACCTCGCTAAATTGTCTTCCAATTTTTACGTGCCAATGTGGCAGACACGTATCGTACTAGTGTCATCATTGGGTGTTCACATATTTATATTTTCATTTTTATATTTTGTATACTATATGACTATATCAAGATTATTAGACAAATATTTTGCATATCATGGTGTTAACATGAGATGTACCTACCATATACGTCAACACTCAATAATTACGTCAGCATGACACTCATCTGCAGATTTGTATTTGTGAAAAAAATTGGATGACAAGGTTTATTAAATTGAGAGACTAAAATTACGAAAAACAAAATGAGGGGACTAAAATTATGAATTTAATTAAATAAGAACACTAAAATTGTGAAAAAATAAAATAAGTGTACTAAAATTGTAGATGTTATTTTTTTAATAAGCAAAATTGCGGATATGATGAGCCAAAAGATCAGGGGTGGATCTACACTATAGCTAGGGTTGTCAATCGCACACTCTAAGAAACTAATATTAGTATCGGTACCCTTATTAAAAAATAATGTTAGCACCAATATTTCATTAAAAAAATATTTTGCACACCTTGTAGATATATTTTTTCACCGAAACTCCTAATTTTGCACCATCTAATGCACCATATTCATACAATTACTCAGACTCTTATACATTTCTAGTTTTCTCTCTCACTATTTTCTCACTGTCAAGCATATTCTTTTTCCTCTTCCTCAATTAAACAACTAATTATGAGTTGTGCAATTTATTTTTTTATTTAATATATTAAAGTTTTTTTATTTTATTATATTTATATAGTGATCGTGTGTTTAAAATTTTTTGCACTCCCTCCCTCGATATCATAGATACACAACTCCAAAAGATCACAAGACTTTGCGTCTGGGCACTCAAGTCAAGCACTCAATGCATTTGTATTCTACTGTCCTGTCAATTTCATAGACTCTGTTTTTTGTTTTTTTTTTTGACAAAAAGACTTTGTAGTTTGTAGTACACTGATCACCTAACCATGCCATAAAAAAAGAAAGATACTAATAACACCAGATTGCGTCTGAGAACCTAACCACTCAATGCATTTGTCTTCTCACTCTCTTGTTAATTTATTATCCATATCTATTTCCTAGACTCTGACTTTTGTTAATTTAAAGGTTGATTTTAAATATCTAAAAGCTAGTCGTCACGTTTGACCGTTTTCCTGTTTAGCTGGCGGTGGACTGGGTCCGCGGTGGACTGGGTGTGTATGCATGCATGCATATGCAGCACTCACATTTCATCATTTATAGTAAAGTAATTTCAAAGACAGTCATTATCTCAAAGGAAAGGAAACAAATTCTGCAAAACTCAAATCTGAATTGCGTGACTGCCTGTCGAGAATATGGGTCTTCAACTCATTTCTGAATGCTCCATCAATCCACTGCTCCCCATCGATGAATCCAACCAGTTCTGCTATCTAACACCTATGGATATTTGCATGTTATCTGTACACTATATTCAAAAGGGCCTTCTTTTCAGGAAACCCACCTCACTTGTAAATAATCAACAAGATTTCATCGACGATCTATTAAACAACCTTAAACACTCTCTTTCTCTTGCCCTTGGCCATTTCTACCCTCTTGCCGGTCGCTTTGTCATTCAGCAAACCCAAGACCCTCCCTCTTATTCGATTTTCGTTGACTGCAAAAACAGTTCCGGAGCCAGATTCATCCATGCAACTCTAGATATCTCTATATCTGATATCCTCTCCCCACTTGACGTCCCACCTATTGTTCAATCATTATTTGACCACCACAAAGCAGTCAACCATGATGGCCACACCATGCCTTTGTTGTCTATTCAAGTCACTGAACTAGTAGATGGTGTTTTCATAGGTTGTTCCATAAATCACTGTATTGCTGATGGAACTTCTTATTGGGATTTCTTTAACACATGGTCTGAGATTTTTCAAGCTCAATCTCAAGGCAATCAACATGATGTTCCCATTTCACAACATCCTATCCACAATCGATGGTTTCCAGAAGGTGTTGGTCCAATAATAAATCTTCCCTTCAAACATCATGATGATTTTATTTACAGATATGAAGCCCCCAAGTTGAGAGAGAGGATCTTCCATTTTTCAGTAGAGTCTATTGCAAAACTGAAAGAAAAGGCAAACAAGGAGTCTAACACAACGAAAATCTCTTCGTTTCAATCGTTATCAGCACTTGTTTGGAGATCTATAACACGAGCGCGTCGCCGACCACTTGATGAGAGAACTACTTGCAAGTTGGCTATGAACAACCGATCAAGAATGGAACCACCTTTGCCAAAGGAATACTTTGGAAATTCAATTAACGCTGTTGGTTCAGACTCGACAACAGAAGAATTGCTTGAGAAAGATCTTGGATGGGCAGCATGGAAACTTCATCTGAGTGTTGTAAACCAAAGAGATGGAGTTGTACGGCGGGGCGTGGAAGAGTGGTTAAAGTCTCCTTACGTCTATCGAATGGATTTGATCTTCGATCCATGTACTGTGATGATGGGTAGTTCACCCAGGTTTAATATGTATGGAAATGAATTTGGAATGGGGAAAGCAGTGGCAGTTAGAAGTGGGTATGCTAATAAATTTGATGGAAAGGTGACATCGTATCCTGGCCAAGAAGGAGGGGGAAGCGTTGATTTGGAAATATGTCTATTACCAGATAACATGGAGGCATTAGAATCAGATCAGGAGTTTATGAATGCAGTTTCAGTGTTCAATCCTCTATGCTAGTTCCTTCAAGTTCGAGTACAAACCAATTCCTCCAAGTGGGTTGGTTTTGATAACAGGTTTATGATCTATAACCCGCAAATTCTATAATTTAAAAGAAATTATGAGTTTTTTATTTTGAATAATGTATGGTCAGACTTTTATGCTTCGATTCAGAAGTGTTTCAATTTAGTTAAAATGTGTCGACCAAAAAAAATTGGTTCAAGTGATTAAATTTTAAATTGTAGAATTTAGTGTAAGTGTTGAAATTTTCATGATATATATGTATTGATTGACTATACTTTTTATGTTGATATTGATTGACTATACTTCTTATCTCTATTCTTTTTTTTTTGGGTACAATCTTATCTCTATTCTTAAATTTGTCTTTGCCATTGATAAAATTTCAAATATAATCCCAGATATTGGGAAAAAAAGTAGGAAAGTGTAGAAAGAGCAATAATTTGTTGCTTCTTAGAGCTCCAACAGATAGGTGCCCCTAGGAATTTGAACAGATAGCCAGAAGTGCTCCTTCTGTCTAATTGATCTCCACACCAGTCAGAGTCAGAATAGGCAGTAAGGGTAAGATTGTCTGACCTTTTACCTTTAGGAAAGAACACACCATAGTTCAGAGTTCCTTGTATATATCTTAGAATCCTTTTTGCAGCATTTAGGTGAATCTGCAGGGGTTCATTCATGAACCTGCTAACCATCCCAGTAGCAAATAGGATGTCAGGTCTTGTGTTGCATAGGTATCTTAGAGATCCTATAATCTGCCTGTAGTGAGTAGGATCTACTTTAGTGCCCTTTTCTCCTTCTTTTTTGCTTAACATTCCTTCAGCAGGATTTAGGGCATAGTTGCAGTCTGCCATTGAGAATCTGGATAGGATCTCCCTTGCATATTTTCTCTGGTGTAGGATTAGTCCCTCTGATACTCTTAGGAATTCAAGCCCTAGGAAGTAGGACAGTTTTCCTAAGTCAGTCATTTCAAATTCAGACTTCATTGTTTCCTTGAAGTTGTTGATTTCCTTGGTGTTGTTTCCTGTAAGCAACAAGTCATCAACATATAGACATATTAGTATTATATTAGAGTCTATAGTGCCTTTAACATAGACACCAAATTCATTTACACACTTAGTGAACCCAATGTCCACAAAGAATGTATCAATTCTTTTGTTCCAGGCTCTTGGAGCCTGTTTCAACCCATAGAGTGCCTTATGCAAAAGGCAG
The DNA here is from genome assembly GCA_963573325.1 of Astragalus glycyphyllos. NCBI lineage: Eukaryota > Viridiplantae > Streptophyta > Magnoliopsida > Fabales > Fabaceae > Astragalus > Astragalus glycyphyllos. The sequence continues at coordinate 87,793,887 of OY754307.1, read as the reverse complement.
ACTAGGTGTTCCTTTCCTTTTATCTCAAACCCAGGTGGTTGAGATATGTATACAGTTTCTTCTAGAGGACCATTTAGGAAAGCAGACTTGACATCCAAGTGATGCAAGTCCCAATCCCTGTTACAAGCTAAGGCAGTTACCAGTCTAATGGTTTCATGCCTAGCCACAGGTGAAAAGACTTCTCCATAATCAATTCCAAACTTCTGTTGGAACCCTCTGGCAACTAGTCTAGCCTTATACTTGACTATATTGCCTTTGGGATCCAGCTTAAGTTTGAAAACCCATTTCACAGAGATAGCCTTTTTACCCTTAGGTAATTCAGTTAGAGACCAAGTTCCATTTTTCTTTATAGAACTCAGTTCCTCTTCCATAGCTTTTTTCCAGTTTCTGTCCTTTAAGGCCTCCTTAAAGTCCACTGGTTCCACATCAGCCAGCATAGCAAAGTGAATAAGGTCACCATGCTTATTCACTTGACTATCCAAAGCCATATCAAAATCCAGTAACCTCCTAGGTGGTTGCCTCACCCTTTGAGCCCTAGGAGGAACTTGCACCGTAGGTCCAGCTTCTTGTTCAACCTCCCCTTCCACCTCTTCATGAGGAACTTGATCCTCATTGGGTAGAATAAGGTCATCAGTAGATTGATCAGGTTCCTCATCCTCAGAACCTCCATCAATAGGATTATGTTCAGTGTTTGAGACTTCCTCAAGGATTGTGGAGTCCATTGAACTTGTTAGTTCAGCTTTGTCCCAATCCCATTGCTTGTCTTCAAGCACAACCACATCCCTAGATACCTCAGTTTTATTAGTTTTAGGATCTAGCAACCTATAAGCACCTGTAGGGTGATAACCCACAAGGATTAAAGGCCTGCTCTTATCCTCCAGCTTTGTTCTCTTGTTATCAGGTATATGGCAATAAGCAACAGAACCAGACACCTTCAGATGAGACACATTTGGAACATCACCTGTCCAAACACACTCTGGAACTTTGTTTTCCAGACCTCTGGTAGGGCACCTGTTTAGTATGTAGACAGCTGTCAACACAGCCTCTGCCCATAAATTCTTAGGCAACCCTTTAGATTTGACCATGCTTCTGGCCATATCTAAAATAGTTCTGTTCCTTCTTTCGGCCATTCCATTGTGCTGAGGTGTGTAAGGTGAAGTTACCTCATGCACAACACCACAACTGGTGCAGTATTCCTCAAACTCTTTTGAGGTATACTCGCCACCACCATCAGTCCTTAGAACTTTCAATTTCTTGCCACTTTGGTTTTCCACCAAAGCTTTAAATCTCTTAAAGGTGTCAAATGCTTCACTCTTGACTTTGAGTAGGTAAACCCAAATCTTTCTTGAGTACTCATCTACAAATGTAATGAAGTACTTGTTTCCACCAATAGAAGGTATGTCTAGTGGTCCACACAAATCAGAATATACCACATGTAATAGATCCTTAGAATTATGTTTCATTTCCTTTTTGAACAAATTTCTAGGCTGTTTACTCTCTAAACAAATAGTACATGTGTCCTTAGGTATAGTTATCTTAGGTAACCCCTTAACTAACTCATTAGTGCTTAGGTTACTTAATCCTTTGTAGTGTAGGTGACCAAACCTTTTGTGCCACAACTCACCTTCACTCTCAACAGTAGCACTGAGGCATTCTGCCTCAGAAATGCTAATGCTGGTTTTGAAGGTCCTGTTTGAAGCCAAGGGAGTGGTTAAAATCAGTTTATCACTTGTGTCAAATAACTTCAGTTTCATGTTTTTCATAAGCACAGAAAATCCCTTCTCGACTAGTTGTCCTAAACTAATTAGATTACAACTAATTCCAGGAACATAAAACACATCATGAATAATAATTTCTTGACCATTATCTTTAGTAAATTTGATATTACCTACACCTTCAGCAATTATTTGTTGGTTGCTAGCACACCTTATGCTAGTCCTTTTAGTAGAGTCATAGTCAACTAGCCAGTCCTTGTTTCCAGTCATGTGATTGGAACAGGCAGAGTCTAGGTACCATGTCTCAGTAACAACTTTACCATCACTAGTAGTCACAACTAGTACCACATAGTCATTATATTGTTTAATTTCTAGGTTAGTCACAACAGTATCCTCCCTAAATTCTGTTTCTTCTAACTCATCAAAAATTAAACTAAAGGCCACATGATCAGAATCATCATCAGAATCTTCCTTGGCCACATTGGCCTCAGCCTCTGATTCCTTAGGCTTAGAGCCCTTTCTAGTAGGGCATTCAGTGGCATAATGCCCATAGTTATCACATCTATAACACTGCACTTTAGACTTATCTTTTTTCTTAGATGCAATGTTATTTTTCTTAGAGGAATCAGTTTTAAGGTTAGAATTACCTGTCTTACCCTTTGACCAATTTGTCTTGCTGTTGTTGCCCTTACCTTTCTTGGTCTTAGCCTTGGTAAGCATGGCTTGATCATCATCTTCATCATCACCATCAAGGAGGTCAATTCTTACCTCTTTTGCTTCAAGCTTGGCTTGGAGTTCCTCAATCTTCAAGTCATCAGCTTGAGTGGTTTCTTCAATGGTGTTAGTCACAATAAAGAATTTCTTGGTCATAGACCTGAGAATCTTCTTGCAAACTATCTTCTCTTCAAGTGTTTCTCCTTGAAGAGCCATGCCATTTGTGATCTTCTTCACCCTGTTGAAGAAGTCAGTCACAGTTTCACCTTGCTTCATTTTAAGACTCTCATATTGAGCCCTTAGAGCCTGCAATTTTTCTTCCTTTATTGGGGCTGCTCCACAATAGTATTTATTTAGAGCATCCCAAGCTTGTTTGGAAGTGTCACACTTCCTCACTCTCTCAAAGTCTGCCTCATCACAGGCTCTGTGAATGAGACTCAGACCTTTGAAGTCCTTTTGTTCACTTTCCATGAAGTCTTTCTTTTGTGCTGTAGTTGCACCTTCAGGTAATGGGTCAAACCCATTCTTGACAATGTGTAAAACACCATGAGAGCCCAGCACAGCCCTCATCTGAATTGCCCAAACATCATAATTTTTTCCAGTTAATTTGGGAACATGATGGTCTACTCCACTGTTAGACATTCTGATTTAACTGAAAAAAATACAAGAAAAATTAGAAGACAGTGACCTGCACAATTTCACACTGTGCAGGTATCAAAAAAACCTTAAGGAGAGTAAAGATATAGAAATTTTCCTGTTTAACCCTGGATTGTTACCAGCTCTTGAGATACCATTTTGAATTTTCTAACCAGTTACTTGTTTACTTGCAGTAATTCACAAGAAGCAAGCAGGGGGTGTGAATAACAGATTATCCAACCCAAACAGAGGCCCAATCCACTTGATTTTCACACTGGGTCCAAAAATAAAAATGCGGAGCTCTTCGGATCCTGAAGTTGGATACACGCGACCCGGTACACTGACCCGCAGTATATATTTTGAAACCTTGGAATTTTCGTCACTTTCTGAAATCTTTCTCTCTCTTATTCTTGCTGCGCAGTTCTTCCTTCTTCTTTCTTCTTCTTTTTCTTTCAATGCTCTCGCTGATTTCCAGCGATTGAAGCGTTGATCCTCTTCACTCTCTGGTCAATGATGATGCGTGATGATGATGATGCACAACCTTCACGGTTTATGCACTGAAACGCTTAATCTGAGACTTTGCCACTCGCGAATTTTCATTTTTCTGTAACTTGAAGATTGAAGCCTCAATCTTCACGGATCTTTGTTGATTTATGCTCAGGTATCCTTTAATCACAAAAGCCCTCTCTTATCGTGTTGATTTCTCGTAAATCAACGAACCCTAATTTCTGACTTTGTGTATTTCAGGTATAGGAGTTTACGAACGTTCAATTAGAGATTCACACAAGGTAATAACACTGAATCCTTCTTGATTTAGTGTGTTATTTGTTTGAATCCTTTCTTGTAGCATAAACCCTAATTCCTTCCCTTTATTTCATGCAACTCTGTAACTGTTCAAGCTGAACAATCACTCACCACAGCCAACAAGCTTTCTCTCAAAGCCTGAAGGTATTCTCCTCCCTCTTTCCTTTACTTTCCTTATTTCTTTCTAATTCAGCCACTGAATTAGACTACTAACTCTTTCTTTTCTTATGCTTGTGAGGTCTTCAACACCTTTGAAGATTGACTCACAACTCAGAACCTAAGAGATACTAGCAGATCAAGAGTGAAGGAATGAACTTGTAAGAGAGAAGACTTAGAACAGAATTTTGGTAAATTTCAATGTAAAATAAACTTGTAAATTCTTTATTGAAATGTTTCTGTATATGTACAATTTGTAAAATGCCATAAGGCATATATATACAACTTCTAAAAAACAAACTCTATGTAAGTTTGTTGAGAGTTAGTTATAGGATATAACTAACTTTCTAACTTCCATAACTAAAGTTAGGTAGAGAACCGGCTGTGTAACGGCTAGCTGGTTTGTTTCTAGCCGTTACAACTCACTTGAGGGTGTTTTTAGGATTTTTATTATAAATCCAACATCCTCCCTTAATAGGAATACTAAAAACATACTCTCTTAGGATAAAATATAAGACAGGGAAAAGAAAAAATCCAGGACATGCCCCTGGTTATAGCAGTAGAACACAGAGACTCTAGGACAAGCCCCTAGAGATAGCTTTTAGGCTTGGTTGCTTTTATTTGAAAGCAACTAGGCCAATTTCCCTTAATTCATATAGACTTATACTAAGTATAGCTAAATCAACATATATAAATAGATAGATAATAATTACATATTAAATATAATTATATATAATATATATTATATTATTACTCTATATATTGAGTATACATAAGAAGTCATATAATATATATATATATATATATATATATATATATATATATATATATATATATATATTAATATTATTAATAGAATATAATAAACGAAAATATTTATAATATCATATTTATTAAGAATCTTAAAGTACAAAATACAATAATAATAATTAAGAATAAATATCTTATTTAATTAATTTTTTTATCTTATCTTTCCAAAAAAATGAATTCAATGTTGTATTTATAGAGTGTGGTGGATTTTGACCCAACGAATCAGAGCCGTTCGATCTGAGTCATTGATGTTTGAATTGGGCCTTTTGATAGTGAGTCTTTGTGGGGTGCGAATAGGTGTGTGAAAGGGGGTGTATATGGTCAAAAGTCTCACCATAACATATGTTAATACCAAAAAAAAAATTACATGTTGGTATTGAAACACTACCCACTATCGAAATAATTATTTTTTATGTTTTTTTAAATTATATTTTGTTTTTATAATGACTTTGTTTTATGTAACTAAATATTTAACTATCAAGCCTCCACGATGAAACATTACCAGTTGGTAATGTATTTTCATTGTGTTTAAGCAATTCTAACAAAAAAGCATTATATAAATGAATATTTAGTTTTTGTTTCTTAAATTGATATTAGCTTAGAAGATTAAAGACAAGTTTCAATCTTCAGTACGTCTTGTAAAAAAATTCTATTGGGACTTGGGAGGGAGAACCACACTGACCGACAAAGGCAAGTAAAAAAAATCTGTTGGGACTTGGAAGGGAGAACCATAGTCAGGTTTCCTAGTGTAGATTAGGGGTGTTTGCGGTGCGGGTTGGTTCGGTTTTGAGAAAAAAAGTGAGTCGAATCGCAAGATAAATATAGATACGGTTTGGTTTGGTTCGGTTGGATACTAAAAAACAAACCGAACCAAACCAAACCAAACCAAACCAATGCAGTTTGGATTGGTTCGGTTGGTTCGGTTTTTGACGAAACGAAACAATTTATAAATCAGCCCATTTAAAATAAAAATTCACCAATCTAAAACAATTCATAAAGCTGTCAAAATAACAATTAAATCCAAGTACATTCAACTCCAAAATAACAAACATAAGGTTCTACCAAGTGCCAACAATTAAATTAAATCCAAATACATTCAACTAACAAAATCAAACATAATTTAATCAGATTCAACTTGAACTACATTCAACAATAAACATAAGGTTTTAATTCAAGAGAGACTAGGTTATTAGATCAGATGTGAGCAATTGAATTGGGCTTCTGCGTGAGTGTTGAGCTTAAATTCACCTACTGGAAGTAGGCTCACTTAGTGGTGGAATAAAAAAAATACTCTATTGTATTTTCGCGGTTCGGTTTGGTTTGATTCGGTTCCTTAAATTCAAACCGCAAACCGAACCGAACCACTCGGTTGGTGAGAAAACAAAACCGAAAAAACCCGATAGATTGCGGTTTTTTGCGGTTTTCGATTTGGGTTGGTTCGGTTTGCGGTTTTCTATTGATTTGGTTCGGTTTTGAACACCCTTAGTATAGATTAGTCACTGAGAGAATTGATTAATACGACACAACAATACACCGTAAACAAAAAAAGATTAGAACATTAAAAATATAAGAATTTACTCAATGCAATGATTGTAGGGTGTCTTAGTGATACTCCCTCCGTTCTTAAACTTTGGTCCTTTTGGAGTATTTCACACAAATTAAGAAATCATAAATCTGCAATATCTAATTACTAAAGTACCCATTTGTAGCATTAATACCCAATTTGTATTTTATTTTTTTGGAATTATTGGAAAGAGAAAAGAAAAGAATAAATCATTAAAGCTACACTCTAATTGGCTTTAAGAAGTCCACTAACTTGAGAATCCAAATGAGTTAATATTGTGAATAGTGACAGTTAATTAAAGATAAAGGGTAAACTTGAAAAAAGTTAAATAATTGTACATTGATATCTCAAAAGTACCAAAATTTTAGAAAAAAAAAATAGACTAAAAAAACTAAAGTTTAGGAACGGAGGGAGCAGTAGACTACTGCTATAGGATTAAAAATCATGATTGAAAGATGTCTAAATTAGTGATACAGACTTTCATGCTTTTTTTTTGACGTGCTACAGACTTTCATGCTATATTCCTTTTGTTTATATAAAAAAATATTCGATGACCTTTTACCACATTTTTATGAAATGCTATGAAAACCAAATCGTCTGACATTAGGGGGGGCGGCTCCTAACCTGGCAATGGAGTAGTTATCGCTACCCCAAAAATAAAGTAATATGTTAAAATTAAGTCTAGTAAAAGGTTATTGTCACTCCATAATTTGATGATCTCTTATTATTTTTTACTATATAGCTAATTCTTTATCTTCTTTCTATTACAATGATCATTCATTAAAAGAGCCTTTCATTTCATAAATTTAACTTTATAGTAATTTTTTTTAATATAATAATTTGGTTATGTTTTAAATTTATTCTTATTTATTTTTATTTCGGCATATTATAGTGTATAAAACTAGTGTTTTATAAAATTTTCCTTAACTATTGTTTATATTTAAACTCTTACTCACTCTGTAACAAAATCTAATAAAAAAAAGTCTATGTAATTGGTCTAAATTTAAACCAAATATAGTCTTTTTACTTATATTTTGTTACGAAGGAATAAGATACTTTATTCTCTTTTATTGAAGTTCATTTCGTCTATAAAAAATTTCTCTTTTATTTGGCCCCAATATAAAAAATTAGCTAGCTCCGTCACTAACAGACATCATGTAACATGTTATTAGAGAGGACATTCTTTCACTTATTAGCCAATTTTGTCTTCCATGAAATCTCACAAAATTTCAATTTAGTCATCAACATTTAAAACATATCAATTTAGTCTCTGACTTCTGCAAAAAAATTCAATTTAATCTCTTCATTATATTAATTTGTCTATCCATTTTGCAAAAAATGGACTAAACTAAAACACTAATTTGAAACACTTTTACAGAAATTAATGACTAAATTGATATATTATAAGTGTGAGAATGAAATTGAACTTTGGTAAAATTTCTGAATCTAAATTATATAGTAATTTTTTACTACAAGAATGAGCTTGAGCGTGTAGGTTTTCTTTGGTAGTATTTCTTTTCATCGCGCTACCATATTTTTCATGGAAAGCTAGCTTTTGATGGACTCATATGATGGAATTGAGAAGCTAACCACTTCCATTGAATCTTTAATAAGTTTCAGACTGCTTCCATATTTTAGAATGATTCCATTAGAAATAGTGAATCAATTAATAAAATATAACTTCTTTTTTATGTTATAAAATATAACTTATATGATGTCAGCATAGTCTCTTTTGCGTTTATTTTTGTGTTTTTGATGTTACATAATAACTTTTCTTAATGGAAAAACTAATAATAGTTGTTTACAATGGTTTTTGGTAAACACCGCTAGTTTGAAGTCACTTCTGTTTGCAGGATCAACTAGTAAATCCTAAGACCATTTGTGTTAAAGTTTTTTCCAGAATTATGCGTGTTTTTGCGGTTTCAAAGAAAAGAATGAAGATAACTGCTAGTTTCACGCGAAACCGTCGAATTTCTTCAGATAGGGACGAAGTGACAACAAAGAAAAAATTGCAGAAAAGCAATAAAGAAAGCAAATTAAAATGCATTAATTGAAAAAGAGAGTTGGTACACAGATAATGCATTCTTCTTTGACTCGTTTTCTCTGTAATGTGTTGGAAGTTAGAGCGTGAGAATTCTGTAATGAGTTTGTGACCCGTTTTTCCTATGAAAAACTACTATTTATACAAGGAGGGAAAACACTAAAACTAACTAATTGTACAGAGAATTTAAAAAAGAAAACTGCTTCAGCCTTCGACTAGGGTAACTGCCAGAACTTCGACTGCGAGCACTTGATTTTGACCTGCTATTGAATCCCAGCCTTCTTCTCGTCGAAATATCACCCTTCAATTCTTGTTAAGTCTAAGGCTTTGTCGAATTTGCCTTCTGATACAGCTCTTCTGTGTCGAAACCAACACCTTCTTCTGAGAAAACCAAAGTCAAACCCCGTTGACTGCATTTAATTTAGCCTGTCAAAATTACAGGCTAACAAATTGCCCCCCAAAAATGTATTTTTCGACTGAAGCTTTATGTAAGGCAGAAAAAGTGACATTTTTGAAGATTTCTTTTTAACTGCTCTGATGACGTCATTAACATCACGTTGCAGCATTGATGAGACGTTTCAGTGAAAAGTGCCTTTTGGCGCCACCGTTTCAGAGTTAGTGGGCCACGTTTTGCATTGGAACTCCCCACTACGTGTTACGAGTAACTGCCCCTTTAAAGAAAAAACTCAAAGGTTTCAAACCCTTTACACTCAACAGCTATATAAGCTATCATTTTCTCTCCATTTTACTTTTTTCTGAAAACTTTGCAATCCCTTCTCTTCTCTTCTCTTCTTCGCGAGAACCCACCTGCGCTTTCTAAACTTAGACACTCAGAACTCACTTAGTATCTTGTATTGCTCATCAATGGCGTCTTCGTCTCAAGCTCGAACTTCTGCAACCGCTACTGGCAAGCAACAACTCATCGCTGAATCTGCTCAAGCTCAAGATCTTGGGCCAATCTCACACACCCACATTTCTGGAAAACATTTTTGTGTCGCTGAACCTGACCTTGAAGATCCACATGCTCAAAATTGGAAGTCACAAGTGATCATCCCTGGTCCTGAAAATCACACACATGCTTTTCTTGGTCCTCTTCCTGATTTTCTTCCAGAACCACCAAAAATCCAGGAGATTTTTCCTAGCTATCGTCATTATAGCCCTAGAATCTTCTACGAAGGTCCTTATGAACTGAGTTTCATGGCTACACGAGTTTTCAGATCTGCACCTCATGTAGGGCACAAAGCTTATATTAATTGGCTCAACAAAATCGAGTCGAAGAAAGGTGACTTCTGGAAGACTCATGGTATTTTCGACCTCGTCCAGCTGTCAAGATATGGCCCTAAATATCAAAGTTCTATGCTCATCGCAACACTTCACTTTTGGGAGGTTACTACCAACAGCCTTCATCTGAAATGTGGTATGCTCACTCCCACCTTATTAGACGTAGCTGCTATCACTGGACTTCGACCAACGGGGGAGATCTTCGAACCCGACAGAACTTCGGATACTTACAATTTCACTTTCCAGCGTGCCAATTTTGTTGGGTATATCGAAGATCAACATGTCCTCGACAGTGATGACGTTTCTGATTAGGAACACATAGCTTTTCTTACCTTATGGTTGTCCCATTATATTTTCTGCTCTTCATCACTTCAAGTTGCAAAGATGTATATCAATTTGGCTACTCAGATTCATAATGGTCGAAATATCTGTCTTAGCAAACTTATCCTAGGGTCTCTTTACGAAGCTTTAGGAGATGGGGCCCTTGAAATGAAAAACTCTAAGCCTCAATCCTCTTTACTGATTTCTGGGCCTATCTGGTTATTTCAAATGTGGTTTCTTGCCACTTTTGAATCGAGACTCCGATTGATCTGTCCCAAAGACCAAATCCGGATGGTCGAAAGAAGAAGCGTCGAAGGGATAAGACTTGCTCTCCTAAAACCTAGGGAAATTGGTCAATCAAGTGAAGGCCAATTCTCTGATACTTTTAACATGCTATTGAATTGCAAGTCTTTCACTCCTTCAATGGCACCATTTGTACACAGAACCCATGGACCTCATTGGTTCTTCAAAAAATTTCCTGCAACACCCATCGACTCCGATGACGAACTCCATGAAATCTGGCGAGCCTATTTGACTCCTTGCTGGTTATCACTTAGGATTTCGCCAAGCAAAGGTTCGACTCACTATGGACTGACAGGATACCAACCAAATCTCGTGGCGAGGCAATTCGGACTATGCCAACCTCAACCAGCCTCTTTTTACAAGTCGAAAAAATCTTTGATATCCCCAGATAATGAAAGGGACTACTGGCATTGACTTACCATGGCTGCTCAGTGCATTCCTACCTTCATTCCTTTGAAATACACCCCGCTTTTCGCTTGTACTAGGAATTTCTCCAATGGTGGTCAAGCTATTATGTACCTAAACTGGCTGCTGTCGAAGAATCCACCTTGTTGCTTAACTTACTCTCTGCTTTTCCCAAAAATCAAGGTACGCAAATTCAATACACTCTAGATTCTCCAAAGTCTCTTCAAAATGGTACATTATTCAGCTGTTTAGGTCGAACAATTTCTGGGATTTTCCCAACTGACCTCGTCGAATATTTTTGTAGCTGTTCCAACAACCACTGGCACCACTAAGACGCCGAAGAAAAATACCAAGAAGAAGGTTTCCATCGTTCCAAAACAACACCAATCTCAGCAGACCAATATACAAGAGGTAACTACTTCCATGAGGTCTTTGTAACATCACATTTACACTTTAAATCCAACACTTGACTGATCTTCGTTTTGCAGAGTCGAAAAAGAGGGAGCAGTTCTGCTATTGACGTTCCTGCTAAAAAGTCGAAGAAAACTGAAGTGCAACCTGTGAGTGGTATTTCAAAGATCTAATATTCTTACCTCTTTGCTCCTGCTAACATTTGTCCATTTTTCTTTTCATTACTAACCATGAACATTAAACTTCCAGCCCGACGATCAAACACGTATCCCGAAGCAAATCAAGATTTCTGCAGTTCAAGTCGAAAAGAAGAAGAAAAAGAAGCATCCCCAAGAGACTCTTAAAACTCTCACTTCAACTCAAACCGAAAGAGAAAAGAAGACGAAACATTCTCAGGATGCTCCTAAAACTCTCACTCCAGTGGTTCTCGTCGAAAAATCGCAAGACAACAAAAAGGCAATTACGGAGGAAACTCCTCTGAATCCAGAGAAATCTATCCAGAAGAAAGCAAAGACTCCCAATAGACTTGAAAGTGCAGGTTCTCATGTTAGTGAGACACTGTCGAAGGTAACAACTAAACCTTCAACTATCCTTTAATTATTCCGATCCAGAAAATGATCCTGACTTTATCAATCTATTGTGGTAAGGAACTGAAACTGGCCACGTTGATCCTCAACAGAAACAACTAACACCAACATCAACTCTATCTCCCTCTGTTGAACCGGTAACTGGAAAAGTAATCGAAGAGCAACTCACACCAATCAATCCTGTCAACATTACTAAAGAAGTTCTTCAACAAATTGCTGATATGCCAACTAATGCGCCTTCTTTCGACAGCCAAACACTTGGAATAGAAATTCTCAATAAAGATCCAGAAAAACAAGACTTAGAGATGGTCGAAGTTACTGGCGTCGAAACTGAGCGGAATATCTTAGGATGACAATGATGAACAAGAGAAAGGGAATGATGATGCTATTAATTCTGAGAAGGAGGGATCTGAAGAAAACCTTGAACAAGTCGATGACTCACCAAAGGATGACAACTCTTCTAAAGTAGCTCATTCAAACAGCAATACTGTCAGTGACGATGCTTTGAGTGAACTGAAAAATAAGAATCCTCTTGAAGCTTTGAACCTTATGTTGAGTAGTAGGAAATCTTCGACTAGACAAAGCTCTTCAACCACTTCTATAAGCGAAGCATCTGATAATTCCAAGAAAGACCTCCTCAAGGAATTTCAAGCGAAAGTTCTTGACGCTGACTTATTTCAAGCTATTGAGCACGACCACATGACTACCTTTGAAATTAAAGCTTTGTTGCGTAAACTCAATAATTTAACATCAGGCAAAGGTCTCATTGGCTTTATTGTTGAATTTGAGCCTCTCCTAGAGCAAATCACATCAGACATCCAAAAGAGGAAAAACATTGCTGTACATAAAGCACGTGAAACCACACTCCAACAGGAAGAATGGGCGGCTGTCGAATCCTCTCGAGCCAAGATCACTTCTTGGGATACTCAAGCAGCAAACAACGCTTAAGAAATGGCTGCCTGTGATGATGCCATTTTGAAATATCAAGGACAAATCAAAAACCTGCAATTGAAAATTAAGGCAGAAGAAAAGAAGAAAGCCTCAATTCGCAAGCGAATTCCAAATTCTTTGGAATCTATTATTAACGCAGAAGCAGCCTTAGCAATTCAACACTTGGAAAAATTTAACACACATGAGGCAGAGGTTCAAAGATTGGTTGAAGACAAAGCCCTCACTGCCATCAGACTAGAACACTCCAAAGCTGTTTTTGAAAGGCTAAAATCCAATCTCCAACTTTAGATTGTAACTTTCTTTATTTTCCAGTTTTTATAATTTCGACAATGTTCTGGCAAAGACTTTTGAATGCCATGTTTGAATTCTTTACACTATTCAGTCTTATGTTATTTTAACTTCTTGCAAAATTGGCCTATACTTCTTTAAATACTTGCCATTTATTTGCAAAATTCGACTATCAGCACCTAATTCTTCGACTTCATAGCCACCGTTAGTATATACTTGCAAAACTCGAAATGGTCCTTCCCAATTCGGTGACCATTTGCCTAAGACTCTATCTTTTTTGTCCATGGGCAATATAACTTTCCAAACTAAGTCTCCTAATGCAAAAGTTTTCAACTTAACTTTTTTATTATAAGCCTTAGCTACCCTTTCTTTTTGCCTTATCAGAACATTTAATGCATTTAATCTTTCTTCGTCTAAATCAACCAACTCATCCAACATCATATTCCAATAATAATCTGATGGAATCTCAAATTGCCTTTGAATTCTGGCTGACTGTAAACAAATTTCGACAGGTAAGACTGCATCATGTCCAAATGTTAGTCTAAAAGGAGTAGTATTAATTGACTCTCTAGGAGAATTTCGACAAGCCCACAAAACTTGGTCAAGAGTTTTATGCCAATTTCTAGGCTTTTGCCCAATATGCTTTTTAATTAAATTAATAATGATTTTATTAGCTGCTTCAACTTGACCATTGGCTTGAGCATAGTATGGTGTCGAAGTCAGTAACTTGAAACCAGTTTGAGAGGCAAAATCTACCATTTTTTTACCAATAAAAACTGTACCTTGGTCTGTAGTAATGGTTTCTGGAATTCCAAACCTATATAAAATATGGTTTTGAATAAAATTGATTACTGCCTCTTGATTAACATTAATTAAAGAAATAGCTTCTACCCACTTAGTAAAATAATCTATCCCAACTAATATGTAACGATGTCCCTTCAACGAAGTTGGTTTAATCTCACCAATTAAATCTAAAGCCCAACCTCTAAAAGGCCATGGTTTTACTATCGAATGCAATTCACTTGCAGGCACATGTTGAACTCCTACATGCCTTTGACACGCTTGACAACCTTTAGCGAACTCTATGCAATCTTATAACATAGTTGGCCAGTACACTCCTTATCGAAATAAAAGCCATTTTATTTTGTGGCCTGCTTGATGAGACCCACAAGTTCCACTATGAGTATTAGAAATTGCTAAATATGCCTCACTCTCATTAAAACATTTAAGTAAAACTCCTTCAGGAGTCTTTTTGAACAACTCATTTCCAATAATCACGTAGCTCAAGGCTCTATACTTGGTTTTTTTATTAGTTATTCCTGTTGGATTTTCCAAGTATTCGACAATTGGTTTTCGCCAATCATCATTTGACATATTGTCAATGGCAAAATTTTCAACTTCAAAATTTTCAAAAGTTTTAAAATTTTCCACCAGATTTAACATCTCTGCCCCCTCAAGTTTTGTCGTTGACAATTGGGCATTGGATGAATCTGTCGAAATCTGTTTGTGTTTGATTTCTATTAGCTCTAATAGCTTTTCTTTTGAAACTTTGTATCCCGATGCTATTTGTGCCAAATCGTTTGCCTCTTGATTTTCCATACGAGGCACGTATTTTATGTGAACAGTGTCAAACTTCTTTAACAACGTATTAGCAATGGCAAAATACATTATTAAGTTCTCTTTGATGCATTTGTATTCTTTTGTTAACTATTTCACAATTAGTTCTGAATCGCCTTTAATTTCGACATGTTTTGCCCCCAAATCTAACAAGATCTCAAGTCTTGCTATCAAGGCTTCATATTCTGCCTCATTGTTACAGCACGTTCCTTCAATTTTAAACTTATACTTTGTTGGTATTTTTGTTGGTGAAATAATTAACATTCCAACTCCAACACCATTTTTGTGGCTGGACCCGTCGAAGTACAATTTCCAAGGTTGAGTTTCGCCAACTTTATTGTATTTTCGACCAATGAATGGTCAACTATGAAGTCAGCCACTATTTGACCTTTTATAGCCTTTAAAGGCTGATAAGTTAAGGAAAATTCAGAAAGAGCTAACGCCCATTTACCTATTCTACTATGTAAAATTGGTTTCGACAACATATGTTTAATGATATCATAATGCGAATAAACATACACGTCAACAGGCTTTATGTACTGCTTCAATTTTGTACAAGAGAAATACAAGCATAAACACAATTTTTCTATAGGATGATACCTAGTTTCTTCATCATTTAGAATTCTACTGAGGTAATGAATGGCTCTTTCGACACCATTTTCATCTTCTTGAGCTAACATGCTTCCTATAGAAAATTCTGAAGCTGCTATATACAATTTCATTACTTTATTCCTAATAGGTGGTAACAAAATTGGTGGCTTCATCAGGTATGCTTTAATCTCGTCGAAAGCTTGTTGGTGTTCTGCATCCCACCTAAACACATCTTCCTTCTTCAGTCGAAGTAATGGCGAAAACGCTTGAGTCTTGCCACTTAGATTTGAAATAAATCTTCTAAGGAAATTGATTTTTCCTAATAATGACTGCAATTCTTTTTTGGTCAAAGGAGCTTTTGTTTCTAAGATTGCTTTCGTCTTGTTTTGATTGATTTCAATGCCTTTTTTGTGTACAACGAAGCCCAAAAAGTCACCTGCACGAACACAGAAGGCACATTTGAGTGGATTCATTTCAATCCATATTTTCTCATTCTTTCAAATGATTGTCGAAGATGGTCTATATGACCAATTCCTGAAGAAGACTTAATTACAATATCATCTATGTACACTTGCATAAAGTTTTCAATAAAATCATGGATCATAGAATTCATTGCTCTTTGGTACGTTGCACCAGCATTTTTTAGGCCAAATGGCATTACAACCCATTCATAGACACCTAATGCCGCTGGGCATCGGAATGCTGTTTTCGACGTATCTTCTTCAGCAATATATATTTGGTTATATCCAGAATAACCATCAAGCATACTTAGGTATTCATAACCTGCTGTTGAATCCACTAGCATTTCTGTCACTGGCATGGCATATTCATCCTTAGGTGTAGCATTATTTAAATCTCTAAAATCTATACACACTCTAAGCGTGCCATTTTTCTTAATTACAGGAACTATATTAGCAAGCCATTCGACATACCTGACACTTTTGATGAACTTGCTCTTTAGTAACCTTTCTATCTCTACTTTGATCTTCAACAGGATTTCTGGTGCAAATCTTCTTGGTGTCTGCTTCACTGGCTTCTTTCCTGGTCGAATTGGTAGTCTTATCTCAACAACGTCACGACTCAACCCCGGCATTTCACTGTAATCCCATGCAAAGCAGTCTTTGTACTCCTTTAATAATTCGATAATCTGCACCTTCAATGCTTGATCAATCTTAGCACTTATATATGTTGGCCTTTTCAAAGAGCCATCTCCCAAATCGATTTCTTCTAAGGGATCTTGTGCTTGGATCCTTTTGGTCGAACCCATTGGATCTTTTTCAAAACCTAAAGGCTCGTCATCATAGACACAATCAAGCCTCTGGTTTTCGACAACATTGTCTCTATTTTCATCCTCAACGGCTTCAGCAACTAATTGTTGTTGTAATTCAGCTTCTAAAACCGCTCTTTGCTTATTCTCGGCCACGTAAGTCATAATTCTATCCCATGCAGTGGGCTTATCCATAAATAATTATTTATGGGCCTTCCCACCCTGTAGGCCTAACAGAGCCTTGTGGGTTGTTTGTCTTCATCTATAACCTCTCTATCCCATATGAATCCATAATTGGGATGAAGTATCACTGAAGATCTAACATTGTTTTGGCTTTCATAACCAAGTTCAGAAGAAATACATGGCGCAATGTTCGCCAATTGTTTATCAAAGGTTTTCTTGGTAATAGTGTTTACCTCAGCCTTGAAGTAACTCTGATCACCTTCAATATTTTCTACTAGACCATCTTTTCTCCAAATGACGAGCCTTTGGTGAACTGTCGAAGGTATTGTTCCCACACCGTAGATCCATTCTCTTCCCAGCAGCATGTTGTAATTTGCCTTTGTTGAAATTACCATGAACATCGTTGGTCTCCTGATGCTTCCAACAGCAAAATCAACTTCAATGGCTCCAAGTGAGTGGCCACTTTTGCCTTCATAGTTGGTAAGAATTACATTGTGTGTTTTCAAATCAGTCTCACACTTTCCAATTCTTTTCAGCATATGTTGTGGCATTAGGTTTACAGCAGCACCACCGTTAACCAAAAATTTATTGACACCAATATTGTTCACCTTTGCTTGAATATACAAAGGTTTGAGATGGTTCATCATTCCACAGTCTGGTTTTTCAAACACAGCGTGTTGCTCTTCAACGCAACCATTTTTCAGTACATAGTAACAAATTGGTTTGTAAGTGGTTTCTTCGTCGAAATCTTCTTCGACATCATTCACTTCAGAAACCACATCATACTCAATTGGGAGAATTGAGACTACACCACACAAGACGTCGAATTCTGACACAGAATCAGCGAAATCTGAGCCCATTTCTTCGTCTAAGTTGAGACCTTCTTTGATCACTGAAAGTGGTGGAAATATTCTTTCAGTAGCTGGCTTTCTAGCCATTTCAAGAGATTTTGAAGGTATTTGTTTACCTTTCTCTTTGTTGGAATTTTCCACCTTGCCTGCAGCAGCAACCTTTTTCTGGCATTGATATCTACACCACTGAGTTCTTGTCATAGGGTTCTCCCCTTTGTAGTTATTATTATAGGCATATTTATTAGACCCAAATGCCTTGTTTGGGCTAGTAGCACTAGTGCTACCCTTAACCAATTTTGCTGATTTCTGTTGATTTCCAACATTCTTTCCAGCATAATATACTGGATAATAACCAGTACTTTTTCCACCAGAGTGCACCCATTTCTCGACAGGAGACTTTGCTGGAGGAACATAAGTTTTGATTCGTTCCTTTTGAGGATTTCTTGTCGAAGTGACTTTGTATTGAATACCTCTGTTGTTGTAGCTGAACTTTGGTCTTTTGTCGACCCACTTTCCTTTACGTTTCAGGTGAGGCTTAAATCCCTCCAGATTTTTGGCAGCCTCTTTGTCGAAGACAGAACTACACTTTGGACAAAGCATAACTTCAGTATTGTTGATTTTGCAGCGATTGAGAAAATCAATCAATTCTTCTTCAGCCCTTGGATACACTATCTTTATTTTTTCAGAGTACTGGTCTTTAGTGACCATTTCGACATCAACCTTGTCGACAGCCTTCTCTACCTTAGCATTTTCAACAACAACCTCTGTGACCTCAACCACATTGAGATCGACTTCAACAAGCAATGCATCAGCTGTTGGCAAAGGATCCGCATTAATCCTCATTGGTGGCTTAGATTTGTAACCAAATTTCAGCCTTCCCTCATTGACGGCGTTCTGCACCAAATCCCTGAAAATAACACAACGAGAAGTGTTATGGCCCAAGAAACCATGAAATTTACAAAAACCTCTTTTCTGTCGCTGTTCCAATGGTGGAGTTTTCAGGCCTTTAGGCACTAAAATTTGACCATCAGCCACTAACAGATCAAATATTTCATCACATTTAGAAACATCATAAGTATAAGTTTTTGCAACAAATTTATCATTCTTAGGCCCAACAAGATTTTTCCCATTAGAAGGTTTCAACAATTTGCAAGTATAAGGAGGTCCCGGTTTTAGTTCCGCTATATTAACCTCCTCTTCGACATCTTCATAAGATATGTCGAACTCGTGGTCAATGTCATTAGTTTCGACATATGCAACCTTTTCTTTTTTATTTTGAAACCTGCCTGATTTGGCTTTTTCAGCTTTAAGTCTTTCTACTTGTCGAACTCTATCAGCTAATTGTGCCATATCTCTTAAGTGCAATGTATCTAGCTTCTTTCTTATCGAATAATCTAGACCACCAGTAGCCATTTCGACTAACTCATGTTCAGGAACTTGAGTAAAACACCTCGCTTTGAGAAGTCTAAATCTATTGAGATAATCATCAATAGATTCTGCCCCCTTGCGTTGAACACTAACTAGTTCCTTAAGACTAATCTTGCATTGGCCCATATAGAATGTGAAAGGCCTTCTCTAACTGACTCCAATTAAATATGGAATTTGGAGGCAGGGTGGTGAACCATGTAAACGCATTCTTAGTTACAGAATTTGGAAAGTATTTCATTCTTAAATTCTCGTTATGCGCAATATCACCAGCCTCAGTCAAATAGCGAGCCACGTGTTCGACAGTAGATTCACTGGTTTCTCCAGCAAATTTTGTGAACTTAGGGATTTTCCATCCCCTAGGAGCTCCGTTTGTAAGGTGTATTCCGACAACGGCGATACAAAATTAGGCCTATGTAAACCTAAGTTAAGGCCATTCTGGGCTAGAATAGTTTCGACCATATTAGCCAGATTATTTTGTGCTCCAAAATTGTTTTGTTGCACTTGTCTGACCACTTCCTCTGCATTTTGGTTTCTATTTACTAACACAACTTCAGGGATCGCCTCTACCCTCATAGGCTCTTCGACAACCTGTTGTTGTCCTTGGTTTCCCTGATTTATAGGTATTGGATTGTTAGGCCTTTCAACAGGTACTTCGACAGGTCTGACATTCTGAATTTGGGGAATTTGCTGGTTATGGACTGGTGGAGTACCAAAGAAATCAACAATTCTGCCCATTTGCGTTGCTAACATTTAGTAACTGCTATTAGTGTTTTGTATCAAAGGATTGAACACTGTACCAATTTTTTTACATGATTGCTATCATCCATTTGTTGCCTCAATGCCAACAAAGATGTTGTAGTCAAATTGGGTTGGGCATTTCGACTAAAAATGCCTTCTGATGGACTATGAGTAGGGAATAGCCTGCGATTGTATTTTATGCAAAAGTAGACGAATTTGTCTGAAGGCCCGCCATCAAAGCTGTTGGCATGCCATAAGGGTAAGGTCTACCACTCATAGTAAATGGCAAGTTTCCAACCATTGGGTTTGCCATCAAAGGACTCGTTGGTCCTACTATTGGTGGCACAGAAGCCATTGTATTAACATTCTTTAATGCTGCAGTGGTCATCATTGACACAGGGGTAATTATGGGAGAAGTTATAGCAGTTACTCCCATTGTTGTCGAAGAAGGCATAACAACGGTTATGCCTGCGACATTTGCAACGTTAACGTCACTAACTGTAGTTTGTTCTTGTGTACTTTGTGCATTTGATGCAGAAGCATTACTTGTACTAGAGCGTGCCATCTCTGAAAGATGTTTACCACTCCTTAATTGCATGCACAGATAAACACAAAGTTTAAGAATTCAACGAAAAAACTTTAACATTAGCACAAAGGTCCCACTGGGCGTGCCAATTTGTTTACCGTGGTTTTTGGTAAACACCGCTAGTTTGAAATCGCTTCTGTTTGCAGGATCAACTAGTAAATCCTAAAACCATTTGTGTTAAAGTTTTTTCCAGAATTATGAGTGTTCTTGCGGTTTCAAAGAAAAGAATGAAGATAACTGCCAGTTTCACGCGAAACCGTCGAATTTCTTCAGATAGGGACGAAGTGAAAACAAAGAAAAAATTGCAGAAAAGCAATAAAGAAAGCAAATTAAAATGCATTAATTGAAAAGAGAGTTGGTACATAGATCATACATTATTCTCTGACTCGTTTTCTCTGTAATGTGTTGGAAGTTAGAGCGTGAGAATTCTGTAATGAGTTTGTAACCCGTTTTTCCTATGAAAAACTACTATTTATACAAGGAGGGAAAACACTAAAACTAACTAATTGTATAGAGAATTTAAAAAAGAAAACTGCTTTAGCCTTCGACTAGGGTAACTGCCAGAACTTCGACGGCGAACACTTGATTTTGACCTGCTATTGAATCCCAGCATTCTTCTCGTCGAAATATCACCCTTCAATTCTTGTTAAGTCTAAGGCTTTGTCGAATTTGCCTTCTGATACAACTCTTCTGTGTCGAAACCAACACCTTCTTCTGAGAAAACCAAAGTCAAACCCCGTTGACTGCATTTAATTTAGCCTGTCGAAATTACAAGCTAACAATAGTATTAATCAAAAAATGGAAAATTAATCATACAGATTACATAAGTAATTTCTTTAAAAAGGATCACATAATTAATTACACATCTTACATGATTTTCTTCCTGTTTTATATTTCTTTTGATCAGTTCTTCCTTTTTTATATAATAAAAAAAATCACGTGAAGTTTTAAATTTATGATTAAGATTCAGTCATTAACTACAAATTTTATAGGATCTTTAATTAAAATAAAGCATGGAAGATCACATAAGATTTGCAATTAATAATATACTTTAAACCATTAATTTCAATTGAATATTTACATTACAAATAGGATTTTATATTTAAAATTTTAAATTTAATTAAAATTTTCTTATGCTTGAATTTTAATCAATTTATTTAAAACACTTACAAACATCCGTTTTCTTAAACGAATCCGTCTTTTTTTTAATACATTTGTCTTATATAGTTGATGTTTATCAATATATATACCTCTCACGATACGTGTAATCTAACCCTACATGGAAACCAGATATTTTAGTATTTTCCCCCCACAATTCATTTTTTCCCCCTAAACATAGATAGAAATTCCATTTGCAATCTTACCTCCTTTGTATCATACAAAAAAGGTATAAAATCCAGTAATTAATTAATTCCGGCAAGTAGCCCTACCCATCTATATTCATTGGTTTAAGACATAGTAGCTGTCAATTCATTTCGTTATATATCTACCAATTTATTTAGAGGAATAAAACACATTCCTAAGCTCTTGCAATAGTTGTTTTGTGTTGTGTGACAATATGAGTTCCTCTGTCGAAGTTCGACGTGTTTCAGAATGTTTTGTGAAGCCAATCCACCCCATTTCAGAGTCAAAACAAATCTGTTATTTAACAGGCTGGGACATTGCCATGTCCTCTATGCACTATATCCAAAAAGGCCTCCTATTCAAAAAACCAGCACCCTCACCATGTAACCAAAAAGATTTCATCGATAATCTATTGAAGAAACTCAAACATTCACTTTCTATTACCCTCTTTCATTTCTACCCACTCGCTGGTCGACTTGTCACTCACAAAACTCAAAACCCTCCTAATTCTTATACTATTTTCGTTGACTGCAGTAACAACAATCCCGGAGTCAGATTCATCTATGCCACTCTGGACTTGGAAACATCTGATATTTGCTTGCATTTTAATGTTCCACGTGTCGTTGACTCATTGTTTGATCTTAACAACGCAGTCAACCATGATGGCCACACCATTCCATTGCTATCCATTCAAGTCACTGAATTATTAGATAGTGTTTTCATTGGTTGTTCATTGAATCATTGTATTGGTGATGGAACTTCCTTTTGGAATTTCTTTAACACATGGTCTGAGATTTTTCAATCTCAAGATCACCAAGTTCAAATTTCACGAATTCCATTTCACAAACGTTGGTTTCCAGAAGGTTATGGTCCACGAACGAACCTTCCATTCAAACATCACGACGAGTTTATTAGAAGATATGAATCACCAAATTTCAGAGATAGATTCTTTCACTTCAGAGCAGAATCTATAGCTAAACTGAAAGCAAAGGCTAACAAAGAAGCTAATACAACACAAATATCTTCATTCCAATCCTTATCGGCACTTGTTTGGAGATGTGTGACTCGCGCGCGTCGCTTAGCGCGTGATGAGAAAACGAGTTGTAAGTTAGCGATAAATAACCGGTTAAGAATTGAACCGAATCTGCCGAATGAGTATTTTGGAAATGCTGTTGATGTGGTGAGTGCAGATACAACTGCAGGGGAATTGCTTGAAAATAATTTAGGATGGGCAGCATGGAAAGTACACGTGGCAGTTGCAAAACATGATGATAAAGAGGTGAGGAGGTTGTTAAAAGAGTGGTTGGAATCTCCGGTTGTGTACCAACTAGGTAGACACTTTGATCCAAATAGTATTACGGTTTCGAGTTCACCGAGGTTTAATATGTATGGGAATGAATTTGGAATGGGGAAAGCGGTTGCGGTTAGAAGTGGGTATGCTAATAAATTTGATGGGAATGTGTCGTCATATGAAGCGTATGAAGGAGGGGGAAGCGTTGATCTTGAAATAACACTTACGCCTCATGCAATGACGGCGCTGGAAAGAGACCAGGAGTTCGTGAATGCAGAGGGATATATCTTCCCTTGTGGATGTTGATTACAAAGATTATTATATTTTCCAATAATAAACACCATCGTTGTATTGCTAGTCGTTGATTTGGATCTAATTCAATGGTAATGACACATTACTAAATAATGATGTATTGTTACCATTGAATTAGATGCAAATCAACGGCTAAGATGTGAAGTAACTCTACAAAACTTACTTTTGGAGTAACTTGAACCCTTTAGGCTTTTTCTTCTTCTTATTATCTATGGATTTTGAATTTCAATGTCTTTTTTTTACAAACAAATTTTCAATATCTTTGTTAATGTTCCTTTTTAATTTCATAATTATATTATTTAATTTTTATTAACAGTTTCAGATCAGTGAAACCTCACAAAACAAAGGGGTTTGTGATTTTACCTCGTGATAGTTGATTGTGAAGGTTTGTCTATCGTTTCTGGTGTTGAACCCTAACAGAGCTAGGAGGGAGGGAGGGAGGGAGGGAGGGAGGGAGGGAGGGAGAGAGAGAGAGAGAGAGAGAGAGAGAGAGAGTCTTGAAAAAGTGACGGAATATTAGGGTTTGGCCTTTTATAGTGTGGATAGTGATCTGAGTCCGTGTTTATCCTGCAAAGGATCCGAAGAGCTCCACATTTTTATTTTTCACGCAGTTCAGTGGTAATTGGACTGGGCTTTCAATTCTAGGTTGGGTCATTTGTTAATTGCACCTCCCAAATTTATTTTGGCATCTCCTGCAGTAAATAAACAATATCAGTTTATGAAATTGATCAACATCTATCTCATATTGTAAGCAAAACTCAGATACATTGGGTTGACTTTGGTATCCATCTCTCCTTATTTCCATGTTTCAAGGTTAATAAACAAATTTATTTTGGTGAGGGAAATGAAATCGGTGGCAGTGGAATATACCGAATCGCATTTTGGCATGGAGAGGGAGATTTCTTTGTGGAAAACAAAGTATTGTTTGAACTGCTTGGATTCTGGGGAATCGTCGACGATAAGAATAAGTGGACTGAGAGTGTCGTAGAGGGTTGTTTCGGTAATCTGGGGGTGCTCCTGCTCCTCTTCAATTGATAACCAAGGACAAAGAGGTAGAACAATTATGAAGGAGGTAAATTTGTGGATTGAATTAGGACTTTTTTATTAGGGTTTTGTTAGCCTGTAATTTCGACAGGCTAAATTAAATGCAGAAGGTGTTGGTTTCAACACAGAATAGTTGTATCAGAAGGCAAATTCGACAATGCTTCAGACTTATCAAAAATTGAAGGGTGATATTTCGACGAGAAGAAAATTGGATTCAATAGCAGGTCAAAATCAAGTGCTCGCTGTCGAAGCTCTGGCAGTTACCCTAGTCGAAGGCTGAAGCAGTTTTATTTTTTGAATTCTCTGTACAGTTAGTTAGTTTTAGTGTTTTCCCTCCTTGTATAAATAGTAGTTTCTCATAGGAAAAATGGGTCACAATCTCATTACAGAATTCTCACGCTCTAACTTCCAACACATTACAGAGAAAACGAGCCAAGAGAAAAATGTATGATCTGTGCACCAACTCTCTTTACAATTAATGCAATTTTAATTTGTTTTCTTCTTTGCTTTTCTGCAATTTTTTCTTTGTTTTATTCTCCCTCATTGAGGAAATTCGACGGTTTCGCACGAGATCGACGGTTATCTTCTTCTTTTTACTTTTAAACTGCAAGAACACATATAATTCTGGGAAAAACTTTAACACAAATGGTCTTAGGATTTACTAGTTGATCCTGCAAACAGAAGCAATTTCAAACTAGTGGTGTTTACCAAAATCCAAGGTAAACAGGTTTATATTCAGATGCAGTGGCCAAATCTTAGGTACCTAAGAGCATCCGCAATGGAGAAACTCTCATTTGAGTATTCAAATGAGTCGCACAATACACTTTATAATTTTTTAATAATAGTACTTAATAAGAACTTCATCTCTGCAACTCAGAATCCCAACAAAATTTACTCTTAGGATTTAATAGTTGATCCTGCAAACAGAAGCAATTTTAAACTAGCAGTGTTTACCAAAATCCAAGGTAAACAGGTTTATATTCAGATGCGGTGGCCAAATCTTAGGTACCTAAGAGCATCCGCAATGGAGAAACTCTCTTTTGAGTATTTAAATGAGTCGCACAGTACACTTTATAATTTTTTAATACTAGTACTTAATAAGAACTTCATCTCTGCAACTCAGAATCCCAACAAAATTTACAAATGTGTCC
Source organism: Astragalus glycyphyllos (assembly GCA_963573325.1). Classification (NCBI taxonomy): domain Eukaryota; kingdom Viridiplantae; phylum Streptophyta; class Magnoliopsida; order Fabales; family Fabaceae; genus Astragalus; species Astragalus glycyphyllos. The sequence goes on along the minus strand of OY754307.1, from coordinate 87,768,497 downwards.
CGCAAATAACTTTGCATCACTCTTTTATTAGTTTTTTAATAGGCACCAAAAGAGAAAGGATTTTCTATATAAAAATTTCACCCTAATAGATACCCACTTTTTATTCTTCACACTGGGCGTATTTATTAAATTTCAACTCTTAAGGGATAAGAAGTCCTCATTGTAGATGCTCAAAGCTATGTAATTTTAGTCAAGGTGGAATTAGTCGAGTTAATCCCAAATAGATAACTCAGTTGGCGAAATATCGAAGGAGTGCATTAAAGAAGTGCAAGAAGGAGACCCCAAATTCGAGCCCTGAAACTAACTATTCCCCACTCCTACTAACCTTGCCTATAAAAGAAAGTGGAATTAGTCAGTCAAATGACAACTAGTTTTGGATCTCATGCTATTAAGGCCAGCCACGCAAGAAACCATGACTTCTATCTTGAGACACAACATGCCGAGATTTACAAAATTGACAAGGACTAAAGCATTGAATTTTTTAATACTAGTTTTTTTTTTTGGTGAAATTTTTAATACTAGCTATATCAATGGTTAAAAGCTCATTTTACCACAAAAGGGAAACTAACGTATTTCCCTACCTTAAAAGTACCCTGAATGTGGTAGTCACTTATTTGCATTATACTTAACAAATTATACTTGGCTCAACTCTCGTGTTTCAGATAGTGTACATTTATTTGAATTGTCTATGATATTAGACAATAGATAGTAGTCAATATTGTAAAATAATATTCTGTTTTACGTAGGAAAAGCTTTTGCCAAGTGGTCTATGTTAAAATTAAAATTAAAAAGTAAAAAGGTAATAAATAATAAATAATTGAAACAGTAAAAGGCTAGAAAAATACTAAAGTAGTGTTATATTTTAGGCTGATTTTATGTTTCACGAATTCCCCATGTGAAATAAGAAAAAGAAAAAATTAAAAAGAATAATAAAAAAATTTAACATGAGAATAATAAAAACTAAAGGATTAAATATGTTTTTGATTTTATAAAATTTAAGTTTTTTTGTTTTGTTTTAGTCCCCTAAAAATTTTAACCTACTTTTCTCATTTGTTTTAGTCCTTAATTATGGCTTTTTATTGTGTTTTATGGCTTATAATAGTGCTCCGAGGTTTTGTCAAAAAGAAATAGCGCTTAGAGGTGTTCCGTCAAAAAATAGTGCTTAGAGGTGCTATAAAAACTCCAAAAAAAAAAGTCATGATCAGAGACCAAACTGATGATTTTTTTTGAGAGACCATATATAGGTGAAAATTATTGACAGAGTGTTTACCGTGGATTTTGGTAAACACCGCTGGTCTCCAATTTGGTTAACTTGCAGGATCAACCAGTGAATCCTAAGACCATTTGTGTTTAGAGTTTTTACAAAATAGTGCGTTTAAAAGTAAAAAGAAGAAGATAACCGTCGATTTCTCCGCGAAACTGTCAAATTACTCCAAATGAGGGAGGATAAAACAAAGAAAAAATCTGCAGGGAACGTAAAGAAAGGAAAATTAAAATTGCATTAATTTAAAGGGTGGTGCACAAGATCATACATGCGTTCCTTGTACTCGTTTCTCAGTGCGTGTCGGTACTTTGAGCGTGGGAACTTGGTATGAAAAATTGTGACCCTTGTTTCTTCTCAGAAACTACTATTTATACAAAAGAAAAGAGGGGGAAAAACTAAACTAAGTAACTGCCTAGAAATTTGAAAACTAATAACTGCTACTCCTACTTTCGACAAGAACCGCTTCATCACGCTTCGACCACAAGCGCTTGGATTCTGATCTGCTACTAGTCTTCAACTTCTTACTCTGTCGAAATATTAGCTTTAGCTCTTCGTTTCTGCCAATTCCAAGGTCTTGTCGAATCCTTCCTTTAAAGAACTTCCTTCCTGTCGAAATCAACAAAATACCTCCTGAAAGGACAAGTCAAACCTCGTTGACTGCATTTAATTAAGCCTGTCGAAAAATGCAGGCTAACAAATTGCCCCCCAAAAATGTCTTTTTCGACTGGAGCTTTATGTAAGGCAGAAAAGAGACATTTTTGAAATTCCTCTTAACTGCTCTAATGACGTCATCAGGTCGAAAATACCTTGTTGTCTCCAGATTTCTCCTTTTTTCGACAACGAGCCAATCGACAGGTATAAGGAGGTCCTGATTTCAATCCTGCAATATTAACTTCTTCTTCGACATCTTCATAAGATATGTCGAATTTTTGGTCACTGTCATTAGTTTCGACATAAGCAACCATTTCTTTTTTATTATGGAACCTACTTGTTCTGGCTTTTTCAGCTTTGAGTTTTTCGACTTATCGAACTCTATCAGCTAATTGCGTCATATCTCTTAAGTGTAGAGTATCTAGTTCCTTTCTTATAGAATAATCTAGGCCACCTGCAGCCATTTCGACTAACTCATGCTCAGGCACTGGAGTAAAGCACCTTGCTTTGAGTAGTCTAAATCTATTGAGATAATCATCAACAGATTCTGCCCCCTTGCGTCGAACGTTAGCCAGTTCTTTAAGACTAATCTTACATTGGCCCATATAGAACTGCTCATGGAAAGCCTTTTCTAATTGACTCCAATTAAAAATTGAATTTGGAGGCAGTGTAGTGAACCATGTGAAGGCGTTCTTAGTTAGAGAATTTGGAAAGTATTTCATCCTTAAATTCTCATTGTGTGCTAGATCGCCAGCCTCAGTCAAATAACGAGCCACGTGTTCGACGGTAGATTCACTGGTTTCTCCAACGAACTTTGTGAACTTGGGAATTTTCCATCCCCTAGACAGCTCTGTTTGTAAGGTGTATTCTGACAAGGGCGACACAAAATTAGGCCTATGTAATCCTAAGTTACGGCCATTCTGGGCTAAAATAGTTTCGGCCATATTAGCCAGATTGTTTTGTGCTCCAAAATTGTTTTGTTGCACTAGTCTGACCACTTCGTCAGCATTTTGGTTTCTATTCACCAACACCACTTCAGGGATTGCCTCTATCATCATAGGCTCTTCGACAATTTGTTGTTGTCCTTGGTTTCCCTGATTCATAGGTATTGGAATGTTAGGCCTTTCAACAGGTACTTCGACAGGCCTGACATTCTGAATTTGGGGAATTTGCTGGTGATGTACTGGTGGAGTACCAAAGAAATCAGCAATTCTTCCCATTTGTGTTGCCAACATTTGGTAACTGTTATTAGTGTTTTGTATCAAAGGATTAAACACAGTACCAATTTGTTGTGTTAACATATTGACCATATCATGATTGCTATCATCCATTTGTTGTCTTAATGCCAACAAAGATGTTGTAGTCAAATTAGTTTGGGCATTTCGACTATGGATACCCTCCGTCGAACTATGAATAGGAGAATACCCTGTACTTGCATTTTCTGCAAATGTAGACGAATTTGTCTGAAAGCCTGCCTTAATGCTGTTGGCATGCCATACGGTAAAGCCCTTCCACTCATAGTAACTGGCATATTTCCAATCATTGGATTTGCCATCAAAGGACTCGTTGGTCCTACTGTTGGTGGCACAGAAGCCATTGTATTAACATTTGTTAATGCTGCAGTGGTCATCATTGACACAGGAGTAATTATGGGAGAGGTTATAGCGGTTACTCCCATTGTTGTTGAAGAAGGCATAGCGACAGTTATGCCTGCGACATTTGCAGCATTAACGTCACTAACTGACGCTTGTTCTTGTGTACTTTGTACATTTGATGCAGAAACATTACTTGTACTAGAGTGTGCCATCTCTGGAAGATGTTTACCACTCTTTAATTGCATGTACAGACAAACACAAAGTTTAAGAATTTAACGAAAAACTTTTAAAATTAGCACAAATGTCCCACCGGGCGTGCCAATTTGTTTACCGTGGATTTTGGTAAACACCGCTGGTCTCCAATTTGGTTAACTTACAGGATCAACCAGTGAATCCTAAGACCATTTGTGTTTAGAGTTTTTACAGAATAGTGCGTTTAAAAGTAAAAAGAAGAAGATAACCGTCGATTTCTCCGCGAAACCGTCAAATTACTCCAAATGAGGGAGGATAAAACAAAGAAAAAATCTGCAGGGAACGTAAAGAAAGGAAAATTAAAATTGCATTAATTTAAAGGGTGGTGCACAAGATCATACATGCGTTCCTTGTACTCGTTTCTCAGTGCATGTCGGTACTTTGAGCGTGGGAACTTGGTATGAAAAATTGTGACCCTTGTTTCTTCTCAGAAACTACTATTTATACAAAAGAAAAGAGGGGGAAAAACTAAACTAAGTAACTGCCTAGAAATTTGAAAACTAATAACTGCTACTCCTACTTTCGACAAGAACCGCTTCATCACGCTTCGACCACAAGCGCTTGGATTCTGATCTGCTACTAGTCTTCAACTTCTTGCTCTGTCAAAATATTAGCTTTAGCTCTTCGTTTCTGCCAATTCCAAGGTCTTGTCAAATCCTTCCTTTAAAGAACTTCCTTCCTGTCGAAATCAACAAAATACCTCCTGAAAGGACAAGTCAAACCTCGTTGACTGCATTTAATTAAGCCTGTCGAAAAATGCAGGCTAACATAGAGTAAAACCAAAAAAACTAAATTTTAAAGTCACTAAACATATATTTAACTAAAATTAAATTATAAATTAAAAAAACATACTATTTAATTGATAAGAACATACTATCGGTGAGGATGAGTCTACAACTCGTTTCAGAATGCTTCATCAAGCCCCAGCTTTCCCTTGAAGATTCCAACCAATTCTGTTATCTAGCACCTACAGACATGCATTTGCATATTGTCCATAAACTATATCCAAAAGGGCCTTCTTATCAGGAAACCCACATCACTTGTTAATAACCAACAAAATTTCATGGATACTCTTTTAGACAACCTCAAACACTCCCTTTCTCTCACCCTTTCTCATTTCTATTTCCTCACCGGTCGCTTTGTCACCCAGAAAACCCAAGACCCTCCCTCTTATTCTATTTACGTTGACTGCAGAAATAGTTGTGGAGCCAAATTTATGTATGCAACTCTAGATATGACCATATCTGATATCCTCTCCCCGCTTGATGTTCCACCCATTGTCCATTCATTATTTGACCACCATAAAGCAGTTAACCATGATGGTCACACCATGCCTTTGTTGTCTGTTATGAGTGAGAATACTATAGAAGGAAAAGATGCTGCTGAGTCAGAGAACGTGGGGAGCACGCGGCAGGAAAGGGAGTGGACCGGAAATGCTGATGTGAGACGCAGCAGCAGGAGCAAACGGGACCACCCCATGTGGGGTAAATTTGTGAAGCACTAGTCTATATGTAAAGGGTAATTGGGTAGAGGGAATTTTTATGCTGTTAGTGAGTACTTGATTTCTCTTTTCTCTCTCTCTACTCTGTACCAGCATCACCCTATTTGCATTTTACTCATGAGCTGTACCTCAAGCTTCTGAATTAGCTTTCCATTTCCATTAATAATACAAACTCATTCCACGATTTCATTTCTAGTACCGTTACATTGGTGCTTTCATCTACATCATGGCTGACAATACACGAATGAAGGAATTGTACGCAGATCTGAAAAAGAACGCTGAAGCCATTGAGCTTGCTGCAGCAGCGAATGACGCACGATTCACCAAAATAGAAGCAAATCAAGCAGCTGCGGATGCCAAACTCACGCGAATCACAGAGGCACTGGAATCGTTACTGGATCGGGAACATGGTCCCACTGTGCAGCATGGTGTAACGAACTCAACGACTGCTGGGTTTCAGGTAAGCAAAATCAAACTTGATTTTCCGAGATTTAATGGGGAAAATGTGTTAGACTGGATCTTTAAGGCTGAACAATTTTTTGGGTACTATAATACTTCTGATGCTGATCGTATCACTATTGCTTCAGTTAATTTGGATGAAGATGTAGTTCCATGGTTTCAAATGTTACAAAGAACTACCCCTTTTAAGTCTTGGAAAGAATTTACTAGGGCATTGGAATTAGATTTTGGCCCTTCATTATATGATTGCCCTAGAGGTGCCTTATTTAAACTGAAACAAACAACCACTGTGAATCCTTATTATTTGGAATTTACTTGCTTGTCTAACCGAGTTTATGGGCTAAGTAATGATGCAGTTGTGGATTGTTTTGTTAGTGGATTGGATGATGATATACGCAGGGATGTGATGATACATACACCAACCTCCATTGTCAAGGCCGTAGCACTTACTAAGGTCTATGAGGAAAGACAAATTGCCCAGAAAACCAGCCTAAACACTAAACCAACCAACTCAAACAACCCAAACACAAACACTAGAGCTCACTTCACTCCAAACAAAACCCAATTCTCTGACAAACCAAATAACCCCCCTGTTCTAAAAACCCCACCCACTAGACCCATGAACCTTAACCAGAAAAACCCAAACATTAGACGAATTTCCCCTGCTGAAATGCAATTGAGGAAAGAGAAAGGCCTTTGTTATTTTTGTGATGACAAATTCTCTTTTACTCATAAATGTCCCAACAAACACCTCATGTTAATCCAAACAGAAGACATAGAGCCTGAGGCCACCGAAGAACCACCACCAGTAGATATACCTACCTCAGCCATAACACAAGACTCACCAGAACATCATTTATCCCTCAATGCAATGAAAGGCTCAGGAGGTTTTGGCATTATCCGATTTCAGGGCAGAATTGGGTCAATGGCAGTCTCTATATTGCTAGATGGAGGTAGCACTGACAATTTTATACAGCCTAGAATTGTCCATTGTTTAAAGTTACCTGTGGAACCAGCTCCAAAGTGGCAAGTACTAGTGGGAAATGGCCAGAAAATGACAGCTGAAGGCATGGTAAAAGAACTGTCTCTGCATATTAATGGGCAGGAAATTACGGTTTCTGCATATCTATTACCTGTGGTAGGTGCTGATGTCATCTTGGGAGCACCTTGGCTTGCTTCATTAGGACCCCATGTGGCTGACTATGCGACAGCAATGATGAAATTTTACTTGAAGGGTAAATTTATTACATTACAAGGGGAACAAAACCAGAAACCTGAAGTGGCTCAGTTACATCTATTCAGAAGATTCCATCAAATGCAGGCAATTGTTGAATGCTTCACGTTGGAATTAATTGAGCCAAAGCATCCAACAGATAGGTGGTTGGACTTGCCTTCCAACATGGAACCTGATATGGTGATGTTATTACACACATATCAGGATGTGTTTCAAACACCTACTGGTTTACCTCCAACCAGGGACCAAAATCATGTAATTTCTTTGAAAGAAGGGTCACAACCAGTGAAGGTTAAACCCTATAGATATCCACATAGCCAAAAAGCAGAGATTGAAGAGATGGTGCAGGATATGTTGAGTCAAGGCATCATACAACCTAGCACTAGCCCATTTTCATCACCTATAGTGCTAGTCAAGAAAAAAGATGGTTCTTGGAGGTTTTGTACCGACTATAGAGCTCTTAATGCTATCACAGTCAAGGATAGTTTCCCAATGCCTACGGTTGATGAACTGATTGATGAACTTTATGGTGCTCAATACTTTTCTAAGTTAGATCTTAGAAGTGGATATCATCAGATTTTGGTCCAATCGGAAGATAGACACAAGACGGCATTTCGAACACACCACGGGCATTATGAATGGCTAGTAATGCCATTTGGTCTTACCAATGCGCCTGCGACTTTTCAAAGCTTGATGAATAAGGTTTTTCACCAATTGTTAAGGAAATGTGTCTTAGTTTTCTTTGACGACATTTTGGTATATAGCCCTACATGGAATTCACATCTCACACATCTTGAAACTGTGTTACAGTTACTGCAACAGCATGTGCTTTATGCAAAGCTGTCCAAGTGCTCTTTTGGGCTAGGAGAGGTGGAATATTTGGGACATATGGTCTCGGGCAAGGGCGTAGCAATGGAGAAAACCAAGGTCCAAGCTGTTTGTGACTGGCCTAGGCCAGGGAATTTAAAACAACTCAGGGGATTCTTGGGTCTTACGGGCTATTATAGGCGTTTTATCCGATCTTACGCTTCAATAGCATCTCCATTAACTAACTTACTGAAAAAAGAAGCTTTTGTTTGGACTGAGTATGCAGAAAAAGCTTTTCAGGAACTTAAATTAGCTGTCACTAGTGCTCCGGTTTTAGCTCTGCCTAACTTTGAAATGCCATTTGTACTCGAAACTGATGCATCCGGAACAGGCATAGGGGCTGTCTTAAGCCAAGCAGGCCATCCTATTGCTTATTTTTCCAAGAAATTGGCACCACGGATGCAGAAACAGTCTGCATATGTGAGAGAATTTCATGCCATTACAGCAGCTCTTGCCAAGTTTAGACTTTATTTACTAGGGCACCAATTTATTCTCAGAACGGATCAGAAGAGTTTGAGAAGTCTTTTAGATCAATCTCTACAAACGCCTGAACAACAAGCTTGGCTCCACAAGTTTATGGGCTATGACTTCAAGATAGAGTACAAACCTGGGAAAGACAATCAAGCTGCTGATGCTCTATCAAGATTGATGAACTTAGCTTGGTCTGAACCACAAGTGATCTTCGTACAACAGTTAAAGGCTGAAATTGCTCAGGATACTCAATTGCAAGCTACTATGAAGGAGTGTCAAGGGAGTGGGTCTGCAGGGCCCTATACTGTGAAAGATGGGTTGTTGTTGTGGAATGGCAGACTTGTCATACCGAAGCAGAGTCCATTGATTCAACAAATATTGCAGGAATTTCATTCTTCCCCAGTTGGAGGACACGCAGGTATTGTGAGGACGGTGGCAAGAATCACTCCTCAATTTTTCTGGAGCACATTGAGGAAAGATGTTAAGACATTTGTGGAGAATTGTTTGGTGTGTCAGCAAGCGAAAACTCTGAATACAGCCCCAGCTGGACTTTTGCAGCCATTACCGATTCCTGCTCAGGTATGGGACGATGTCTCCATGGATTTTATTACTGGACTGCCTGTATCTTTTGGCTTTACTGTAATTCTGGTGGTGGTCGATAGATTAACAAAATATGCTCACTTTATGGGTCTTAAGACTGATTATACAAGCAAATCAGTGGCAGAAATGTTCATGGCAAATGTTGTTAAGTTACATGGCATGCCTAAATCTATTGTGTCTGATAGAGATAAGGTGTTCACCAGCAAGTTTTGGCAGCATCTCTTTCAATTACAAGGCACAACCTTGGCTATGAGTTCAGCATATCACCCTCAGAGTGATGGACAGACAGAAGCAGTTAATAAGTGTGTGGAAATGTTTCTGAGATGTTTCACTACCAACAACCCCAAATCATGGTACAAGGCGTTGAATTGGGCCGAATATTGGTATAACTCCTCTTTTCACACGAGCATTGGTATGACTCCATTTAAGGCTTTATATGGCCGAGACCCTCCGATGGTAGTGAAGTACAGCCCTAGCTCAAATGAGCCACCAGAATTGCAAGAGCAGCTGATACTACGTGATAAGATTCTGGCAGACTTGAAATTTAATCTGCAGAGAGCTCAACAGAACATGAAATCACATGCTGATAAGAAGAGGACTGATGTTAATTATGAGCTGGGGGAGTTAGTGTTGGTGAAATTGCGACCTTACAGGCAGAACTCAGCAGCTTTGAGGAAGCATCAGAAGTTGGGAATGAGGTACTTCGGTCCTTTTCCTATAATTGCTAAGGTGGGACTGGTTGCATACAAATTGAAATTACCTGATGCAGCAAAGATACATAACACCTTTCATGTGTCTCAACTTAAGAAATTCAAAGGGGAAGCCACTGACCCTTACTTGCCATTACCACTTACAACAGTGGAGGAAGGTCCAATTATACAAGCTGAGAGCATTTTGCAGACAAGGACTGTTTTCAGAGGTAGCCAACAAGTCCCTCAAGTGCTGGTCAAATGGGAAGGCATTCCAAGTACTGAGGCAACATGGGAAGACAGAGCTGATGTTGTGAACAACTTTCCTAATCTCAACCTTGAGGACAAGGTTGTTTTTAAAGGGGATGGTAATGTTATGAGTGAGAATACTATAGAAGGAAAAGATGCTGCTGAGTCAGAGAACGTGGGGAGCACGCGGCAGGAAAGGGAGTGGACCGGAAATGCTGATGTGAGACGCAGCAGCAGGAGCAAACGGGACCACCCCATGTGGGGTAAATTTGTGAAGCACTAGTCTATATGTAAAGGGTAATTGGGTAGAGGGAATTTTTATGCTGTTAGTGAGTACTTGATTTCTCTTTTCTCTCTCTCTACTCTGTACCAGCATCACCCTATTTGCATTTTACTCATGAGCTGTACCTCAAGCTTCTGAATTAGCTTTCCATTTCCATTAATAATACAAACTCATTCCACGATTTCATTTCTAGTACCGTTACATTGTCCATTCAAGTCACTGAACTAATTGATGGAGTTTTTATAGGTTGCTCCATGAATCACTCTATTGGTGATGGGACTTTTTATTGGAATTTTTTCAATACATGGTCTGAGATCTTTCAAGCTCAATCTCCAGGTCAAGGTAATCAACATGAGTACATTGATGTTCCTATTTCACAACATCCTATCCACAAACGATGGTCTTCCCTTCAAGCATCATGATGACTTTATTTACAGATTTGAAGCTCCTAAATTGAGAGAGAGGATCTTTCATTTTTCACCAGAGTCGATTGCAAAATTGAAAGAAAAGGCAAACAAAGAGTCTAACACAACGGAAATCTCTTCCTTTCAATCATTGTCAGCACTTGTTTGGAGATCTATAACACGTGCACGCCGCCAATCACGTGATGAGAGAACTACTTGCAAGTTAGCCATGAACACACGATCAAGAATGGAACCACCTTTGCCAAAGGAATACTTTGGAAATTCAGTTAACGTTGTGAGTGCAGAAATGAGGGCAGGCGAATTGGTTGAGAAGGATTTGGGATGGGCAGCATGGAAACTTCATTTGAGTGTTATAAACTTTAACGATGGAATTTTGCGGCGGGGTTTGGAAGAGTGGTTAAAGTCTCCTTTCGTCGTTCGAGCGGATCTACTCTTTGACCCCAGTACTGTAATGATGGGTAGCTCACCGAGGTTCAATATGTATGGTAATGAATTTGGAATGGGGAAAGCGGTTGCGGTTAGAAGTGGGTATGCTAATAAATTTGATGGAAAAGTGACATCGTATCCAGGCCAAGAAGGAAGGGGGAGCGTAGATTTGGAAATATGTCTTTTGCCAGATAATATGATGGCGCTCCAATTGGACCAGGAGTTCATGGATGCAGTTTCAAATGCTCTATACTAGTTCATTCATTTATTCTCTACTTCTTACAATAGCCTAAGTTTGTTTTTCAATACGGTTTAAGAGAAAAAATATTTGATTTTCGTTTCAGTGTGATGCTGAGCAATGATGTATTTTGGGTTACTTATTAGAAAAATAATATCACACTTTTGGTATTTTAGTATTTTTTAAATATTTTTTAGTTATTAAAAATACCTAATTAACTTAAATAATATTCAAATTAAAATAATAATTGGAAAATATAACTACCAAAATGAGTTTGAATATTTGTATACATAGTTACATACTTTTTTTTGGTGTGAAATTACCAAAATAGTATTAGTAAAAATTATATTTTACAAAAATTAAAATAAGTAACAAACAATAAATTAGCGATTCTTTATTTTCTGGAATCATTAGTAATTCAATAGGTCCATTGTTTGAAACAATCAATTTTATGGTACTCAAAAAGAAATTAATGTCACCAAAAAGGCCCATTGTTTTGTCAAAAAAAAAAGGTCCATTATGCCAAACCCTAAAAACATATGATTCCTTCTTATCTTCTACTTGTTAGTTTCATGCGCCGCAACCAACACCCACTATCTCTTGCTATCAGAAAAACACTCACTATCTCCTCCTTCAGGTTCATGCGCCTTCATTATTCTTACTTTTCTCTCCTTTTTATCTTCTCTACAAAAGAAAGTTGCACCAACAAACACAAGAGTGTTGTGGAAAGTTGCCACAAACAGAAAAAAACGCTGACAGGAGCCAAAACAGGGGCGAACCAGAGTGCAAAACACAAGGGTAAAGTTGGAAAATTTTGTTTTCAGTGTATAAAGTCGATTTTACAAGAAGCAGAAGCTACAAATAGCTGCTTCTGCTAGAATCGATTTTAGAAGCAAGAATCAATTTTCAAATGAACAGCCAAACATGTTTTTAAAGTCCGAAATCACGAAAGCTACTCCTAAAAGCACTTCTAGGGCCCTCCACCACCAAACCAAACAGGCACTTAGACATACGATACGTCCATAGTAGGCTACCCAAAAAAAATACTATAGCCCATCGGTAATGGGAGAATAAGAAAACAAAGAATAAGACTAGATTGCATCTGGGCATGCAAATGCAACCACTCAATGCATAATGCATTTGTCTTTTTACTCTTTTGATGGTTTATTTTCATGTCAATTTCCTTGACTATGACTTTTGTTACTTTATTTAGGTGGCAGTGGAACTGGGTCTTGGGTTTGGTGCATGAATATGCAACATCACTCACATTTAGCATCATTTATAATTTCACAGTCAGTAATCATCTCAAAGGAAAAGAAATAAACTCTCTCCAAAATATTGATCTGAATTGGGTGGAAGATGGGTCTACAATACGTTTCTGAAAGTTTCATCAAGCCACAGCTTCCCATCGAAAACTCCAACCAATTTTGCTATCTAACACCTATGGATATTTGCATGTTATCTGTACACTATATCCAGAAAGGTCTTCTTTTCAAGAAACCCACACCACTTGCTAATCAACAAGACTTCATGGATAATCTGTTAAACAACCTCAAACACTCCCTTTCCCACTCCCTTGTTCATTTCTATCCCCTCGCCGGTCGTCTTGTCACCCAGAAAACCCAAGATCCTCCCTCTTATTCTATTTTTGTTGACTGCAAAAACAGTTCCGGAGCCAGATTCATCCATGCAACTCTAGATATGTCTATATCTGATATCCTCTCCCCACTTGATGTCTCACCTATTGTTCAATCATTTTTTGATCATCATAAAGCAGTCAACCATGATGGCCACACCATGCCTTTGTTGTCTATTCAAGTCACTGAACTAGTAGATGGTGTTTTCATAGGTTGTTCCATAAATCATTGTATTGCTGATGGGACTTCTTATTGGGATTTCTTTAATACATGGTCTGAAATCTTTCAAGCTCAATCTCAAGGTCAAGGCAAGCAACATGATGAGTACATTGATGTTCCAATTTCACATATTCCAAACCACAATCGATGGTTTCCAGAAGGTGTTGGTCCACTAATAAATCTTCCCTTCAAACATCATGATGATTTTATTTATAGATTTGAAGCTCCCAAGTTGAAAGAAAGGATCTTCCACTTTTCAGCAGATTCTATTGCAAAACTTAAACAAAAAGCCAACAGAGAGTCTAACACAACGAAGATCTCTTCGTTTCAATCGTTGTCGGCACTCATTTGGAGATCTATAGCACGTGCGCGCCGCCGACCACTTGATGAGAGAACTACTTGCAAATTGGCAATGAACACTCGATCAAGAATGGAACCACCTTTGCCAAAGGAATACTTTGGAAATTCGATTAGTGCTGTTAGTTCAGACACGACAACAGGGGAATTGCTTGAGAAAGATCTTGGATGGGCAGCATGGAAACTTCATCTAAGTGTTGTAAACTATAACGATGAAGTTGTACGACGGGGTGTGGAAGAGTGGTTAAAGTCTCCTTTTGTATATCGAATGGATATGTTCTTTGATCCATGTACTGTGATGATGGGTAGTTCACCCAGGTTTAATATGTATGGAAATGAATTTGGAATGGGGAAAGCAGTGGCAGTTAGAAGTGGGTATGCTAATAAATTTGATGGAAAGGTGACATCGTATCCTGGCCAAGAAGGAGGGGGAAGCGTTGATTTGGAAATATGTCTATTACCAGATAACATGGAGGCATTAGAATCAGATCAGGAGTTTATGAATGCAGTTTCAGTGTTCAATCCTCTATGCTAGTTCCTTCAAGTTCGAGTACAAACCAATTCCTCCAAGTGGGTTGGTTTTGATAACAGGTTTATGATCTATATAACCCGCAAATTCCACAATTTAAAAGAAATTATGATATTTTTTATTTAAGTAATGTATGTTGAGACTTTTATGTTTGATTCAGAAGTGTTTCAATTTAGTTCAAATGAGTTGACCAAAAAATTTAGTTCAAGTGATTAAATTTTAAATTGTAGAATTTAGCTTAAGTGTATAAAATTCTAAAATTATGGCTTATGATCCGACCCGAATCAACCCGCTCATCACCGGATTGGTTTGGTTCATGTTTGATATTGTGATACAATAAATACGTATTTTTAAGCCAACTCAAACCGATCAAATTTAATTGGACCAGATAACTGGTTTGGCCAACAAGACTACCCAATCCGTGAACGCTCCTAGAACACTGATCAACCTTAAAAGACAAACTTGATGGAGATCTACTTTTTTTTTGGTCAAAGGAAATCTTCTTTTAAGATAATAAAAGACCTAATAATAGACATAATGGGTTGGGCCATATCAGTAATTATGGGTCCCAAAATAGTAGTAATAAGACATGAATACGTCCGATCACACAGCCATGCATTCAATGCATTTATGTTTTCAGATAACTCTTTGTTATTTTCCGGTTCCATCTTTTAGCTAGCCGGCGGTGGACTGTGTCTGAGTGCATGCGTGAGATGCATGCAATAGCACTCACATTTTATTTTATTAATTTTAATTAATAGCATCATCTCAAAGGAAAGGAAATAAGCTCTGTGCACAGCACAAATCTGAATTAGGGGACTCACTATCTCTCAGGAAGATGAGTATACAATTTGTTTCCGAATGCTTCATCAAGCCACATCTCCCCATCGAAGAGTCTAACAAATTTTGCTATCTAGCACCTACAGACATTTGCATGTTGTCCATATACTATATCCAAAAAGGTCTTCTTTACAAGAAGCCTAATCAACAAGGTTTCATCGATACTCTTTTACACAACCTCAAACACTCTCTTTCTCTTTCTCTTGCCCTTGTCCATTTCTATCCCCTTGCCGGTCGTCTTGTCACTCAGCAAACTCAAGACCCTCCCTCATATTATGTTTTCGTCGACTGCATGAACAGTTCTGGGGCCAGATTCATGTATGCAACTCTAGATATGACCATATCTGATATCCTCTCCCCACATGATGTCCCACCTATTGTTCAATCATTATTTGACCACCACAAAGCAGTCAACCATGATGGCCACACCATGTCTTTGTTGTCCATTCAAGTAACTGAACTAGTAGATGGTGTTTTCATTGGTTGTTCCATGAACCATTGTATTGCTGATGGGACTTGTTACTGGGATTTCTTCAATACAAGCTCAAGCTCAAAACCATAAACATGAGTACATGGATGTTCCCATTTCACAACATCCAATCCACAATCGATGGTTTCCAGTAGGTGTTAGCCCACTGATCAATCTTCCCTTCAAGCATCACAATGAGTTTATTAAAAGATTTGAAGCTCCCAAGTTGAGAGAGAGGATATTTAATTTTTCAGCAGTGTCAATTGCAAAATTGAAAGCATAAGCAAACAAAGAGTCTAATTAACACAATGAAAATATCATCGTTTCAATCCTTATCGGCACTTGTTTGGAGATATAACACGTGCGCGCCGCCAATCACGTGATGAGAGAACTACTTGCAAGTTAGCCATAAACAATCGACCAAGAATGGAACCGCCTCTGCCTAAGGAATACTTTGGAAATTCTATTAACGCTGTTAGTTCAGAAACGACAGCAGAGGAATTGCTTGAGAATGATTTAGGATGGGCAGCATGGAAGATTCATCTGAGTGTTGTAAACTATAACGATGGAGTGGTGCGGCAAGGTGTGGAAGAGTGGTTAAAGTCCCCGTTCATCTATCTAATGGATTTGTTCATTGACCCAGGTACTATGATGATGGGTAGCTCACCAAGGTTCAATATGTATGGTAATGAATTTGGAATGGGGAAAGCAGTGGCAGTTAGAAGTGGGTATGCCCACAAATTTGATGGAAGTGTGTATGTAATTCAAGGTAGTCGATCTAGTAACTCCGGACTCATATATAAGCAACAAATAACTTTTTCAATCAATCCAAAAAGTTGTTTGTTGCTTATATATAAGTCTAGAGGTAGTAATAAAGAGTTAGATAGTTAACATTCTGCTAACTGTTTAGTTAAACACTCTGTTTAACAATTAGCTTGTAATGTTGTTGTATAAAGATATTTCAAGCGATGAATAAACTTAGTTTTGCTCATTCCTTTCACATAGCTTGTTAGCTATTCTATACTTGATTCTCTTGAGCCCATCAGAATTGCAAAAGATAAAGTTTTTTTTACTCATATAAAAAATGTTAGTGTATTTATTAAATTACCTAGAGTTTATCTAAAACTCGAGTCTTAAGTAAAAAATCCTTTATAATGAAAGGACATCTTTAACTTTACAAGTTGATTTTATATACTATAGATGACTAAACTCAATTACTACTAATTAAGTTGAACATATTTTTTTGGTCAAGACCAAGGTATCCACCGCCGAACGTAGTGACTAATCCCCTCATTGGATTTGAGGCACCTCGAAGGGTGGAACAGCTAGTTAAGTTGAACATATTGATTGGGATGCCCATGACTCTGGAATATTTTACTGCTTACAGTTTTATTTTATCATTTGATTCAATAGGTTCTCTTCCTAAATGATGACTTCATAGTTTTCATAAGGCTAAAATACAACTTTAGTACTTTATCTTTCACTCATTTTTTTAACGTCCTTTATCTTTTAAAAATATTTTTTACGTCCTTTATTTTCTTAAAGTTAATTAAGATGGTCCTTCCGTTAAGTGACCGTTAATTAGGGCTTATATGAACAGTGACGTGTATAAAATAGCCACATAAGCAGTAGACTATGTTATTAAACTATTAAATATTTTTTCGTTTACGTTCTTTATCTTTTTTACGATACTCGGTTACGTCCTTTATCTTTTATAAAATTTTGGTTTACCTCATTTATCTTTTTACGATTAATTAAAACGGTCATTCCTGTAAGTGGTTGCTAATTATGTTTTCTATTTTTTTTTGTTTTCATCCTTTATCCTTTTAAAAATATTTATTTACATCTTATATCTTTTCTAAAATGTTTGTTTAAGTACTTTATCTTTTACGAGAGACAAAGCCATGTGTAGTCTCCCATGCTTGAGCCGCCCTGATATTTTATGGTTTTGCAAGCTTCCCATATTTTATGGTTTTGGTTTATGTGGAGCTACAATTCTATCCTTTAAAGCTTAAAGTACGTATGGATAAAAAATACTTATATTTAAAGGTGAAGAAAACCTCCCCATATTATAAAAAAATACTTACAAAAAAGTCTACTTAGTAATATTTAGTAAGTCAATATTTTTCTTTTAAATCCCAACATTGAAACATAACCTTTTGTTGGAATAAATATTATTTATGCTTCTCTTTTCAAATATTTAGTTCACTTTTGAGTTCTATCGGAAAAACATTACATGTTGTTGGTATGGAAACATTACCCCGTTGACGAAATAATTATTTTTTATATTTTGTCTTTATAATGACTTTGTCCAAGCAAGAGCCTTCATCAAAACAATCACAGGAACATGAGCCAAGAGCTTGTCCAAGCCAAATCCTTCAGACATGCACCACCGCTGAGCAAGAATCGAGGCACCACATAGGAGAAGCAAAAGATCCACGAAGTTGGTGTAGGGGGAGACGGAAAGTCCAGACTTTCCCCGTATTAGAAGGCCAACTAGCCCCGAGAGCAAGACATCTGATTCTGGTTGCCGGTGAAAATAGGGTGGGAACTGTTTGAGGGGAGGAAACAATTGGCAGCTCAGGCTTATCAGAGAGGCAATGGAGGGATGGAAGCGACTCTGAAGAAACCGTGAGAAGAGTTGAGAGCTATATTAGAGAAGCAAGAAACAAAAACTTTAGGGAAGAAGATAAAGGGGGTCAGGAGGACCCAGGGGTTCTAGGGGAGGGCGAGAGGGGAACGATTCAGTGGCAGAGAACTGTGATGGATGAAGAGCGATTTGCAGACAGAGGCGTGACGACACAGTTGGATCGACGACGAAACAGAGCAGGACCAACAGTGGTGATCTCTCTTGCGAGCTTCATTGGAGAGGAGGTGTTGTGCTAGAGTAGCGTCGTAGACCTTAGATGGCAACAGGGAGCCCTGGAGTGTCAAGGAGCGCCATCGCGCACAGACCCCTTGCAATGAAGGGAACGAAACCCTAACTCTATATACCGTAAAGAGTTTATGATATAGTAATGTTTACATGAATAATGTATAGTAATGACATACATAATTTTACAATATATTCAAATCAATATTTTGAAGACCATATCGGACATCGAACCAGTTATACATTCGGATCAAGGTTCAATCGCTTTGAATCGTTCAAACCTGAAAGAAACGGGGTCGAACCGCTCAAATAACTCAATCAAATACAGTGTCGAGTCATGGTTAAACCGGTTGAATTGTTTGGTTAATTTGTTCGATTTTCAAAACATTGTTTAAAATATTGAATAAGGCTTGCATAGTTGGTATGCTTGCACGAAATTACCGTAAATTATAAGGCTTGACAAGCATAACTACATTAATAGTTCTTGCACATAATTAAAAGGTTGTAGCACATTTTAGAGAAACAAAACAATTAAATGTTGTACCGTAATTTTTTTTGTCAAATAGGTATACAGTAAATAGCCAAAAAAACTAGTAAATACTATAATGTAATTACTTAAAAAAAACCATGTCGTAGATAGCTATTTACGGTATACAGTTGTAAAAAAATTGTGTACCTTAAATTAGCTATTAGCGATACGTAATTTTTAAAAGTGTATAACGTATGTTGTCAAAAAAAAAGTAACGTAAATTGGTAAATTAATGGTGCACATGTTTTACGTTGTTTACCGTGTTGTAACTATTTACGGTATGCATATTTTAAAGCTATATACGTTAAATAGCTAATTCAAACGCTAAGGACTACAGAAATCCATAACTTTTAAAATAATTTGTTAGGAGTATTTTGGTTTTTTTCTATGTTGGGTGGTGTATCTCAAATATTAGGAGGTGCGTTTAATAATGGCCACAGTTAACTGTACTTTTTTGGTCATCTCCATAGTTAACTGTCTGTCGAAAACCCCTTGGGCCTTCAACAAAAACAACCTTCAGCCTTTTAAAACTGGACTTGGCTTCGACTATTAATATTAGGGTTTTTTCTTTTGTACCCCCGCCCATTTGACACTATACCCCCCCATGTAACACCCCTCTTTTACTATTACAACTAAATAGACAATTATCAGAGTCACCTCGAAGGGCGCTACATTTTTCACCATTTTAAAAAAAAAAACACCATTTATTCCAAAAAAAATCTCCAAAATAATTTATATAAAAGAAATCACCAAGCAGCGGAAATATTAACCAGTTTAAACATCTCCAGAATTAACAATTAAAGACATCTCCAAAATTAATTAAAACAATTTCCAATAACTAAAATAATAGTTCAAAACGATAACTAACGACTCCCCGGTGCTACATATCAGAGCTGACACAGACCCAAACGAGAGAGGAAGCAAAACCTAGCAATTCCTCCACGAGCACTAGCGATCACCTGCAGCGTTGCCGCATGAGAGCAACATTCCAAGCAGAAGGGGTGAGTCTAACAGAGGTAATAAGCAGATGATAAAAATATGCTAGCATCAGGTAACTACAGCAACACAATACAATTACACCATATCACAGCACCAGATACCAAAGGAAAAGTCCATTTGACAGTGAACCACCAAAATTATAACATTCATAGACAATGGGATGATATGCAACCCCTCCAGTGGGCATATGCATGCGGTACCGATCACCAAAATGAGCCACGACGGGCATATCACCAACAAACACCAGAGGCAGAGCCTATATCACCAAAACATGCATATGACAATGCGACACCATGATTATGCACCAACTCACCATAACAAGTATTTAAAATAAATACTATATCACCATAATCAAAACAAATGATTTCACCAAAAATAGCACCAAGTTGTAGCATCACAGCTACCACTAAACTCTCCTGAGCATACCAGCACCGCACCTGAAATATTAACACCAGACGGCTCCACAACGCGGACATAACGCACGCACACCACGCACAAGACTGGCGCACAGCGCCTAGGCACATCGCACCTACTTCAGCGAATTAATTAAAATAGCAAACGACATCGGATTTCAACAAATAAATACTTGTTGGAAAGCCCTATGGGTCTGGTTATCATCCCTAAGTTCAGTTTTTGAAGGAGAGTGTCCAATAGGTACAGTTTTCGAAAAGCACACAGGCTAGTTGCAAAAGAGGACAGTTTCTGTCCTTCAAATTCAAGCAATTCCAAAGTGACCAAAACTCAATCAAATTGCATGAAACTTGTGCATAAACTGGGGCAAATTTTGTCTAGTTTTCAAAGAAATTGGACTCGTTCGAAAAGGAGTTCTTTTGAAAACGTGGTAACCAAAACACTGACCCTGTGTCCAGATTGTTTCCAGAATCTTACTCTAACTTGTGGAATTCATATCTCGAGCTACACAACTCTAAACGCACCCAAACCAGTGCCAAATTAACAAGCATTAAGTCTATTTTCCAGAAAAATAAACCACATAATTTTTCGGTCAATACAACGTTCCCAGTCACCGAAATACCGAATCTATACCCAAATCGTTTCCAGAATTTTAACCTAACTTGTATCGCCTATAACTCGAGCTATACAACTCCGAATTTAACGAAACCAGTGCCAAAACGACCGGCGTTAAGTCTATTTTCAAAAACAATCAACCTCATAATTTTTGGATCAACCAAACAGCGCCAGTTTTAGAAAAACCGAACCTGTGTCCAGAATCGCTAAATTGCCAAACGCCAAACCCTAACGGCAACGACACCGCAACCACCACAACAAAAACGACAATTCGACAACGCGACAACAACAATCAACCACGCACAGCAACAACAAAAACACGAACAATAACAACACCATCATCGTGATACAACAATCACGCAACAACAAATAACGAAACAAATCACAATAACGTGCAATAATCATCAAAGCACCAATCTCAACGAAAACACGATATGCAACAACACGAACAATTCAACAAAACCCTAGACTACCCACACATAATTATCATCAACCCATTATCAAGGTTAAGCCCACCCTTACCTCGAATAACGTAAGCTCCGGAACACGACGAACGAGACACGAACAAAACCACAGCAACACGAACGATCCCCTTTTGAAATTCTTCGCGAAACCCTCCTCTTCTCTCTCTCTTTGCGCCGCGTGCTCTCTCTCTCACTCTCACTTTCGTTTTTCTTTTGCTTGCTGCGAATGAGGGTTTGGCTTAAACCCCCAGGGTTTAAGTTGAGGGCTCAGTAAACACTGGGCTCTCTACGTCACCACCTCATTTACTCGTTTCACCTCCTACGCATATAAAATATTAACCTTTTAATTTATCTATATCCCGCCTCCAAATTATTTTAATAATTCAATCAACTATTTTAATTAAATTATTTCCGGGGTGTTACAACCCTCCCCCACTTAGAATCTTTCGTCCTCGAAAACATACCTGATTCAAACAGCTTCGGATAGGACTCTCGCATCTTGCTCTCCAACTCCCATGTCATGCTTTCACCAGCAGCTCCTAACCAGACCACTTTCACCAGGTTTATCTCTTTGCCACGTAAAGTCTTCACTTCACGATCTTCAATTCGCACAGGCATTGTCTCCACAGTGAGATTATCCCGCACATGCACATCATCCATCGGAATCACATGGGACGGATCCGAAATATACTTCCGAAGTTGCGACACATGAAATACATCGTGCAAATTCGAAAGATTAGGCGGCAAGGCCACCCTATAAGCAACATTACCAATTCTCTCAGTGATCTGATACGGTCCAATGAAACGAGGAGTCAACTTCTTTGTCTTCAATGCACGCCCAACACCAGCCATAGGCGTGACTCTCAAAAACACATGATCACCAGCTTGGAATTCTAAATCCTTCCTTCTCTTATCATGATAGCTCTTCTGTCTACTCTGCGACGCTTTCATTTTCTCACGGATCAATTTCACCTTTTCAGTAGTCTCTCGAACAACCTCGGGTCCAAGAACAATACTCTCCCCAGATTCATGCCAACACAACGGAGTCCTACATCTCCGACCATACAATGCCTCGAACGGTGCCATCCCGATGCTAGAATGGTAACTATGGTTGTAAGTAAACTCGATCAACGGAAGGTGAGTATCCCACGCACCTCCCTGCTCAAGAACACAAGATCTCAACAAGTCTTCCAACGACTGAATGGTCCTCTCTGTCTGCCCATCAGTTTGAGGATGATAAGCTGAACTCAACCTCAATTTAGAACCCAACGCTTCTTGCAAACTCGTCCAGAAATCAGAAGTGAACCTAGGATCTCTGTCAGACACAATGCACAAAGGAACACCATGCAACTTCACAATCACCTGAATATAAATCTCTGCCAATCTCGACACCGGATACGTGATATTGATAGGAATAAAATGAGCAGACTTCGTCAATCTATCCACAATCACCCAAATCGAATCGTGCCCCCTCACAGTATTAGGTAACCCTATCACGAAATCCATAGAAATACTATCCCACTTCCATTCCGGAATCTCCAACGGTTGCATCAACCCAGCAGGCTTCTGATGCTCAACCTTCGATTTCTGACAAGTCAAGCAGGAATACACAAACTGCGCCACATCACGCTTCATACCAGGCCACCAAAACATCTTCTTCAGATCCTGATACATCTTTGTAGCTCCCGGATGGATACTCAACTTACCCCTATGACCTTCTTCTAAAATTGCTCTTTTCATCTCCTCATCATCAGGAATGCAGATTCTTCCACGGTACTTCAATACATTCTGCGCATCCAACTCAAAGTCTTTATTCTCGGATTGATCAATCCCAACCATCAGGTTA
Organism: Astragalus glycyphyllos; assembly: GCA_963573325.1. Classification (NCBI taxonomy): domain Eukaryota; kingdom Viridiplantae; phylum Streptophyta; class Magnoliopsida; order Fabales; family Fabaceae; genus Astragalus; species Astragalus glycyphyllos. Next base: position 87,745,506 of record OY754307.1, on the reverse strand, counting down.
ACTAATTTAACATCTAACTTCTGAGCTTCTCGAATGCTAGCCATGAATTCATTATCAATCTTCAACATCCCCAATCTGACACTCTGAGGCGTCACTTCACAAACCAAACTCATATCCCTGAACTGCTCAATTAATTCGAGTTCTCTAACCATCATTGCTGACATATGCAACGTCTTTCGACTTAAAGCGTCAGCTACCACATTAGCCTTTCCCGGATGATAGTTCAAGCTAAAGTCATAATCTTTCAGCAACTCCAACCATCTGCGCTATCTCATATTCAACTCTTTCTGATCAAACAGATACTGCAAACCCTTATGATCACTGAACACCTCAAACCTCGAACCATACAGATAATGTCTCCAAATTTTCAACGCGAACACAACTGCAGCAAGTTCTAAATCATGGGTAGGGTAGTTCTTCTCATGAGTCCTCAACTGTCTCGATGCATAGGCAACTACCTTACCATTCTGCATAAGCACACCTCCCAACCCCATCTTGGAAGCATCACAATACACCACAAACGACTCTTCCGGATTAGGCAACGTCAGAACAGGAGACGTCGTCAACCTCTTCTTCAATTCTTTGAAGCTCTCTTCACAACAGTCATCCCAGATGAAAGCTTTACCCTTGCAAGTCAACTGAGTCAACGGAAGTGCCAACTTCGAAAATCCTTCTATAAACCTCCTATAGTAACCTGCCAGACCCAGAAAACTTCTAATCTCAGTAACTGACTTCGGAGACTCCCATTGTAACACGGCATCAACCTTAGACGGATCCACGGCAATTCCATTCCCCGAAATAACATGACCCAGAAAGCTAACCTCTTTCAACCAAAACTCACACTTAGACAGCTTCGCATATAATTTCCTGTCCCTCAGAATTTCCAATACCATTCTCAGATGTTCTGCATGCTCCTCTTCTGACTTAGAATAAATTAGGATGTCGTCAATGAATACCACCACAAACCGATCCAGATACTCACGAAAGATACGATTCATGTACTCCATGAACACTCCCGGCGCATTAGTCACACCGAAAGGCATCACGGAATACTCATAATGCCCATAACGGGTTCTGAAAGCTGTCTTCTGAATGTCTTCGTCTTTCACCTTGATCTGATGATAACCCGATCTCAAATCTATTTTACTGAACACCTGAGCACCCACCAACTGATCCATTAAGTCATCAATCCTCGGAAGCGGATACTTGTTCTTAATAGTCACCTTATTCAGCTGCCGATAGTCTACGCACAACCTCATACTACCATCTTTCTTTTTCACCAACAACACTGGAGCTCCCCACGGCGACACACTTGGCCTCACAAATTTCTTTTCAAGCAGATCCTCGAGTTGCTTCTTCAGTTCTGACAATTTAGATGCAGACATTCTATACGGTGCCATAGACACAGGTTTAGTATCAGGTACCAGATCAATAGCAAACTCAACCTCTCTCTCTGGTGGTACATCCGGAATCTCGTCGGGAAAAACCTCAGAAAACTCTCGCACCACCTGCAACTCATCAACCTTCGCTTGGCTCTCAGCAGACAATGACGCCATTAATGAAAACAACTGGACGTCTTCCCTCATTACCCTATGCAACTGACCAGCAGACAACAAACCAGACTCTTCCTCTTCAGGAGAAAAGAAACTCACAGACCTTTCATGACAGTTGATATGAACATGGTTATCAACTAACCAGTCCATACCTAGAATAACATCCATTCCGCTCAGCGGCAAACAAATCAAGTCAACGAGAAAATCATTACCGAATATCGATAAAGGGCATTTAGCACAAACAACCGAGGTAGTCACCGAACCCTTAGCCGGAGTATCGATAACCATCTCCCTCAACATAGAAGATAAAACAAGATCTAATTTCTCAACACATGCAGTAGCAATAAAACAATGGGTAGCACCAGTATCAATAATAGCAATAAGAGGAGAATTATTAATATAGCATGTACCTCTGATCTCATTCACTGCATCTGACCCCGCCAGAGCGAACACCTTCCCAACAGACCTTTCTTTCTTCGGTTTAGGACACTGAGTGCTGATATGACCACCCTCACCACAGTTGTAGCATAACACATCCTTTCGATCACAGCTAGACGCCATATGACCCTCTTTACCACACTTGTAGCACTTCTTCACATCACTTGGACAGTCAGGACGCTTATGACCGGGTTTACCACACTTGTAACATACCACACTAGCAGCAGCATCTCCCCCACTAGGTCTCTTACCCACAGCAGTTCTCTGATTGCCCTTACCAGCTGGAACCTCATACGGCTTCCCACGACTCGAGAAATTCTTCTGCCTATCCCTCATGACTCTAGAATGAGCATTACTGTCTTCCTCGAAGATTCTGCAGCTGTCAATCAACTCCGAGAACACCCGAATTTTCTGATACCCTATCGCCTTCTTGATATCAGCCCGCAACCCATTTTCAAACTTGATGCATTTGGAGAATTCAGCACCAGCCTCACCATAATGCGGATAGAACTTCGCCAATTCAATGAACTTGGCAGCATACTCAGTCACCGACATATTACCCTGCTTCAGCTCCAGAAACTCAATCTCTTTCTTCCCACGGACATCTTCAGGATAATACTTTCTCAGAAATTCTCTGCTGAACACAGCCCAAGTGACCTCTTCATTCACAGTCGCCAACCTCTGCCTCACCTCCAACCACCAGTCATCAGCCTCCTCTGCCAGCATATGAGTACCATACCTGACTTTCTGCGCCTCAGAGCAATCCATAACACGAAAGATTCTCTCCATCTCTTTCAGCCACGCCAAAGCACCATCAGGGTTATACTTGCCCTTAAAGGTAGGAGGATTCTCCCTCTGAAACGTAGCCAAACTGCGCGACCCAGCATCACCAGCAGCACCTGGGTTATTCTCCACAGCTTGAGCCACAGCCTGCAAAGCAGCAGCGAGTGCAGCATCCTTCCGTCCTGCCATCTCAACCTAACACTGCAACAGAAACTATAATCAAAAACGAGTAACAATTACTCAAGTGTTACTCGACTCGACGACTCGACAACTTGGCCGGACAGACCGAACTGCTCTGATACCACTAATGTAACACCCCTCTTTTACTATTACAACTAAATAGACAATTATCAGAGTCACCTCGAAGGGCGCTACATTTTTCACCATTTTTTAAAAAAAAAACACCATTTATTCCAAAAAAAAATCTCCAAAATAATTTATATAAAAGAAATCACCAAGCAGCGGAAATATTAACCAGTTTAAACATCTCCAGAATTAACAATTAAAGACATCTCCAAAATTAATTAAAACAATTTCCAATAACTAAAATAATAGTTCAAAACGATAACTAACGACTCCCCGGTGCTACATATCAGAGCTGACACAGACCCAAACGAGAGAGGAAGCAAAACCTAGCAATTCCTCCACGAGCACTAGCGATCACCTGCAGCGTTGCCGCATGAGAGCAACATTCCAAGCAGAAGGGGTGAGTCTAACAGAGGTAATAAGCAGATGATAAAAATATGCTAGCATCAGGTAACTACAGCAACACAATACAATTACACCATATCACAGCACCAGATACCAAAGGAAAAGTCCATTTGACAGTGAACCACCAAAATTATAACATTCATAGACAATGGGATGATATGCAACCCCTCCAGTGGGCATATGCATGCGGTACCGATCACCAAAATGAGCCACGACGGGCATATCACCAACAAACACCAGAGGCAGAGCCTATATCACCAAAACATGCATATGACAATGCGACACCATGATTATGCACCAACTCACCATAACAAGTATTTAAAATAAATACTATATCACCATAATCAAAACAAATGATTTCACCAAAAATAGCACCAAGTTGTAGCATCACAGCTACCACTAAACTCTCCTGAGCATACCAGCACCGCACCTGAAATATTAACACCAGACGGCTCCACAACGCGGACATAACGCACGCACACCACGCACAAGACTGGCGCACAGCGCCTAGGCACATCGCACCTACTTCAGCGAATTAATTAAAATAGCAAACGACATCGGATTTCAACAAATAAATACTTGTTGGAAAGCCCTATGGGTCTGGTTATCATCCCTAAGTTCAGTTTTTGAAGGAGAGTGTCCAATAGGTACAGTTTTCGAAAAGCACACAGGCTAGTTGCAAAAGAGGACAGTTTCTGTCCTTCAAATTCAAGCAATTCCAAAGTGACCAAAACTCAATCAAATTGCATGAAACTTGTGCATAAACTGGGGCAAATTTTGTCTAGTTTTCAAAGAAATTGGACTCGTTCGAAAAGGAGTTCTTTTGAAAACGTGGTAACCAAAACACTGACCCTGTGTCCAGATTGTTTCCAGAATCTTACTCTAACTTGTGGAATTCATATCTCGAGCTACACAACTCTAAACGCACCCAAACCAGTGCCAAATTAACAAGCATTAAGTCTATTTTCCAGAAAAATAAACCACATAATTTTTCGGTCAATACAACGTTCCCAGTCACCGAAATACCGAATTTATACCCAAATCGTTTCCAGAATTTTAACCTAACTTGTATCGCCTATAACTCGAGCTATACAACTCCGAATTTAACGAAACCAGTGCCAAAACGACCGGCGTTAAGTCTATTTTCAAAAAAAATCAACCTCATAATTTTTGGATCAACCAAACAGCGCCAGTTTTAGAAAAACCGAACCTGTGTCCAGAATCGCTAAATTGCCAAACGCCAAACCCTAACGGCAACGACACCGCAACCACCACAACAAAAACGACAATTCGACAACGCGACAACAACAATCAACCACGCACAGCAACAACAAAAACACGAACAATAACAACACCATCATCGTGATACAACAATCACGCAACAACAAATAACGAAACAAATCACAATAACGTGCAATAATCATCAAAGCACCAATCTCAACGAAAACACGATATGCAACAACACGAACAATTCAACAAAACCCTAGACTACCCACACATAATTATCATCAACCCATTATCAAGGTTAAGCCCACCCTTACCTCGAATAACGTAAGCTCCGGAACACGACGAACGAGACACGAACAAAACCACAGCAACACGAACGATCCCCTTTTGAAATTCTTCGCGAAACCCTCATCTTCTCTCTCTCTTTGCGCCGCGTGCTCTCTCTCTCACTCTCACTTTCGTTTTTCTTTTGCTTGCTGCGAATGAGGGTTTGGCTTAAACCCCCAGGGTTTAAGTTGAGGGCTCAGTAAACACTGGGCTCTCTACGTCACCACCTCCTTTACTCGTTTCACCTCCTACGCATATAAAATATTAACCTTTTAATTTATCTATATCCCGCCTCCAAATTATTTTAATAATTCAATCAACTATTTTAATTAAATTATTTCCGGGGTGTTACACCCCACACACCCTCGAAAAGACCAAAATACCCTTCACAAAATTTAAAAACCCCAACATATTCCAACTCAAAAAAAAATTGGAAATCGGATTTAGGTAAATCCAATTTTCCCCTAAAAATTTTTAAAAATTAAAATCGGATTTATCTAACCCATAGGTAAATCTGATTTGGAAATCGGATGTACCCCACCCATAGGTAAATCTGATTTTTTATCCAAATAATAAATAAATAAATCATTTAAAAAATTAAAATTATATTATTTTTAGAAAAATAAATTAGATATGAATAATATGAATATCGGCCATTTTTTGGTTCTGTTTAGGGTGTAGTTCGTTAACACGTGACGATGTTATATGTTGAGCGAATAATTTAGGCTAAAAAATCGGTTTTTGGCCAACCTACTCCTATTGTAATGAAACCACAGCCATTAAATCCGAAAAAAATCAAGGATCAATACTTCTCAAGAAGGGACTTCTTTCAAGACACAGGGGCTCAAATTCCCAAATTCCATCGTTTACTATTTTTTATTAATTTTTTTAATTTTTCAGTGTCCAAAAAATCTAAAAACATTTGCATAGTCTTATTTTGGTTTTATTAGATTTCTAGTAGTGTTTTTATAATTTTTGGACGAGTTTTAACTCTTTAACGGATTTTTAGAAGCGTTTTTATAACTTTTTTAAAAAAAAAAAAATAAATAATAATAATAACAAAATCGGATTTACCTTGGGGGGAGGTAAATCCGATTTTCCTAAAAAAGAAAATCGGATTTACCTCCCCCAAGGTAAATCCGATTTTGAAAATTAACAAATCGGATTTATCTCCCCCCTAGGTAAATCCGATTTGTTATTTTTAAAGTCGGATGTATCTACCCTTCTACCCCCACTAGATACATCCGACAGTTAAAAATTAACAAATCGTATTTATCCCCTAAAAATGTAAATCCGAGCGAGTTTATTTTAGGTAGGGGTATTTTCGTCTAAAAAATTCTTGTGGGGGTATTGAGGGAAAAGGTAGGGTTACAAAAAAAATCCCTTAATATTACCGGTCTAGGTAAGTAAAACACTCCATCCATTCCCAGTACAACTATTGGCACCTTGATTTTTGTCAACACACTCTACCTTTTTATAATTTTATTTTGGAGGGGTTAATTATTTGTTCTCATTTATCTTTTTAAATTTTTGTTTCCTCACAACTTTTTCTGCCCGAAAATAAACTTCCAAAATGTAGAAGTCTAAAAAAAATGAAGAAGACTCCATTGTTCCAATAAAAAAAGAAAAGAAGAGAAAGACAAGATGGGGATGGTCATGGGGAGCCCCAATCCCATAAAACAAATTAAAAAAACTACCCACTAACATAACAAGATTTTTATTGGTGGCTAAGTCAATAAAATTGTAGAATCATGATTCCTAACACCATAAGATTTGCAGCAGCTCACTTTTATGAGTATCAACTTTGAACATATTACCAAGCGAATTAATATATCCTTTTTTTGACAGAGCCTATTAATTTCACCACTACTTACTTTCCCACCATATTATGAATTAGTAACTCAAGGTGTACTTTAAGCACACATGGTGTATAAGTGTGCACATTTTATTGGTGCTTGTATCGTGATTTGTCTAGTTTGATAGCAAAACTATTGTGAGTGTTCTTTGCAACCCTTTCTGGAAGGTGGGAGAGTTTTCATTCGATGATGCTTCAATTAAATTTTCTTAATGGCCACATGTACAACACTGTGGTTGAGCTCTCTATGATAAAATCTTTTTGTGTCAAAGGCAACCTCAAGAAAACTCAAGATATTATCCAAGTTGATTGAAAATATCACTTTTTGTGGTTGGTTCAAATGTAACACTGATGGTGCTTCTAAAGGCTCTCTCTCGGACCTTCTTCTTGTGGTGACATTTTACGTGACTATAGAACCTCTATTGTTGGTTGTTTCGCGTCTTTTCGAGGTAATGGCACTGGACTTGATTTTGAGCTTTTGACAACCATAATAATTATTGAGACTGCTTATGATAAGGGCTAGAGTGTGATTCCTCTTCTGTTGTTGCTGCTTTTAAGAACCCTGGCATTTCTCTTGGAGACTGAGAAACCGTTGGGGCAACACCTTGAGGCTTTGTTCGGATATGAACTTTATTGTCTCTCATATTTTTAGAGAAGGAAATAGTTGTGCTGATAAATTAGTCGCTTTTGGTCTAGTAAGTAGAACTTATACTTTGTGGAGTTTGTCGCCGAGCTTCATCTTAGATGACTTTTGTCGTAATAGGGAAGGTCTTCCTTTTTTCAAATTTTGATAAGTTATCATTGGGGTCTGGTCTCCTTGACTTTCTTCTTTTTGCTGAAGTGCTGCTTCTTTTGCTTGTTTGTTTTTCTGACAAGGGTTTCGACCTTGTCTCCCATTGGTCTTGCTTATACTACTTTTTATTTTTTTTAAATTTAAGATAGAGTGCTCATTTTCCTTCTGTTGATTTATCCCTAAGGAGGGTTTGCTTCAAAAGGTTTTAACGAGACTCTTTATTTTTCAAAAAAAAAAATCTTAATGAACTAATTACTCGAAATGTATGCGTTTGATTTGTTAAAAAGTAAATGGCTAAATACAATACCTCTAATTGTACTATTTAATTTAAAAGTTGGTTATAATACAAAACAAACAAAAGAATAAAATTTAGTAAAAAAAAAGAGAAGAAAAGACCAGACAAAGACAAATTCTTATTTTTCACTCACCATTTCAAAAAAGAATACCAAAAAATCATTATAACTTCATTTCACCCACTACTCAATAGTTGAATAACTTCATTTTGTCAGCTGTTGCCGGTGAATAATCTACGCTGAGAAACATGGGTATTCAGCTAATTAATGGGGATTATCTCAAACATAATGTTCTCACTATTGTTTATACAATAAATTTGCTCACTATTTATATTAATACTAGACAAATATTTTTTTTTACCAATATTAGTAAAATACTTGGAAAGCAAGGTTTTGTGGTATTTTCAGAAATTTGGTGTCATAATCTAGAGTTGGCCATATAAAGGGAGAGTGGAAGTGGAAGAAAAGGACGAAAGAAGGGAGTGCTTTTCTTGGAAGGAGGTGGAGAAGATTGGTGAACTTTTTTCTAATCATGCCTTAGAAAGTGATGACAAATAGGAAAGTGAATATGCTTCACCCATGATTATAACTATATCTACTACTATCTTGCAATCTATTATTGTTATCATAATTATTCCCACCACCTTCTCCACTTCCTCAATTTCCAGCTGATCTTAGTCCTGTCATACTCATGCTCCTTGCCTTTTCTCCCTATCTTCTTTCTCTCTCTCTATCTTGCCTTTTTTCTCCCCTTTAATTTAAAAGTACATGAGCTGATCTTTGAATTAGAACAGAAAAATGAAATTTGTCTCTAGGTTTTCTCGTCATTAAATTTGGTAACAACATTATAAGAGACGAATTTCATAGGGTATTCTTCAAATTTTGGTCATCTAATTTATTTTTTATAAGCACAAATATTAATTACTAAAATTGTTTCTTATTTTGTTTCTTGGTCACCACTGGTTCAGACTTGTCATACCGTGCAAATGTTCCTTCGATATTAGTGACATCATCTAACACATCACCTCAAAACTTGCCTACTATTCTCATGTTAGATGCTACCACTAGATTAGAAGTAGCATCAGAATCTAAGACATTTAGATCTAGTCTGATACTGGGAGGTTGAGTGGAGGAAGAGTCAATAGAATGACTCCAGCATTGACTAGCAATATTCATATCCGTGACTGTGTTGGCGTTAGCGTGCACGGCGGGAGCCTCAATATTACAACCACACTAATAGCATTAGAGGTAGGAGATATCTGAACAATGTTATTTTGAGTTGTTGCATGTCTGCTAGAGGAAGCATTAGCCAACTTCTGATTGAAGTTCAAAGATGTCTCCTACATCTGCACAATCGCATGCGACATTTGTTTACCGTCCTCCGAAGCAAAAGAGTCCAGGACATCTGGTTCTCGTTAGATAGCATAACCTCTTCTCTAATCGTATTAGGTGAAGATTCTCATTGTTGCCTATTCAAACTTATATGTTGCTGCACCTTATATGTAGCATTTGTTGGGCATTAGACTGCTCAATATGTTCCAGTAAAGGATTCAGATCAACACCATCTCTAGGATCATCATTGACACCTTGAAGTGCTTCCTTATTCACATAGGTTTTAGGACGTACAATCTGAGTTTTCTGCTTTTGACTCTCATTCTTAGTACGTAACCTATATCTTGGGAACATGTTTAGAAACTTGTTTTGCCTAAACAATTAGATATTCTTTTTGTTCTTTATTCTTTTCCACACTAGAGTGCATCCTTCTATTGCAATCGCTAGTTATGCATCCTTCTATTGCTCCTTTGAAAATAGTTATGCATATTTGAATTAAAAAAAGTGTTTGTATATATATATATATATATATATATATATATATATATATATATATATATATATATAAAGAACATGTTTCACCTTACAATTTGGTTTCGTTTGAATGAGTTATGCTAACATCCTAATATGATATCAAAGTCATAGACCAAGTATAATAGTGTTAAGTGTGAGGGGTATATTGGGAAAAACTCAAATCTCACATAAATTAGAGATAAGGTTGTTTATAAATAAAATATATTTAATATTAATTCATTACTTTACAAGTCGAATTTTTAAGAATGAGTTAGCCCTTGTATGTGTATATAAAAGTTATAGACATAAATGCATGTGTGTATAGATATAAAATGTACAAATATATATGCCAAAATATTGTTGTAAAATACAAAGGGAGAAGAGAGAGTTTTACTACTTGAGTTCAATCATACAACTTCATCAATCATCCATGCATACTCCCTATAAAGCTGTTTTTTCTTTCTCTTTTATTCGTGGGGACTGTGGCCAGCCTTTTCTTTCCTTCCACTTTGTATCACAACATGCTTCCTATATAGCTTTTTAATTCATTCATTTATATCATACACACCACATTGAATTTAATTTCAGGACTCCAATATCTCTCTATATATTCTTTTGCAGTCAAAGTTATTCCTTCTTTAAGCTGAACCATGTAGCAACTTATTCCCACAGCTTCTGCTTTTTATGGATATTGCGTTCTGATGCAAAGCTTTCCCCCACACATAAATGGAACATTTGTTCTTTTGCCAGTATATATTAAACCCAATATTCTTTGCCCCGGTGTTGGACTTTGAGTGGCTTTATGGTACTTTATATGCATATAAAAATACCTAGCTAGCTAAAGTATATATACATATTGATAATTTCATTTTTCTTTATTTTTTGGGCTTTTTGTTAATTCTCTTTTTTTACTGGAATTCTCTCGTTTGAATTTGAATTAAATGCTGAAGTTTTCAACATGCATTTGTAGGTGTCTCCAGTCCACCATTGAAAAACAAGACGTACGCTTTGTCCTTATTTTATTTTGTACAAAAGTTTGGTGCGTCCCCTTTGCTTTTTTGGGTGGGACGTGAAAACAGCTTAACTCTTGTTGTGCAAATAAAGGCAATACCAAAGAAGCTACCGGACCATAATAGGATGCTGGTTGTACTTTTGGTAACAATGGTGCGGTCCCTGTTAGATTAGGAGATACTAGCAGCCATTAACTCCAAATAAACTCACCTAAAAAATAGGTTCTTCTATAACATACTTTTTAAGCCCATGTTTGGTTAAAAGGTTAGATCAAATTTGAATCTGCAAAAAAGTAAAAATGGTTTAACGGTTGCTTTAGAATTGTTTCTAAATTGGAATCATTGTAAAATTCATTGTAACACTCACCCACCCTAAAAGAAAAAGTTCTAGTTAATATGATGACTAACACACCAACTGATATTTTTAGTAGAAGTCCCTTGGCCATTTGGGCCTAACCTAGGGCTTGTATGGATTAACTTACTTTTGAGCTTATGAAAAATAACTTATGAAGATAAATACGTTTTTATGTTAATTCATAAGTTCTTACTAACAAAATTTATATTTCCATAAGTTGTTTTCCATAAACTGCCTTGACAAGCTTATGAATTATACATAAAACTTTATTTATTTGCATACGTTTAACCCTAATTTTCCAACAGGGCCTTTCCTCAAGTCCTCATCATCCTCATACTTTGAATTCACTATGACTAGTTCATGTGGCTCCATAACATCTCACTTCATCAAGAGACACATTGTCCTCAAGATGGAAGTTGGTATACATTGCCAAGATGTAATTGTAATCTCAGAGGCATCCTTTGATAAAAGGCCCTGCCACTGAATGAGGACTAAATGTGGTTTTCCAGAGTTACTTTCCTTCCAGTCTAGAATTGCTAAGGCTGGATGTGAGGCATGTTTTCCATTGAATCTCGTGGGAGCTCCAAGGCTTGTCTGTTGGACTGTCATAGGGTTTGCGCTTGGAAATATGAAAGACTAGATGTATTTTGCTAATGCTTTTTCCTCTAGCTAAAGCAACGGCTTCAAGACAACACAGTTCAGGTTTCTTCTACATACATTTGATACTATTTGTGGTTGCAATATTGATACTCTTACCGTTCCCTCTAATGCCAACATAGTCAATGATATGAATATTACTAGTCATTATTGTCTGAGTGAATCTATTGACTCGTCCTCCACTCAACCTCCACTCAAAGTCCGGTGTTACTTATAACCTTGTGGTAGCACGTGACATGAGAATTTTAGAAAACTTTTTTGGTTGATGTGTTAGAACAAGTTGTTGATCCTATGGCGTTTCTATGTTGCCCATGATGAGAATTTTGTACCGGTTGTATCAAAGACCCAAAAGAATAAATTTTGGCAAAAGAAAAAAAAATTGGTCCACAAAATTGTAAGCTATAATACCCGTTCCAAGGAAAATTTCGTCTCTCTCTCTTTTTGATATGGCTAATATGGCTATCGGAAATTCAATTGTAGGCTATAAGACCCGTTCAAGGCAAATTTTGTCTCTGTCTCTTTTTGATATGACTATCGTAAGGTATTGTTCTAGTTTCGGCCCCTTGTGCTCACTTTTGTTGCCTTTTTTTTATATTTTTTAATAAAATCAAGATAAAGTATTTTTTTTTCTTCTTGATGTTTTTTCATCAGAAGGTTTTAACGATGAATCCTTTTTTATTTGCTAAAAAAATGAGATCCATTCTCAATTAAACACACAAATGTATTGTGTATTTTTGGTTACAACACAAAGGCAATGGTTTTTTTGACCAAACAAATGTATGCATGGGTTTTGAATAAACCTTATACTTCCTATAAATCTATTAATTTGGTTATCATAAATTTATCATATTATTACTTGGCGAAAAGTACTTTATATCAGACATGATTGACTCAGCCAAGAGAACTCTATTTTAGTGGAAAATCAGGTGGCAAGGGTATCTCTAGGGCAACATGTTCACATTTTCACATATACGTACGTACAATATTTTACTCTAATAATAACGATCATAATTATAAACACTAAAGATTCAGAAAACTTGACAGTTCGAATCTATCAAACATATATGGCAAATGATGTTCCGATCAATTTGAGAATCAGTTAAAATGCTATCTTTACTGAAAATCGATGCTCTAAGATAATGAAACTTGTGTTTCCACTTCCACAGTATATACTATATATATATATATATATGCATTTTGATTTTTGATATCATGAACATGCAGTCATGCATTATTGGCTGGCATCAGAAGAAAAAGATCCACTTTAAGGAAATGCTTTGTAAAGTTATGGACGTGAGGGAGGTGGGTCATTCAACTATATGCATGAAATGATGATGATGATGGAGGGGACCCATAGGAGCTTCATCATGGAACTGAATCCCTTGGATTAAGGAGAATATATATAGCAGCAGCCTTCTAACTGTGGAATATGGAATGTGGATGTGGAATTAACCATTCCCTTTTCACTTCTTTTTTTTGTTGGTTAGTAATCACTCTAAATCAACTTTATTTTTTGTTTTTTTGTTCTTTAAAAACATTCATTTTATCGGCCACAGTATGAAAAGAAGAGAAGGAGAAGAAGAAAAAGAATGTGATATGCATGTGATCTAACACACTTTTTGTTCCCCGTTATCTACTACCTACCTTGCTATATCTTCCTCTTCTATACTTCACTATTTCTGAATCAGAATTGCCAACTATATATATTGCTTCACTCTCTCGCTAGCTAGCTTTATGGATATTCGGTGATTCAAACTTTTTTGATTAATCATGGTCAAGCATGCTTAGACATTTAAATCAAAAGGTAAATTATAAGCTACCCATAGAAAATTGGTACCAATTAATGCCCAATGAATAAAAGATAATATTTGTCAAAAAAAATGAATATCAGAAAGTGTGTTGCTAACTGTTCGTCTTTGGTCAGTTGGTGCTCTCTAACATGTATTTTCAAAAACACAGACTTGATGTTATTGGTTGAATTTCAAATGAATTTTACTAAATCATGAATTTCAACCAATATAAGTGAGTATGTTCAAAAGAGTATGATAAAGAGTCTAATATTATCACTTCTCTTTAATTATTTTTTTAAAAGAAAAAAATTGATGTTCCACGAATTAAGTGGTTATGACTTATGATTATCAATACTCAAGTCAATTGGTTGTATTAGCAATTTCAGTGATATGAAAACGTCGATTTCTGAATTTGGACTCGTGAGTCTGTTGGATAGTTTTTTTTTGTTCAAACCATTGCTGGCTATAGAGTGTCTCAACGCTTTCAACGAAAGACTAACCGATATATATACTATCCATATAGTCTAAACTTAACAAAAAAAATTATCAATACTCAACAAATTATCGACTTACTAGAGCCGTGACTAGAATAATTGCACCCAAAACATAATTTGGGCCCACTACTAGACATGCGAGGTCGGCCATGTATACCATATATGCTTGATCATCCATCAAGTTAAAGCATGTTTTCAATCAAGTGAAGTTCTTAGGCCCAACATCTTTTCTCTTGCTTTTCTTGTGATTAATTAATTAATTAATCAATTAAAACACGAAAAGATAGGTAGTGTTTGATGTGTGGTTTGTTAGATGGTAGAATATGAATATACTACGTTCTATTCTTATCATGGGGTACGAGGCAAAGTATCTCATCATTTCATGCTAAATAGAAAGATCTTTATTTTTTTCCCTTTCACGTAGAAGTCGTATGGATGTGACTTTAAAAAAGAAAGAAAGAAAAGGGGGAAAATAAAGGGAAAGGAAAAGGGGGGTGGAAAAATAATAAAAGTTTGAGATGTAGAGAATGAAAGACCTCCTTTGTTGTTCTCTCCTTTTAATGTAACTCCAAAGTGTATGTTAAAATGAAGTCTCTTTTATTGATAAGAATTAGCAATATGCCATGAAACTACAAGATTTTGATCATGGAGGTATTAAATATTCCTCCAAGAAGGTGCTTTAACAATGTCTTTTTCCAGGAAAATTTAACTTTTGCATGTACATAATCTTTATTTTAAATTTCGCCTTTATAATATAACTTTTTTTTGAACAATTATGTATACAACTTTTGCATGTGTAGGTATTTAAGTTCCATATCTTTGTATCAAAAAGAAGGTTTCATTCTAAACGTCTAAAAAATGAAAACAATTTGTTTAATTACATTGTTACCTGAATCTAGCGCAAGTTTTTTTTATAGGCAAAGTGCTTAGAAATTAGTGTGTTAGTAGTTAGAGGGGAGGGGGAGAGCGGGGTTCAAACCCCATACGCCTACATTTTCACCAACGATGTCCCTTTCAGATACCTGAATCTAGCGCAAGTTATTAGTGCATTGAGTGTTGTATGCTTTAAAGAGGGGTCGGTAAGAGAGATAAATATGATTTTTTCTTCTTCTTCTTAATGAGTAGATAAATAGGATTTTGGACAAAATAAAAAAAAAATGTTAGAGATAGATACAAAAACATGATGCCTTTCTCATCCTGAGTTCGTTGAATCTCTTCAAAGATAAATGAGAGTCGGAACATAGATAGAAGAAAGGACAGCAGTAACTTTGTCGTATAGAGAATACAGGTTTTTATTTTTGCTATTAGAAAGTTAAAAAAATAAAAATAAGAGTGGGTCTAAATTTGTCATTAACGTAAAATGAGATGTTAGGAAGGTTAGCTAAGCCTACATGAACAAAGGTGCAGATAATTAAGGTGTCTTTTTTTAGGAAAAGAAAATGGTTTATATTATCCGTATTCGGTCTTCTCGTGTGTTTTGAAGTTGTCTCTCCTTGAAATTGGTGTTCAAATAATGATTTTATTGAAAGGTACCGGCGGTGGTCATGTGATAGGAGCTGATGCCTGGTGGGGTTATTTCACTTTCACTGTGTTTTAGAAATTAGAAATAGAATAGAATCTTCTTGGCTAGCTACCTCTTCAATGAACGTGTAGAGAGAGAGAGAGACCATGAAGTGTGTGAAAAATGAAATGAAGCGTGTGAGATTATTTGTTTGTTGGGTGAATTTTGGTAGTGGTGGTGGTGGGCACGTATGGATCTGTCTCAGTTGCTTGTTGATAAGACAACTTGTGAGGGAAAATCAGCCTTTGTTTTCTACATTTCCTTACTCTATGGACCCCCGTACCGTATCCCACTCGAATTGTTTTCAACCAAACATATTCATACCCTTATCTTTACTTTGTTCCATTCATAATCATAAGGGTAAATAGTAATTTTGTTTCTTTAACGTGTGAATCACTATTATTATAATTATAATTTTTGAATGAATTAAAATTGCAAATACGTCTTTTTTAGTAATTTTAAAGACTAAAATGACTAACAAAAATCACATTTGACGACTAAAGTTACTCATTAAATAGACACTTGAGGATGTGTTTGCGATTACGATACTTTCAGAAAGTACAAGGACATCGCTTCAAGCATTCAGACCAAAATATTTGTTTACTCTAATCATAAACATCCCAATCAAATCACAATAAAAAAGAAAAATTGCAAGGACTCTTTTATTTTAGCCTAAATTACATTCATGGTCCACTTATTTTTTAAAAATTCAAATATTTATTTCCTATGTTTTAAAATTTAATCATTTAGTTCCCTTATTTAAAAAATTTTAAACATTTAGTTTGTTAAAGTATTTGACTCTCAAATTAATTGTCGGAGCACAATTTTTCTTACATAGTATTTGAATAGACATTACACGTGGTTGTCATGCCAATTAATGAGTCAAACTCAAATGTCACATCACTAGCTAGTTAAAAACTAAAAAAGCTATAAGAAAACTTTGAACCCTAATGCAGTGGATAGTCAGTGAGAGGGTGGTGGTGGTCGTGATTGGGGGATGAAGATGAAGTTTTTTTCGCAAAAGTTCACCTAATTCCTTTATGTTTCGCAAAAATTTCAGTTTGGTGCTTAATATATATATATATATATATATATATATATATATTGCCCAGCCATTGATGTCAACTAAGCAAACCATGTCACTTGTTAACGGTGAGCGTGGTGTCTGTTAAAGTCAGAGGACGAAAATGTTAAAAAAGGACCACTTTGACACAAATTTGAAAAATTAAAGACCAAATAAAAAATATAAAGGACTAAACTGAAATTTTGGTTAAAGATAAATAACCAAAAGTGCGACCTATAATTTTTCAAATATCAATGGCAATTTTAAATTTTTTATAGGAGTAACACTTATATATATGAGACGACTCGGGTGAGAACATTTTGTTGTTGTGAGAACATGAGAACATTAAATAGTAACCGTCAGATTAAAATTAACGACTCAGATTATGTCATTAATTACAATATCTCCCATGAGCTTTAATTAAAAAGGAAAATTCCTACAAGATTTTATAATTAATGACATTAATTTTAATCTAACAGTTATCATTTAATTATATATATATAGTTTAAAATAAACTTATGAAATTAACTTCTTTAGAAAAAATTACTATATGGTTAAAATTACATTTTTATCTCTTATTTTATTTTTTAGTGTCAGTTAACTTTTAAATGTTTCAATTGAACCGATTATCTTATTTTTTAGTTTTGATCTGCTCCCTAAACTTTCAAGGGTTTCAAATGAGTCTTTTATTTAATTTTTTTAGTTTTTTTTTTTTGATTTGATACTTTTTTTTATCTATTTTATTGAATTCTAAGTTTGATAGATAAAAAAAAGACTATGGCCCAAAATACTATGGCCCTGTTTGGCAAAGCTCATCCGCTAGCTTATAGCGGATCCACTAGTTGTAAGTGTTTGGCACAACTAGCTTTTAGCGTTTTTCCACTAGCTTATAGCGTTTTTTGAAACGCTACTTGAAGTAGCGTTTGAGCTTATAGCTTATAGCGTTTCATTTTTTCTCCTAACTTTACCCTCATTACTTTAATTAAATTCCTCGCTTATCCTCCATTAAATGAATTTCTCTCTCATTTGTAAACATTAATTACAAATGTCTATTTACGTAATTTTATTTTTATAAGCTACTTCAACCGCTAATTTTACCAAACACTTTAAATTCATTCTGCTACCTCATTCGCTATCCGCTACCTCATCTGCTATAAGCTAGCTTATCCGCTATCCGCTAGCTTATCCGCTTTTTGCCAAACAGAGCCTATGTCATCGTAGAAATAAACACAAACACACACGTAGTGGTGTTCAAAACCGAACCAACTCATTGGAAAACCACAAAACTAACCAACCCAAATCGAAATCGCAAAAAATTGATATTTATAGGATCTATTTGTGTTTTTTTCTAGTCAACTACACGATTCGGCTCGGCCTGCGGTTTTTTGTTCCACCAAGCAAACCAGACAAAACCGAACTGCAATTAACATATGACTTACAGCCTTCCTTAACTGGCTCGCTATTTGGGTTTCAACTTACAACCCAAATCCAACTTCGTGGTTTCCGTGACTGACTTACAGTCTTCCATCTCGTTGCCCACCTCCTTCTGTCTCACACTTCTTACTCTAGAATTAGAAACCCTTTAATGAGACACATTTAATTGGTTTTCGTTTATCTGTTTGTGAATTGAGTTGTTGTAGGGCTGATTTAATTTGGATATTATAATCATGTGAACACACATGCCTTATCACCCTAATGGTGGTAATCGGATGAATTCACGTACCTTATGGACCTTAGGTGGTTCTAGTAAATAAAATTGCTTAGATAAAAAAATTGTAATATTTAGATTTAGGATTAAATTAGTTGGTTTTAACTCTATTTTAAATTGTGTTTTGTCTTGCATAAACCGAACCAATCGAATCAATCCAACCCGCATTGGTTTGGTTTGGATTTTTTTAAGAAGCCAATCAAACCAAACCAAACCAAACCAAACCGTGTGTACTTTTACCTTACGATTCGAATAGTTTTTAGGCTAAAAACCAAACCAAACCGATTTAATTTATATTCAATGGAGGGTTCAATTCGTAAAATAATCACGTAATAGCTGTTCTGGTCAAGCCAATCAAAACGAACATAATTCTGGAAAAAGAAGTTTGAATCCGAATAGATAAGTAATATTGACTGTGAAAACATGACGACATATTTTGTTTCCATGTTGATGAAATTGTAATTAATCGACACGCTCCTGTTCTAATCTTCAGATTCGATTCAATTGGAAACACAAGTTACAGTAGGAAAAAGACAAATAGGAGGTGGGGGAGATTGTCCTCACTCCTCACTGTGCTTACGTTAATTTTAATATTTGAAACAAAAGAGAACGGAAGGATAGTTTCGGCTTGTTGCTAAGTGTGATAAAAAATTCAAAATGTCTCACAATTCCCATAAATATGCACGTAACATGAACAAGGGAATAAGGTAGTGGTAATAAATATGTATTGTGAGAGGAAAAAAACAAAACAAGAATCACGAGACTAGTAATACTCACAGATCCATCAAAATAAAAAGGACTATACTGTCACCATGTCAGCCGCTGAAATGGTTCAGTGTAGAGTACTGAAAAAAGAGTCGGGGGGTGTGTAGGGTGTGAACAACTGGGAATTTTTTAGAATTAAGAAAAGGTTTTAGAAGCAGAAGAAGAAGCAAAAAGAAATAGAAAGAAACAACAAGAAAGGTATGATTGTTTAGAACTTGTTGTAGTTATTTGGTCCTTTCTTCTTCCTTCTACCTCCACATATTCTAGACTAGACTATAGAGTACGAAAAGTTAACATGCATTCCCCATTTTTCATTGATTATCGGGACTTGAAGCTGCTCCTGCATTTTCTGTTCAATTCTCATCTTTCTACTCTCACTTTTATTCACGTACATGCCTACATGGTACACCTTGAAATTTTTCACCAATATTTACTTGTATGAATAATTGAATTTTTTTCACAAATATTACTTGTATGATTAATGGAATAGTATTTAAAATCAAAAAAAATCTAAGGCTGGTATATATTACTAATTAGCAGTGGTGGATCTAAAAAATTTTTAAGTAGTGAGGACAATATTTAGTAACATTACAATTGTTCTCTAAGGTTTTCATATTTTAGAAACATTGAATGATTTTTTCATGGTTAATATTTTCAAAAATATTTCTATCAACATAAGTGACTAAACAATCGTTCAACCATTCATCTCCCAAACGATTTGAGGCACCATAGGAGGACTCATAGCCGGACTGATCGGGCCGCAATGACTAAGGAGGAGGAATCGATTTGAGGATCAACAACACGCTTCTGCTGTTGATACTGGGCATCTTGCTCTTGTTGCTGATGTTGAGTCTGATGCTCTGGTTGCTGATACTGTTAGGACTTTATCATCCAACACGTACCCATACTCGGGATAGTCCGAAGGACGGGTCGGTTATCACCTACTACGAACACCGCGTAGCCAGAGACTTATGGGATGGTCTGGTGAGTCAGTAAGTGTTTATATTTATTTTTATTATTAAGTTTTTTCAATGGTTGTGTCCCACTAATATAGACCACAACAATGCAGGACCGGATGAGCTACACATCAAAGGAAATGATTCAGCTAGTTTCCAGAGATTCATGTCCTTGTGGAGCGCTCAGGCCTTTCCCCCCCTTGTTGGCCTAGGGTACAAACATGTTGACAAGGGCCTTATATGTTCATCACAAAACGAATATATATGACAGAACAAACATAAAAGAAGCACAAATAACAAACACATATTACTAAAAGTAATAAAAAACACAACAAGAACATGATCCTTTAGAGACATATTTGTCTACTGTGACAAAAAGGAAAATTATCTCGTCCGGACCCCAAACAAGATTGACATACAACTCTATAGGACCAACTGTTGAATATTGGACATGGGTTTCCACCATTGCTTGTACGTCATTGTCACCTTGAATAATGAGTACGGCCATCATCTCCACGACTAGATTTGAGATAACGAATAGTACTTACCTCTATATGGAAATATCTATCTCTTTGCTTTTTGCTTTAACTCCGAAAAGGTAATGTTTTTTCATCCCACAGAAGACGGAACTGAGACATCGAAACTAAACACCATTTTCCTTTGTCAAAATATCTCCACGATGATGAAGGACAGTCGAGGTGGTGCCCGTTGAGAATTGGGTTGAAAAGGTGTCCATTTGAGAGAGTCGTGTGGGTGAAGAAGTAAATGGTACCGAACATGCTAAAAGCGTAGAAAACTATTACACACACAATGAATCTTAAATACACTTTGACATCATATTAAGAATTTGGGTAAACTCATCCTTACATAAACGTGTTGTAATGGGGAAAAAAATCTTTCAAATTTGTTTCATACTTTTTTCTAGTTTATTTGTGGGTCGTGTGTTTTTATTTTTTCTATTATACTTGTAACTTAGTACTCCATCCGTCCCATATTATATGACTTTCTAGCTAAAAAAAGTTGCCCATAAAACATGACTTTTTAGAATGTCAATAAAGCATAAGTTATGTTTTTTCTATTATACCCTCAAACATAAATGTAGATTTTCACTCAACTTTATCAACCTCAATTAATGAATTGCATTCCTTAGCTCCTGTGTCACAATCTTAAACGATATCTAATATGGGATGGAGGGAGTAAGTTGGAAGTAATGGTGGGAATCTATGATCGAGCGTCCCCTTTAGTAAACATATTTTAAGGTTAATTGAATAAATGATTTTTTTAGCGGCAAAATTATGTAATATTTATAGGAATAAGTTGTGTTTTTAAGGAACACAAAAATCTTTATACACAAAATCAGCTCGCTAAAAAGTTCACAATTCGAAAAGACAGAAGAAATTAGGACAAAAACCTCGGGCGAAGCAGATTAATCGACACACCCCAACAAAAGGTACTAAATATCCACTAAATCCCTGGAAATACATTCTCACGGGGCCACACTCCACTCATGGAAGAGGAAGGATTTGACTTAGTCTTAGCTAAAAATCAGTTTCATGAATACAACTTAGCCAAAAATAAAGTCTCAGAAATGTCAAAAGTCTTGTTGGAGAAAACCACTCTATTTCTAGCTACTCTCCCAAATCTCCCAAAAGACAGTGTGTCAAATCAATAATCATCAACAAACTCCTTCTACCTTTATTACAAATGATATGTTTAATCTTTAATACAAATTGTCAAAAAAAATCTTTACCCAATGAATCTAAAAGTGATTTTTTTGTGAGATCTAAAAAGTAATTTGTTTCTTAAAAAGTGAACCAAAGTAGTAATACTTTTCTGGTCTTATTTATAAGAAAAACTTACGGTTTTAAGTTACTAAGATGTCAGTTACTAGAGGCCACTAACTCAATTTGAGGCTGCATTTTCTTCTAAATAGGACCAAAAAGAATATATATATATCGTTCTACATCCTTGAATCTTTGCTTCCTTTGAATTGTTTATAGTTTTAGTATGAAGTAATGAAGGTGCCAATAATAACATTAAGCTTCTCTCGTAAGCTTTACTTGGATGCTGAGTTACTTTTCACATTGAATATGAAAAAAGGAAAGAAAATTGTAAAGTGAGAAATAATTACTAGTATATGTGGGTGGGGAACCGGGACAGTTTAACTTTGTTTTTCCAATAATGAGAATCATGGCCATTATCAAAATAATCAGTTGTAGTATCTATCCTGAATAATTAGTCATCATTTTCCCATTGTTTTGCTTTGGCCCTCTTTTTTTTTTTTTGATAAGCGCTTTCGCCCTCTCTATCTGCTTCTGCGTCCCTACTCTTCTACTACTTTCACTCACTTATTATCACAAAACGAATGCGCTTCTCATTTTAATTATTTGAATCCTCACTGTCCACTTATTACATTCTATAGTTTTCAAGCAACTTTCTTACCTCCTTTTTTCTTTCAAATAATATCCGTTAGGATCCAAACACTAACCTACCAACCTTTGAAACTAGAAACAATTTAAACTAATGAGGTGTTAATCAAACATATTATAAAAACTCTTGTTATGGTCCAATTGATTGAAAATGAAAATAAACTGTGTACCTTGCAAACCAAGCCAACTGATGTATTTATATTTATAATAGATAATAGATTGTGTAACTTGCAAAAGGAGTGATGTATGTTTTCTACAGACAAATGTTAGTGGTTAGTAATTAGATAGGGGATGAGAAATTTGTTAGTTTTCAAGATTTGAATTTTGGACCTTCTTTATAAATTGTAGTGTGAATAGTTAATCTGACATCGTAGTTTACAGGATTTGAGCTCTAGCACTACAAGAAAAACAAGGATTAGCGAGGGATTTTTCCCTCTCAAAATAACCAAAATCCCTCGCTAATGGTCATTTGCGAGGGAATTAGCGAGGGACCAGTTCCCTCACTAAATCCCTCCTCGCTAATCACATTAGCGAGGGATTCAAAATCCCTCGCTAATTAGCGAGGAAAATTTCCCTCGCTAATTCCCTCGCTAATGTCTACCTCAATTTTTGTGCGAATTTTCAAATTTCAAATTTGAATGGCTTGTTTTTTATTTTTTATATATTTATTATTATATTATTAATGAAAATTATTTTATATTATTAATTTTGTAGGTGGTGGTGGTGGTGGTGGTCGAAGGTGGAGAGAAAGAGAAAAGAAAGTCGTAGGTGGTGGTGGTCGTGGTGGTCGTGGGTGGTGGTTGTTGGGTGGTGGTTGTTGTGTGGTGGTGGGTTAGTGTTTGTAAG
This sequence comes from Astragalus glycyphyllos, assembly GCA_963573325.1. Lineage (NCBI taxonomy): Eukaryota > Viridiplantae > Streptophyta > Magnoliopsida > Fabales > Fabaceae > Astragalus > Astragalus glycyphyllos. Next base: position 87,722,047 of record OY754307.1, on the reverse strand, counting down.
TGAGAGAGAGAGAGAGTAGAGGAAGAGGAGAGAAGAAGAGTGAGGGTGGTTGGTTGGTTGTGTGGTGGTGGTGGTGGTTGTTGTGTGGTGATGGGTTAGTGTTTGTAGGTGAGAGAGAGAGAGTAGAGGAAGAGGAGAGAAGAAGAGTGAGGGTGGTTGGTTGGTTGGTTGTGTGGTGTTGATGGTGGTGGTGGTGGTGGTGGAGAGTAGAGGAAGAGAGGAAGGGAAGAGGAATGGTGAAGAGGAGAGAAGAAGTATGAGTGTTGTGAGTGAGAAAGAAGGGTAGAAACAGATTTAAGTAAAAAAAAGTAAAAAAAAAATTGCGAGGGAACAACATTTCCGTCGCTAATTGTTACTTTATTTGCGAGGGATTTTAATTTCCGTCGCTAACTTCCTTGATTCACGTGAATTTGACTGAATTTTCCCTCCAAACCATTAGCGAGGGAAATTTCCGTCGCTAATAGCTTCAAATCTGTCGCTAATCCCTGACCAAAACGACAGATTCAAATTCCGTCGCTAATCCCTACAAATCCGTCGCTAAATCAGGTTTTTGCGAGGGATTGTTTTTCCCTCGCTAATGTCACTCGCTAATAACTGATTTTCTTGTAGTGTAGACCCCTTTCATAAATTGAAGTTTAAATAGTTAATTCAACAACGAAATAAACTAACAAAAATATATTTTAAGAGATGTAATACATTTAGACCAACAAAAAAGAGATGTGACACATAAGTGTTGGTGAAAGGTGGCGTATTAACTAATAACAAATTATTAACAAACTTATATATCTAACAGTTTTGGACGTGTTGGTCGGCTCATTTGGGCTTGTCTATAATCGTAACTTATAAATACTTGTAACACTGTTTGAAAGAGTTTATGAAATCAACTTATGACATTTCCATTAGCATGTCCTTAAGTTAGCTCTTTCGTGTATTTTGTTTCTTAGAGTGGTGATTGCCTTGAAAATTGGATACATGATCAACTAATACATTGTATAATAAGGCATGGGGAGTGTGCTAGTGAGCTAGGGAGGAAAATAAAGGAGAAAAAGCATAACACTAGTAGAATATTGCGATTGGGTTATCTATGCAAAGGGGGTGGAAAAGCTGTAAAAATTTCCACAATTCCTTAATGGAAACTTTTTGAGGTCAATAATTCAATCACCTGGACACATCAGCATGTGGAAGCCGAGCCGCTGAAGAACCAAAGTTGGAGGCTCAATGAAAAAGGAATGGAAAGCTAAATAGGAGTAACTAGAGAGCTAGCCATTCTAACCTAGCGAGTAAAAGGCACTACTATAGCACTACTACTGCACATACCTGTTTGGTTTTTGAAGTTTGAAAAATATTCTAGTTATGTGATTTTTCAATAAGAAAAAGAAAAGAGAAGAAGAAGAAGGAGAAAAGGAAAAAGGTGAGTAGAGAAATCAGAGAAACAAAGGATGGAAGAAATGTCGTCACCCAAAACAGTGTTTTAGTAATAAATAAATTCCTGTCACGTAATTCGATGTGTATATCTGAATCTGAATGCTACTAGAGACGTGCAATAGAAAAAGAAAAATGATAGGGATTCGAAATTAAAGACTGTGTTTGGTTGGTGACAATAAACAACAAAAGGAAAGCTACAAAGTGAAAACAAGACACTCTCGTTTGACGTGAAGTGAAACCAACCCACCTTCTTTCTTCTTCTTCTCCTTCTTCTTCTACTACACATTTTTGACATTTCTGTTCCTCATTTGATTCCCAATAATTTATTCCTAGAAAGAAAATATATGTACACCCAATTACCTTTTTGTTTCTCAAAAAATGAGAATTATCCCTTTTCACGAGATTTCCTTTACCATTGGAATCGGAAATACCCCTCATGACTCAATTATTCCAATCTCATCACTATCCACTAGTACTAATTAGTAGCAAATTATTATTGGAATTATTAGTTCCAAACTTATACTAACAACGTAGGAAATCTTGGACTAATTATGGAATGACAAAAATGAGAAAAAGGTATTCTTTATTATTTTGATAATTAAACTAACTCAATGCTAGTAGTTAATACACTCTATTGAAAAGAACAAACTCGATTATATTATCCTAGTTCGATTTTTAGCAATGGGACGACGTGAACATAGGTTTTACTTACCTCTTGAGTGTCGGCAAAACTCAAGATTATTAGTCAATAATTTCTTCCCTTGTTTATACACTTAATTATTTATTGTAGAGATAAATAAATGTGATTAGTGATAAACAATCAAAGTACTAATACTAATTTTATTAAAAACAATAAAATTGTTAATTTTATTAAAGGATTGAGGGGGGTTGAGGAAGGTTTGTTGAAGGGTGAAATGGTAAAAGAGGAGAGAATGGCTTGGCTGTGCACAGGTCCTTGGTGTTGTGCGTGATTTTAAGTGGGTGTGCGCGGGATGAAATGTCAGAAGGCAGAAGCCTATCTGTATCACAAACACACATACGCACACACACGTAGAAAGAGAGAGAGAAAGGAGGTCACGGGTTTGTCTTGAAAGGCCCTTATTTCACAGTCCTAGAGACAGACAGACACATATTCTCTCTCACTCGAGAAGGAGGATAGTATTTGATTCCGAGCTCGCTCTTTTTATTATTTAAATAATAAATAATTTATTTGTTCACTAATTATTAACTAAAGATCAGGGAGTATATTGTTTATTTATTTACTTAAAAAGATTACGATATAAGTTGCATTACCGATGGGAACAAAACAAAAATGCTTCTGGGAGACAACACCTCAAGCATTTCATTTCATTTAACAAATACACATACTAGTATAAGTTTTTTTTTTTTGAAGGTTCGTACTAGTAGTAGTATAAGTTAAAAATTGTATAAACAAAATTCATTAGTGCATTACACAGTAACAAACTAGTACTATTCATTCTTCTACCCCTATTACCCTTTCTCTCTCCTCTCCTCTAAACATTTTTATCCCTGACCCTTCTCACACTCACTCACTCAGTACTCACTCATACTCACTACTCTCTTCCATTCCATTCATAAACGCTTCTCTCCCTCTCTCTCTCTCTCTCTCTCTCTCTCTCTCTAGTTTTTCTCTCCTTAACATTTAGCAGTGCTGTGAGAGTGAAAATGGCGCTTCTGCTAGACAACTGTGAAGGCATTTTACTGTCATTAGACTCACACAAATCAGTACCAGCTCCTTTCCTCACAAAAACATACCAACTAGTAGACGATCCAGCCACAGATCACATAGTTTCTTGGGGTGAAGATGACACCACCTTCGTCGTTTGGCGTCCTCCTGAATTCGCTAGAGATCTTCTTCCTAACTACTTCAAACACAACAACTTCTCTAGCTTCGTTCGCCAACTCAACACCTATGTAAGTTATTAATCATTCACCTCATCATAATCATCATTTTCTCTCTTGTCTTTTTCCACTCTTCTATTTTCTAACTGTTTCTTTTTTTTTTTTTTAGGGTTTTAGAAAGATTGTACCTGACAGATGGGAGTTTGCTAATGAATACTTCAAAAAAGGAGAAAAACATTTACTCTGTGAGATCCATAGAAGAAAAACAGCACATCCTCAACAACAACAAGGTACCATCAACATGAATCATTCTCCACATGGACCCAACATTCCACCAAGTTTCTTTCCTTTCTCCAACAGACTCAGTATCTCTCCTTCTAATGACTATGAAGAACAATCCAACAATTGGTGTGACTCTCCACCACTCATGAATGGAGTAACTAACACTAACTACAACACTTCTGTAACTGCTCTTTCTGAAGATAATGAAAGATTGAGAAGAAGTAACAACATGCTAATGTCTGAACTAGCTCACATGAAGAAGCTTTACAACGATATCATCTACTTTGTTCAAAATCATGTCAAGCCAGTTGCTCCTAGTAACTCTTACTCTTCTTCTTTTCTACCACAAACTTCATCACTTCCTCCAATACATGCTAGTAATAATAATGTTTCAGTTGTTCAAAGGCCAATGAATCAACAGTTTCTTGGGTATTATTCTAATAACCCTAAGCATAACACTCAACCACATGCCACTCATACTGTTAACTCTCCAAGCAACACTTCGAGGAGTTCTATAACAATTGTTGAAGGTCCTGCTCCTAGCAGTAATAGCTGCAAGACTAAGCTTTTTGGTGTCTCGCTGCAGTCAAAGAAAAGAGTGCACCCAGAATGTGGATCTAATCCTATCAATGTGGAAACCAACAAGCCTCGTTTGGTTTTGGAAAAACATGACTTGGGTTTGAATCTCATGCCTCCCTCCACTTGTTAGATTCTTAGTATCTTAAATGAATATGCCAAGCTAGCTAGCTTTAGCTTATTTTATTTTATTTGCTTTTGTTTTCTTTTTATTTTTATGAAAAATTAAGTTGTTCATCAAGTTTTGAGTCTTGGAGCTGGAGGAAGATGATATTGATGAAAACATGTGTTTTGTGTGTGTGCGGGTGTGTGTGTGTGTGACTGTTTGAGATTCTGTGTACATATAACTTAGTGCCAATATTATCTTTGTTCTTCAACTCAACCCATCATCTATTGATGTAGGTGGGTTTTGGTAAGATTTAAGATTAAATTCAACCTAACTTTAAATGCTTAACTTCTCTTTATGCTATAGTTTTTCTTATTTTCATTGGTGCAATTTAATGCGACATCATTTTTCTTTTGTTTCTGTTCATCGTCTCTCTTTTGCTGATTTTGATATCTGCATGCTTCAGTAAGTTGCATTTATTCCACCCCAAGAGAGAGATAGAGAGAGTTAATGATAAAGCATTTCTTACAATTTTATTGGGTAAAAAAACTGAGAACTGAGAATGTAACAGGCTGGCTTAATGACAAATTTCTAACGCTTTCTTGATGAAGTCTCTCATTAATGGTGTCCTTGTACGGAAGAAAGAACACAAAATGTTTTGCATCTATCTTCTCATTTCAAAAATCGATGAAAAAACGATTGATATTACGAAAGATTCATACTATACTATAAAGAAGCTAACAGCAAATGAGTTAAATTGTTAGATGTACAATTTGTGGTTAGTCTTAGACACCGTAATTAATTAAATAACAATTAATATTAATTTGTTGATGTGTAGATTTATATAGAGTATAGTACTATGATCTATGGAAAAAGAAGGTTATGAGTGTTTCTTCTAGCGAACGAGGGTTATAATTCTATACTACTTGCCGTATTTATGAATTGTCAGTAGTACACAGACAAAGGAAAACCGAAATGGTTTCCCGTCCATACGAATGCAAGGAGAGTGAGAATAAAATAATGAGAATATTGTTAAAGCTTTATCAGAAAAAACAAAGATGCATGTGAATTATTCTATGAAAGCGAAAGATGAGAAATATGTTGTTTGAAATGTTTCTATCAAGGTTTCTTCTATGCTTCTTAAGGACCAGAAAAACCTTTGCCTTTCCTTACTTTATACATATCATTTGATTAATATTTCACAACACACTTGGGATTAATTCTACTTCTTCCACCCCCACAAAATACATTCTACCACTCCCTGGTTTTTTATTTTTTGTTTCTTACAGTGACAAGAACATGAGTTGCAGTAATATGAAAGAGAGGTCATTGACCAGTTGGTAGAACATTGAAATTGAACATTAGTATATGTGCTTTTGATTCTCTCTCTTTTGAGTTGAGTCTTCTCTTTCTTTCTTGTCTCATTGCTCTACTCTCTCCTATATCCCTATACGGTTAAAGTGAACCATAAAGTTTGTCTTTGCATTATCAGAGACTACTACTAGTATATTACTTTCTTTGACTCTAGCGGTTATTTATTTATTTATTATATTATTTCTAGGAATCATAATTTCACATGTTTCATGTATGTACATGTACATATATTCCTTCAGACTGAGGAGTATTAAAATCTCAAACAGAGAAACTGTGAGAGACATCAGAAAAAGCTTAATAAGAAAAGTCTATATATATTTGGGACTGGGTCACTACAGAAATAAATAAAGATTGGTGAAAATTAAAAGGACTGTGTATAAAGCTGTGATATTAATTTCGTTTTATGAGAATTTGAGAACCAAAAAGTGTGTGAAAATAATAAAGACCGAAATAAAGAGAAAAAATTCTTAACCTTGTTTAGACAAGTCCATGTTTTCCTAGTACAGTAGTATTCTTTTAGGTAAGAATCGCACGTGACAGGTTTTTGCACGTGTAAGTAGAGAGCGTAGAATAGTGAAATGGAATTGGAGTTTGAAGAAGAGAGTAAAAGTGTGAGTGGTGGTAAAGAAGCTTTCGGTTTAGGACTTTTTAATGCATTTGAGATTTGAGGTGTTGCTAAATTCTAAACAGGCGTATCGAAACGCTCGTTAAAGCATTCATGTGACCCCAAAAAAAAGAACGAAACTGAAAAAGAACAATTGTGGTTATGGGTGAAAATAAAACAATAAACACACGTTGAGTTTTGCTTTGCTTTGTTGCTTGCTGGGGCCAGTGGGACCTTATGTTTTTTTGGCTTTATATTTTATTGTAGTTAAGATGATTATCTCTTTGATGTTGTGGGTGATTTGCAATTGCTACTACTCATCTTCTGATGGTGTAGAAATATTACGTGCTCTTCTTTTTAAAACTCTCAAATAGAGTCGTTAGAAAGCAAGCGAATAAAGTTGCTCACTCCCTTGCACGGTTAATGAGCTTCGGTGTATGCTCTCGTGTCTTTGATGTAATATCCTATTGTATTGCCAATTTCATTATTAATGAAATGAATTAAGTGCGCTTGAGTAAAAAGAAATTTTTTATCTTGTAGTTAAGATCATTGTCAAAAAAAAGTGTTGTATATACTCAAAAAGTTCCATTTCAGCCTCCTTTTGTCAAACATTTGGGCCTTTGAAAAAAAAAGAAGAATCATTATCCCCATGCATGCGGCCCAGTTCAACATACGTTAGGTTTAACAAGCCCAGTTCATTAGATGCTTATTTAACAGGCCAGAATATTTATGGACTTTTTTTATTTCAGATTCCCCTACTATTCTCGAAACACCCCCCGCCCTTACTCAACCACCCCCCCCCCCCCCCCCCCCCTCCTCTTCTTTCTTCTTCCCTCACCTTCCTCCACACTCCCCACCCCATACCTCCCACCTCCAAATCCTCTTCTCAAGCACCTCATTCTCGTACTTCTCATCAACACGTCATTCTCCACACTCCTAAAGTATTATTTCTACCCACTATCCTGCATTTTTAAACGAAAACGCTACGCTTTGCTCTCATTATCTTTTTTTTTGCGATTTAACTCGGTTCTTAACCTTAGAACCGAACCAAGGCGATACTAAAGTACTATACCTGTTAAATTTGTTTTTTTTGGGGTGTGTTTCAAAATGATAAGACATGGTATCTTTTCAGCGAACCTGTCTGGTACTAAGGTATTGAACTTGCATTTAGAATTGGAAAATACTAGCATGGTATCAAAGTATTGTACCCGTTAGGAACTAAGGTAGTGTACCTTTATCATATTGTGCAGAAACCTGTTTTAACAGTTTTTTCAACTTTTAACTAGTTAAGAGTATAAGATGGAGGAAATTTCTCTAGGTCCAACAACAAATAGTGTGCCAGACGATTGATTGTGGACGACACTAGCTAGTTGACTATTTACCGCGTGTTTATTGTTACTTGAACATTTTCCATATTAATTGGTATTATATATAAGAGAATATTGTTTGTTTTATAATTAGAAAAACTGTTGTGTCGGCATTATTCCAGGAAGCTATGACTCAGTTACCTTAGTATCAGATACCTTGGTACCGCACCTCTACAGGCAAAGCAAGCAAAACACAATACCTTAGTATCGAGCTAGTTAGATACTAAATTACAAGTCAGATTAAAACGTAAAGTAAGGTGGTTTGGGAGTGTGGAATGGTGATTTTTGGAATTTTTAAAAAGAAGGATACTTTGCAAGTAAGAGGGGTGGTTAAAAAAAAGGCTCAAGTTGTACCCAAAAAAAATAAAAAAAGGCTCAAGATTTGTGTCGGTATAAAGGAATTCTCCGCCAGCTATAATAAGCTCTCCCAGAGTTCAGCAAAATAAAGGCCCCGTAATTTTGGGGAATGACTAATCATGGGGCACGACAGCAATAGAAGGTGTTCTGAGAGGCTCACCGAGGTCAGGGCAGGCCTCACGGCTTTTTGAGCGTGTTTTGGACTGGGCCATGAAACCCATTAAGCAAAATGGACTCGGGTCAGCCCAATGACTAGTATCAAATTCCATGACCTTGCATTTCATACGGCCACGAGGTTCATGCACCTAAAAAGACAGTCCCCCCTAATCGCTTGGATCCACATCCATGGCCCGATCCGTTAAGCCTCGAAGGCTCAGATTCACCCGAACGATCCAACGGCTTATAGCTAACATGAATCTCTATAGATAGCAAGTCTCGAATCAACTGTAGTCTCGGATCAACCCGGAAAGACAACAAGGTACAGAATAGAGCGCTTACAGATCACCCTCTAAAGAGTCCTAATGTCGGAAGCGAGAGTTGAACCCACACCCTTTTGGTGAATGAGCCAACTCCTTACAACTGAGCCAACCTTCACTGGCAAAGAGATGGTTTTATAACTTGCAGGGACTAAAATTAAAAAATATTTTACAAAAACAAAAATTAAAACTTGTTATATTTGCAGCGACTAAAATGATATTTAAACCTATTATTTTTATCATACATAATATTTTAACAAATTTTTTTATGTACTTGATTAATATTTTTTTCTTTGATAATTTTGGCCATTTTTTGTGCCATTGCAAAGCAGCAGTTTTCTTGATAAATATTCTTTTTTCTCCTCAAAAAATTAGCATTTATCTACTTTAAATATAAAACATGAAATTAAGATTATGGCGTCACAAAATTAATATTAAAATAAAATTTAATCACTAACGGAACTCAAAAGAGAGAAAGATGCCTCACGACAGCAGATTTGAGGCGAGTCATCTGATGTGCCTATGAACTCGTCCGAGGTCGATAGTGTTCCTTGTAAGTCGTTTGTCAGAGCCCTGGTTGGTTGGTACCTGCGCGATCTCCATCGTTCTTAATTAAGTCATGATGGGAGTCCCTACGCATGTTTGAACCGTCAAGACGGACCCAAATCGGATTAGGCTGGGGCCTGTCTAAAAGTATATCATAAAATATAAATGATCCCCCTCGTCCGCAGTGCGAATTATTCAATCAAATCATATACTTTTTTGAAGAGCAGTCAAAACAATATTAACATTTTATTGTTTTGTCAAAAAAACATTTTATTGTTGGAATTATCCCCTATTAACATTGGTATTCTTCAATGGACATTTTCTGCTTCCTTTCTGCCAAACGCGCACACTCACTCCAATATTCTTATTAAGAATATCTGCAAATCGATCACCTCGTATGAAAACAACGTCAAAATACTAGTAAAATTGATCATATGCTAGGTTTTTGTTGCCCTCAAATTGAGGTGAAATAAGACATCAAGAATTTACAAAGAAATGAATGATATTTGGAGACATATTTTCAGCCAAAAAAATCGACAAAAACCATTTTACAACACCAATTAACAAAGTTTTTTAGACTATTATCCAATTAACCAAGTTTTTAGACAATGACTTAAAAAAAAGTGAAAAGGTAGGTTGGTTAATGACATAAAAATCTTAGTTTATTTGTGTTGTAAATTGGTTTTTGTCGATTTGTATCTAAAAATGTGTGTCCAAATATCATTATTGTTCACAAAAAAGATTCTTGGAGACCCATCTACTCTTTTAAACAATGATAGGCAGAGAAATAGAGGAAATAAAGTGATAGATGTGAAATGTATGTGAATAAGAAAAATGACAGAGTTAAACAAAAAAAAAAGAAGACATGTTCGAGTAGTGTAAAAAATCATTAGGTTGTCCAAAAATCAAACACTCTAGTTTTTTGGAGATTAGATTCCAGCTCTTGAGTGGGAGAGAGGGAACACTTCGAATTATTATCACTTGTCTTTATTATAAGAAAAATTTATTATAAGAAAAATTTACACTTTTAAATTGATTGAATAATTGATGTATTTTATCTACAGACCAGATACAGGAGTAGACCAAATACATCTGTTATTATTAAATGAACTTAAAATTGCAATTTCTTCTTATCAGAACCCAAGTAGAGTATTTTTTATTTTGTAAAAGTTGTATCAAATAAGGGAACACTTCGAATTTGTTGCCATAATTTTTTATATTATCGGGATAACAGATGAGTACAACAGAGATTTCATACAAGACTGTCTAGAAACCTGGATTAAGAACAGTGGCAGATCTTGAACAAACAGTCCGCGTGGGTCGCTCATGAAACTAACGTGGAAACTCAGAAACACTTGAATAGATACGTAGAAACGCAAATGCAATTAAAATAGATATATATAAATTAAAATTATTATAGACAAAATTAAATAGCTAACAATATAATTTTGATCTCACATAGGGACTCATTGAAGTTGTTTGTAAAAGGATAATTTTAAATTTATTTGATTCTAATTTAAGATGCAAAATATATTTTTTTCAAAAATAATCAACCATTTATTCATAATTTCCAATCCTAGTATAAGAGATATGATAATATTAAAAACATGAATAAAAAATTTGACCCCAAAAAATACCATATATATATTACCTATATTATGTATAAGGGCTCGAACTTGAAACCAAAAGGACAAGTTGCAGCGTTTCAACCATCAAGTTTGTTAAAATTGCGCAACGTTTATATATATTTAGTAGTTGCTTTCTAACAATAAGGTTATTTTAGTAATTTTACATGAAATTTTAGGGCGGGCCATTGCCCTCCCAGCCCTAATGAAGATCTGCCCCTGATTAAGAATTCATGATGAAGGGACAGGATTAATGAGAGATAGTCATTACCTATGCATAATTATCATCATACATGTAATACTACCAAATTACCAACATACTCTAAGTGCTAAACCTTAAAGCATATAAAGTATTTAATTTAATTGATGATCAAACTATAGCTAGGTAAGTTATTCATGCTAATTAAACCTTTAATCACGGTTCACATTTGTCATACATCTCAATAATACTCAACATTTCAAGCTTGCTAAGGCTTAGATAGGGAAAAATAAGGGGTGTGATTAGTAACACTAGCAGCAGACAATGGAACAGAGAACCCTATCTCAGAAGAACCAGAAACTGTCCCGTTATTGCTATTATTTGCAGCAGCACGTTGGAAAGACTGAACCTGTGTTTTCAGAAACTTAACGTAGTGAATCGCTTCATCTAACATAGACGCAGTATCCATTTTAGTTCCACCTGGTACCAATCTCTGCAGTATCCTTATTCTCTCGCTTATTCTTTCTCTACGGTGCCTAGCAGCAACACTTTGAGGATCCTTTGAAATCTTCACGTTTCTTCGTTTTGGTGGTTTCACTGATTCAGGGTCTATATTAATTGGTTGCATAGCTGCTATTCTGAACATCATCTCCCTCATCGCCGCCATAGAGTTCTTCTTCTGATAAGGGTTTGTATTTGCACTCTGTTGTTGTTGTTGAAGATTTGGGATAGTGTTATTGGAGAAAGAGATTGTGGTGGATGGTAACTGAGTGAACGGTAAAGAGAAAGGAATAGAAGGGTTGGTAGCACCGCCGTAGAACTCCTCCTGTGGTGGAAATCTATTGACGGCGTTGTCACGGTGGTTACCTGAAGAGAATTCAGGGAGTTGCATCATCATTGTAATCATCGTGTTGATTTGATCCTCCGATGATGGGGTTGACTTTAGTTGGTCAATAGAGTCCATGAACTTATTTTAAGGGTAAGAAGGCAAAGAAGGGAGAGGGAAGAAGATGTGAATAGGGGAAGGAGAAAAATAGGGGCAAGTACTTAAAAGGGTAACTGAAAAGACTGAGAAAGGAATGTAGATAAGGGAAGGAGAAAAAGAGGGACAAGTATTTAAATGGTAACTGAAAAAACTGAGAGAGAGAGAGAGGGATGGGAAACGAACAGAGAAAGAGAGAGAGAGAGGCTGAGAGGGGATAGTGTTCTGTATCAGAATGTGCAGTGATCGAGTGAAGGCGTGGTGTTAGATTGGTGAGAAAAATGAGAAGGAAGAATAGTGAAATATGAATAGAATAGTGATCTCTCGGGAACATGCTAAAGCGAAATAATATCACCTTTGAGGCGGTGACTGTTAATCTGTTCTAAAGATTATTTTAAAATATAAAAAAGTTAAATCTTTTTCTGTTACAAAAGATAAAAAAGCAAAAACTAATGCCTCTCACAAAATGAGTTTCTAAGGCATCACCCAGCAACAAATCACTCAACTTCCCATAGCAGAATGTCATAGCGTCAAATAAGTTGTTTCATAGAGCTCTCTTCTTTGCAAACTATTCGGTGCAAATGTTGGTCTCACGGTATGTATGTTGAATCTGAACATCCCACCTCTCTTTAGATGATCTCGCACCATAGCTATCTTTTTATGCTTGTGATAAGAGGGCATCATCAATCAACCGAATTGTCTCAGAGAATTAGTATAACAAATAACTTTCCAAAAACTCTCATTCCAACATACTACCTCCGTCCCATTTTATAAGTTGTTTTAGCAAAATGAATTTGTCCCAAATTAATTGTTGTTTTACATTTTCAAGAAAGCATCTAACATGTTTTTTCACTATTGCCCTTATTAATCATTACAACTTTTTACATTTAATAAATAATTCACGTTTATCTATGTAGAGAGATAAAGGGTTAAATGGTAATTTAGACAAAACTTTTTATAAAATCTAGACTACCAATCATTTTTCTTAATATGCGTGCAACAACCTTAAACTGCATATAAAATGGGACGGAGGTAGTATGACAATACCACGTAGTAAAGTCGTAATTTCTGCATGAAGAATATTAGAGACACCCACGGAACCACTAAACTCAGGCAGAAAATTCTCTTCATGGTTGCGAATTATAAGCAACCAAACCCTGCAAGACCTAGAGTAGTAATTGAACTATCATCTACATTCAGCGCTATCCATCCTACATTAGGCTTCTGCCAAGCAACTTGTAGACCGAAACTAGCTCTAGTATGAAAGATCCCAACCTGCAGAAAAACTTTTCCTATGTCTTGGTATATAGCGAATGACACTCTGCCACTATCTCATATATGGGCGTTCTAATGCCTTTGAGAAGGAACTTATTACGCCTAGTCCAACATTTCCACAGAACAACAAGAACAAGCACATTCTGGACCTTCACCCGTTGAAACAACCAATTAAACAAGTCGCGCCCATCGTTTGGAAGGAAATTAATTGAGAGAATCAAAACAAGTCCTCCAAATTTTGAAAGAGAAAGGACACCAAAACAAACAATGCAACAGATTACACTAAGGACATATGTTATTACTATCAATATTTCTTCTATTCAACAAATCACAAATTGGGAGAGAGTTATGGCAAATCTGCCAAATAAAAAACTGGAAGTTAGATGAGGTTTTGATCCTCTCCAAATCCAATTCCAATCCTTTATTGGATGCTTCATTGTATTGTCTTGCAGCAACATATGATAAGCAGAGTTAGTGGTATAAATTCCATTAGTTATGAAATTTCCACCGTCAGCTATCATCTATCACATCCACCAATTTAGGCTTCAAACCAAAAATCTACTCTTGGACAATAACAGAGAGCTGACTACAAAGTCTCTCTAACCTCTAGGGCCCCTCAACATATGCATCCTGAATTTTGAAGTCAATGTCGTAGATGTCAATGTATGGAACAAGAGAGCACAAAAGTTTTTTGGAGACTCATTCATCAAACCAAAAACTGGGGATACCATTACCACATTCAAAGCCCTCAATTAAAAAAGTTAAATCTAATAAAATATAAATTAATTTTAAAAGTTCAATTAAAATTTGAAATTGAATTAAAATTGAAAATATTAATACTTAATTTACAAAATAATGAACGGTTTTTTGACAGGGTAATTTTGTCATTTTGTATAATCTAAACTTGAAAACCTATCAAAATTAAAATCTTAAAAAATTAAAACAAGTGATAAAACAAGTAAAATAAAATTATTGTTAAAAAATATAAAATAAAATAAAAATAATTTTTTTATTTATAACAAAATATAGTTGTCAAAAAGGTAATTTTCTCGCTAACTTATAATATATATCATTACTTTTTTATTAGCTTATTTAAAATATATAATAGAATATAACTTATCTTTGTAATAAAATAATAATAATAATAATAATAAGTTAATTTTACTTATTTTTTATCTACCCGCTCTATATCATATCATGTCTTTTTTCTATCTTTACCATCAAACGTACCCATAACAAAATATAATTAAAATTAACTACCCACACACTTATTAAGATTTTATTTGGGTTTATTTTTATAAATGTCGGTTAAAAGTCTAACTTTATTACATAAATAACTCATCTCATTTTACCGATTAAAAGAAATCTCTAATATTTACGTTCAACATTAAATATTTATTAAACGTGATAAAAGAGTCCGAATTTTCCACGTATAACACCTTTGGTATATTATCATTAAATATTAGTATAAAAGAGTCAAAATTTTGTTTAGAGAACCTAAATTTTGTTTATATTACCATTAACTAAGACCAATGAACCTATTCAATGTGATAAATTTTGAAGTGTTATCCCAAATACTTCCCCTTAATAACCCAATAGTTCTTAGATGAGATGATTCTCTTTTACTTTAACAAAGACTCTTCTGGGTTCAAATTTAGCAGCGCTAAAAATTTTGAGAGAGAGTTTTGTCTTCTATTGTGGTCCTATCAGACGAGAATATCTATAATTGTGCGCAGAGGATACACTATTTACACAAAAAAAGTACAACCTTAGTTTTAAACTAGAACTTCCTCCCGTGTGAGTTGCACAGAGTTATGATTATTGAAAATATATATAGTATTATATATAATTTATTAAATCATTTAAACTAATAATTTAGTTCAATACGATTCTGTTGGTTAATTATTTATTCAATTATTTTATCTAAATATAAAACAACAAAAAAAAACATCTTAAAAAACTGTTAAAAAATCATTTTGAATAGTTAAATTTTTTCTGAACCCTAAATTACCCCAAAATATACCACTCATATATCGTTGGGTATTACGTATTTTTTTATGAAACTAATTTTTTTCACAAGAGCAGTTATTGAGGAAAGAACTTTGCGTATTTGAATATTTAATTTTTTTTATTAACTCTAAAATACTCTAAAACACAGTGCTTAGTGTCACATTTTAAGTATTTTATCACAAAATTAATTTGTTACCACCAAATCGGTTATTGAACAACAAACTTCGCGTATTTGAATTATTAAATTTTTTCCCAAACTCTAAAATCTGAAACACGCTAATTAGCGTTGCACGTGATCGTCATCCAAAACAAGTACTTCAGTCAAGACGCTTTTATGGAATTCGAACACAAACCATAAGCCCGAAAATGTGTGACACCAATCAGAGAATCAGTAACCACAAGGCCCAACCAATTATTAATAGTCATCCAAAGTAACTGAAAATACTCATCCTGCTCGAAACAAAATGGGCAGCATAACCCACAAGGGTTCTTAATATTTTATCTGTTGCATGATACATGTCATTTTGATATTATTTACACTTACCTAGAAAAAGTTACTACTTTTAATAGAATTATTTTCTTTATTTATCTTTGTGCAATATATAATTAAAGATATTATTGATAAAATAATAATAAATATAACAAGAAACCTTTAAAATATTACTAAATAAAATTAAAATAACTCTTTTTTTATAAAATTATATATTCTTTTTTGATTAAACTATTCTTCAATACTTGAGAAATCAAAGACTATACATCCGGAAGGTGTCTATATGTGGGTCCTACAACTAATTTTGGCGCCAAACTTCCCTCCGTTCCTCCCTTTTGGCGCTAAAATTTCCCTCTCACCTCTCGTGTGAAGTTGTCAGCTGCTATCTACCACCCCATGTGCCATACTTTTTTGACTGAAAAGACAAGTACAGAGAGAAAGAAGCAAAAACATTTTCTCATCTGTACATTTACTTTCTCTCTCCCTCTCTGACCATCTCGCCATCCCTCTCTCTCTCCCTCTCCCTCTCCCTCTCCCTCTCCCTCTCCTTCCTCCTCCATCAACTCCTCTTCCTTCTCTTTTCAGTCTCTTACAGACACAATGTCAAAGCCATTTTTCTCACAGTATTCACTTCTCTTCTTTCTACACCTTTCCCGTAACCAAGGACAAAAATTAAGAGAGGAAGAAACAGAAAACAAAGAGAAAGAAGAACAAAAGGAAAAATCGAAAGACAAGGAGAAAGAAGAACAAAGTGAAACCAACACAGGAGGAAAAAAGGAAGATCGGTTACAATTAATTGGAGCATCTTGAAGACAACAACAACATCAAGGACAGCAACAACACAAACGTTCTCGACGCTGGTTACGCCTCCGTCAACGACGCTGTTCCGATGAACTCCGGCAAGCACCGTGCCACTCGTCCGTCGTCACCGCACTCGCCTATTGCTCCAGGGTTGTCTGATTCTTCTTTTGATTGTGATTTTTGACCTAAACGACTTTTTTGTTTTTTCATTTGTGTTGTTTTTGTTTTCAAGTTCTGGATTTAGCGATGAAAAAATAAAACGAAGAGAAGATAGAGGAAGTGAAAACGCAGCAGCCAGCGACGGTGTGGGACAACAGAGATGACGGCAGTGCTTTAGGGGTTTAAGGTTCCCTCACTCTCAGTCGCTTTTCATTTAACATTCCTTCTTCCTTCACCTCTATTCTTGGATTACGTTGTTTCCCTTTTGTGGATATATGTGAATGTGTGAGAATGAGAGATATTGCATACATAGTGTTTGACAAAATGTTTCTATGATGATGAGGCTAGCTACAAGAGGAGGGTGAATGCATAAGAAGAGCCAATCTTATAATTTCTATGATGTCTGATTTTTTGTCTTTTTTTCCCCATTTTTTCTATATTGAATGTCCATTTTTGTCTCTACAAGTTTCTGGATGTGTTGCAACTTTTGTTTTTGTTGAGATGCACCATAAATACATGCAAATGTTGATTTTTCCTTTACTCAATGTCTTTCCTTCACTAACCCATTTGTTGATTTTCTTTTACTGACCATTTGTTGTTTTTTGAAGCTTATTTTGGGGTTTGTTTCAAGTCAATGGCAGCTTCTCCTTCACTGAATGATGAGCCAAAGCTGGTGTTGTATCTGCTGTTCTTACATTATCAAATGATGCCACTGAAACCATGGTAAGATGAATTATGTCCTTTGTTTTCTCTGACTACATTTTTATATCATATTATTTGGTAAATGATTAGTAGTATCAATTTCAGAACTTTGAGGTACCATCTTTTATCTTACTGTAAGAGCTACTATTTCATTTCTCCCTCTGGATTCTGTTACTGCAAAATTGGGCTCCTCTATCCTATTTCATTTCTATTTCTCACTGTCCATATACTTCACGAATTAAGTGGGAGGTTGTTCCCATATTTCCAGTGTGAATTTCATCATTGAATTGCTCTAAGTTCTGTTTCAGTTAAAGTAAAACAAGTGATTCCATCCTTTCTTTATTTCCACTTCTCATTAGCATCTATTAGGGGTCAACCCTTACAATTGGCTGGTTTTATTAAGTGATTTCAACATACTACTACTGTATAACTATACTTGATACAATAAAGTAAATGAAGATCTATAGCATGACAAAATAGTGTCTTTAATTACAAGTCTTGCATCCTTTTATCTAGCATTATCTTTTCTATGATATCACCAGTTCATATTATGTATCTCATTGATATTTAGCCTGAAAGTGCAGTTTGGCTTTTGTATGCTCATCAATGTCATATCCATATTAAGATAAAGGAAAGTAAAAGTAGGTCTTTCGCTCTTTGTAATGCAATTTTTGGTAAATTTAAAATGCACTGATTTCTGATGTGTTTATTCTTCTTCCAATTAGTCATAGGGAGAACCAAGTTTGTATCTATTTGGATTCATAGCTATGTTAAATTCATTGTATGAATTAATTTATTAGAACATAATGGCATTCTACATTGTTATTTCCATTCCTTTGTGGCTATGGAGATTGGTTCCTTTCTATAAGCTGTGTTATTTTATTTTGATTTAATCACGTTTCATTGGATCTACATACTTAGGAATTGTTATAATTAAAGCCTTGGTTAAATTAAAGACTGTATACATGTTTTCGGTGGTAGTGATGTTGTCCTTACTCAATTGTTTCAAAGCAGAAAAGGAAATAAGGAACTTGGTGGTGATAATAGATGGAGACAGTGAGCCAATTCTGTTTGCTTGCTTTTTTTTACCCCTTTATTGTTACTAGCCTCCCTTGATTAGTTGTTACTTTATTAGTTGGTGCATCATAATCTTCAAATTTTGATGTTTCTGGCTTTATGTTTTTTGTTATAGATATAGATATATTAATCTATAGGGGACTTTGCTTCTTACATCAATGTTAGTTCTTTGCAAAGCACATTTCTATATTCACTTCCTTTTCATTGTACTACACAGAGGGGGGATATTAGGGCTGCTACTAAGTCTATCCTACGCCTGAAGTTTACAATTTACTAAGTTGGTTCAGTATTTCAAACACCATGATATTTCTATATTTGTTTCAATCCCTACTTGATATTATGTTTCTGCAAATTTAGTTCACAACGTAGCTGAAATATGTGGGCTCTGTATTGCTGCTTTTATTTGTGCTTTTACTCTCAACTCAATACCTTTGTAACTTCATTTTTCTCTATCAAATGTCCTCATAGAAGACATTCACTTATAATTTTAAATATCATTTCTTTTCTTCATTAAATTTTTATCTTATCTAGAATTAAACTTACTTTGTTCTATTACTTGCTTTAGTTTTCCCCTAACAACCACTAATATTTTTTTATCTAGAATTGACTTATTTGTGTTGGGCTTTCCGGTCATTAAAATCAGTTTCATCTTTAACTTTAATATTCTATAGGAATCATCATGTTTAATTAATGCTACATTTATCGTGTTCCTATTTTTACTGACATTGAGGCTAAAATAAGATTATACATTAATTGAAATCTTTGTTTTATATCCTATATTACATTTTTCAATAACTTACCTTAGTGGGCTTTATTACACAGATGGGCGACAGACACTTTAAAGCAAGTAGAATGTTTCCAACGCGTTTTTGAAGATGGCCTTACACCTATAACCCAATTATTATGTAATAAGTAGCACTTTTTTTGGTGATGTAATAATAGCATATCCTTTTGAATTTTTTAAACATAATTTAGTTGTTAAAATTTGACTTCAATTACTATTAATCTAATTCTGGTCTTAGAATGCTTCTGTAGACACTAAAACTTTGGCCCCGTGCATCGCACGGTTCACAGCTCTAGTTTACATTAACTTTAGTATTATATATACTCTTTTTTTGACACAATTTATTGTCTATACTCTATACTACTCTATCACGTTAAAAAGGGTCTAAGCATACCATGATTGGGCAGGCCGGCAGGCCAACTTCGCAGCAAAAGTATGAATATGAGGTGTCTCCGCGCTGTGGAAGCAAAGTGCCTAGAATTGTGTGTAGTGTAACCATAGCAACTTTGAGAATGCATGAGAATTTCACGTGATTTTCTGACAATTTTGCGGTGGTTGCCTCTCCGATCGGGCACGGTGATGACGTTGCTACTCGTCAACACCCTGACACGTGATTCCCATCTGCTTGGTCAACCAAACATCTCACGTGGCTCTCCACGTCAGAATTTCAGCAATTTACCCGTTATTTTCTGTTTTAAATTGTTATTCTAGTGAACAATTGTGATTGTGAATAAGAGGTTAA
Organism: Astragalus glycyphyllos; assembly: GCA_963573325.1. Taxonomy (NCBI): domain Eukaryota; kingdom Viridiplantae; phylum Streptophyta; class Magnoliopsida; order Fabales; family Fabaceae; genus Astragalus; species Astragalus glycyphyllos. The sequence continues at coordinate 87,702,225 of OY754307.1, read as the reverse complement.
TTAGAGAGTGTGTTTTTGTCAAAACATTGAAAACAATTTTTTTGTCATTTGCAAATTTTTTTAAAACACTAGAAGCATGTTTGGTTTGTAGTGTGCTTGGTTTCATGGCCAATAGCTTTAGACGTGAGTTTGAGGGGTCAAACGTGAGTTGGAGTTAAAAATATGATGTTCGGCTGCAAGCATGATAACATGATTTTAGGGTCAAACTCACGTTTACCTTGAAACAACAATTCATAGCATCTACGTCAAGCCAAAATCAATTCCCAGTCTTTTGTCTTGTTTTTAACCAGCTCATATCCCACTTTTACCCATGACAATTTTACATGTATCATGTATGTCTTTATATTATAAAGAAAATACCTCCCAGTCGCTTAATTTATTGATTTGTAACGATTAGGTCCCTTATCTTTTTTTTATAATGTACGGATCTCTTAACTTTTAAAGACGTAACGCATAAGTCCCTTCTAATATTTTTTTGTTAACTCCGTTACAAAAATGGTTAAGTGGCAAAACGGTGATGATGTGGCAGGTCCACCTAGAATATTAATTAAAAATTAATTTTTATTCAAAACTTAAAAAACCTAAAATACCCTTATGCTACTATTCATCATCTTCTACCTTACGATAATCCCCAAATCCCTAATCCCCAATCCTCCACCCCACCTTCGAATCGGTACAAACCAAAACAAGAACATCAAAAGAATTGGGGATCATTATCAGCAGCATCGACATCATTATCCTCCTGATAAAAAAAAAAAGGAACTAGATTACTCATCAATTTTACAAACCAAAATCAAATTCATTCAAATTTTACAAGCTTATAATAAAACCGAAGGGGAAAAAACTACAGCAGAGCTCTAAGAACACTCATTTTTTTTCTTTAAAAACATGGAAACAAATTTTCAACATCCATATTTGATTTAATTTGATAGCTTGAATGATTTCGAGATCCATATTTGATTAAATTAAAAGGAGGGATGTACCAACCTCTAAGACCATGTAAACGGTGATTCTTGACAGCAGATAATTCTATAGGCATCCCACTAACATTATCAGTACCGACATGTCATCATGGACAGTTAATAACTATATGGATTAATTTCCACCGCATCAATATAACTAAAAGTCAAATAAAGAATTAGATCAAACAATCAATCTATAAGCTCTACAACAAAAAGGCTTGTTTTTTATTGCTAGTGTTTTTATGTTTTGGTAACTACTTATGATGGGCTAGTGCTCACAGTGGATGAAGCCTTAAACTGAATTATAGCTTAGATGAATGAAGGTTGCGATTGACAAGAGAACTTTGGTACTTATAATTTTTGATGAGTAATATGGTTCCTTTGTTCTGATTCGAAGGTGGGGTGGAGGAATGGGGATTAGGGATTTGGGATTATTGTAAGGTAGAAGATGATGAATAGCAGCACATGGGTATTTTGAGTTTTTTAAGTTTTGAATAAAAAGTTAATTTTTAATTAAAATTCTAGGTGGACATGCCACATCATCACCTTTTTGCCACTTAACCATTTTTGTAATGGAGTTAACAAAAAAACTTTAAAAGGGACTTATGCGTTACGTTTTTAAAGTTAAGGGACCCGTGCGTTATAAAAAAAAGATAAAGGACCTAATCGTTACAAATAAATAAGTTAAGGGACCTGGGGAGGTATTTTGCCTTATATTATATCTTCATCTTCATATATTTAAAGCAATGTGTTTTAAGGGGTAATTTAGCATTCAGAAAAAAAATTATTCGTTCAAATACGCAAAGTTTGTACCTCAATAACTGATTTGATGAAAAAATAATAATTTTGTGACAAAATACGTGAAGTGCGATGCTAAGCAGTGTGTTTTGGAGTACTTTAGAGTTCGGAAAAAAATTTAGATGTTCAAATACTCAAAGTTTGTTCCTCAATAATCGACTTGGTGAAAAAGAATAATAATTCCGCGACAAAATACATAAAGTGCGATGATAAGCTGTGTATTTTGGGGTACTTTAGAGTCTGTAAAAAAATTAGATGTTCAAATATGTGAAGTTCGTTACTCAATAATCGGTTTGGTGAAAAATATAATAATTTAATTTTGTGACAAAAAATAGTAAAGTGCAATGTTAAGCAATGTATTTTGGGGTACTTTGTCAAGATTTTATGTTTCTAGTATAATTTAAATCAGGAAAATAATTGTAATTTTAAATTATATTCTCTAATTTTAATTTTGATATTCTCTAATTGGTGAAAGATTAGTTTAGTATTTTTGTTGCCTATTTTATTAAATTTTAAATTTCTATTTTAATTTTAAGTTGATACCCATTTTGGTAATTTTACACCCAAAAACACTTTTGATCTAATTTATCCAAACAATAAAGATTGGTTAAAATCACTTTTTGGTAAATGTATCCAAACAAAAATCACATTACATTCAACTCACTTTTAACTAAACTCAATTCTACAATCTCAATTCCGTCAAACTCAATTCTCATCACCGCAAAACCAAACATACACCAAGAGTCGATCGAGTTTGATAGGAAAGAAAATAGAGAGAGAAGAAAGGTGGATAAAATCGAAAAGCAAAAATTACAAAATTTTTTACATCAAAGGAAAAATGAAGGTGGATCCCATCTACAAAAATCCTCCCAAATTGAGAAGAAAAGGGAAAAACAAGTGGTTTTTTAGTTCAAAAATCATCACCATATTTAGGGCTGTTCATAGTTAGGAAAAAACTGAACTGAACTGATGAATCGAACTGAACTGAAACAAAAATAACCGAACTGTTACAAACACATTTCGGTTCGAGAGAAAGTCGCGACCAAGCACATTGTCATTTAAGGAACTGAACCAAAAATAACCGAACTGTTCAACCAGTTCGGTTCGGTTCTCCGAACTATTTCATCCAGTTCGGTTCAGTTAAGTTCTCCTCGTGAACTGAACTATGAATAGCCCTAACCATATTGCCTCATTGTGGTTGTCCGAGAGAAAGTCGCGACCAAGCACATTGTCATTTATCATGTGTCTGCATCAACCCAGTTTATAGATCCCTCACCAAGTTTCTTCCCTCACAAGCTTCCAGAGATCTAGGGTTCAATTAAGCTCAAGGTTGTTCCTTACTCGTGCCCAGCATTGAGCCTGATGGGGTAGTAATAGAGTAATATACGTATGCACAAGGGTGTAAGTGGAATGAGCACCAGCTAATCCACTAATGACTCAGCACTAGACTGTTGGGTAACAAATTACTCACACGCATGGCACAATTAGTTTTTTTTATTACTAAAAAATGACACAATTAGTTGATCCCACACACATTGTATAAATATCAATCCTTGTAACAAAATTATTCAACCCATTAATGCAATTCAATTTTTTTCTCTTCATCTATAAACAAACACAAAGTTCCACAATCTAAAACATTCACATTGTGGATTCTTGTGATATCAAATCCAACGGTGAGTAGTCATCACGTCACTTATCTCAGTGAAAAAGAAACTTAATGCAGTATTGAACGCGTTATTTTGGAAAGAAAAAAACTATCGTCCATCATCTTTAAGTTACTTATAACACAAACTGTAGAGGCTCGAGCATAATCAGAAGGCAAAAAACCCAAACATGGTCGAATTCTGTCACCAACAAAAGTTATTTCCAGGAGTTGACTTTGTTCGATTACCCATTTACACCCACACCAACCTGTTCGAACAACCTGAAACCCAGCCACGTAACATAACTCTCCCGGACACATGCTTTTGTTGTTGAATTTATCGATTTTAATTTGATTCGGGTCTTAGATCTTTACTCAACCCTACTTAACATATAGTTAATGAGTTGTCCAGTCTTTTTGTAAAAGTATTGATTAACTTGCTTTATTATTAACTACGATTCTGAACTTCTAGTATATTGGAATTGTCGAATTTTCAAGTGTACAAAATACAATTATTGTTTTTTTATTAGAGAAAGTCAAGGTAATCAAAACCGGACCGGAGGATGAACCGGAAGAGGTAGCGATTCAGAGTTCTTGGGTTCAACCGAAATTAATTAAATATATTATTTAATATTTTATTAAATATATAAAGCATAAAAAACAATAAAAAGTCATAATACTCATAATTTCACACCATAAAAATTAAAGTAGGCTTAATTTAAGTTCAACAAAAGTACAAAACAACAACATATTCAAGTCATTACTTAAAACAACACACATAAAATCGCAAATGTCTTGAAGAAAAAAAATTTTAAAAAAACCTTAAAACGACGTCATTTCGTCTTAAAAAAAAAACAAGTGGTCAGAGCTGAACCGCCCCCAACCGCTCAACCGCCGGTTTTCCCGGTTCCGGGGAGGATTTTCGACTCTTTACCCGGTTCTCCAGCAATCCGGTTATGGGGTTCAAACGGACTGGATAGGGGCCTGGTTCCCGGTTGAACCGCCCATTCCGGTTTTGATTACCTTGGAGAAAGTTTAGGTCAGTTGAGCTTCGGAGGTTCACCAGGGTCAAGGCGCAGGCCTCACGTAGCTTTGAGCGCTTACACAGATACTATACAGATAACCCACCAAAGAGGTCGTCACGTCGGCAGCGGGAGTTAAACCCACACCCATGTCGGTAAAAATATGATTAATGTTTTGTTTAATTATTAGGATATGACACATTGGAAATTAGGATTATAAAAGTCTTTAATGTTATTGGTAATTACAGAAACTCTTCAACCATCAAAGAGGTAATATGATCCCCCCTTCTCTTCACATGATTAAGTGCAATATTACGTCCAGCTGCTTGTGGTGGTATTTTTAGAGACAGAAGTGTTGCTGTCCTTGGGTGTTTTCTGCCTCCATAGGCAACAGTTATGTTTTGCATGTTGAGCTTATTGGGGCTATGTTGACTATCGAGATTGCTTTTGATAAAGGTTGGATGTTTCTGTGGTTAGAGTGACTCTCAACTAATTGTTTCCGCCTTTAAGAACTGCAACGTCGTTCCTTGGAAGCTTTACAACAGATGGAACAGTTGTTTACACTTGACTAGACAGATGAATTTCGTTTGCAGTCACATTTATAGAGAAGGTAATGCTTGTGCTGACAAGCTTGCAGGTCATGGAACTAATTCAAGTTGTTTTACTTGGTGGAATCTCATCCTGAGCTTCATTGCTGATGACTTTTTCAGGAATAGGTTCGTTTTGCCTAACTGCAGGTTTTGTTAATTCCTTCTGTCGTTCGATGGATTGGGCTCCCCTTTTGCCTCCTATTTTTGGTGTGCTGCAAATGATTGTTAACGACTTTGATGCCTACCTGGTTGGGATGAGAGTCGTTATAGTGATGCTTTTGCACACCTCTATAGGTGTGATTTTGCTTGTTTCCAGTTATAACGATGTTTATGCTCATGAGTTTTGGTCTAGTCCCCCATATTTTTTTTGTATATTTTCTATTTTTTATCAATAAAATTTAGGGGGAGTACTCTTTCCTTCCTGATGTTTTTTCTTAAGGAGGGTTTTCAATCAGAAAGTTTTAACGAAACTCTATATCTCTTTCTTTTGTTAAAAAAAAAAAAGAAGAGGATATGAGAGGTGTCATTCTTGTCGGGTAACAAACATATGTCTCATCTTGTAAAGTCTGGTTCACCTGATGGGAGGCCAAGTTGTCTGTAATTCAAGGGCATAGACTCATCCAATGCAAACACCACTTGCCTCTTATTCAGACACCTCTTTAATTAAATATCCAAAATATCACGTGAAATAAACACATGATACTCTGTATAGTTATGTCACATTGGATTTCTTTGACTCAGATTACTGCTATCTTAAAGTACCAGTGAAGCAATATAAATTTCTCCAACTCGATAATCTATGTGCTGATCGAACATACCGGGATCGATATATTTGATCCATAAGTGAACTCAGTTTCCTAACATTTAATTTTATTGCGCAAATAATGGTCATACGTAGAATAAGCAATTTTTTCATGCGAGTTTTTTCTGGAGTATATGTAGATTTTTTTGTATTGTTTTCCCCTCAGCAAATGGATAAGATATGGTAATAATGAATGCAAGGATGCGCCCAGACCGAAAGTAAATGATATACGAAGAAAACAACATAAATAATTTAATCTTTTGTTCCAATATTGATTCCTCCTTTGTCCCGTCAGATATTGTGAAATGTATTCTACTCCCAAATTCATCCCATTTCTTTTTCTAGATTGATTGATGATGGTGAAAAACTAAAGGTTCTACAATAACTGGAGCTTATTATGTTTTGTTGTTTTTGAGTTTCAGAAAATAATTTCAGAAAATCAATCCACCGAAGAAATTACTGGGTTGAGTCGCGGACTAGGTCGCTCTCTTTAAGACGTTTCGTGGCACTGCTCAAAATTGTGCAGGCAGACTATCAACCACGACGTCCCCAGGATAAAACAGCCCAGTCAAAACTGTTACGAAATATTACTGCACAGTAAAATTTCGCTCAAGAAATACACCTTCAAAGTATGGTTCAAAAACCACTCAAATAATATGGTTCGTAGACCACTCTGAATATGGTTCGTAGACCACTCTATAATATGGTTCATAGACCACTCTTGAATATGGCTCGTAGGCCATTCTTTAAAGCAGAAGAGAAGAGAATTATTGAGGGAGAGGAGAGAAAACTGGAGGAGTAATTTATCGTCCAGTGGGGTGTAGAATGAAGTGAGGGAGGGACCTATTTATAGGCTTTAAATTCGACTTGATGCGCAAGCAACAGTGGATAAGAACGGAGTGCTTGCGCTCCAAGTCACTAACGGATAAGAACAGACGCAAAACGACTCTATTCAACGAATCTGTTTACTAACGGATAGGAACAGATACACAACGGTTAGTTCATCGTATCCGGTCAGTTCAACGAATTTAGACGAGGAACGCACCAAAATAAAATAAATTAATTATTTTCGCAAAAAATTAAATTACACCTCACAGCCCAAGCCCAAGCCCGATACCGGCCCGGCGGCGCTCACGCATGTGTGGTGGTCAGTTTATGTGCGTTCTCTCCATTTCACAAAATTAGGTACCCGTTAGGCTCCAACCCAAGGTATAAAGTCCACACTTATAAATACTCATAAAGTGTTTATTCTATCCAATGTGGGACTTTTTCAATTCACAATTAAGAAAGTTCCAACAATCCCCCACTTGAATTTAAAAAGAAGTTTCAGAAGTAGCGTCAAACGCCTCCATAAGATTGTGCATAAGCAGAGGTGTCATACGACTTGAACCTTTGCGTAGCGGTTAAGATTTAGATTCAACAAGAGTGACTCGTAGTCTTGAACTCTATCTCTAATTGTCAAAACCACACACAACCTTTTCCATAGGTGTATTCTCAAAAGCCCGTGCATTTATGGCCCTGCACGTCTATCCCAGTTTAGTGAACGCTCTAGGAATGTCTGCCCAAAATTCCATAGGAAGCGGCCCCACTTCCACATTCACAAAGGTGAGTCTATCAAGAGTACTCCTGTAGCTAGGTACTCCACTCCACATAGAGTATAGATCTCATTAAGAGTTTCTATTATCTCAACCTGCTTCGCTTCAGGACTCATGCTTCTTTTCTTTCAATAGCATGTTCATCTCCTATCACTTCACAACTTGTTATTACCCATTGAACCTAATTCTTGGGATCTCCAGTCTTTTAGGTCGGGTTACCATCATGAGTGACTCATCGTTCTAATGGCAGTAGTCCCATCTTTTGAGATGTATTTTGGACTTTCTTTTTGGCTAATCCTTTCGTCAAAGGATCGCCTAAGTTCTAATCAGTGTGTACATGATCCACTCTCACAGCTCCTTTTGAGAGAATTTCTCTAACAATGCTGTTCCTACGACATATTTGTCGCCTTTTATCGTTGTAATAACGATTCTTTATTTTTGCAATAGCCGCGGTACTATCGCAGTGAATCAACACAACTGTCGTGGGTTTTCCCATAAGGAATCTCTGCTAGTGAGCATCTCAACCAACTAGCTTCTTCACTGGCGGATGCCAGTGCTATCATTTCAGAATCCTTAGTGGACTGAACCAAAATGATCTACTTGTTAGATTTCCAGGAGACAATAACACCATATATACTAGATATATAGTCACGAGGCGTTTTGGAATCATTTGATAGAGTATTCCAATCAGCATTACTGTATCCTTCAAGTACAGTTGGAAATCTCTGATAATGTATTTCGAGATTCAAGGTCCTTTTACGGTATCACATGACTCTCTCAATAGCGTGCCAATGCTCTATACTAGATCGACTGGTAAACCTGCACAACATTCCCACGACATAGGCAATGTCGGGTCTAGTACAATCAGTGGCATACCTTAGGCTGCCAATGATGCTCGCATATTCCGTTTGTCTAACACTGTTACCAGTGATCTTAAAGGTTTGACAATTGGATCGTATGGTGAGCAGGAAGGTTTACTACCAAAGTAGTTATATTTCTTTAAGATCTTCTCAATTTAGTGAGGTCAATCCAAAGAAATTCCTTTCTCGGACCTAGTATTCTTAATACCAAGTATTACACTTGCTTCTCCGAGGTCTTTCATATCAAAGTTGTTGCACAACAATGATTTCACTTTATTTACAATATGAATGTTTGATCCAAATATGAGTAAGTCGTCTACATAGAGACATATGATAGTGCAAATGTCATTCTCGGATTTGTAATAAATGCATTTGTCACTTTCATTCACTTTAAACCCATTCGATATAATCAAATTATTGTCATGCCACTATTTAGGGGCTTGTTTTAGACCATACAGAGACTTATCCAACTTACAGACCTTGTTTTCTTGCCCATGGATTATAAATCCTTTAGGTTGCTCCATATAGATTTCTTCTTCCAGTTCACCATTTAAAAAATCAAATTTGACATCCATTTGGCGTACTTTCAAATTGTAAATAGCGGCCAACGGAATAAGTACCCTTATGGATGTGTGTCGAAGAAATCTAGATTCACTCTTTGTCTAAAACCTTTGGCTACAAGGTGGACCTTGTATTTATCAACAGTGCCATCAGGTTTTAGTTTCTTTTTCAAAATCCATTTACAGCCAATGGGTTTGCAACCAGGAGGCAAGTCAACTAAGTGTCGTGTCTTGTTAGACTCTAGAGAATCCTTCTAATCATTTATGGCTTCTTGCCACAAATCAACATTCAAAGAAGGCAGAGCTTCTTGAATGCTCGTAAGATCCTCCTCTAATGTATGGACCGTATAGTCGAGTCCATAGTCTTTAGCAACATGTGCTCTCTTACCTCTTTGAGGTTCCATTCTCCTTTCTACGTTGTTTTCCGTTAGGCACAGAAACTTGAGCAGTTCCAGTGCCCCCACTATTTCTTGATTTAAAAGGGAATCTACTTTCATAGAAGTCAACATCATTTGACTCTATGATCACTTTCGCATTCAGGTCATAGACCTGTATGTTCTGCTATTTACTGCATACCCAATGAATACATATTCATAGGCTCTACTGGCGAGTTTAACTCTTTTTGGAATTATGACATAAGCCAAGCAATCCCAAATTCAAAAATAAGACAAGATGAGTTGTCTTTTCTTCAAGATCTTTGAAGGAAATTTTAATTTCTTTAGATTCAGTGAATCTATTCATTACATAACCAACAGTTTATAAAAATTACCGCAAGAGAGATCAAGTGCTAGAATTCAGTAAAATAGCAAAAACCAGTAAAGATTTTTCTTTCTACTGTACCATTCGTTTCATAAAAATATGATGCAATCGTTTCATGTATAATTCCATTAATGGGAATCATACTCCGTTCCTCATGTGCTATAAAAGCTCTTAACCTTTCTTCTTAATTGATTTTCAAAAAGCTATAATGGAAAACTTTGAATATGTCAAGCACTTCACTTTTATTTTTCCCAAAGTATACTACAATGTAGTCAAAACAATTATAAATAAAAGTGGTAAACTATCGTTTTCCATTTCTGATTAACGTTCTATCTTATTCGCATATATCTGAGTGAGTCAAAACTAATACTCAGATTTCCTTACTGATTTATGCGAAGTCTTGAAAATTCTTGCTTGACTTCAAAAATCACAATTTTTTTAAGTCATTTAAAAAAATAACTTTTGAAAAATGTTATTTAGCTCTTACTGAAAGAGTTCGTTTGTTTAAACGTCAAAATCAAGTACGTGTAAAATAATAGTATAGCGCACAAAACTTCCGGTAGACGAAGTAAACAATGAGTTAAAAAATATTTGTTTAAAGAAAGTTTTCACCAGGCTCAGCATCCTTTTCTTATTTTCAACAACGGTTTATGTTCAAAACATAGTCAATGACTATCTACCAACCTTCGCATTCACCAACAATGTTGATTTCAAAAATTATAGCAACAAATTGCTATTCAATCAGGTTAGCCTGCGGCGCAGAACTTCACCTGTTCCTACACTTGCGTGTCATATGACCTGGTCCCTCGCAATTGGAACAATTAAAAAGAGGAGCAGCATCATTTCTAGGTGGTGGTAGTTGATGCTTAGAATATGGGAAATTTGGGGTGTCCCATTCTAGTCGCTTTTCCTTTGAGGCTGATTAGTGTTTTAATTTTTGAAAGGTTTTCTCAAAATTATATTGCAATCAATATTGCAATATATCGTAAAAGGTATAACTTCTCAAAAATAATGTTATTGCTAAAAAGCAATTCTATGATTTAAAATCATTAACCGTTAGCGTTAACCACTAACGGCAACAATATGAATTAAGAAAATTCATTCTTGTCGAGTAGTTCCCAGGAAAGAGAGGTGGGTCACAACGGACACGCTTAAGTACCAAGTCTTTCCTAGCCAGAACTTTTCCCAGACAATATGAATTAAAATAATTCATTCTTATAGAGATGATTATTCTCTTTCCATAGAATTAAGAATAATATAGAGATAATCATTCTCTTTCTATAAGACCGTATAGAGAAAATTATTCTCTTTCCATCGATAAATAGTATAGAGAAAATAATTCTCTTTCCAATGATAATAAATTATATAGAGAAAACAATTCTCTATCTATAGAGAAAATAATTCTCTTTCCATTAATAAGTTGTATAGAGAAAATAATTCTCTTTCTATTTCAATATTTCTTTAGCTATTTTATCCCTTCCTTTCTGATCAACTGTTTCAGTGAGCACATGAATGTCATCTTTTAAATGTTGGCAACATTTTTCATATTTAATAAAAATTTATTTTCTTGCCATTGACATTCTTGAAAATGAAACGATTTGTTGAAGTTAGAAACAGCAGAATCAAAGCCAGTAATGTCTTCGGTAGTCATGGCTAAATTTTGAAACGTCTTAAAATTGTTGTTTTTGAGTTTCAGAAAATAATTTCAGAAAATCAATCCACCGAAGAAATTACTGGGTTGAGTCGCGGACTAGGTCGCTCTCTTTAAGACGTTTCGTGGCACTGCTCAAAATTGTAGGCAGACTATCAACCACGACGTCCCCAGGATAAAACAGCCCAGTCAAAACTGTTACGAAATATTACTGCACAGTAAAATTTCGCTCAAGAAATACACCTTCAAAGTATGGTTCAAAAACCACTCAAATAATATGGTTCGTAGACCACTCTGAATATGGTTCGTAGACCACTCTATAATATGGTTCATAGACCACTCTTAAATATGGCTCGTAGGCCATTCTTTAAAGCAGAAGAGAAGAGAATTATTGAGGGAGAGGAGAGAAAACTGGAGGAGTAATTTATCGTCCAGTGGGGTGTAGAATGAAGTGAGGGAGGGACCTATTTATAGGCTTTAAATTCGACTTGATGCGCAAGCAACAGTGGATAAGAACGGAGTGCTTGCGCTCCAAGTCACTAACGGATAAGAACAGACGCAAAACGACTCTATTCAACGAATCTGTTTACTAACGGATAGGAACAGATACACAACGGTTAGTTCATCGTATCCGGTCAGTTCAACGAATTTAGACGAGGAACGCACCAAAATAAAATAAATTAATTATTTTCGCAAAAAATTAAATTACACCTCACAGCCCAAGCCCAAGCCCGATACCGGCCCGGCGGCGCTCACGCATGTGTGGTGGTCAGTTTATGTGCGTTCTCTCCATTTCACAAAATTAGGTACCCGTTAGGCTCCAACCCAAGGTATAAAGTCCACACTTATAAATACTCATAAAGTGTTTATTCTATCCAATGTGGGACTTTTTCAATTCACAATTAACAAAGTTCCAACATGTTCCGTATAATTTTGGCATAGAGTATTAAGCAGATAAAGAAATTGATAATGGTCTACAAGTCTACAATTTCACTCGTATTTATTGGACACTTGCAAAATCATCCATGACGAGTAGGTATATTATCCACACCAATAGGATCTGACTCGAATACAGGCAATATATTATTACCGTTTTAAGTATATCGGGCTTTAAAAAAATAAATCGATAAAACATATACTTAACTACTAATATTTTGGATATATGCAACATTTTAATAAGTAGATTTCAAAAAAAAAATGGCCGTATTTTTAATTGAACTAAGATAGTCTAGATGTACTTAGACGAGTTAATTAAAATCAAAGATGCTAGTCTAGATGTAAATATAAGTAAAAAAGGTTATGTATTTAATATAATTTATTTTATTTAGAGTGCCTTTTCAATACATTTATTTTTCTTTAAAAAAATTGCTTATGAGAATGAAATGGGTTACTTGGAAAATAAAATATATTTTTTTATAAAGAAAAAATATTATTAAGGGGAGTACAAAGGGTATTTCTGCCCTTACAAAACTTGGAGTCTTGTTAAAACCTCATTGGGCAAAAACCTCGTCGGAAAAAGGCCCAAGGAGGAAAAAGAATATCTCAAATAAACGAGGCGCTATAGCCAAAGACACCTTCATACAAAAGTTAATACAACATAAACAAAACAGCAAAGGGGAAACAACAAGATAGTAGAACAGCCGTTTACTGGGGACATCATGAGAGTAAACCAACAAAACCCCCCAAGACAACACATCTGCATAAAAAACCTTACTACAACATGACAACAATATGATAGAACTGTGACAGTAGGCCAACATAGACAATTCTGACGCTGTTACAGCCAAATTTCAGATTCGAAATTAGCCATAAGGACACGTCAACATGGCATTAAACGCGAAGTCGGGAAATAACAAGAGGAGCAATACTCAAAGGTGAGGTGGCTCGAAGGTTCGCATTTACCCTCAAAAGGGCTTTAGAAGCCAGTCTTGAAGTTTAGAAGAAAATACCCGCGCAAGGCAACATTTTTGAAAGACACATAGGAAGTTTTCGAAGAGAGGCTCAAAGGCGAAACCTCGAAGACTAGAGCAAAACACAAGAGCAGTTGAGGCAATTGCTTCAGATACGACTGAACTGACGAAGGCAAGTGTGAAGCATGCAGACACCAAAAGACATATGGCATCGATCATCATCAATCATTGGTTAGTTTACTTTTATCCGCTTTCAAATAAGGACACGTGTCCAATCATGCAATGTATGTCTGGCTACAGCGGTGAACAATGTATGTCTGAGCCAACCCCTTTTGTATTTTCAAACTTATTTCAATTCAATGCAATTTCTTTTCGACAATTGAGTGCTTCACTCTTGTCTCCTTTTTAGCAATTTACTTTTTATTCTCCGCACTTGAGGAACTCGTGATGTTCTTTCCCGCTCAGGATTGATCTTCGCGAGTTGCTTGAGTTTGTTTTTACTTGTCTTTACATTTCAAAAACCCTCGGTACGAAGTGTTTGGAGGATTCACGATGTTCTCCCCTCTTTGGGCGTGATTTCTGTGTTTTGTTCAATCGCTCGGCGCCTCAAATTCAATCGGACAATCACCTAGAATCTCTGATTCGTTTGGTTGTGCCACTGAATTCTCCCTATTTGGCATCGTCCGCCTCAAAAAGCACACAAATTGAGGCTTGTATTAAACCCTTCGAGTGTAGCTCAATAGAAAAAGTAGACAAAACTCTCCATTTTCTATTAGTAATATTAAATATGGCTAAATACATTTTTAGGCCTTTTATAGAATTGCTAAGCGCTACTAAAAGTTATGAGGAACTAAAATCATCAACGGAGGAAAATTTAGGGACTAAAAGCGAGTGAAATTTTTTATAAGGACTAAAGGTATTGTTTTTTATCAACAAACCTTAACTCATTTCATTAAATAAAATAGTCAATATAGAAGATGGAATATATTGAATTCATATTTAACCATGGTGGGCTGGGTATTCGCTCGTTGGTGGATATGAATAAAGCGTGTCTTATGAAGCTAGCTTGGAATCTCAAGCCTAGCGAGCAATCTCTTTGGAGTCAAGTCTTGATTGGCAAGTATGGAAGAAATGCGTGGTCTAGGGGTGAGCTGGAATGTAAACCAAATGATTCCCATATTTGGAAAGCTATTTATCTTTGTTGGGAAGAGATTAAGGACCAGAAGGCCTGGGCCGTTGGGGATGGTACTATCGTGCGTTTCTGGTTGGATAGGTGGCTAGATAACAAGAGCCCCCTTGCTGATCTAGTGGTTTCGGTCCCTGAGGCTTTGAAGGAGGGCACGGTTAGTGAGTTTGTGGACGAGCACGCACAATGGAAGTGGGGGATCCTTCAAGATATTCTTCCTCAAAGGCTTTTAAATAAGCTGATGGCGTATCCGGCGCCAACAGCTTCCATGGGTCCTGACATTGCCTACTGGCCTGGTGAGAACTCAGGTATTTTTTCAGTGGCTAGTGCTTATCATTGTATCCGTCGTGATAGTATTGAAGAGGACTCTCCTCCTTCTCATTGGAAGGATGTGTGGCGCATTGAGGCTCCTGAGAGAGTGAAGAGTTTTGCTTGGCAAGTCTTGCATGGGAAGCTTGCAACTAAGTCTTATTGTAGCAGGTGGAGTGATGACTCCACGGATTGCCACTTTTGCCCAGGGGTTGAGGAAACAATTTTACATGTTTTGCGAGATTGCCCCCTTGCTCTTGCAACTTGGAGAAGGTTAGTTCCCTTCCACTTACGTCCTAATTTCTATGGCTCTCCTTTTGGTGATTGGGCTATAGCAAATGTTTCTTCAAGTGAGGGAACGTTCTGGAGGAGTGTTTGGGCCACTACGTGTTATTTTCTTTGGATTTGGCGCAACAAAAAAATCCATGATGCTTCTTTTGTCTTCCCTCATGATCCGGAGATCGTCATTCGGAAATATGTTGATAATTATTTTAAGAGCAAGGAGCATTTCAATCCGGTTAGTCAACATCGTCAGATTAGTATTAATGTTTGTTGGAAGCCATCGTCAGAGGGGTGTTTAGTCGTTAACACAGATGGTGCCTCTAAGGGTGGCATTGGAGGTTGTGGTGGTGTGCTGAGGGACTACCATGGGCGTTGGTTGAGTGGTTTTATGCGTCACTTGGGGGAGGCCAGTGCTTATATTGCAGAGCTTTGGGGAGCCTTGGAGGGATTACTGTTGGCGAGAAGTAGAGGCTATTCGAATGTGGAACTTCAGTTGGACTCTCAGGTGGTTGCTAACCTTCTTACGAGTACTCACAATGGGAGCATGAATGGTAGATGTCTAGTTGTGCGCATTAAGCAGCTCCTCTTGCTTGACTGGAGCGTGACAGTGACCCATATTTTCAGAGAAGCTAATAAGGTTGCGGATGGTTTGGCTGCCATGGCGTGTGATGGGGTTGATGGCTTACAAGTGTGGGATGACCCTCCCTCTTCTATTGTGCATTTAGTGCATGCTGATTGTAATGGAGTCTTTACTCCCAGAGTTGTTGCTGTGTAGTTCGTGTTTCTTGCTTTGGGTTTGTTAACCCCTATTATTATCAAAAAAAAAAAGAATTCATATTTAACCCAATTAAATATTAATAATTAATAAGTTAAAGTGCCTAAAAAAGATTTAACACAATTAAGATTTGTCTCTATTTAACCCAATTAAATATTAATAATAATTAATTAATCGGGAGAAAACATATTTAACCCGATTAAATATTAATAATTAATAAGTTAAATAATATAAACAAAGTTGTCAAAAAAAATTAATAAATCAAATTTCAGAGTGCTTCTAGAATGAGGGGTGTGGTTGAGCGGTTGAGACTCATCCTCGCTTAACTAAGTGTTGAGGCTCGCCTTATATTTTGTAAAATACCCTGAGTGGTTAAGATTGAATCAATCAATATTAAATCTCAACTATTGATGAAGTTTTATATTTCATCTTACAATCGATTTTAGTGATTCACTTCTGAGTTAGTTGATCCTTCACTCACTCGAGTGAGCACCCCAAAATTCGTGTATTTTCTCTTTGAAAAAAAGACCAAGGTCCTTCAAAAAAGAGGCGGATGTAGAGGGAGGAATGAGAAGGGTTTAGGGTAGGACGAAATAGGTTAGTTGTTAGTATCAGAAAAACAGAGGAAAGAAGAAGAGTGAATGGAAGACGGTGAGATAGAAGAGGGGTCAATTCCCATGGCAGAGGAAGACGAACAAGGCTTTGCGCATTCCTCCGACGACCGCAAGTTAGAGGAATCACCCTACGAAACTTTGCATAATAGCAAGGCTTCCATTGAGAACATCGTCGCCGAGATTCTCTCCATCAAAAAAGATGCTAAACCAAAGCAACTCCTTCGAGATCTCGTCACTCAAATGTTCCTTCACTTCATCACTCTCCGCCAGGTCGGTACTCTATAGTATATACTCCTCCACTTCCAATTTCCAGGGTTTTTATAAATTAACAAATCAATAATTCAATTCTGATCACATTCATTTGTTTTCTTCTTTCAGGCGAATCGATCTATCTTGCTGGAGGAAGACCGTGTGAAATCGGAAACGGAACGTGCGAAGGCACCGGTGGATTTTACGACTTTGCAGCTTCACAACCTGGTGTATGAGAAGAGTCACTACCTTAAAGCAATAAAGGCTTGCAAGGATTTTAAGTCTAAATATCCTGATATTGAGCTCGTACCCGAGGATGAATTTTTTCGCGACGCTCCCCAAAATATCAAGGGCTCCGTTTTGTCAAAGGACAATGCCCATAATCTCATGCTGAAGAGGCTCAATTTTGAGCTATACCAGGTATTCTGTTTCCAAAGCCTAAGTAGTATATTTGACATTTTGTAGTTAGCTGGGTACTTTTAAATAATGAGATAGTAAAAGAGAAATAGATGTGCATTATGTACAGTGTATATTCACAGAGCGTGTTATTTGCTATTTTGGATGTTGACAAAAGTTTATATCCCCTCTACTTAGTGTGCCTCTGCCCTCACCAAATTTTTTACATTGATAAGCTAGAAGTTGCTGCTCTTATGGTAAAAAGGAATGTAGGATAAACACCCATCAGTCTTATTTTCATGGGTCTCTATATTTTTTTGAGACCTGATGGATTCTGATGTTCATGGGTTAGCATCGGACTCACAATCCATGGATTCTCGTGATGGTATTGCATGGTATGGATGTAATCGTGTTGCCCTAGAAGATTGAACAACACATATGCAACTGGTAGTTCAGGCTTTAATCTTGCGGTAAACCCCTTCCATTACAAATCTTGAATTAGAGAGGGTGGGATATATGGTAGAATTGAGAAAAATCAACAAGGTTCGTGTCTAATAAGGATCAATCTAACTGGATATCGTTGAAAGGAATGATACCTTCAGAGAGGTTGAGAATTGTGGAAATGGGCGCCTCGAACAGGGCCATCACCCTGGTCGATGAGGATTCTTATTCTTGTAATCCCCTAATTGGATGACGCCAATTTGAGACTCACGGCCATGGGGATCCACTATTTCTTCAGGTTTCACAACGGCCCTCTCTGTCCCAAACCTGATCCGCATCTTCATTATGCTGATCAGGTTCAAAACAAAGAGTGATAGTGTGAGTGCCTCAGTTGACAAGTTTGATGAGCACAATGGCCTTATTTGAGGCGCCATTTCTACAATAACCAACCTCTCTACATCGCTGGAGGAACCATTCATTTCATCAATATTCAGTTCAATTGGTCCCTGTTACTTAGATCTGAACCTTGTTAATTGTTATCAAGTCTTCTACCATATATATCTCTCTGATTCAAGATTTCTAACTGAAGTAAATCAATACAAGATTAAGGTTTGGAACTACATGTGGGTTTGGTGTTTGTCCACTCTTATTAGGCAGTAGGCACCACTACATCAGGTGGGCTAGTCTCTAAATATGGTTGTTGTCACTGCTTTCTTAAAGTTGAAAATTTCTTCCATTCATAATTTCATTCATCCTCTGTCATTGTGTTGGTAACCTGCTTTCTTTGAGTTTTCTTGCGAATTTAATATGCTTGTGGTTCTTAAATGCAAATTTGCATCAGCGCAAGGAGCTCTGCAAACATCATGAGAAACTGGAACAACAAAAGAAAGTTCTTTTGGAGACCATTGCAACCCGAAAGAAGTTCCTGACAAGTCTACCTTCACATCTCAAATCTCTTAAGAAAGCATCCTTGCCTGTACAAAACCAATTAGGACTTCTGCATACAAAGAGAACAAAACAGCATAGTGCAGCAGAGTTGCTTTCGCCAGCTCTTTATGTGGTCTACTCACAGCTATTGGCTCAAAAGGAGGCTTTCGGAGAACCCATTGATCTGGAGGTTGTGGGAAGCCTGAAAGATGCTCAAGCTTTTGCTCGTAATCAAGCTCACAAGGACACAGGTAATTGGGTGTTGACAGAGGAGTTTAGTATTCTTTGATAGGATCCGTGTTTTCAATACTTTTGCAGCTGTTGCACGGCAGTGCATATTCTGACAAACTATTCAATTTATAAACATATTTTTTTCATGATTCAACCTCAAACCACACCTTTCCAAATTATTCAGGACATTGTTAGCTCTTGAAAATATAGATACTTGTAATGCTAATGACAGGATAACAATTAAAGGAAGCAAATTTATTATCAGCATCAGAGTACTACTGCCAGGACTGACATGTTTATTAATGATCCTCAATTTGTGTTTTCTATCCTTAATTAAGGGAATGATCAACTATTTCCAATCTTTCTATGCGTGTGCCTCATGTGGCTTTAGAATTACTCGAGCATTTTTATACTGAATCTTCTAATAAGATTTCTGTTACTTTCTCTGCCCTAAAATAGAAAATATTTTCACTAGGACATGGTTTCATTGCTCAGGTATTTCCACTGCCATGGAGAGTTCCAAATTGGACGATGATGTCCCTGACGATGAAGAAGATGGCCAGAGGCGTAGAAAAAGGCCAAGGAGGGTACATGTTAAGGAGAGCCCCGACCAAGGGGGGGCATTTCAAGTTCACCCGCTTAAAATCATTATCCATGTGTATGAAGACGAGGCTTCGGATCCTAAGCCTGCAAAACTTGTTACTCTAAGGTTTGAGTACATGGTGAAGTTGAATATTGTATGTGTTGGAATAGAGGGGTCTAATGGTTCTCCTGAGAATGATATCTTATGCAATTTATTCCCCAATGATACTGGGCTTGAGCTTCCTCACCAGGTTTGGGCGTCTTCTTTAGTTCTTTATATGTTGTTGGCATGTTTTTCATTCATCTCTCATTGTCTTTGACATACTCTCCAACTCACTAAATATTTGCGATTTTTTCCACTTGAATGGTGATGCAGTCGGCCAAACTCCTTGTTGAAGATGCTATAATGTTCAATACTCAAAGAACTTCACGTCCTTACAAATGGGCTCAGCACTTGGCAGGAATTGATTTCTTGCCTGAGGTATCTCCATTGCTTCTCACTGACAACAATGATACTGCCAGGAGTGAAGATGTTATATCTGGTCTTTCACTATATCGCCAACAGAACCGAGTACAAACAGTTCTGCATAGAATTCGCTCAAGGAGAAAAGCTCAACTGGCTCTTTTGTGAGTCGTGGCTCTATTATGTTTACAATTTTAGAATATCAAGGGCATGAAGATAATAACTGTAATTTGATCAACTTAAGATTTGCTATAAGGCTTTGCTTTGGTTGTGTTGTCACCACTGAAATCTTAGCATTGTTTCTTTGTTTTCCTCCCTGTTCTGAATAATTTTAGTGTTCATCCTGCATGTAAGGCTATTCTTCAGTCCATGTATATTTTTGAGGATCCCTTTTATATCTTGCTTACTGATGTGGTTGGGCATACTCAAGTTAAACTTTGTGTAATTATTTCTGTGGCTTACAGGCAACAATTAGAATCTCTTACAAAGGTTGAGTGGCCTCTTTTGACCTGCAAAAGTGTTCCATGGGCTGTGCACACACCTTTGTGCAAATTGGATGGTTGGTCACCTATAAGAGCCCTACCTGTACCTAGTGAAGCTTCATCTCTCACTGTCATAGATAAAGAGGAGCATGTTCAGGAACCAATGGATGTTGACTTGAATGAACGCTCTGGTCCCACAAAAGAAGAACTGGAGAGTGTAACAGAAGATGGGGAGCTTCCAACTTTACTTCCTAATATATCTAAGTTTGACCACTCCATGCAAGCTAGCTTAATTTCAAAAAGTATCATTCCTCCCCTTAATAAAGTTAGGTCACAGAGTTTCAAAAAGGTGGATGATAGTACTGATTTCTTGCTGGATACTGAAAGTGATTTTGATGAGCCTGCACAAAATGAAAGAGAACACGAAAATACTGTGTCCGATTACTGTGCCAGAAAGTCTGTTTCATGGATGGATTCTGGGGTCAAGGAATTTCTCCTTGTTCTTAGTAGAAAGAGCAACGCAGGTGAGAGAAATGTGACTTTAGAAGCCAAGGTAAAGAAGCACCCCCTTTTATCTGCTGAAATGAATTCAAGGATCTATTGGCATTTCTACCTAGTTTTATGTTTTTTTGACAGATCAAGATCAGTATGGAATATCCTTTAAGACCTCCACTCTTTGCATTGAGTCTCCATGGTCTATCTTCTGGGGAAAACCATTTTGGCAATGATGGATTGGATTGGTACAATGAACTCCGCGCAATGGAAGCAGAGGTAAGTAACTGATGATTCGAGATGTTACTGCAGTAAAATTATTAGACAGAATCTTGTGGCTATGCTTTCTTCGAGAAATGGGAATACTGGATGAAATGCACGGCTATATCTTAGATTCTTAGATTCGTAGAATCAAGAGTTCTTTGTTCTTAGATAGATGTCTCCAAATAATGCTAGGATAATAAAACCACCCATTATCCCTGCATCATCCGAGTGTTACTATTTTCTTGATTTCTTTTATCCCTCCCATTAATGCTCCCCTTTCTAAATTGTAGGTCAACTTACACATGCTAAAGATACTACCTGACAGTGAACAAAATCATGTGTTGGCTCATCAAGTGAGTTGTCTTGCCATGTTGTTTGACCATTATTTAGATGATGCATGGCCATCATCTGAAAGGACAAATTGCACTTCTGTGGTTGATGTTGGCTTATGCAAGCCTGTTAGTGGTCGGTTCCTCGATAGGTCTTTTAGAGGAAGGGATCGTAGGAAGATGATCTCCTGGAAAGACATGAACTTTACTTCCAACTATCCTCATTAGTGGTTGGTCCCTGGCTAGATCTTTCAGAGGAAATTGTACCTCCGCAATATGTGTTAGCCTACCATGGGTCATTTGATCGACTTAACAGCTGAAAAATTGGCTTGAGGGTAGATTTAGAAGGGGCCATTTTAGCTGTTGATTATTTGTTACTCGTGCAGCTCCAGATATCAGTTTAAAAGCAGAATTCACGGGTAAAATTTCTAAGGGTCCTACTGATGTGGAAACTCCTTGACAATGGCTGTGGTGACACTTACGTATACCCGAGTACTGTTAAGTGTTCCGTAGCAGCTGTAGTAAATTTGTTAATTATACTTGATTGTATTCATTCTGAATCCGAGATCCTCAAGTATGTTGAGAAGTTTTTTCTTCCTCATTCCTCATTGAAACCTGTAAAAATAGAAGGCAATATCTTAACTGATTGATTGTAATGAACTGCATCTTTCTTGGTTCCTAGTAGTTTTTTACGAGAATTTTTTCTCAGAATCTGCAACAATTGGCTTTTGATTGTATTCTGGGGAGTGCATGCCTGCTAAATTCAGCTATTTAAGCATTTGTTTTATCTCATTAAGAAAGTTCAGCCCCATCATTGAATTGACTCGAACAGCTATGGCGGGATGTAATATGGATCTTGGTTACAAATTCTCACTGACTGGATTTTTCTAGGATACCCCATTCGTGATTTTGTATATCGATCTCCAGGATGGCAGTTTGGTTTATATTTAGGGGTGGCAAATCGATGTATTGGACAATTTTTGACTTACATTATGATGGATGGAGTGAAATAATCCATTAATCCATTTATAATATATTAAAAATAAAGTAAAACAATAAAATTCATCCATCATACATTTAAGTAAAAATTCGGGTTCAAATCCAATCTTGGACATGTAGCAGTGTTAAATCTTTTGAAGTTTTGCCACCCATTGTGGTTTTAGTGGGCTCAAGGGATTAGTCTCTACAGTTGCACACAGAGAATATCCAGTTATAAAAAAATATTTAATCTCATCTGTTACCATTTTCTAATGGATGGATTACCCATAATAATATGATTTTTTTTTACTTCTTAAAAAGTATGTCCGTGAACTACTGCACGAGCACCATCGTGGACCGCTGGAGCTTCCTGGTGGCCACCACAAATCTTCAGTTTTTAAAAAAATGATATTTTTTTCCATCCAATGGACTGTTTGATTTATTTATGATGATCAATGAATTTTGGAAAAGTAATGGATGAATTACTAACCATCCACAAAATTAAATGAATAAATGAATTACCAACCATCCATAAAATTAAATGGATAGATTAAATCCAATCCATGATTTTCTTGGTGGCACATTTGTAGTTAAAATCCAAACAATAAAAAAATTAAATGAATAAATGAATTACCAACCATCCATGATTTTTTTCACGCTGCACATTTGTAGTATACATTTTCATGGTGGCATCGATGCAGATAAAAAGAATGGGCAGCAGTTTCGGAATAGTAGTGCAAGAAAGAAAAGAAAATACAATAGGCACAAATAGTTCAGCCTCTCACCGAATCAAACTCGGTGTAAGTGTTACTGCACAAGATTGTCTAACCAATGTCGGTATGAAATGGGACGCGTGCTGAAACACATTCTCATGAAGGTATTGGGCATACATAACATACCCTCCCTAATCTATGCAAATAGTTAGCCAAGACATTAAAGTTTTCAAGTACTGATCTAAACTACCCAAAGCTTTAATCTACACCAAAACACTTGTATTTACATATATCTTAACAACTGCAGAATCATAATCCAATCTTCAATCTACCATGGACCAGTTTGTGTTCGCCTTAAGCATTTCCTCTTCACTTCTCGCTGTAAATTCATCATTTCCTTAACCTGCCATATCACCAAATGTCACATAATTCAGTACTAAAGTGGCAGAACAAGGTCTATCCTTTAGCAGAAAACTACACGCATAATCTATCTGGATTACATCTAACGTATTTAAATGTAGTGAATTTGAGTTTGACTGCTGCTCATGATTTGGAACAAGAACAGACGGTCAAAAAAAATATGTTTACACAGAAGACAGATACGAAAACATTCATCAAAAATATATTGTCTTTCACATGTTACTTCATAACCACTCATTCCTACTGTATTCTAATATATTAGAATTTCAAATTGCAGGCCTGGTGTGCTAATATGACGAAACAACTAAAATTACTATAGTTAGCTTTAGATATGCAAGAAGAAATATAGATGGCGAGTACATGCACCACTCTGAACTGGAATTTCACGAGAAGGGAAATCCTAGACTCTTAGTTCTGAAATTCAGAAAGCGTTAATTTATACCATACATTAATCCTGTTTAGTATTATCTGATCAGTTAGCAGTTAGTTATTGTATGGTCAGGTGCAGACCTGACCATCTCAGACTCTCAGTTAATCATTTAACTCTAGTTAGTCTTAGTTTTAGTGAGTTAGCCAATGTGTATATATTACAATTTTGTTAGATTGTATATTCACTTCAAGAAAATAAAACAATTCTATTTCACCAATTCTCTCTGCGATCCTTTATTTTGATGAGATCCCAAACTAATCCTTCTTATGTTGAACATGACAAGCAAAAAACAGTATGTTGATTGGCATAGCTGTGTGACCAAGGGTAATCTTCACAATGACCATTGTCCCCGTTGGTTGGAGTATATTATATGTGGCAAAATTGCTCTTAAGATGAGGAATAACAAGATAGAATGTTATTATATGTAAGAAGCTAAAACTATGATTCATGATATCTTGACAAGTTAGTCACATCCTCACAGGCACGAGGCATAAGGACATGATTCTCAAATGCAATTTTAGGAAAAATCACGACTTGTACAGTTAAGGTCAATTCAAATACATGCCATTACGGAAAACCTAAAATGAGCGAAAAGAATCCGGAATAAGAATGAAACGAAACAGAAAGCTGAACTTACTTGATTTTTCTGAATTTCCATGATTTCTGCCTGCAGTATTCAAATAATCTTCCGTCAGGGAAAGTTTTAATGTAAGTGAACTTAAGCCACAAATTTATGTAGAAAGCCTGCATTTCGATGCGACATGCAGCAAAAACCAAAATTACCTGCTTTTTCTGAAGTTCTTCGTTTTCCTCTTTTAACTTTGCAACTTCTGCTTCCAATTCCATGGTATATGCCTGAAATAAATAAAAACAAAAATGTGTGACTGAACTTGCAGCAAATAACATAATGCATCTTACAAAATTTCTAGCTGCACTACCTTCCCATGTTACATTCCCAGTAAGGTAACATGTATTTAATTATTATTATTATTATTATTATTATTATTATTATTATTATATGCTTTCATGGATTTTTATGATGATCCTTATAAACCCCAATCAACTGTTCCATTACCTTGTAAAAACCTGAATCTTTACAACTTCTCATGATTGTAACTTCTCAGTAATGGTTCACCTTTCATCAGTTCAGATCGCTATCATATTACCATTCGGCTGCATAATCTCTCATACTATACAGCATGTTCACATCACAGAGGATAAAAGCAGAATGTCAATGGCCGGGTAGCATCAGCATTAGCAAAATCATAACATGTCGCAATTCGACATCATATTCTTTTTTTTTTTTTTGAAATAATTATATATATCGCCAAACCCTACTAACAGTGAATTATCTTCTCTCTTCTCTCCTTTCTGTTCTACATTCTGTATTATTTTTTCCTCCGCTTCAGTACCTTCTCTTGAATATCCTAAATTTAGAATAATAATGAAACCATAATTAGGAGATAGTAGAACAAAAAATATACCTGCTTGCGAGCGCGAGACCTAGCAGCTGATTCTCTATTCTTGATCATTCTTCTTTGTCTCCTTTCAATTACCTTCTCCACAGCTCCGCTCTTTCTTCCTCGCATACCGCCATTAAATACATAAGGAACGGGTGATACAGAAGAAGTATCACCATTACTCTTTCCAATTTTATCACTTGATATATGATTAGCTGGTGACCCAGTAGCAATCTGAACAGTCCCATGTGGCAAACCAACCATACCAATCCCTCCACCTTGTACAAGATTACCATTCAGCCCCTGATCAGTTGCAAGCCCCACCATTCCACCTCTCATTCCTTGATTACTAGCCAGTGGCATCTGAGTTCCATAGTTCAAAACAGGTTGTTTTGGAAATATCTGCTGCTGCTGCTGTTGCTGTTGCTGATGTTGATGCTGCAACTGATTCTGTGGACTCTGCATATGTTGCTGATTCGATGATCGAACGCCATTAACATTCAAGGGTAAATTAGTAGAAGGAGATTGAAAACCAACCAGTGGATCATCATTAGGAGAAAATCTATTATTACCCATCAAACCAGTAACTTTGTTAATATTCAATTGTTGAGTCTGAAACCCAAATCCCAAACCACTATTATTCCCCAAACTTGAAAGATCAACAAAAGTTCCATCATTTGGTTTAGCATCTTCTCTAACAACACCAGCTCTAACCAAAAACTCTTCCAATGTCATCTCTCCCAAAGTTGGTTGTCTCTGAGCTTGCAGCGCCGCCAAATTAGGCCCATAATCCTTTGAAATATCCTTAAAAACCTCGTCAACAGTCTTCTGACTAAGTGTCCTTGGCAACGTTAAAGACCCTTGTCTTTGTAAATTACCCAAACCTTCTTCACCACCCATTGTTTGAACCTCTTCAGCACTCCAAATATTCTTCAATAACTCATCCATGTTCATTGATCCAAAATCCTTCCCTGAACCTCCCATGCTGTTCATGAACTCGTCTACCGTCAATGAGTACACCGATGACTGCCGCGTTAGGGGAAAGTTTCCCGCCATCGCCGCTGCCGGTGGCCTTCCCCCGCTGGTGCCGGCGGCAGTCCCCTGATCATTCCCAAAACCCTTGAAATTCATGCTTCTAATCACAACCTATTTCCCTCAAAATCTGAAGCAAAACACAACAACAATAACAACCTCATCCAAATCACAAACCCAAATCTAAACCTAAATCTAAATCCTTTCACACTCAAACGATCAAAGGAAAAAATAAAAGTTCAATCTGTTTTTTGACACGTGGATTTTGTTCTGCTAACCTAACTAACTTCTATAGTGTTTGAATTGTACATGTAGAAATTCTTTTCAACGCTAGTACTAGTAATTAAGGAATATCCTTCTTGAGATAATCTACATACTCACACTGAAGACAATTACTTACTACTACATCTGTGTATTTTTTTTTTGGTAGTTTGAGTTAGCTAGAAGGAAAAAAAATGAAGAATAAAATCTAACAACAAAAAGGGAAAGAAATAAAAGGGTTGAAATTAGGGAAAAACAAAGAGAAGGAAAATCTGGAGAAAGATGGGAAGAATTAAAGGGGGGAGCATAGAATAGCATAAGATAAGAATAAGATAAGCATTTACCTGTGCTATTTATGTAATGTTTGGGTATTCCTGATTTGGTATGTTTTTTGGGAAATTTTGGTGTGTTTGGATGGCTGCGTTCCTCCCTCTTCGGTTACAAGTGCTCCGTGAATGCGCCAAGTGTCCAATTTTCTCTTCACACTATGTTGCTGCTTTTCCTTTTCTTCCCTTCGCTTTTCAACATATCAATGACAATCAGGATTCGGGACCAAATAAACTAACCCACGGTTTTATTATTTTTATAAACACCATTGTTTTATTATTATTATAAATATTGTTGCCATCGTGTTTTTAACTTCTTGTTGATCCAATGAAAACAATCACTTCAATGGTGCTTCTGTTTTGACTAAATTATAATGTAATCGAAGTACGTTTCGTGTTTATTATCGGTTTTTACTAAAAAAGTGTACTAAAAAACACGTAATTAACACGCTTTTGAGATTCAATATTTTGATTTTATGACTGATTAGTGATTAGGGACTGAAATAAAATATTAGGAGGAAGGCATAATTAATAATGGAGGTCGCACACATTGCCGACCATCACACGTGGACCAATGAAAAGGGGTTGGAAGTTGGGAGAGTATGATGTGACAGGAACCAATAGCATTGTGCTTTCTGGGAGAATCCTCGCCGTACACGTTTCTGTTAAAGCTATGGTCAGCGATTCCTGCTTTTTTTGAATAATGGTTATCTTGAACTTGAAGGTAAGAAGAAAAAAGTATTAAATATATAAATGAATAAAAGTAAAACAATGAAAATGTATAAAAAATTTATGATGATATTCAAAAAAAAAAAAGTTATGATGTTTTCATATAGCAATTAGGTGAAGAGATTAAGGAAAAAAATAAAAAAGTGTAACAACTCTAACTTTATTTAGTAAATTAAAATTTGAGAAGAAAAGTATATTAATATTCAATAAAATTTTTACATTTTTTAAATAGAAATAGACAAGTATATTTCTACTTGTTTGAGTAAAAAAATGTATTTCTAATTTTATATTATTTTTTCTCTTACAAGACAAGTAAATCTATTTTTGCGAATTTTCCCCTTTTTTTCATTTTCGTTTAAATGAGATAAGAAGATATATATTTTTTCTCGTTTTACTCCAATATTGCTTTCCTCATTTATTTATATTACATTTGGATCTACTGATGATAAAGGAAAATTAGAGAAAACAACTATTTTCACCATTTGGCTAGGGAAGGAAAATAATTATGTGTAGAGTCAACTCAAAAGTTATGATCCCATCTTCTTTGACTTCTCATTGTCTTTATTATATGATGAATGAATCCACCAATGTAAATTGCTCATTGAATATGAGGAAAACCTCAATGTATTACATGGTACAAGGAGATTGAAAGGTAAAACTAAAATGAATGCATGGAAGGATCAAGTATGACTCCTATAAAAATATAATTGAAAAGACTATCTGAACTAACAAACAAATTATTTGTATGTAAATTTGCATATAATGTCAGCACACTTTATAGTCGTGCTCATCTTGCACAGCATATATAGATAAAAATGTTGGGGGGAGGTAATGCCTTTGTGTGGAGGCAAACTCATTGAAGTGAAGAAGGAATCAGCACAATATAGCTGTCAATTTTGGGTCGGCCCGAATGTCCATTGTTTTGGGTTGGTTGGACTCATTAGATAGAAGTCCAAGAACAAATTAGACCGTTTTGAGCAATTTTTATGATTTCTTTTGTTAAAGTTACATTGGGCCGCATCCGGCCCATCGACCCAGTCTTTTGAGTTGAGTTGGGCTACACAAAACACGACCAAACCAATAATTGAGCGAGCCCAATCCACTTTCACGTTTGGCCTAGTGGGCCAGACCGAGCCGCCCATCTTGACAGCTACGCACAAGGTGAATGATGAATGATGGCAAGTTGGATTTTCTCATGGATCAAATGGAAGTCAAGATCTATATGTACGGTGCATTCATTGAAAATGTGGGTTGACCTGAGTAGAGAGTCCATGGGTGCACTTGCAGTGGAAGATTCAAGAATTGGTTTGGTGGGGGTGTAATTTTTTTTTCATTGCACAAATTGTTGGTTCACAAAATTGTTTAAATATTTTGTTCTGTACCGTACTTCTGACCTTGGAGGTCGGTTCGAGATAGTTGGTAGATGTGATCCTTGATGACGAACGCTCCGATCGAGGTTGAGGTGTTGGTCCTGCAATGACACTCCAACGATCAAGTCAGTGAGGTAGTCAAACAGAGTATTTTTATGAGTTGAATAGCTTACCATTAATGAGCAATGAATGTGGTATTTATAGACTTTGAATAGTGTTTGACCTAATGATCCTGAACCGTCGAATTTGCTGGTTGCATCTGGATCGTTGAGATGTGGGTTTGTTTTTGTGTATGGGCCGTTTAGAGAATGGGCCTTTGGGGGTGCAAATAGTAGCAGACCAATTACCATAACAGTTGCCCCCCAAGTCTGGTCGTCTGATAGGCGATCTTGACTTTTTATAACTCGTGGCTGTATTGCGACCTTGGTGTGACCGAATTGGAAGCGCCCGAGCTTCATCGTTGCCCGATCTTCGTTCTTTGTCGTTTGTATGCTTGCTTGATATTCAATATCGTTTAATGAATGTATTTAAATCTGCAAATCACGTACGTCGTCCTCAGGGCAGTTTACCGAGACTCGGCCCAGATTTAACTCGCCCTTTTGGGATCTTGGCACCTGTGGCCAATGGTCGTTCTGGAAACCTTGGTTCCTGAAAACCAACTCTCGTTAAAACGGTTTACCGAGACTCGGCTCGGATCTAACTAGTTTTAAAGAGTCGCGACCTTAACATGGTCGCGGGGAGATCGTAAGATCGGTCCATGTTCGATTTATCTTATTTGAAAAAATGAAGATGTTTACGAACGTAGGCATGGAGTCGCGACCTTAACATGGTCGCGGGGAGATCATAAGATCGGTCCCTGTTCGATTTATCTTTATTGAAAAATAAAGATGTTATGAACGCAAGCATGGAGTCGCGACCTTAACATGGTCGCGGGGAGATCGTAAGATCGGTCCCTGTTCAATTTATCTTTATTGAAAAATAAAGATGTTATGAACGCAGGCATGGAGTCGCGACCTTAACATGGTCGCGGGGAGATCATAAGATCGGTCCCTGTTCGATTTATCTTTATTGAAAAATAAAGATGTTATGAACGCAGGCATGGAGTGTCACTTTATTTGATGAGTGAATCATTATAGCAGGTTGGCACGCCAAAAGGTGGTGTCTTTTAGGGAGAAAATTGCCTTTCGAGAAAAGGACTCTTGAATAGATGCAAAGGAGTTTTTAAACATAGTATTTCTTCAGCTTGGTTGCGTTCCAAGTTCGCACAATCGGATTTCCACTGAGGGTCTCAAGTGAGAAAGCTCCGTTGCCGGTCTTGGATTTGACACGGTAGGGTCCTTCCCAGTTTTGCGCGAGTTTCCCATGACCGGCGTTCCTTAGTTCGACGTCAGCCCTTCGAAGCACTAAATCCGGAGATCGAAGGCCTGACCGGTGTTAGGATTTTCTCGGTCTTGCCGCTTTCTTCTTCGTTGATGAAGCATTGCGATATTTCGAGAAACTCTTGCAAGGTACTGGGTTCCCACCTGAGGGTATGCTTCTTGAACGGACTTCCGGGAAGCAGACCTTGGGTCATGAAAAATATCCGGAACGCGTCGTCCAAGTTGCGGACTTGGGATGCTTCTCTATTGAATCTTTCAATGTAATCTCTCAGAGGTTCGCTCTCCCCTTGCACCACGGACATTAGTACGATCTTGTTTTTGGGCTTGCTTTTGGCGAAGTTAAAGTGAACGCTGAACATCTTTGCTAGCTGATCCCAAGTTGAGATGGAGTTCGGCTTCAGGGATCGGAACCACTCCGACGCTAATTTGTCGAGCGTTAAGGAAAAAATCCGGCATTTCATTTCTGCTGGGACGTTCCTATATTGCATGATATGGTCAAACTGGTCGAGATGTCTGTCTGGGTCGTCAGTCCCGTCGTAGGTCTTCAATCCTTCAGGTGGTTTTTCTAGGTGCCGAGGGACTCGGTAACTGTCGATATCCTCCGTAAAAGGTCCTTTTCGCTTGGATGTTTGCGCTCGTGGAGGGGTTCGATGACGACGATGAGGGTCGATGTGTCGTGCCTGTTCCTTGGGTGAATTCCCCCTGCTCCTCGACCGCCTATGTGGGGACGACGACGCCCAGGATGAATGTGGTCGTGGCGAGCGATGCCGTACTCGATCATTTCGGGATGGGGATCCATGATTCCTTCTTTCCGGTGGAGATCGGTTCCTCCTACGAGCCGGGTTCCTTCTTTCCGGAGAGTCTGGTTCTGGGGAGCCTAGGTCGGCGATTCCCCGGGCCCGTATCTCAGCAATGTCTGCTTCAAGTTCGGTGAAACGGAAACTTCTAGGCTGGTTGGCCAACTCCTGTCGGGCTAGCAGTTGCACGAGCTGCTGGACTGCGTCGGCCGGAACGGAAAGCGCCGGCGGAGCCGTTACCGGAGGAGGGGGCGGAAGTCGGTTCCTTACCGAACTTGCAGGGATTAGTACGAAGTTGTTGTTCGGATGTTGAAGCTGAGCTTGAGTTGAGTTCGGGACGTCTTGCACATGTCCCTCCGGGGTTTCTTGTGGGACGGTCTCTGGTATTACCTGCTGACCAGGATCGGCCACAGGCTCGACCGCCAGGTTAGTGGCCTTCGGACGTAGGACCGGAGCCATCGTCGATCAAGGTAAAGGGACGAGGTCTGAGTACTGACCCTCCCACTGTGGTCGCCAATGTTCTGTACCGTACTTCTGACCTTGGAGGTCGGTTCGAGATAGTTGGTAGATGTGATCCTTGATGACGAACGCTCCGATCGAGGTTGAGGTGTTGGTCCTGCAATGACACTCCAACGATCAAGTCAGTGAGGTAGTCAAACAGAGTATTTTTATGAGTTGAATAGCTTACCATTAATGAGCAATGAATGTGGTATTTATAGACTTTGAATAGTGTTTGACCTAATGATCCTGAACCGTCGGATTTGCTGGTTGCATCTGGATCGTTGAGATGTGGGTTTGTTTTTGTGTATGGGCCGTTTAGAGAACGGGCCTTTGGGGGGTGCAAATAGTAGCAGACCAATTACCATAACATATTTAATATAAATATCTTCATTGAATTAACTTAAATAAGTTACCAAATTATCTAACCTTCATATTTATTTAGAGTAAATCCTCAATTTAGTTTCTAAGGTTATAACCCTTATCCCATTTTGTCTTTAATTAAAGTATATCATAAGTATTATAAACCATGGCTTTGTCCACATAGGCTGACAAATAGGACCAATCAGAAAAAGCCACACACATCTCCAAATAAATATGTGACATCCACCTCAGCTTTTATTCAAAATTAATTTCGAAATATATCTCAAAAATGAAGAATCAAAGGATCGAACCCCCTTCCTTACACCCGCACCTTCCAACATTAACCATTTGAGCAACCACGTTTTTTGTAATTGAAGCGTATTATAGAATATATACCCTTTTTTTTCTTTTATTTCTAGCAAAACCTATTACCTACTAATTATATTTATTTATATGTATTTTAATACTTATTGAAATTTGTTATTAAATAGGAGTAATTTGTAATTCAAATTACTTATGATATATTACATATTTATATATCATATTTTTTTGACATCTAATATTTTTTAATTCAAATTTGTTATTAAATATGAGTAATTTTATTGATTTTCAAATTTGTTTTTAGTTCAAAATTATATTAAATTTAAAAATATTGACTAATAATATCTTACATTTTTTAATTCTCATATTAATTTAATACCAAAGTTATTGATATCGGGTCATGCGGGTCAATTAGTGACCACTCGGTTCGACCATTGACCCAATGACCCAGTGATATGATCGGGTCGATCACCAGGTCGGTTTTAATAACATTGATTGCAGCTAACTCTTTCAAAAAAACAAAAAACAAGTAATGAATACAATGCTAATTTTGTGGATTCAATCTCTCTCTCGACAATCTCTCTTCATCTCTCATTCGCACATTCCCCTTCCTTCTTTTTCTCTCATTTTCTATCACAAAATTTCAATCTTTTTTTTTTATGAACTACAAAAGTTTGTCTTTCATCACTTCTTTCATCTTGATCAACTCAAAATGCAAAGCAACGAAAGAAGAAAATCAGAAGAAACAGAGCATTTCATTTCATTTCTCTCTCTCCATGGACCATCACTCCTTCTATCTTCCTTCGTTAGGGTTTCGTTTTTCCCTAAATTTCTGAAGAATTTCCTTTGTTAGCATCATAAAAAAGTTGGCCACGATACTGTGTGAAGGATGGAGAACGATATTCGCCACTTCCACCGCAAAAGACGCCGACGTTCTAAACCACCACAACTTCTTCAGCACCTTACCGTGATTTGTTTTTTATTCTATTTCTTCTGTTGTAAAGTTTGTCTTTTTATCATGTCAAACTAAATGAGTTTTCTTTGCTTTTGCTTGGTAATATTTTTATTCTTTGAAGTTTTTGAAATTTTCTTCAATCATATTCAAATGGTTTTTTTCCCCTTCGACTTCTGTGATCATAAAGCTTTAGAGGAATTTTGGCAGTGCAGTATCTTTATGGTTAAAAAGATTCAGCTTTTGAAATCATAACTTTGTTTTGGAGTACTTCCTAAGTTTATCAATTTTGCAATCATCTCATTTCAATAAATAGATTGAAGACTGTGCCTACAATATAGTCAACCTCCATAATGAGAAATTTACGTTTGTATTGTATACAGGTATACTCCCCAATATATACAATCACTCCCAGAATAGCAGATGTAGAAAATAGTGAGATATTGCTATAATAGTAACAAAAATGTGTTGATGCAGCGATGAATGCACACATATGGTTGTCTGGTTACGGAAGTGTTGTCACCCTTATAACAATGTGGTTTTTTTTCCTGTTTTGATCACTATTGTAGCTTTGAAAATCCTTTCGGCCGGAACCACTATCGAGAGAAGATGGAGACTATCAGAAGCACAAGAGCAACAAGGTAGCCGGGTTGTTACAACATAGGTGCTGAATCTGTTTTAGGTTCATTCCGTAAGTATTCTTATAACTGCATATTGGTTTTCCCCATTCTTTTCAACTTTAAATTTTTTATTCCGTTTACCAATATTCTTTCATTTGCATTGCACTTTCATTTTAGTACATGTTGGGGTTGTAAAATAAAAAACTAGAATTCAATTTTACGTTTCATTTGATCACATGGCATTCAACTTACTTTAAGTAGTAATTTTGGGTTCGTGTAAGTAACTACTAAGCAATGATGAATATATATGGATAGAGTGAATACAATTATTCAAATCCAAATATTAATATTATCATAAATAGTAATGCAATTAGGATATTGCGAAGCTGTGTGTCATATATAAATTTATCTCAGGTTATTGTGAAGCTGTGTGTCATATATATGATATTGAATTTGCAACTTTTAATTTGTTCTATTTAATCACGATTCAGTGAGCCTGATTGAAAAGTCTTGCTCAGAGCTTCTTGAATTCTCGGAGGAGCTTTTAGTGTTTTAAATAGGGATACTCCTGAATATCCAACAATATCTAATACTTATTTATTGAATAATGTTGAATATAAATCCTATGGGTTTTCCTAGGAACATATCTGACCTCATTGGTAGGTTCTTTTCAAAGTTCATGTGAGGGACTCACCGAGAATATATTTGAGAAAACATTTCATGTTTGAGGGATTATGATTGATTAGGATTTGCTTAAAAAGTTCAAAGATAAATCAAATGTTGTTAAGGTGAAGCGTAAATCTTAATTTTCAATAGCGTTCATAGTTTTAAGCTAAGACTTTCCAAAAAACCATAATCCATAACATTACTTACACTGTTAGAGACAATGTCTCGATTGTCAATGCAAGAGGGTTTCGTGGATACAATTTCACAGCTTTCACCAAGAGAGAAACCCTAAGATAAAATAAAATTTGAACTAATGGTTCTTTCTTCGCACAGTCACTATATATATCCCACTAAATTTGGGACTTCTCTCAAACCCTATCGCGTGATGTGAAAACCGGTGCTCCTCTGTATACCTTTTGTTTGCTCTCAATCTTATTCCTAATAGTAAGTAATACTAATTAGACTGCAATAGATCGTTCCATATTTAGTTTTTTTTTACAAAATTAGATTAGTCGCTGGCAAAGTCGTTGGATACTAACAATATGATAAAAAAACCTAATCTAATGCATCATTATCCTTTTTATTGATTATTAAGTAAAATGTTGATCATTCTCCAACTAATATTGTATATCGCACGTATGATAAAAAATTCTAATCTGATGCATCATTATGTTTTTATTAATTATTAAGTAAAATATTTACCATTCTCCAACTATTAATTATTTTTGTCAAAAAAACTATTAATTATTCAGTCATAGATGTTACAATAGAATGAATATATAAGGTTTAATAAAAAAATATATAATGTTCATATTAAAATAAAATATCATAAATTATTCTCAATTCTAAAAAAAAATTATACCTCATTAATTATGAAGCTTTATAGGCAAATAAGATATGGGGAATAAGTCCCTTTTAAAGAAGAAGATATGGGGAATAAGCAATACTAATATTGATATTCTAATTTCTTTTTGTATCTTGCTTTCAAACTTATAACATCAAATATTTTAGGTTTAATTACATTTTTGGTCCCCCTATAATAGTTCATTCACGATTTTGGTCCCCCAGCCGAAATTGGTCAAACTAATGGTTGAAGTGGCAGTAAGTTAAATGACGTGGCATCCCATGTTTGAGTGTTGGAAGTTGTTTTTAATTAAAACGTAATATTTTAATATAACAATTTGTTTTTTAAATAAGTAATAATAAACATCTCAACATTCAATAATAAAGTATTTTTTAATCTACTTTTTTCCAACTTGCTGACTCTCTTTCTCTGCGATGAAGGTTCGGAGATAGCAAAGTTTGGTGTTACTTAAGGTGGAAGTTTGATGAAGATCATGAGGAAGATCTTAGAGTGACCAAAAGATCTTTGTTATGTATACTTATGGATGGATGTATTGTTTCATCCTTCCCTATCCTTCCCTCACATTCTCACACTCGACTAAACGAGTGTTTTCTACCTGTACGTGGGAATCTCGACGGGGACTGCCCACAGTGGAGCGTGAATGGGGAATTTTTCCATGTGGAGACGGGGATGAGAGAGATAATTCCCCCACTGTCAGCTCTGGAATGAGGATGGGGACGGGGACCATTCCGCTGTCCGAGTACATTATATGTGTTTTTTAATTAAAAATATTAATAAAAAATAAAAATGTGCTAACTGTTATCTTTTATTCTTAATTTTATTTTTTGAATATCAATAAATAAAAGGATGACTAAATTTTATATTAAAATATTAAACCATGACTTTTTAGTTTAACTATAATATTTTTTAGTATACAATCTAATCTAATAAACGTGTCTTACTAAAATTTGTCATGATGGGTTTATTTTCTAAGGTGTCCAAAGTAGTCAATTTTTTTGACATAATATACCTAAATTTTTTTTCCGGGTGATACATACTAGTAAAAATAATAAATAGCTTTTTTTTCCGACAAAAAAATGATAAATAGCTAGTCCTTAAAGTTTGTGACATTCTTCAAATTAATCATTAAAATTATACAAGTAGTCTCTTAGAGAGACTAGTGAATCAAATTTCTTAAAATTTTAAAGACTACTTTGACAAATTTCATAAACTTTAGAGACTATATTTTTATTATATAGGTGAGAGTTAATTTTTAGAGAATAATTTCACAAAATTTTAGAGACTAGTTTCCCCTACTTGTGGGATTAATTGATTGGATACCCGAGAACCATAATCTTTACTAGGAACAACTTCTACGACGATAGGCGTAAAGGCATGATTAGTTCCACAAATCTCACTGCACTGACCATAGTAAACCCCTTCCCGTTATAGCGAAATAGAGATCTGATTTAAACGACCGGGTACAGCATCACATTTGACACCTAAGGAAGGTACTGCCCAACTATGAGGTACATCAGCAGGTGTTACAATAATACGTAGATGAGTTTTGGCTGGTACAACCACTCTATTGTCCACTTCTAATAAACGTGATTGACCCAATTCTAGATGATAGATTTCATAAACTTTGGTGACTACTTGAGGGTTCATTTCGTCAAAGTTAAATGAATTGAGAGATCTAGTTGCAAAACTATAAATTCAGGGGATGTCAAAATAAAAATTATATAAGAGTTAAATGAGTGTTTTTTATTTTTCAAGAGGTGCAATTGCACACGCCGAACGTAATATAAATCCTCCTATGTTCATTTGCACATATTTGCCGGTGCCTTTAAAAAATGTATATTCTGACCTTCTGTTTGTATTATTTTAAACTCGCTGCCTAGCTACGATCTACCCCAACTACCATCGACAGACTTATGCGACATTGAAGGGTGCACTTGAATTCCTTGATAATTAAAAAAAATTCAATTTTCTCTTTAAACAACATTTAATTGAAGTTTTTGTGTAATAATATGATTTAATGCTGAAGGTGGGAGTTATGTAAGAACACAATAACAATATATTTTTTAAAAAAAATTAAGATTTGGATAATTTTGTCCTTTCACTTGTATTAAATAAGTTATTAGGTTTTAATTTCTATTTTTTTGGTGCAATTTTTTTTTACTATTTCTTAGGTCTTAAAGTATATTAAAAAGAGAAAGTGCAAATAACAATATTATATTAAGAAAATTTAATAAATTGGAGTGGAATGTGCAGCAACAGCATCTTTAATAAAGGGGTAAAATGCATTCGACCTTATTTAATATTATCATAATATGAAGTGTTACACTTTTAATAAATAATTTCCATTTTTATGACATTATGCTATTCGTTGTTCAGTGATAAAAAAAAATGACAGTTTTTTTAACTGGATTTGAGACGAGTTTTACTCATTGGTTTTGAGCCTTTTAATAGAAGTGTTCCCACAAAATTTTATACCTAGAATGACAAGTTTTCCTTCTTAAGGATTCGCCTCACATTAAATCTTATTATTCAAACAATAACTGTAATTGAGAATTTTGCTGGCATATGGAACCATAACTGTGAAAATATATTATTTGTCCGAAGGATGAGGTTATTGACTTCACTTGAACTTGAATAGGATGGTTTATTTGAGAAGTAGGTTTGCTGGTAGGCCACTGGTAATTGGTAGTAATTTACATACAAAATACTCCCTTCCCTACGTCTTATATTTTATGAAGTTTTAGCTAAAAAAAGTTTGTCTCATATTATATGACATTTTACAAAATCAATGAAATATTAATTTTTCTTTTCCCATCATACCCTTCATTATTGTGTTGGTATGTTAGTCGGTGGTTATTATTATTAGAATTAGAAATAGAAATGTGATGGTGTATTAGTGGGTAGTTAGGATAAGGGCACTTTGGTGAGAAAAATCTGACACCAAAAAATCCGTTACAAAATGAATCCCCTTTATATATAGGTATAGATATTGTATGACATTTTACAGTTGCCCTTTCCTACGTGTTAACAAAAAGGCTTAAATGCACTTTTAGTCCCCTCATTTTACTCATTGTGCAATTTTGATCCCCTATTTTATTTTGGGCAATTTCGGTCCCCCTATTTTAAAGTAAATGTTCTTTAATAAAAGAAATGAAGTGGTATATCTGCAAGTCTTAGTCAATTGTCGTATCAATTAAAATATTGACACATCAGCAAAATCTTAGAGTTTTAAATTCAAATTTGGTCAACATTGTACAATTTTGTAAAATAGGGGGACCATAATTGTCCAAAATAAAATAGGGGGATCAAAATTGCACAATGATCAAAATAGAGGGACCAAAAGTGCATTTAAGCCTAACAAAAAAACGTTAAAAAGGGCAACTGTGCAACGTTTTTAAAGCTAAAAGACCTATGCGTTACAAAAAAGTTAAGGGACCTATTTGTTACCAAAAAATAAGTTAAGGAACCTCGGATATATTATGCCCTTTATTTTTCCACAATCCATGGCACGTAAGGACTAAAAGTACAGAAAATCTAAAATTTTGACAGATTAAAAATGCGATTCAAAATTTGGAGTTTGAATTTGTAACAACTGAATTTTACAAGGACTAAATTCAAAAAAAAAATAGGGGACTATTTTTGCTAAGTTGGAAAATTTGAGAGACTAAAGTGCAAAAATAGAGTGTATGTAGGTCCGCCCCTGTTTTTATTTCCTTTTGGTTATAATTTTGTTTATACTCATGGGTATTGGTTTAGCTCCCATGTTTTCTGTTTATTTTCTTTTTTATCAATAAAATTTAGGTGTATTCTTTTTTTGTTCTTGATATTTTTTCCCTAAGGAGGATTTTGCAACATAAAGTTTGCTAAGCTTTAAAAATAAGGTTTGCTAAGCTTTATTAACAAAATTGGCTATGCAAAAAGACAAATACTTTTATTATGTCTCACGAAAGTAGTTCAGTTGACGAGCTAACACTACAACAGAATTGTTTAAAAAGAGCGCAACATTAGTAGCGCTTTATAGGTGAGCGCTCCTTATTCCCAGAACGCACGTCCAATGAGTAGCGCTTTGTAGACGAGCGCTCCCTATAGCTAAACACGGAGGTTCAATAAGTAGCGCTTTGTATGTGAGCGCTCCTTATGGTTAAACGCAAACGTTCAATAAGTAGCGCTTGGTACGCGAGCGCTCCCTATGACTAAACACGGAGGCTGAATAAGTAGCGCTTTATTAGTGAGCGCTCCCTTTGATCAAAACGCGTCCTCCAATGAAGAGCGCTTTTTATGCGAGCGCTCCCTATGGCTTTTTTCTAATTAATTTCCTCGCGCTTCCTTCAGTACTCTCAGTCTCTTTTGGTCTCTCTCTCAACGTTAACGTTCTTGAAACCCTTACTCAGTACTCAAACAAGTAGAAGCCCTTCTCACTCTCACGCAAACACTTCACGCTAACCCTAAATCTCTGCCGTGACCGTCGTGTGCTTCCACCATATCGCTTAACTCTGCCGTTTAGCCCCCAAATCTCTGCCGTGACCGGCGTTCTGTGACTGTTGCTGGTTTCTTCATCGTTTTGTGACAATTGCTGGTTTCTTCGTCGTTGTTGAAGTTGGTCCGGGTTTCTTCGCCGTTGTTGAAGCTGGCCCTTTGCTGCGTTTCGTTTTCTTTCTACGTTTGAGGTTAGTTTCCTCTGTGTTTTTGTTTTCCTTGCTGCGTTCTTTGTTTCCTAAACATATGCCTATAATATCTCCCAAGACTATGCCTATAAACTCTCCCTTGACAGCTTGGTCAAAGGTACAGCAAATCAACATTAATGGTGCAGCAAAGCATTAATGGACAATGATTCCATATAAAAGGAAATAAAAACATATAATACAATTTCCTATTAATGGTGCAGAAAAACATATAATATTGATTTTGGGTTTATATTCTGAACAATAGTAATATAAAACATTCGATTTCATTTTTTGCTTCATTAGTTTGTCTTTTACATTCATAAAGGTAAGATTCTTTGATGGTTAACTAGTATTATTTATTCTTATCATTGTATGGTTAACTAGTATTATTTTTTGCATTTGTGATTATAGTGAAATCGGAAGCTGAAGAGGA
Organism: Astragalus glycyphyllos; assembly: GCA_963573325.1. Classification (NCBI taxonomy): domain Eukaryota; kingdom Viridiplantae; phylum Streptophyta; class Magnoliopsida; order Fabales; family Fabaceae; genus Astragalus; species Astragalus glycyphyllos. The sequence goes on along the minus strand of OY754307.1, from coordinate 87,661,772 downwards.
ATGAGTTCGTTGTGGCAGAGATTTAACTAAAAGTGTATGAAGTAAAGGTCCAGCTTCTGTTACACTTTTTAGCAGCTTACTTTTTTGAGGTAAAGCTTTTCTGCAAACCAGGTTTTGAATCACTTGTGAAGAATCATTATTATCTCTTGAAGCACCATTAATACTATGTTTCTTCATTTTGTTTTGATGATTTGGTTCATTTGATAAGGATAAATCATATGAACCATTTGAGAATGGAACTAAAGATTTAGAACATGTATCTGATATGATATCAAAGAGGCATATAAGTAAAACACAAACACACAGAAACGAGAGGAGAGGAAGAGTATTTCGCTTGCTATTTCATTTACTGAATTGATGTACATAGCATGCATTTCAATCCTTTATATAGGCAACCATTTACAAGAGTATGCTTAATGATTAAGCAAAATAGAAAGTTGGTTCTGCTGCACTTGATTGATGGCGGTGCCTACAATTTTGTTTTGGTCCAATCATATCATTCCTTAACATGTAAGAATAATGGCTTCTAACATTCACCAGGTGTAGTTAGCCGGTGGTTAATAAAAAATCCAGCTTGTATATAGCTTCTGAAACCTTCTAGCTAGTGGTTCTCAAATAATCTAGTATGCCTTGATTTAATTCTAACATGATATAGTGTTGCTCTTTACTGATGAGGTAGATGGTTGAAAATTTCTTATGAATAATTGAAGTTGGTCTCTTGCTTCATCTCTCTCTTGACAAACTCTCTTTAATAGCTTGTATAAACGATTAACTGTTTATTCATGTTTCTTTATCTCTTCACTGGCTTCCATTCTAGCTGATATTAGTTCAAGCCTTGTGCATATAAGCTTGTGCTTGATCTCCTCAATGCTCTGTTAGATAAAGACAAAGTTCATGGGAATTCAATTAATTTTCTAGGAAAATATTAGTCTCCCATTTTTGTCATTTTGTTTCTTTTTGTTTCCAAATCTCAATTAGTGTGAATATATTATCTTATTAGTAATTGTGGTATTCACTTACATTGCAACTGCTCTCAGTCTCCCTTATTATTATTGTTATTACCATCATGAAATGTTTCAAATTAAAAAAGTGTGTCACTGTAAAGAGGTGGGATAACTGATAACATCAATTTAACTTGAATTTTGGAACTGAGGTGTTACCTGAAATGAATTAATGTGAAGAGTTGGGGTAGAGGGGAATGAATGAAGTTAATTTTAAGAAAGTTATTTTTTGGCACAGGCTCTCGTTTGCCATTAATTTGATTGTTCAAAAATTTTATAGGGTCCATTGGATATTGTTGGCGGTTGATCCCAAAAGAGATGTGATTTTCTATTTGGATTCACTGTTAGGTCATTACAACTACTACACCAAGTTGGTGGGAGTATTTAATAGGTGTGTATTTAGATACCTTGCATATTTCATAGTTTAAATTATGTGTGTATTTCGATTAATATAGTTATTTAAATGATGTTGTTTCAGTGCTTTGGCATCTTATTGGGGATTGAGTGATTCCAGGACTGCGTACAGAAAATCATCATGTTCTACAAAATGGATAGCAATAAGGGTAAGTTTATAATCAATATTCTTATGCATATGTAATTAATTAAATTTAATAACCAAGTCATATTTTGTTTTATAGGGTCCACTCCAACCAAACAACATTGATTGCGGGTACTATGTAATGAAATTTATGAAGGACATCATCAATCACAACGAAATGGAAATCCCAATCAATGTATATATAATTTGATAGTTTGTTTTTTGATAAGTAATTCAATATTTGTTTGATATTGATATAATTCTTAGTTCATTTTATTTTACTTTTTCAGTATTTTTCTGGATATGTGTCTGGAGTTCATTTTTCTGATGAGCAACTTACTGAGCTCAAAGGAGAGTGGTGTCATCATGTTGCCGGTGTTATACATGAAAATCGAAATTGATGTAATTTTTTTGGATATCCTATTTTTGTAGTACCTATATTGGATATCTTGTAATTTTTGCTGTTATGTTGACATTCATGTTTTGGTACATGATTTATGTAATTTTGGTTGGCATATATGTGTGTATGTTGGATTTATTAATTAGTTGGAATTTGATTTGAAATTGGTTTTTGATTTGGAAATTTCATTTGGAAGTTTGTTGTTGGTTGATGAATATGAGCAGGGAGCAAGGAATTGGTAATAGAGAAGAAACAGAAAAAAATTAGGCATAGATAGCGCTTTCTGTAAGCACTACTTATGGTAATAGAGAAAAAACAGAATTTAAAAAAATTAGGCATAAGGAGCGCTTTCTGTAAAAAGCGCTACTTATGGTCTAAGCGCATCTAGGAATGGGGAATGGGGAGCGTTTGAACAAAAAAGCGCTACTCTTGGTCTATGCGCATCCAGGAATAAGGAGCGCTTACGCTTAGAAGCGGAGCGCTTACGCTTAGAAGCGCTACCTATGGTCTATGCGCATCCGGAAATAAGGAGCGCTTATGCTTAGAAGCGCTCCTCTTGCCTGTTCATTGGTAGCGCTTTTAGAGCGCTACCTTTGGGGGATTGGCAACAGGAGTGCAAGCTTTAGGAGCGCCCGAAAGCGCTACTCATGGCCTAAAAAAAGCGCTCCCAATCCTAAATCTGTTGTAGTGTAAACAACATGAATGAGTTGTGAAAATGATGTTTGAGATTCAAATCCTAGAAACTAAATTTCTCCCGCCTCTAACGAATTACTAACAAACTAATATTTACCTGTAAAAAACGCGAACACTTTTGCTAGCATGAGGAACACATCAATATTTGGATTAGGGCATGCATTGGCCAGTGGGGTTGCTATAATTAAGTTGTGGACTTGTGGACGCAGTCTCTCGATTTGGCAGCCAAGTAGTAACTCTTGATTCAAACACAACCATTGCTGCCAAATGCCAACAAGATTACATAAAATGGATAAGATATTGCTGAAAACAAAAATTAAATTAAAATCATTTAGTACATTATTCCTTCTAAATTGAGAAATCATGATTTCATGTCGTGATCAGTACCTGTCACTTTATTTTTGTTTTTATATCAATCCAGTAACATGTCTAGATCTCTTCTATAATATTTTTTTTAAGCAAGGACTACTCTATGATTTATTCTCCTTTTGTATTAAAAAAAGGAATTTAATATAAAAGGATTTGATTTGGCCGTGAATTTTGAGTGACTCATTTAAAGTTGACTTGTGCTCAATAAGCGAGACAGCATCTAAGTTCAATGCACGACTTTTGCCAAAATTAAGTTCAATGCACGTTAGATTAGATTTATTTATATAAAAAAAATGAACGGACCAAAATCCAACAGAAAGCAACAAAATCATTCCAAGAGAGGAAATTCATTAATCTTAATAGTAATATATATAGAGATTTAGGTATTGTTTGTTAATAGTAATATATAGAGATGATGAAAGATAGCTCTAACTCCAAACGGCTTATAACTAAAGAAACTCCCCTACCCTTTACTTTTATTTCTTTTTTTTTTTGCAAAAAAAATGTTGGTATTTTGTTAAAATATTCTAATGCTGTAACCAAAAAAAATCTTCTAATGAAAATTCTCCTTAGAAAAAAATCAACAATAAGGAAAATTATTCTTCCTCATTTTATTAAAAATAAAATAGAAAAAAAAATAAAAAAAATACTAAGGAGGACTAAGGCTAAAACTCTTATCAAGAAAATAACGAGAGAAACATAATCCCGAACCCAAGATAATAATTAATTAAATCTTAAAATAGGTGAGACTCGTCTATCATAGAAAATTTGTCCCTAATAAAATTCTGAATAGTGTCCCACCAAAATCTTGGAATAAACTATTCAATATTTTAAAATTTTAACTAATAAAAAATTGTTTCAAATATTTTAAAATCATTTCTTACAAGGGTGTGAGTTCAACTTCCGTTGCCAGCGTGAGATCTCATTTGGCCTTAACTCTGATGAGTTTCTTGAGTCCAACTTACCTAAACATTTTGTAAAAAAAAATTCTATAAAACAACACTTCACCTTGTTAGCAACTTAGTAAAATGAAAAACAAACTTTAAAATGTGAAAGCAGAATGTAGTCTGCATCATGTTATGTGTTCAGAGTGGTCACCAAGACACCAACAAAGAAAAAGTCCAAACCTATTATGACACCTCACCTCACCTCAGTATTTGTTCCATCAATGAAGAGAAAAAGAACAAGATCGTGAAGAGACAGGTGTTCCATAGAGAAGGGAGAGACAAGCTCTGTCAAATATAGTCCCTTTCCATTTCCATTACCATTACCCATTTAAAAGGGCACCAAATATTTTATGTTACAACACTATGTTGGGGCCAATAAAATGGATGAAGATACACGTGTCGGATTTCAAACAGTCAATTTATACACGCTTCCCGAACTGATACCCCAAAAGTGCGCGACACATATGCACATCCTGACATCCATCCTCGATTGTCATTTATCTTCATTTGTTAACATCAGCATCTTCTCATAAGTTTAGTTGAATATTATTGTCTGTTCATATTAATTTTGGATAAATGATGAGTTAGGTATAGAAAGCCAACCACGAATGAGAAACTGACACTTTCATATTACAAATTGCATTTGAGCATAGTTATCACAACAATCCCAAAAAAGCACAAAAGTGAACAAAAAAACCAATACAAGAAGATATACATCTGGACTCAATTATTATTGAGAATTGAAGGAGGAGGGGTTAGTCTCAATTTGACTAGACATGAGTTACATGAAGCATATGTATGAAATGTGATGTGGTATTTAAGTTTTTTGGTGCTTCTCGTTATTAGCTTATTTTCTTCTTAGTAGATGAATGATATATAAAAAATGTGACAGATATACTTAACTCTAACCTATCAAAATGATCAAGTTTAACTAAATTTGGAGGACTCTCCAACATTATAAGTAAGACAAATGATCATGGACTCCCTAACAAGTAATACAAATGATCATTGGACTCAAATATAATTAAATTTTGATTAACTTAACTCTATTTTTTTATATAAACTAACTCAGCTCTATTTAATGTCTGCACTTCAAAAGTATTATTGAGCTAATTCAACTTGATTTTCTTATTCTCACTCTCAATCATGGTTTAAAAAACTAGATCAATCGATTAACTCAAAACCGATTAGGTATTTGTCCTACTTCGTTAATAAATCTGACTTGTTTTTTTTTTACAAAATAAAACTGACTTGTTTTAAAACCACTAAAATCTGGCCAATAATTAGTGAAATTTCACAAATGTGGTGAATTGGTCTCTTTCAAATTTTAAAATTTTTTAATTTTAAATTAAAAAATGGTTGAATATGTTTATAGTCCCTATAAAATTTGGTTTTTTGTTTTGTCTCTCAAATTTTTTTTACTTTTGGTCCCTATATAAAATTTGGGTTTTGGTTTTAGTTCCTCATAACTTTTGATACCGCTTCATGACTTTTAAAGCACTTTCTCGACCTTTTATAAGCGCTATTTAAAGTCATGAAGGACTAAAACCAAAAAAATCAAATTTTGTAGGGACTAAAAATATTAACTTTTTTTGAACTAAAACAAAAAATGATGTGAGCTACCCCACATAAAAAATCCAAATTTTATAGAGACCAAACACACATTTAACCCATATAAATAGTCTAATAAAAAGTTAACGACAAGTTAAGAAAATAAATATACATAAACTTTTATTACTTATCCTTTTAAGTAACTCTCTATCCATAAAAAACCCTTCAACTTTGGGAGATTTTGGAGGACCTCAAAAAGTAAACTAGAAGAGGGTTTGGAAAATACAATCACTAAAAAATTAACACTATTAATTTCATGTTTGCTTCTTATAAATGGGACCGGAGAGGGTAACTTTAAACTATCAAAGTGAGAAATAATAAAAAATCAAGTTTCTTCTTAAAAATAATGGAGTAATTGATTCCAAATGGAGTAAGACCGAAGAACAACAATGTTCACAATCACATAATGATAACTACTTGACAAAAATGTCGGCAATAAGCTTGTGACAAGGAGAATATAATTTTTTTTGTTAAGGAAGATTGATTTCATTCATATCGGTAAAAGGGATTTTTTTTTACCCCAACACTTTGATACCTCCACATAATTTGATAAACCGAAAATACCTCTATGAAAAAGTTCCAAGCGGATTTATCTCCAATGGAGGTAAATCCACTTTGAAAAATTCAAAGCGGATTTACCTCATAAGGAGATAAATCTGTTTGAGTCAATTTTGTGGGGGTATATGGTCAAAGTGTGGAGGTACAAAAAAAACCCCTCGGCAAAAGCTCAAACCAATACAACCCAAAGGAAGGTCCAAATCCGATAACACAAGCCCAGCAAGGCCATTGTTACAAAGCTCATACTTCGTCCAACCCCCTAGCTACTCAGTAGACACCCCTAACACGCATGAAAAGACCAAAATGCCATTAATGAGTCCTGTGATCCAATGATGGTTCGGCGCACGGTGGTGCCACCGAACCAGAAAAAAACACACAAACACCCCCTTTTTAACTAGTTCGGTGGCACCACGTCCAAACTGGTTCGGCCAACCGTGCGCCAAACCAGTTAAAATTCAGTGCGGGGGTTTTTTTCCGTGAGGGTATTTTGAGAATATTTAAGGTTTGGGGTGTCCACCGAGTAGCGGCAGGGTTGTACGAATAATGACCCTTGTTACAAAAATATGCTACACTAACCCGGCCCACATTTGGGGCACGAATTAAAGGTTGGTGGCTGAGAACATAAATTTTGAAATGCTCGCAAACAGATATCAATGGAAACATGTGCTTTGTGGGTATACAAGAGCAATTGTAAAATGAAAGATCCAATATCAACATGGCACAAATAATAGATACTTGAGTCCCATAACTATTTGGTCATGAGTGAATTCGATCCATAATTGGTTGGTGCATTTGAAAAAACATTTGTTAGTAGAGGCCGACCCCTTAAATTGATCTCCGACATTAGTCTCTGTAGTCCCATCCAACGACATATATTTAACCATATAAAAAAAACTAACATTTAACCATATTAATCTTCGCGGTCCCGGAAACTAACATTGCCCCCACCCCCACTAACATCGCCCATAAAAAAAAACATATCATTCAGGAAAAAAGTCGGGACAATATTTCTCGGGACATGTCATTTAGCACAAATAAACTAAACTACGATTTTTTGAAAAATAAGTAAATGGAACATTTTGTCAAAAAAAGTAAACCAAAAAGAGCATTCTCATCAAACATCAATCAAGGTCACACAATTCACAATCATACGTTTTCGAATCACTGAATAATGAAATATTGTCAAGAATAAATGGGGGTTATTTTCCAGCATCGGTGGCAAATCATTATTGAGTCATTACATGAAAACCACTATTCCGAGCTCCATAAAATTCTATGTTATTTATTTTCGGGCTACTAAAATAGTATGCTAGCTACCAGATATAAGAAAACACGAAAAAATTTAATGGGATAAAAATAATTTTTTAAAAAAGCTAATTCTAATATAAAATGGTACAAATAACATGTGGTTAACTTCACAAGTTACGACTCCGCTTCCTGAAGTGCCTGAGAATGAAGCTATCTGCATATAATGGATAATTTTTTCTGATCAAACCTTTTATGCATTTCCAATATGAAAAGTCAACCAGCTCTCCATCTTGTCGTACTATGAACATGCACCTAGAGCGATCAAAATTAGGATGATATCCAATCTGTTGCCGGAATAAAGAAAACTGTTACGCCACCATATAAAGATCACAAACCAACTGCTAAAGAGAAAACTTGAAATCATTCCCAGCAAAATAAAAATAGATAGAACTTCAGAGCCAACTAAAAGTAAGGAACCAGTGTTGGAATGTAAAGGAAAACAGTTACAGAGCAGAAGCAAACAATTGCACTGTTCTGTCTGGGTCTATGGTTCATAGGTTTCACTCCAAAATCGACAAACTTTTAACAACTGTATATTATAAACTAAAAACTAATAACCATACCATTGATTATTTGATAATATATCAATAATTGTTAGAAGTTGTCCATCATGGACCAAAACTCATTTGCACCATACTCTATACTCATCCATTCTTTCTTTAGCCTAACAAGGGAAAAGTGGGAAACAATCATTTGATTTTTACACCCTTTTCAGCAGCTAAACATCACCACACAAGGTAACATATCTGCCCAAAAACTAAATTTGGCCAGCTGCAAGTGCAAACTAGAAAGCATGGGTACGACATAAGAAACGTGGATATGAGACAATACATTTATGGGGATATAGCATATTTTCAAGATTTTAGAACAAGACATGACTGTAAAACAAAACAAAAAATTAGAATAGAAAGGAACCTAAGAAAGTTAAAAGAGAAATTCAAAATACTAAGAAAGTTGTGAGTCACAGTAAACATAATAAAATGCTACCATTTATCTAATTATTGTAGTACCAGAAGTGTCGGTGAAGTGCCTAAAATGCTAAAGAAAATTGTAAAATATAACTAGAAGTGTCGGTGAAGTGCCTAAAAAAATGTGTCCTACATGGATAGGACATGAGACGGCTACTGTTTTGAAGTGTGGGTGGTTCGCAAGAGCATCTGAGACTGGGAGGAAGAAAAAATAGGCTGACCATTATCAGGACTACTAATATAATATAGGGCAGTTAGGGAGATTATATATAATTAGGATAGGACTAGTGTAGCTGTGAGGTGGCAGTTTAGGATTACTCCTATTGGTTAACTGAGTTACTCAGTCGTAGGGAGACATTCTCCATTGACAACAGTGTTGTGAACTTGTGATTTCTCATTCGCTTTTGAGTTTCCCCCCATATTTTCTCTCATATGCTGTATAATTGTTCTGTCATCTACCAAATTGGTCCAATCATCTTGCCATGGAAGCTCACATAAATGCTTTTGAATCTGACCGGATGGAATAGATTGCACAGGCAGAGAATTTTTTTTTTGAGATGCAGCATACCAACCCTGCTGAATAACTCCAACTTACCTTAGTCAGCATGGAATCATCGCAATTTGGGTTTTGGTTTTGGTGCTAGAAGAAGAGCGACAAGCCGAAAACTCTTGGGAGGCCTTTATTTCAGCCATGCTGCGGCGTTTTGGCAACCAAGACAACGGCACTAAATATGAGAAATTGGCTACCTTGTGGCAGTCAAGGTCCATCTAGGAACAAGGCTAGACTCTAGAGATTTCAGATATTGGTTGCTTAGGTTTTTGGAATGTTCAATGAGCAACTTTTGGGCTACTTTTTTTGGGGGTCTGAGACCATAATAATGATACAAAATGTGTGCTGGTGATCTTTGGGTATCAACTGCACTATTGATTTTACTAGACATATTAATGAAGAGGTGCACAAGGGGACAGCAGGGATGCCTCACGTTTTCGCACTGGTGTTGGTGGGGTTTGTTTTGCATTTGGTGGGGAGCCTGGTCCAATGCATCGTCACTAGTTGTTTCACATGTCCCTTCAAAATTTCCACCATGTGACGTAGTGCGAGGACAATCGCGCAATAACGGGGGATTCACCTTGTTTGGGGTCCAAAATTGGTATTTATCAGTCGCCACTTCCTTGCACCAAGGGGATCCAATTCAACAACAACCCTATCAAAGAGAAAAGAAGGTCGTTGCTTTTAGGAGCAAGGTGGTTAAACACTAGATTTTACGCATGATCGGAAAGGAGAGGTAAACTCGCAAAATCCTAAAATCGTAACACTAATCGTAAGATTATACAAATTTAGAAAACTAATTTATACATACTTATAAAGCCATATATATGCATATAAAAGAGCAAAAGTAAGATAAATAGAACAGTGGAAGCAGTCCCACGCCCAACAGTAGCTGTAGCAGTAACATTTGGTGAAGCCATAAGTGAAATAGAAGAAGAGGGAGAGAGTTTCTGCGTTTTTTCTTTTCTGAACAGAGAGGGAGAGAGTTTCTGCGTTTTTTGACAGAGAAGTGAAGAGAGAATTCGTGGGTTGGGGGGGAGAGTCTCTATTCTATTTATAATTTAAGTTTTTGAAGAGATAAGTTATTGAGTTACCGCTGTAATAAGTAATAGAATTAAGTATTTACCTGTTTTCAATAAAACACCTCTGTTTTCAATATAAAATTTGTTTTTTCCAAGGCCAATAAATGGCCAGAACCGTTGGAGCCTGAAACCCTAAAACAGAGCCTGAAACGGGTCATCTTCCTAACCGGGTCACCTTCTTCTTAACCCGAAAAACAGAGCCTGAAACCCTAACACAGAAACGCAACTGAATCGCAGATAACACGATTAAACGATTCTAAGCGGCGATTCCACGATATTCTACCAGAACACGATTTTAGGCATGCTCTGAATCGTTTTTGGCTGGTGAAATTGCGATTTTGTGCGATTTTACGTCCCAAAACGCGATTTTGACTACCATGTTTAGGAGTGATGAATCTTGCAAAAGAAGTTAGTTGCTTATAGGTGTCCTAAAAGGAGTTTAGGAGTGATGAATGTTGCAAAAGAAGGCGAGTTCACATATATGAATGCTCCTGTCGTTAACTATTAGGTATAGGAGGACTTCAAGCATACAACAATACAACATGCTATGGATGGAGCTTTAACTCTGTCACCAGGTGACATATCCCATTCCCAACACTAAGGGGGAACAAATACCTCAAGTCCTAATTAAAGGGCAAGGAAAAACGGAGGAAGAGGCTAGATGGGAAGATGCATAGTTCATCCAAGACCAGTTCCATAAGTTCAACCTTGTGGACAAGGATCAAGGATATAGTTGAGGAGGGGAGGGTGGGGGTGTATTGTTAGGGGCGTTGGCTCAGTTCCAAGGGGCCCAACCCGGTAAAAAGAGTGAAAGGTGTATATTAGAAGGGAGAAATAGCAGGCTGACTGACTATTATTAGGACTATTAATAAATTATAGGGAAGTTAGGAAAATTAGGGTAATTATATATAATAAGGAATCATGTAGCCACGATATGCAATTTATGAGTACTCTTACTGGTTAACCAAATTACTACGTTGTAGGGAGGCAATCTCCTCGCACTGCACTGCAGTGATAATCATTCTCTTTTGAGTTGCATAATATTCTGCATAACAGTTCGGTGCTCTACCAGTTTTTTTGGCAGCAAAAGACTTTACAAGGCCATAACACAACTAAATGCATTTATTATTTAATTCATAACAATCAGGGGATGAGAAAAAGATCGAAAGAGGATGAATTCCCTTTCTTAAGATCTGAAAGTGTTTGAATAAAGAAAAAAAATAACTACGATGCTATGGTATGGAGCCTGCCTCCTTACAAGATGATGACTGAAAGGAAAACAACTAGCTATGAATGATAAATCTGCTGAGAGAAGAACCACTCCTCTGCCCAGCCCAATCCTCCCAAAACCACTTGCTATTTCTCTTATGCCTTTTTACGGTTTCCCAATCCTCCCTATATAGTGCCCATTCTGTTATTCTATCTCCATCAACCAATCCCAGCTGTGCCCCCCTCACATAAAAATAATGGGCCTATTATTAATTATAGCAGCCCTATCTATCACCTTGTCAATAGCTACCAACTTGCACTTTAATAAGTAAGGCGCACCCTACCCTTATCATCAGTGAGTCAGACCATAGACCAAAGCCATTTTGATTTTATGTTAGATGAAGGGTAAAATGTTAGCAGTGGGCAACAAAAAGGTGCCATGGTTATTACTATTGAACTAAAAAGTATTATTGGGAAAAACCTTTTTGTCAACTAAGTAGTGCAAATCATGTGTGTGCTGAAGAGGGAGAGAGATATACCGTTATATAGTTGATTCCACATCCAATCTTTTTCTCAAATTCGGGGTGAAAGGGCAGAAGCTTCTCAAGAATGGTTTTCTCATGCTCTGGACTTAGTCTATCTCCATTTTCATACCTAAGGCATGAAATCAGAACAAAGTACTATCAGAATTTCCTGGACAAACTAAAATAGAACATGTGCATTCATGAAAATAACGATAAAATATAAATGTAATTTTCTTCACAAGTACAGAGGCTGATTACTAGTAACTTTCATCGACTTTAGTCCCCACTTTACCATCTCCAGTGCATTGATTTTTGCGTACATAGGACCGGGGACAAAAAACTGCCTTAATTTCCCAATGCTCATAGCAATGGGGTTTGGACCGACAAAATCCCTCTTACCTTGGCCATTGCATATTGCCTAGGTATTGCAAACAACCTAAGCAATATCGAAAATGGAAAAGTACTTCAAACCCAATCACCGGTTTAGGCATAGTAATATTGTGTCTCATCAAAGTCAGACACACAACACAACGTTAGTCATGGTCACCAAAAAGAGGGCATTCCCAGTATCACATGTGTAACTACTCTCTCTTCTTGCTTTTGTTTTTGTAGAAATGATTTAATCATTGAACCCTAGATGTATGCAGTAATATGTCTCATCAGTTCAAACACCCAGATTAAAATGTGGAAGGTAACAAGGAATTTAAATTCTGGAGTGAATTAAAGACTCCCCAATGATACTCCCAACTTGCTTAGATACTACCCCTTGTATATTTAGGTTAAAGTACTGTCGTTTTTTACTATCCTTTCTCAAAATAAAGTTCTGAAATTATATTTTAGGAACATGAAACTTGAGTGCAAGTTATTCACATGGTAAATTTACTGATGATTTAAGTGTTTAGTGTCATGTTTTGAGGTTGATACACATTCGCATGTTCCAGTTAGTATGGTATCAGTATTAAGTATGAGTTAGGCTGCCTTATATATTACTTGAACTATTCACATAACACTCTCATTCTATAAACAAATGTAACATGATATGGATGTCTAATATTGCCCTGTGCCTGTGCAATGCAAAATGATGCCATGCTGCCTTGAGTCCTTAGTGCAGGAGAAGACATACGTACAAACTAATCCTTGATGCTTAAAAAATAAGGAGCATGCTTGGATTCATTTTTGTGAGGGGTAAAAGTGATTTTAGAATCAGAAAATTGATTGTGACAAAGCAATTAGATAAATTAGAGAAGGATCACATGGGTAATGCAGAGAATAATGCGAGAACAAGAGAATAACACGCTGTGACAAGCGTAGGCACACACATCTCAGAACAGATTCATTGGAGTTGAGCGCAAAGATTAAACACATATACAAGACAATCTGAGTGGAAAGCAAATATCAAGTAAGGGTTTAAGAATTGGGGGAAAAAACTTGTCATCAGACCATCCAGCCACCAATAATATTAAAGGTCTAAGGCAAAGGAACGCAGCAGTATACTATTTGTACAATTATGAATCTTGTCTACACTATACCAAAAATCATCCCTTGCATTGCATTTCGTGGATTGCAAACAAGGTACATCGAGTATTGAGCATAGTTTTTTATGACAGCATGATAATTTGTAAAAATTTAACGCCATTCAACATCAAACCATTGTTAATCAATCGGTGATGAAAGTAAATAAAATGAAATTATATTATTATGCATATAATTTGGGGAAAATAAACTTACTGTCCAGAATGAAGAATCATCCTGACAAAGCCAACCAAAGGAACAGTATCCTCTAAAATCTGATCTTCCCAATCAACAAATCTATCTTCTTCCTCAGTACTTTCCTCATCCTCCTCTTGATAGAGGTAGCTCTGTTTCTCCACAATTCCCTTCCCTTGAGGAATGAGGGGCTTCTTGACCAAATTATCAGCATCAGAAGCAGAAGCTTTGAGGGAAGCGAAACTAGAGTGAGGCAAAGATGGTTTTTTGTAGAAAGGGAGAGAAAGAGTTAAGGGAAAAGAGCGGAAAGAAGAGGGGTTTGGGAAAGAGTGAACATGCAGCAGTTGTGGTTTTGTGTTGGATAATGAAAAAGCCATATCTATGTGCAAATTCAAAAGTACAGTAAAGGTCTCAACTATAATTATGATGATTGAACATGGTTTTGGTTTTGGTTTGGTTTCTCACTCGCGTTATCAAATTCTGCAAGGTGTAGCGCGCTCCCTTGCGCAACGTTACTTGGATAAAGACGCCAGCTAGCTACTTCCTTCCTTGTCTTCGCTTTCTCTCACCTTTTTTATTTCGTTCTTTGTTTTTACTGTAGTTCCCAATTTTTCATATTTAGACGAGTTGGGCTTCACTAAGGTTAGGGTGGGTCTCACGTTCTTTGAGCGCTTACATAATTACTTACATATGACACACTAAAGATGTCTTCACGTCGGCAGCAGGAGTTGAACTCACACTGTTGTGGAGAATAAGTCAACTCCCTATCAACTCATTCACCAATCAATCTTTTATAATAAAATCATCAAACATTGTTCAGGCAAAGACAATCAAATGCATCACACACCCTCGCCATTCAAATAAGACCATCCAACCTCTTTGAGCGGTTTCCTACTTTCCTTTCACCAACTGTGTAAAAATTAAAATGCGCAAAACCATCCAAAGCCTCCTCCACAAATAGTGGGTGCTTTGTGCAAGCTGAGAAACTGGTGTTTAACATTAAGAGTATCGAAACTTCACCCCATGCAATGTGTGGACGTGTGCATCTTTTAATAATTCTAAACATATACTTTTATAATTTCTTGTACCAGTTTTACGCAAATTTCCATGTATAATATATGTTAGTATTCACTTAATTTAATCATATGAATTGTTAGCAACCAAACAAGGCTTAAAAGTTGCATCTTTTGCACCTATTGGCTTGAAAACCACATGTTGGATCTTTTTTTTATATATCATCAAAACAGTTTAGAAGTAATACAAATATAAAAAAAAAGGCTTGGACAGCCAATCATTTACACAAAATAATTCATTAAAACCATAAAGATAAAACAAAAAAAATTAAGAAATAATAAAAATGAAAGAGTGAGAAAGAGATGTGAATAATACGAACCAGTAATTACAACTGATGTCTTTTCCTTTATGTGACGCTTTCAAGGTGTCATTGGAGCCAATTTTTCTTACAGATTCAACTTTGTTATACCTTCCCATCAATACTTGAAGCTCATCTATTTTTCATTGAAAAAAAAACAAAGTAGAATAAGAAAAGATTGAGTTAATAAAAATTGAAAACAACTCAATATGAACCAAATAAGAAGAGTGGGAATTCCAAATTAGAGGGGAGAGATGATTGAGAGAAATATATTTTTGATTTAGGTTTACGACATAGATCCCCTCTAACTAGATCTCTCTCCAACTCTCCCAATTCTCTCTATCTTCCTCTTAATTTTTTGCTCTCCTCGCAGTGTCTCCATTTTCTCTTTTATATCCTCTCTCCTGTAGTCGGGTTTTTCTGCCGCAAAGACAACATGACAAAAGCGAATTTGATTTTCTAGATTTATTTAGGGTTGCGAGTTAGAGCGAGTGAAATGGTGTTAGAATCGGGAAAAACGATGAGAGATTGACATTATGACTAATGTTTTAATATATAAGTATTATCATTATAATTATTCAATATTTTATGACGAGATAAAATTCTCATTTCATTATTTGGAAAGTGGGCGGAATAGAAGAAATTAGATCATTTTTATTTAATTATCACTCATTGTTTTAAAAAACACTATTATATTGAGAGACATAATGGAATCCGTTCAATTGCATTCTATTCTCTTTCCTCATTTTTCTCCTCACTAATTTGGGATATGTACAATAGAATCAACCCTATTAAATTGTGAGAGAATGTGAAAATGTATAGAATGGGAGTCCAAACGACTCTATGATATGTTTGGTATATGTGAAATAGATGAGAGAGAAGTTTGAGAAAAATATCAAATGTCTCTTGTTTGGTTTAGGGTTTAGGTATTTTTAGATGGAGAATTTTTTTCTATTTATTAAGGCCATCTATATGTTTCTCTTCTATTTCTCATCTATGTCTCTTATTCCAAAGAATACCTAAAATTTACTTTATTTTTCATCTATTTCTCTCTTCTACACAGCCTCTCACCTATTTTCTTGTTCACAAATTTTCTCAAAAACCAAACATACCACGAGTAAAATTGAAAATGACAATATTAGAGTTAAATTATAGAGTGGATACCTATTTCTCTAAAAAAAATGTGTTTGGTCGCTGGCGTGTACTACTAAAATGCTAAGTTGGTCGTTACTTTGCCCAAGTGTCAAGATGGTTGATGCCCAATGAGAGTTGGTTTCAGCATTAACCTAGTTTGGATCTCAACTAAACTCTCAGATTCGGGTCATAAATGTGGCAAAAAATGAGTACCGTAATTCTTAGGTGGTCACAAAATATTTAGTAACAATATTTGGTCAAACATACAAAACAGAAATAAATGTATTTGGCAAACGCACAATTATTATTTGATTAGTGCATTTATTACTATTTTGTGTTCTAAACCGGTATCGCATAACTGCAAAGACTAATCCCTCGAGCCAAGTAGGACCACAATGGGCGGTAAAGCTCTCCCTCAAGACATTTAACAGCCCAAAACTGAGTAAGTACTATTTTGTGTGTGTGACCAAACATTGTGACTAAATATTTGTGATCACCTAAAAATGCTCGGAGGGAGAAGCAAAATCGGTTACGGGTGCAACCATAACACAGTAAAAAAAGAAAGATACTCCTTGAAAGAAAAGGGAGAAACGCAGCCGTGAGGCGTGGACTACTACTACTACAAGGTTCCCGTATTGTTGGTGACAAGGTCCACGTGTGTGGTCAACTACGGACGGCGTTGCGTGGCGGTTCACGTCAGGCGATGATTCACGCCAACAACAAAACTGGCCTAAACAACAACCACGTGCCCATTAAGTGTTTGAATCGTTAAAAAAATAACGAATTGCATTTCCCTTCCTTTAAATCTTCTCCCTTTCAACAATTTTTTGTATCCTAGGGTTTCACATTCTCCTAATTTCGTTCCGATTTCGAATTCCATCCAATCCGTGATTCTTATTCGATTAGATTCTCCCGCATAACTCCGATAAGCTATAGTTCTAGCTGCACTTGTATTTATAATCACAAAAGGTTCACAATTCTGATTTTCTCAACTTCCGAAAATTTAGTTACGTTAGGTATCCCCAATTTTTTTGGAGTTGATAATGCCGCCATTTTTGTCGACCTCGAAAGCACTTCGCTCTTTAGCAACTCGCAAAAATGGATTCAATCAATTGATTGGGTCTAGCAAGGGAAGTGGTAAACTTGAGGGATGTCGGTGCCTTTCCGCCATTGCCTGCAGGGCCACCCATCAGATTCAGCCTTCTGGCTCTCGCATTGGTTATTCCCCCTTTTTGGGAAGTTTGTGTAATAATGGTGTTCAATCGAGGCAGTTTCTTGGATGTGGAGACGGTGAAGAAGGTGTTCTATCCAAAACTTACGAGGAGAAGCGCGTTTTGGGGTAACACGATTTGCCTCTATTCCTTTCTCCTTCTCTTGTGTCTACGATTTTCCATTGTAGCTGGCTGTTTTTCTGTAGTTGTGTTGTTTTACTTAGCTATGCTTCTCAATCAGAGCTATTCCTAATGAAATTCTAGCGTTTTGATTCATCTGACTGTTGATTTTTTCTAGCTTGCTCTATTGTATTGGGATTTATTCTATTAATATTTTAAACATTGTTTCAAGCATTAAGTAGCACTTTTTGTTCCAAGATTATCTGATAAATCTCCTAGATTTTAAGTTTTAGAAGCTTTATGAGTCTGAGAGTATGAGCTATGAATCATCTTCGTACCCTTGGCTTTCCAAGCATTACTGTTGAGTACAGAATATTTAAAGTTTGCCATTGTTTTTCCTGCATTTATAAGCTAACACACCTATTGATTATCAGGTACTCCCCAGAGCAATTATTTGATGTGGTTGCGGCTGTTGATTTCTATCATGGTTTTGTCCCATGGTGTCAAAGGTCGGAGATAATTAAACATTTTCCTGATGGATCATTTGATGCTGAGTTGGAGATTGGATTTAAATTTCTTGTTGAAAGTTATGTTTCTCATGTTGAATTGGAGAGACCAAACCGTATAAAGGTATATTCAGTTTGTCCAAGTTTATGGTTGTTACCTTTTCTTGCTTTCAGGAGGATCATTGTTGTGATTTTTTTTTGCTGTCGTGTGTGACTGATAGAACCAGTTCAGGAATAGGGAAACCATCTATATAAATGTGGTGCAAGCAATACCAGGGACAAAAAATTTACGACGAAAATGCGTCTTCTCTAACCTCATAATCGAGAGGCTGGTCTCTCACTCAAAACTGACTAACGAACCAACAAACTCAACTCACCTATTTCCTCTCACTATATTTATATCCTACCTCTGCTACTGCAGTTAGTGATGTAACAACAAACAACTTTACCTATGAAAGTCTAACTAACAAAGGCTGGATTATTTTGGCTTTCTGTTCCCACCCCTATCCCTTCTAATATATATTGTTAACTGTGACTTGAAGTTAGGGGCTAGCACCTACTATGGAAAAGATGGTAAAAGCTCACTTTAAGTGGTTTGAGCATCGGAGTGGAAGATGAAGATCTATAAAACCTCAGTAGGGATGGTAGATTAGATGAAGAGTAGTCCAATTGTTAGAATTGTTAGAAGTAAAGGAAGACCAAGAAAAGTTATAGGTTAAATCATTAAGAAAGAGTAAGATTTAAATGGTTTGTCACTAGACATGATTTGCGATAGAACATTAAATTGTAGTTTGATTCCTTTAGCTGAACCTACTAATGGGAAAATGTTTTTGTTGTTGGTGATGTGTAATTTGATGTTTCCTAAATTGATGGGATTTGTCGGTATATTTAAACCAAGTCACCTCATCTTTGATTTTGCTTCCAATTCCTTGATTCCGTCTTTATTCAATAATTAGTAGCCTTGGTGTCCTGGTATTCAGTAAAATCCCCTTCATGCTTTCGTAAATATTGATGCCTTACATAAGCATTAGGGACCAACTTCACATGTCTATTTTACTTTTTTTGTTAACTCAATTGCACATAAGGTCACACTCTGGTTTTAGGAAAAATGCATACTGGACCTCTAAGTTTCAATTTGATGCCTGCTTATTGTTCACAGTAATGCAATCAAATCCCTTCACTATGTTATGGATGTGGAGATATTATGTGATTTCACTAAACAATAAAATTAGCTTATAGCATTACTTTGGTGGATATATTTAGTTGCATCAATTTAAAAGTTAGAGGGCAAAAAGCTACACTTTCAAACTAAATGAAGCAAAACAGTAAAATGTCTATCTGTCAAAACAATTTCTTACATTTTTGTATTGTTAAGAGACAGAATAAGCTCAACTCACAAAGTTTCAATTATACCTAGTCCATATAAACTAGATCATATCTAAGTTACAGCCTGTAATCTGTAGCTAACTTGCTGCTTAATCACTAACTAATCAACATAATTATGGTCGACTATAATATATATTTTAGTTTTTAGCATAAGCGGGAATATCAATATTCTAACAAATGTTAAATAAAATATATTATATTATATCCATGCTTTATTTTCCCATGATCAATTAATTTTCCAAGTAGTAAAATTCTCAAGCTTGGCTGTATAGCTTGTTTATAAAATAAACTTCTCACTTGTCTCGAGCTCAGTTTGCTTCTTATGCGATGAGCCAACGAAAGCCTGAGCATATTTTTCCTTAGCAGTTTTTTGGCAGTACCCTTTCTCCACAACTTTGGATTAAGGTGCAGCAGGATCAATTTTGCCTCATTCTTGTTCAAGGTTTTTGATTGAGTATATCATGTAGTTAGTCCATGCTGGCATCTGGCATGCAATAAGTTACTTGTGTATTGTTAATTCCTTTTACTTGAAACTGCTATAATCAAACTTCCATGATATATGGTGTGCTGAAATGAGCATTGGCCTGTGAGATGAAGATTTGCACACCTGAGTTTAGTACTTCCTTTTCTCGTCATTGTTTTCATGTTATATCTTTATGATTGCCAGAGTGCTGTGTGGCCTTGATCTTTTCTGAAGAAGATTTGGTAGGCACTGAATATATTGATATGAAAAACAAGAAAATAATGGAGCTCTGCTCCTTACAAACAGAGGTTTATCCCTCTTTAAATCTGAAACAGAATGTAGAAGTGCAGAAAAAGAAATTAAACCATAGGATAGAATCCTCCCTCAATCTAAAAAGCTTACCCAATCCTTTGCCAAAATATTTCTTCCCCTCCATTTCGTTAATCCTCCTACTTATACTTACCATTTTCCCTCTCATTTCATTAATTCTAGAATATTCCACCCCTTATACTAATAATGGGCCTATCATTAATAGTGGGCGTAACAAGATTCTATGTTATGGATGTAAGTTTTAGATTCTATACACTCTCACACCAGTACATGGCTCAAACTGGTTGATTGTGAAGATAGATCTTCAATCATTGTCTTGCTTATATTAATAATGGGCCTATCATTAATAGTGGGCCTAACAAGATTCTATGTTATGGATGTAAGTTTTAGATTCTATACACTCACACCAGTACATGGCTCAAACTGGTTGATTGTGAAGATAGATCTTCAATCATTGTCTTGCTTTTCATTTCTTCCTTTTTTGTTTATTTTTTGGTTGCTGAATTTTCTCTCCATTTCTACCCATTGCTATTTTGTTGTACTTATATAATTTTGTGTTTCCAGACAACTGTGTCACAGAGTACCCTGTTTGACCATTTGATTAATGTATGGGAATTTAATCCTGGTCCGGTTCCGGGAACTTGCGATCTCCATTTCTTGGTGGACTTTAAGTTTCAGTCTCCACTTTACAGACAGGTATAGCTCTGTTATATATCTGTTCACCGCATCACCTGCCTCAACTTACCTTTTGGTGTCTTTATGCTTTGCTTGGTGAATCAATCCATATTCTGCCTTCTCTATTTATTTTCTAGCACTGGACCCTGCATGTCCTTCTTTTGCTCTATTTATATATCAGTTCATGATTAATCATGTATTTTTCTATGGTTGTCAGATTGCATCGATGTTCTTTAAGGAGGTGGCTTCTAGGATGGTTGGTTCATTTACTGAGCGTTGTCGTTTGATATATGGACCGGAAGTGAGAGTCCTTGAAAAATCATATGGAGAAAGAACATGAAATATTTCTTCTGCACATCGGCTTCTGGTCTTGAACATAGTTAAGGTCAACTTACAGTTTCTACATTAACTTGGCGGATTTTTTTTATTATTAGCCGCTGAATGTTGAATGATGAATCATTTCTGTTTCTAATACCTAGTGATCTTTGTAATTTATGTAGATGAATTCTGCACTATACTGTGTACAATATTGAACAACATGAAGTTAACAATTTTTTTAACTGTTGGCACATATTTCGTCCAACCCCCTAGCTACTCAGTAGACACCCTAACACGCGTGAAAAGACCAAAATGCCATTAATGAGTCCTGTGATCCAACAATGGTTCGGCGTACAATTGTCCGAATTGGTTCGGACGTGGTGCCACCGAACCAGAAACAAACACACAGACAGCCCCTTTTTAACTGGTTCGGCGGCACCACGTCCGAACTGGTTCGGCCAACCGTGCGCCGAACCAGTTAAAATGCAGTGTGGGGAGTTTTCCCCCGTGAGGGTACTTTGGGAATATTAAAGGTTTGGGGGTGTCCACCGAGTAGAGGGGGTTGGAAGAAGTATGGCCCTAACGGTTTTGTTAACATTAGACCAAGGATACAAAAGCTGAAAGTTTTTATTGAAAACAAAACATTTGTACATTGAAAATGCAAAAGCACAAATGTTTGTTTTTCAGTAAAACTTCAGTTTTATATTCTTAAATCCTACTATTATCGATTCTGAAGGGTGATGTTAACACAATCTTTTGGTTTTTTTTTTCCATACCCCCTTAATTATCACGCATACCCCCATTTCCGGTTATATCTCAAAAATACCCCTCTCATTTTTCACAAAATTCGCTCAGATCTCCACCATTTTGTGAATTTTCCGGAAATAGCTCAATTTAAGGTAATTCCGGAAAAAAAATTTACGGTAATTTCCGGATTTATGGTATTTTCGGACTGTATTTTTCAAAAAATTTCTCTTCCGGATTTACCTATTTTTTCCGGAAATATGATTTACTGTAAATTCGGAAATTTCACGCTAGCTTAATTCTGGATTTACCATAAATCCGGAAATTTTAAACATGTTGCTTCCGGATTTATGGTGTAAATTCGGAAGTGTTAAAACAGCATTCCGAATTTACGTCATAAATTCGGAAGTGTATGGCAACCGAACCAATTCAATTGAGAGCAATTGGTTTTTTTATCAGGTTTTGGTCATACCATCATGGATTCATAGAATTTGGCTCCAAAGACATTTTCAACAGTCACATCCCTCCAAACGGTAATAATCTGCGTTTTCAAAGTTCTCTTTTTTATGTTCATTTTATGATTTTTTTTTCCTTCTACCATTGCATATTTTTTGTCATTGGTATTTATTTGAGTTGTCTCTTATGGAATTATTGCACAGAGACGTCTTAAGATTCCAAAAGGCTTTTACAGAGACTATCATCAAAGTTTTCCTAATCAACTATGGGTAGAGACTCGCCCTGGGTTACAATATCGTGCCTCTGTTGATGTGGATGCACGTGGTAGTCCTTATCTTGAGACAGATACTGATCGTATTAAGGAGGTTCTTGGAGCTGATGGTTTGTCAGCTGAATGGCTTCGCCTAAGACTTATGCGCCGTCAACCAGCACCAATCCAAATTGTGCCCCCTAACAATGAAGATGTCTAGGGATTTATTGAGCAGAACCCTGTTGATGGGGATAACTCTGATAACCCAATAGAGTTGTAATAACTAGTTTTTCTAAACACTTCTTTGTTGTTGGATTTGTATGTTTTAAACACTTGTACTGTTATTGGATTTCAACTTTCTATGCCTTTAATTACTTCTTTATGGATTTTTAATGTAGCAGGTTTATGTTGGTGCCAGAGGTTCTCTCTGAAGGGAGTGTCTCGAGTGATCCCGATTATCATGCATTATTGGCCGGCGACTATGACGGGACTGACAGTGATACAATAAGTGATGCTAGATCTTCCACCTCTGTTGTCACTCTGTTGTAGTTTTTTACTATTATCGAAGTTTTTTTTGTAGATGAAGGACATCATATTTTAGATTGAGCATGTTCTCTAAAAAAACTATTACTCAACGGCTCCGATTCCACCGACACTTTTAATCAACGGCTCACAACCAGTCAAACGTGTCAGGAAAATTTGTGGCTGGCATTTCCTTTGGAAATTGTGCCCCAACGAATAGAAAATAAACGGCTAAGATTTTAGATCTAAAATTTTGATCAACGACTCATATTTAACCACGCCTATTATAAATAGGGCTTCAGCATTGCCTTCTCATTCACAAAAACCCTAACGCCTTCTCTGCTTCTTCTTCTCCACCAACCACCCTTCTCTGCATCTTCTCCAACATCTTCCCTACAACCTGCTAAAATGGAAGATCTTAATGAATGGCAGTTGTGCCCAACACAGAGATCCTCAGACAAATTTCTAACTGTCCTGCATCGCCTTGGAACAGTCGAGAACAGGGCTGATGGTGTTTTCTTTAGCTCTCGCGAGAATTACTTTTGTAGGCTGGATAAAAATATAACATTCAGCCAGCTGAAGGAAAAGGTAGAGAGGAAGGTTCGGCAAGAGGGAGTGTGGCGTAAAGACATCGCTCGTATACTGGTGTGTGGAAAACGTGTGCAAATATACACAGTCACTAACAAGTAATAAAGTGAAAGTAGAGTATCGTTCCCACAGGGGTTGGATTAATTTACAAGTTTAGAATCAATAGTTTACTAGTGAAAGGTAACCACTAAACAATATATGGTGAGAGTGCAAGAATGTAAATAAACAGAAAATAAACAAGCAAATAAAAGGTGTAAGAAATTAGTGGATTGTGATAGTTGAGATGTATTCACTAAATAATTCACTTTTGAGAGTATTGTGTTTACTCGTGGTGCAGATGCACTTAGGTGCAGCTGCATCAGTGTGTGCTGGTCAGCTACTTTCTTCAGAGTTTCGTTACAAGCTCTTACGATCCTGTTTTTTTGCGGTAAAGAAAGAAGTAGTCAATTCCTTTCTCGCCCCCTTACAGATAATCCAAGTTGCTAAATAAATACACTCTTGTATCTTAAGATCTTACTACACTCTTGTAAGGACTATGTTAACCTAAGGTTAGGAATTAACATGGAATTAACAAGCTAACTTCATTAAAGCAAGTTTAACAAAAAGCTTCATTAAACACTTATCCTTACTTAGTTCTTGATTTTTAGTTATAAGCCAATTAAGTGAATATAACTCTACTTGTTCTAAGCGATCAACCTTAAACAAGATTAAGAATTTAAACACAAGAACTAAAGTGCTTACACCACTTGAAAACACAATAACTTTCCTCAAAAGATCATTGGAAAGTTAGAACATCCCAACTTAAGAGATTTAGCTCATAATAGGCATTGCAAGGCAAATAGAGATGAAATAAAACATGTTGAAATAAAGGAAATTACAAGAGAAGACAATAGGGTAGAGATTACACCAATTGAAGAACTCTTGCATAAGTTTGCCAAGCAAGTGCAACTGCACTGATTCCTTGCACTACGAAATCTATGAAGAAGTGAAGGGAGAAGTTGTCAATTCCTTCCTTACCTTCTTACAATCTAACTATTATTTAAACTAGAAAAATAAATACTATCTAAAAGTGATCTCCAAGGAGAGAGAAGTGAGATGAGAGATGAAGATGAAGAATGGAGATGATTTTCCAAGTGAAGGATGAAGTCCTTTATATAGGTCTTGAGATTTCCTTCAAGTGAGGATTTGCTTGGAGATGAAGTTAACTTAACCATGGTTACTTTTCAGAAGTTGATGATGCCATTTGAGTCCAACACTCAACCTTAAAGAGAGGTCCAATTATGTTTCGCCATGTGTCCCATGTGAAAGGATCTTCATGATGATCTTTATCTTGTAGGAGCTTCCTTTTGCAAGTGGCCATGTGCCCCCATGTGACTCTTAAGCAAGCAGCATGCCATCAAAGCATTATGGCAATGGTAAGAATTGAGGTGCTTCCAATGTGGGGTTGTGAGCTGCTTCGGTGCAGGAAGGTGCAGTTGCACCAACTTCCCTTCAGGTGCAGTTGCACCTAATGCAGATGCACTAAACTACAGCTGTACTGAACAAACACATCAAACATACCAATATACATGTAAAATGCTAAGTTATGGACATCTTTCACCTTAAAACCATAAATGTTGTTATTTTATTCATACTACCATATTTAACACATATTAGACTTGATTTTGGGCAATTATCTAAGTGTAGAAGCACAAATAACTCTATATAAAATAGAGTTATCATATACGTTACCGTAAGTGCGTATGTCTCCAAAACGGCACCCGCCAGTATGAAGCTATGGAGATCCGGAGCGAGAACGATGTTCGCGCAATGATGGAACATCACCGTAACACCCCATTGGGACGTCAGCTCATTGAGCTGTTTGTCGAAACAATGCGCACACCGGAAGAGATCATTTATATTATGGAGAGCACCCTCCCAAAAAATCAGTAGTTGTGTTTAATTTTCTTGTTATGTTTTTATCGTTTTCGTCTATTTCATGTGTTATGTACTCTGTTTTTATCGTTTAAGTGTATTTCGAGGGTCAATGTATCACGCTTTTTAATATAATCGAATAAATTTTTGGGTTTTTTTTGTCTTCCAAATTTATCTCAATACCATCATAAATTCAGAATGTAATGGGTGAGGGGAGGGCGTTCCGGATTTACACTGTAAATCCGAAAACAAAATTTTCAGAATTTCCGAATTTACGTCAAATGGACGTAAATTCGGAAGCCAAATACATTCCAAATTTACGTCCATTTGATGTAAATCCGGAAATTTTTTAAATTTCCCTTCCGGATTTACAGTGTAAATTCGGAAAATGCAATTTTTTTTTAAAAAAAATTTGGGGGAATTTTCGTCCAAATTGGGTATTATGGGGGTATGGAAAAAAAATAGCCCAATCTTTTTTGTATTGGTTTAAGCTTTTGACTAGTGCATTTTATAAATGAGAATTTGAGCCCATATATAACTTTGGTCTCCCTCTTCCTTCACAAAACTAGGCAATGTGAAACTTTTCCAAAATGCTCAATTCTACTCGATTCCACAGTTCAAATCATAAATATTTTACCATATAGGACCAATGATTCTGTCATATAGGGTCAACATCTTTTCTACTCTTGTTTAACAGAATAATATAGAATAGAAAATAGATCTCGTCATGTTATCTATATTAGACATTGTTGTTTCCAATCTTGTATCAAACAAAGAACCTCCTAGATAAAACTAAGGGTGCGTGTGGGAGTTAGGAGGGGAGGGCTTTGGTGGAGGAGAGGAGTGAAGAAGGAAAGTAACTAAGGTTGCGTGTGGGAGTTAGGAGGGGAGGGGAGGGGAGGGCTTTGGTAGAGGAGAGGAGTGTAGAGGGAAACTGAGAAATTTTAGTGAGAGAATACATTTGTAGAGAGGTAAAGAAAGCGCATATCGCTAAAATATTTTAATTTTTGAGACTATTATAATAAGATGGAAGAGATTTGGAGATTTTTTCCAAGCCTTCCAAAACCCTCAAAAACTCACTCCAATACATTTTTTGAGTTCCCTCAGTTTGGAGGGTTTTAGAATTGTGAAGAAAAATAAATTTTACATTCTAAGTGGGGGACTATCCTTCCTCCTTCTTCCCTTTCTTCCTTCTTTTTTCCAAACTCTCCCATACCCTAAAAAAATCGCAAACATATATCTTTCAAGGGCTCATTTGCAAGATCCTTAGCCAAACAACATAAACTCGTGAAAATAAAAATAACTCAGTAGCATCTCACCCGAGTTTTAGCCATCAAGTCTTTCTCTAAGCCACTCACACATTCCGAAATCAAGGCTCATAAAAAAGAGTGAAGACTCATATCAAATGATTGTGAGTACGAAAAGAAAAGTGCGGAGCCTTTATTATACCTATTTGAATACGGTATACTAAAACCCGCACGGCAGCATTTTCAAAATCCCAACCGGCTGAGATGTTTTTAGAATTTCAATTTCTTCAACTTCACTAGACCCTTAACGCCGTGCTAGTTGACGAAGAACATCTCGCTAACAAAACCCTAATTTAAGATTCTAATGATCTTGAATAAGTTCAACTTCTAAAAGTATTTTTGTCGTTTGGATGTTGAAAATTGTGCCATTCAGTTTTAGTTTAAATGTACAATGTACAATATCTATTCATCCCCTTCTTAGTGATTATCGATACACAAAGCACTTCATTCGACGGTATTTCAGGCCAGCTATGAATTTTTTATTACCTTATCACTATCAATATCTTCATATTCCACTCCATCCTGTTGGAAAGACCAGTGCTTTGAAGTTTGGGCTTTCTAAAATCCTTCAGCTGCATATGTTTTGGGGTTTTTGGTGATAGCGACTTCGCTCGCCCATTGCGCTGGTGAGAAATTTTTGTTGTCAAATTCTTTTATGGTTGAACAACTTCTACCTTTCAAGGTGTATTCTTTGTTGGTCTCTGTGTCTTCTTTAAGGGGAGATAGCCTATAAATTAACGTGGAATGTGAAAGATGTGGCCGTGACTTCCCAATTAGAATCAAATTAAAGCTTAGTATCTTTTTTTCTTAAGGTGTTTGTTTTGGTATGGTTTTCCTTTGAAGTATCTTTATTTTTGTTCCTGATAAATGAAGGTTATCTGCAAGTAACAAATCAAGAGAGTAACCCTTTCTTTTTTCACATTGATTTTCTTTTGTGTCAGTTTTACCATTCTTGAGTAGTTATGTGACTAATTTCGATCATCATCTTATGATTTTGTTGCCACAACATATAACACTGTCGTGCTATGCAAGTCATTATAACTAAAGCTAATTTTGTCCTAAAATTGCTTAGTCAAGTAGATGGAGTCAACATACCTTTATATTCTTTGATTGCAGATTATGACATGGATACACAGATATTGCTTTTTATTGTCATTTTTGTGTTGTAAATTTGGGATTGTGTCATAGCAAAATTGCTTTCTTTTGCTGATTGAACTGCAGTATGTAATGGGAGTTGTATAATTCAAGGTAGAGAAAAGCCTTCTTCTTTCAGCCCAAGTATGTTTATTTTCTTAATCCAAAACGCATTTTTTTAATCCTTGTTTAACTAATGTTTTTCCTCCTATTTGGTCCATGCTTGTTTAACCCAAAAGACATTGTTTTAGTGTTTTTTATTATAAGCAAAAAAATGTGTAAAAAAATCTATGTGTAATTGTAGAGTAGAATAACTTTTTTGAAGGAAAACAATCAAAAGGATCCTATGTTGAAGTATATTGCAAATATAGTAAGTATGGCTCTTGGTTAATTATTAATGAAATAAAATTAACATGTGATCAACAGTATGCTGCAACACAAGTAGAAAGAAAACTTTGCTATGCTACAAACAAGGGAAGCCTAGCAAGGGAAGCCAAGCAACGAGGGAAAGGGAAGGGAAGTTCCATCATGGACATTAAACTTTCCACAGGATGCTTCCCAACAAAGGGACTAAGCTTTCAAGGCTAAAGTATTTTATTTTCAGTATGCAAAATGGTGTTTAATGAATATTGTCACGTACAAAACAAATACTATTTTCCCTGCACAATAGTCCCCGAGCAAGGGCGCGTCTCACCATCCCTTGAAGTTAACTTGAAATATCTTCGGCTTCAAGAGATGAGTACTTGAGGATGGCTGCAACAATCCTTTCTTTGTCTCTGGTTGGGAATGCTTCCAACAGTTTTCCATCTTTGTAGAAGTGGAAGAGAGGCACTGCCTGCATCAGTTTGTTTCCTTTTCAATTCAAGGGATGATAAAGCATGATTGTAGTACCAATGCACAACTGAATTTCTATCACATATAGAATCATGAATAGGATATAGTTTGAGAGATAAATGTCAAAAGAAATGACATGGTGAATCAGAACCCAACAAGAAAACGGCATTGTTCAGTCCACCAACCGAATCGCATAAACTAACGAAATCTTGCAAATGAAGGCACTAACCATAGAGCTTTTAAAGACAGGTTAAAAACAAATAACTAGCTAAGCCTGATGTCTGATGGTTAACTGTCTCCCAGGGAGACATAGATTCAGTTTCATTTAATATGTAAGTAATCAATAAAAGAGACATACCCTGATTCTAAGTCTATCAGCAACCTCAGATTGCTCATCATACTCATCAATTACCTGCAAGAAGAGGTGGAGTAAGAGTTAAAATTTTAACATGCTCAATCTAATAAATGATCAAATGAAACCCCTAGTTGATAGTGATTTTATTTTGGACAGCTTGGACAAAAGTGGAAAGATAGGAAAGAAGAGGACATGTTAATGATATAATTATTATTTGTGTAGTGTAAACTTTGTAATGGTGCTAAACAGATACGATACTTACATTATGCTTTAGAAAGATTACCGGAGCATCATAACTACCAGACTTCTTGCACAACTTTGTGAAACCCTGTTCTATATACCTGCAGCTTCCGCAAGAGGTGCGAAAGAAATCCACCACTACCAAAGATCCAGTTTCTTTAGCCTTATCCAGAACTTTGAATAACTCTTCATCAGTCTTGAATTCTCTCACACATTCGACAGGACAGAGGTCATCATCTTCATCAAGTAAGCCTTCTAGATTTTCATCTGCAACTCTTATCCTACTGGCGTAGAAAGTGCGCCGGAGTTTTATAATAGGTTCGTTTTTCGTCACACCTAGACATAGTTTGCGATGATTGTGCCTACGAAGCAAGCTGAGAACTACATAGGGAATTCTACACTCAATTGGTTTGTGTGAATATAGCTCTATTTTGACACTTGCAAGGGAGTTGCTATGCAGAATGTTCTGCACCTGCAGCATCTTTTCCAAGAACTTGTATGGCTAATAATCAAGAATTTAGGAGAGGAATTTTGGAAAGTTAGCTGGTAGCTAGTAGTGTCTCATAGAAAGGAGAACTAAAATTTCAATTGAGTTGAATGATAATTGACAAGGGAAAAGGTGCTAACATACAAACATCAATGAATTTCCCAAGCTAGAATTATTATAGACAAAATCACTAAACATGTGAACTATTGGGAAGGAGAAAAGACCATAAAGAATTGTGATTCAAAGGAAGTCAAACAAAAAGTTTTGAAGAAATTGCAATGAGCAATCCTTATTATGATATCACATGTCATTGCACAATCCACTAGCAACTGCAGCTTTGCCTATGACAGAAATATAAAACATAAAAAAAAATATTATCACCAAGTACAAAGACAACTCATTAAGTCATTATGTGTAAGCAGCCACTAGCTATTATTTATGTGTATTATCAATTCAATTCAATTGCATTCCACCAAAACCATAATGCAATCCTTCAAGAAGGCAAAAGGGTTATTTGAGCAAACACAATAGTCCTAGTCTGCACTAATCACGTTGTTGTTGTTGTTGTTGTTGTACAACATACAATTCTAAATTGAATCATGAAAGAAAAAAGGAAAAAATTTATCCGAAAAGTAAAAAGAAATGAAATGGTGAGATTCTGAATCCAGAAGCAGAGTGAGGAAGAAGAGGTGGTTATGATCGGTGACTTACCTTAGCGTTCCAGGGAGCGGCGAGCGGAGGAATGGACGGTGGAATCCAAAAGCGCGCTTTTGCGATATCTGTGCACCACAAACAATACAACTTGGAATCGAATCAGGAAAAGACACGCACTCCTCCCATATCCACGCACTGTATATAATGTGTGTTTCGGATATTTACTTCTTTCCAATTTCTTTTTTGTACTTATTATTTTTGTATCTTTCCCCCCTTCTTTTTCCTAATCTAATTTCCATGATTTTTCCCCTCCTATCATCAACTGATAACTATCCCAGTCAAAAAATCAGCTGACGTGTATTTTGCCAATAGTTGTTGTAACATAAAAACATAAACAAACACATAGTTTAATTAACAATAAATATATTATTTTGTTTGTAATAGAAATATAATTTTTTTTTGGTATTCTAATAGAAATATAATTTAAAATATAAAAACATTAGCGCATGAAATCTTAATTTAAAACACTTAAAAATAATTTAAATTAGAAAACATATTTCTATAAGGATAACTAGGACGTACACCCGTGCGATGCACATGACGTGGTTATAAAGAGTTGTGTAAAAAATGTTAAAAAAATTATGTATTGCAAAGTTAGTGGTTGATACGAATTGATAATTTACAACCAAACATAGAATATAATTTTTATGTTAACAGGGTTGTGTTTATATATGATATATTTGTGAAGATACATACCAATGCAGGGTGGTGATTTAGAATGTGAGAAACTTAATTCATAAAAACTTTGATAAAAACACTCTTTAACAATAATGAGGGCAAGATAGTTCACAAAAAAAGGATGTGTGTACTATTGGTTAAAAAAAATGGTTGTGAAATTTTCTTGTAGATATTAACTAACAAACGGTTATGTTATATGGGCTCAACCATTCTCATAAAAATAAAGGGTTTTTTTTGTACTCCACCATTTGACTCCATACCCCCCCCCCCCCCCCCCCCCCCCACGCATACGGTGAAAAAACTAAAATACCCCTAAAAAATTACAAATTTACAGAATATTTACCATTTCTCACTTACATACGATTTGACCAGAAATATGTTAGAGCTCATCGTATTTACCTTCCAGGAGATAGATACGATTTCCATCAAATTTCGCATCGTATTTATCTAGATACGATTTCCTCCCAGAAGCTTCAAAAATAGTAAGTCGTATTTACCTTCATCAAACATAAATCCGATTTTCCTTAAAAAATCGCATCGTATTTACCTTATTCTGAGATAAATAGTTTTCCTTTTTTTTAATTTATTTGTTTTTTGTCAAGGAAATTATAACAGCCCGGGCCCATCTCTGCGACCCGCCACTGTTCCTCACGGCCTTCTCTACCCCCCCATGTAGAGTTTTTGCCTTCCGTGGGAATCGAACCTTGTACCTGGGGCTCAAGTACAAGTTCCATGCATTCCCACTACCAATTGAGCTGACGTGAGGAACAGTGGCGGGTCGCAGAGATGGGCCCGGGCTGTTATACCACCTGCGATAACCAAAAAAGAAGAAGTTACAATAAGGTCCGCTGAAATCAACTTAACTGATTTGGATGCAAGATACGACCCAGACAGCTCGGAAGAGGGAGATGATGATGAGTTGGCCAAAGAACTCAAAAAGAAAATGAGAAGACCCGAGCCTGATGGGGAATCCATCGAAGTACAGCTCGGAGACGACCCTACTAGAACAGTAAAAATTGGAGCGGACCTATCCGAAGAGGTAAAAATCAAACTCACTCAGTGTTTAAAAGATCATGCTGATCTTTTTGCTTGGTCGGCAAAAGACATGCCCGAAATCCCACCAGAAGTCGCATGTCACCAGCTCGCCGTTAATCCGGAAGCAAAATGGGTCGCCCAAAGGAGACAAGTGCAGAGTGGAGAGAAGGCCATGGCCGCCGCAAAAACTGCTGAAGATTTGATCAAAGCAAACTTCATAACAGAGGTCAAATACACGACTTGGTTGTCAAAGCCAGTACTAGTTAAAAAGAGCAACGGTAAATGGCGTATGTGCATCGATTATACCGACCTAAACAAATCCTGTCTGAAAGACGCCTTTCCTGTCCCAAGTATTGATCGCCTCGTCGATAATGCCTCAGGTTTTCGCCTACTTTCTTTTATGGACGCATATTCCAGTTACAATCGGATTGCCATGTTTCCTCCCGATCAAGAAAAAACTGCATTTATGACGGACCAAGGTAACTTCGCCTACCGAGTTATGCCCTTCGGTTTAAAAAACGCCGACGCTACTTATCAGAGAATGATGAACAAAGTGTTCCAAAGACAGATAGGCAAGACCGTTGAAGTCTATCTTGACGACATGATTGCAAAAAGTGAACAGGAAAACACCCACGTAAAAGACCTTCGAGAAATTTTCGCAGAAATCAGGAAAAATAGCTTGAGACTAAATCCGAAAAAATGCACTTTTGGTGTCCGAGCTGGAAAGTTCCTCGGTTTCTACTTAACAGATAGGGGAATTGAAGCAAACCCTGACAAATGTCAATCCGTGACTGAAATGCGAAGTCCGACTTCCAAAAAAGAGGTCCAAAAACTCAACGGTATGATCGCCGCTTTATCCCGATTCCTATCAAATGCGGCATTTAAATCTCTCCCATTATTCAAACTTTTGAAAAAAGAAAAGGAGGAAGGAGAAGGAGAATTCAACTGGACAAACGAGCAAGACGAAGCCTTGCAACAACTTAAAAAAGCGCTTTCAGAACCGCCCATCCTAACTCGCCCATGCGAGGGAGAAACTCTATACTTATACCTATCAATCTCGGAGGAAGCTTTAGGCGCCGTACTCATCCGGGAAACACAGCAGTCAAAGTCCCTTTTACTTTGTAAGCAAAGCTCTCTAGGGACCCGAATGCAGGTATCAGCAAATAGAAAAGATCGCCTTCGCCTTAGCCGTCGCAGCTCGACGCCTCTGACCATATTTTGTGGCTCACCAGATAGTCGTACGCACCAACTATCCAATAAGGCAGATTCTACACCGACCCGACCTTGCCGAAAGAATGATTAAATGGGCAGTAGAGCTCTCCGAGTTTGGAATCAAGTACGAGTAAGAATGATTAGCAGATTTTGTAGCAGAAATGATTCCCGCTGATCCTGTTAACGACATCTGGACTTTACACGTTGATGGGTCTTCCAACCCCAAAGGAAACGGCCCAGGTTTAATATTAGAAAGCCCGGATAAAGTGATCATTGAAGTCTCCCTTACCTTCGCTTTCCAAACAACTAACAATCAAGCAGAATACGAGGCTTGCATCGTAGGTCTACGATTGGCAATTGACCTACGAGTCACTCAGGTCAATCTCTACACAGATTCACTCTTGGTCGTTTCACAAATAAACAATCAATTTGACACCAAGGATCCGACCCTGCAGAAATACCAACTTCGAATACAAGAGTTACTCGCACAATTCAAAACAGCCGAGGTAAAGCACGTCCCCAGATCCGAGAATCAGAGGGCGGATATCCTATCAAAACTCGCCAGCACCAAGGTCCCTGGTAATCACCGGACGATCATCCAAGAATTATCAGAAGACCTAGTACCTCTCTTGATCCGACTTGTATTTCTACAATTTGTTCCATTGAGGAGAGCCAAAGTTGGATCACTCCAATATTGGAGTACATCAAAACAGGAATCGAGCCTCTAGACTCAGCTGAAGTGAAAATCTTCAGAAGAAAAGCCCCGGCCTTCTCAGTTATAGATAATACGTTATACAGAACGAGCCTTTCCTCACCATTATTAAAATGCATCGAAGGGGAGCAAGTGCATTCCGTCCTAGCCGAAATTCATGAAGGAATATGTGGACAACATCTTGGTGCCCGTTCCCTAGCTCAAAAGGCCCTACGCACAGGATATTATTGGCCGACCATGGAAGGCGATGCTAAGAACCACGTAAAGAAGTGCAAAAAATGCCAAATCCACGCCAATGTTTACATCGCCCCACCAATCGAACTCCGAAGTCTATCCTCGACATGGCCCTTTGCACAATGGGGAATAGATCTCCTAGGTCCATTCTCAACTGCTTCAGGTCAAAACAAATTTCTCATAGTGGCAGTTGATTATTTTACCAAATGGATTGAAGCAGAGCCCTTAGCCACCATCACTGCAAGGAACTGCATAAGATTTTTCAAAAAGAACATCATGAGTAGATTCGGGATCCCCGAAATAGTTATTACTTATAATGGAACTCAGTTCGCCGACAAAGGTTTCAGGAAAATGATGTCCGACTTTAAAATCAAGCATCGTTTCACGTCAGTAGAGCACTCGCAAACCAATAGTCAAGTAGAAGCAGCCAACAAGATACTCCTTAATGGTTTGAGAAAACGACTGGACGACGCCAAAGGAAATTGGGTAGAAGAACTCCCATATGTTCTATGGGCTTACAGGACCACCCCTCAAAGCTCTACGGGAGAAACGCTGTTCCGGCTCTCTTATGGCAGCGAGGCGGTCATCCCAGTGGAAGTCGGCGAGTTAAGTTGGAGAGCAACGAATCCCAAAACTCCTACGGAAAACTACCAAGCTTTGAAAGAAGACCTGGATCTCATCGATGAAGTTCGAGGACAAGCCACGCTTCAAGAAGCCATCATCAAACAAAGAGTTGCGACCCGATACAATGCCAAGGTCGTCCCCAGAGATTTTGAATCCGGCAACTTAGTCATTCGAAGAGCCAACGTCGGTTTGAAAAATGCTTCACAGGGAAAGGTAGCACCCAATTGGGAAGGACCTTACCATGTTAAAAGTAAGACCGGTACGAGGGCTTTCAAATTGGAAACACTTGGCAGAAAGGAGATCCTCCGAACTTGGAACGCCACAAAGTTAAAGAGCTATTACATTTAAGGACACGACTGTTTTGCGTGTGCCAATTTCGTGTAACGGTAATTCCTACCAATATAAATCTACGAACTCCTTCAGAATAACTACTTAGACCGATCTTACGAGATCTCCATACGTGACCAAAGCAGTCACAACCCTTTTTGGGCGAGTTCAATCCGGGCCGAGTCCTGGTAAACTGCCCCAAAGGTTCGAAAGGTCCTTTAAGGATTCCTTAAATCGATCATTGGCCTTAGTAGCCAAGAACCCTAATGGACGAGTTAAATCTGGGCCGAGTCCTGGTAAACTGTCCTTAGGCCCGATATTACGAGATCTCCATACGTGACCAAAGCAGTCACAACCCTTAGGGGCGAGTTCAATCCGGGTCGAGTCCTGGTAAACTGCCCCAAAGGTTCGAAAGGTCCTTTAAGGATTTTTCCTTAAATCGATCATTGGCCTTAGTAGCCAAGAACTCTAATGGACGAGTTAAATCTGGGCCGAGTCCTGGTAAACTGTCCTTAGGCCCGATCTTACGAGATTTCTCAACAGGTCTTCTCTAATCGTTTGAGAGCTCATCTCAAACCTTTTTAATACCTACGTTCCACACTTATCTTTTTGATCTTATCAAAAATTATAAGGTACGAACTTATCTTTTTGATCTTATCAAAAATTATAAGCAGGTCAAGACTATGGAAAATTAAATTCATTACAACCATCTCGGATACGACCGAGGCCTCAAGTTTTATAAATAAACACTAAAAACAAATACGACTTGACAAAGTTCCGAGCTTATGCATGATTCTCTGTATAAACCCAGAACTCTTACAAAATTGGATCTGGAAATAAATCAGGAAGACTTGGGGTGAACCACGGTCTTCACATTGGTCTTGAATTCGACTTTCAAAATCTGATCACCCTCAATCTCATGATCCACGTTCAAGACGGTCTTGTCAAAGGTAAGTGAAGGATACACAAGCGCGATCTGACTGAGTGCGAGATCAAAACCATCCCCTGCCATTTCAATAGCAAGATCAGCTGCTGTCTGCGCTTCCTTCTTAGACTTCGCCAGTTCAGCACGGACTTGGGCGAGCTCTTTCTCCAAAGCCGCATGACGATCTTCCGGGGTTGAACTAGTCTCGGTTTGTTTCTCCTCAAATTTATGCAAAGACTTTATCAGCTCTTGAATCCGACCCTCCAGCTTTCGTATTGTTTCCTCATCCTTCTTTTTCTCATCCTCAAGCTCTCTGATTCGATCGTTCAGCTGCTTAATACGAGCGTTATCATCCTCTATTTGCATCTTGGCAGAATTATGGGACTTTTCAAGATCGTCCGCATAAGCCTTCAGCGTCTTCAAGTCACTAAGAGTATTGCCAAGGACTTTGTTCTTTTCGGTCAACTCTCTCAGGGCATTAAACAGCTTAGCACACTCGGTAGTTACCAACTCTGTAACGAGCAAAAATGAGCAAAAATTGAAGTAAAAAACATAGGTAACAATATAACAAACGAGATATTAGAAGAACGACCTTACCTTCGTGACGACGTTCCAACTCCGCCTTCTGCAACTTGGGAACATCAGCCAAATGAACAAAAAGCTTCGCAACCGAACTAACAGAATCGGTTAAGTATTCCTCCACATTTTTTCATAAAAGTCGCATCCACAGGAACAGGGGTTACTTTCTTAGAAGATTTACTCTTCCTGGAAGACTTAGAATCGCCTTGCATCACCCCTTTCTTATTTTTATCCTCGACTTGCTGGGCTACTTTTGGCTGCTTAGTAGAGGTTCCCTCATCAACTGGTTTTCTCTTGCGGAATTGAAGATTGCCCCCAGGATCCTCCAGGTTTTCCTCATGGATGGTCCTGATGGGGGAAACATGAATGGCAGCACTAAGGTCGGGAACACTTTGCGGAACCCCTTGATTTGCAGACTCGCCTTCCACAGCACCCAGGTTCTGCAGCGCCATTCTTTTCATCGTAGCAATCCTATCTAAAAACAAAAAGCAACAGGACGGGTCAATATACTTAACAAAAGATAAAGTGAAGAAAGACAAATCATATCTTGAAATATTCAAAGATGACCCTACCTAGAACCCTCATAACCTTTGTTTTGGTGGCACAACCATACGATCGGCAGGAATACCTCGGTATTTATGTTTGGTATAAGGAACTTGGGCGGAAATAAACAACAGTATATCTCTGGTCAGAATGTCGGCACGACACATGTGAGCTCACCAATATGGTAGGATCCTGGAGATCGGTTATAATGTCCAAGACCCCAGCCTATAGGAAACTTGGTAGACTCCAAGGTACGCCCATCCTGGCCGAACTTCCCCACATGGTCAATTGCTTCACCAATAACTGGCTCCACGAAATAGAAGAGCTCTTTCCATCTTTCCTTCAGTGAATCTGAGTAAGCCCGAAAAATCTTAGCACCTCTTCTAGATCGAAGGCTCACATGCTCCGGAGCATTCCCTTCATCACCTTTTTCATAATTCCTGTTTACCTCGAACAAATGAAAGAACAGGTCGCCTGACACTGGACGATCGAGCACGAGGCACATCAATTCGAATGCTCGGAGAAATGCCCAACCGTTGGGATGAAGTTGTGATGGTGCTAAATCCAACCTCGCCAAGACAGTTTGTTGAAGGTTAGTAAAAGGAGGTCGAATGTGCATATCCGACACCAGCACATCATACATGACAAATTTCAAAGACCCTGGCCATGTCGCAGCATGCTCATTCGATTTCATAACTTCAACGTTCCAAAGTCGACCCCGAATGGATAATTTGTTTACAATAACACTCATATCCTCTCCAGCTTCATAAAGAGACTTGGTTTCGGTAACAGAAGATGCAACCCAGTTGAGAATACAAGGAACGTTCACATCGTAAGGCATAGGAAGATCGATTCTTCCACGACCGGTACTGGAGTAACCATCAGTCAAAGCAATAGAACGATCACCATGATCGACATTTTCGTCCTTTCCAACCTCGTCATTCCTTTCTTACGGATAGTCCTGCCAATCCTCAGCTCCTTCGACGGATCTTTTGCCTTTATCAACCTCGGGCTCTGTGTGGCTTTCTTCCCCTGTCTCGGTAGTTGACCCAGAATCCGACTCTGAACCTTCCACCTCATGGGTATTTGACGACCCTTGTTCATCATCAGATTGAGTTTTTTCAGAGGAATCCGACTCCACCATAACCACATCGGCCTGGTTATCTTTCGCGTCGACAATAACCACGTCCTCAGAAGATTGCTTTCCACCATCAGGTTCGTTAGTAATATCCTTAGGGGAACGACGATTGACCTCAAGATCGTCCTCCGCTTGTTCGCTGTTTGGAGCAGAATCAGGATGGTCTC
Source organism: Astragalus glycyphyllos (assembly GCA_963573325.1). Classification (NCBI taxonomy): domain Eukaryota; kingdom Viridiplantae; phylum Streptophyta; class Magnoliopsida; order Fabales; family Fabaceae; genus Astragalus; species Astragalus glycyphyllos. The sequence goes on along the minus strand of OY754307.1, from coordinate 87,623,073 downwards.
AGACTTCGGGAATAACGGGGGCGCCTTCAGAACGACGACCTTCAACACTCTCTCCTCCAGAAGCCATCACCTTTGCTAATCGCGGGGGCTGCTGCGAAATTTGCCTACGGGTTTGTTTGGTAACCGCCAGTTTAAATACCTGCAGGAATGGGGGCATAGGGAAGTCAGGACTAACAACCTAACGGGTCCATACCGAGTTTGAAACCCTGCCTGATGACCCCCACCCTGGAACGAATAAACAAATTGGGGACGAGTACAACTTAAAAAGAGACGGGGACAAGACTGGCTTGAGAAATCAAAAAGAACAGCAAAACATGCAGTTAAACAAGAATTAAAACTAACCTCGCCCAAAAGAAGAAGCTTTTGCCGATATTCTCTTGCGAAACTCAAGCACTTGAACCCACTGGAACGGAGAAACTCTAGCCACTATCTCCCAAATCAACAAACTCAAGATCAGAAATCAAGATCGGTATGCAGAGCAAATTGAAAATCAGGAGTAAATGGAGGGAGTTGAACCCCTATTTATAATGGGCCTCATAGAACTGGATTGGGCCTAAGTCGAATCGACGCATCTCATCAATAGTCTTCAAAGCACGCGCACGACTACCAAAGCGTCACCATCATTAGCCACCATTGGGAAACGTGTTCTGACAAGTGCAATAAATACAATAGCGCGAAAAACGAAACGTCACCTTTAAAAATGTTACAACGGTCGAATCAATGTTACAAAGTAGGCTCATTTTCGGTAAATCTTTCATCGGTGAGTCCCTTGTTCATCAAACATCGGACAGTTAAGATCGCCTTCCCATCTTATCGCAACATCTGAAGAGTTATAGCTCGTTCGGAGGTCGGTAAAAACACATCATAATCTCGTAAACAAGTCAAGATCGCCTCTAAGACGACCAGACTTGGGGGGCAACTATTATGGTGAGTCTTTTGACCATATACACCCCCTTCTTTCACATTTATTCGCACCACACAAATGCCCAATATCAAAAGGCCTAATCCAAACATCAAGGGCTCAGATCGAATCGCAAGATCGGACGATCCTAATTCGTTGAGACAAACCCCACCACACTCTATAACTACAACATTCATTGCCTCATTAATGGTAAGCATTCTCACATTTATTACTTTGCTAAGACTACTCCACTGACTTTAGCATCGGAGTGACTTTGCAGGTACAACAGCTAGGATCGGATACGGTCATTGACTAAGGACATCAACCACTAACTGCCTCGGACCACCCTTTAAGATCGGAAGTACAGTACAGAACACAACTCAATCGTGGTAGTGGCATAATCTATCCTACGAACAAGATTTAGTGTTCCTAATTTCGATTCTCACGGTCGACAAACTTAATGTTAGCCGGTACTAGTATCAAATATGATCTTAAGTACGAACCCGGATCACATTTCCTACTTCGTTTGTAGGAAAAAGAAAAAAGAAAGAACTAATAGTAGCTATGAAAATTGGAAACGGCACTTGAAGCATTAGCTAAAGCCTAAAAGCTATGAAATGAAGTTGGCTTCCAGAAGCTTACTACCCAGCCTGTCTCTGTTTCAGTTTCATTCTCTGTTTCAAAATGCAAGTTGTCCACTCGTTATCTTTCGCCAACTTTTAGAAGCAAATGTTAACCCAAATGCTTTTACTTTTTCATTACTCATCAAAGCTTGTCTTTCATCATCTTCTTTTGCTCCTGGTTCATCAACCGCGGCGCTCCAACTTCGCCAGATTCAAACCCATTCGTTGAAACGAGGCATTGATCAATTCCTTCATGTAAATACCTCTCTCATTGACTTGTACATGAAACTTGGGTTTTCCTCTCATGCACGCAAAATGTTCGATGATATGACTTTTAGAGATGTTGTTTCATGGAATGTATTGATTTGTGGATATTCACAAAATGGGTATCTTTATGATGCTCTTCAACTCTTTGTAGACATGTTAAGAGAGAGTTTTAGACCTAATCACACAACAATTGTTAGTTTGCTACCGTCTTGTGGTCGCTCTGAGCTGATTCTTCAAGGCAGATCCATTCATGGGTTTGTAATCAAAACTGGCTTTGATTTGGATCCTCAGTTAAATAATGCTTTGACTTCAATGTATGCTAAATGTAATGATTTGAAAGCATCCCAACTCTTGTTTGAAGAAATGCCTGAGAAAAATGTTGTCTCTTGGAATACCATGATTGGTGCCTATGGCCAAAATGGTCTTTTTGACAAGGCTATTCTTTGCTTCAAAGAGATGCTGAAGGAAGGTTTGCAGCCCAGTTCAGTGACAATGATGAATCTTATGTCAGCAAATGCTGTGCTGGAAACTGTCCATTGTTATATTATCAAATGTGGCTTCACCAATGATGCTTCTGTTGTTACTTCCCTGGTTTGTCTATATGGAAAGCAGGGGTTCAATGATACAGCAAACCTGCTTTATAAATACTATCCCACAAATGACCTGATTTCGCTAACATCTATAATCTCTAGTTATGCTGAAGAAGGTGATATAGAGTCTGCAGTTGAGTGTTTTAAACAAACTTTGCAGTTAGAATTAAAACCAGATGCAGTTGCCTTGATTGGTGTCCTTCATGGAATAAATAGTCCTTCACATTTTGCTATTGGATGTTCTTTCCATGGCTATGGGGTGAAGAATGGGCTGTCTACTGATTGTTTAGTCGCGAATGGGCTAATAAGCTTGTATTCTAGATTTGATGAGATAGAAGCTGCTTTGTGCTTGTTTTTAGATATGAGAGACAAACCACTGATAACTTGGAATTCTGTGATATCTGGCTGTGTGCAGGCTGGAAAGTCAACTGATGCCATGGAATTGTTCTGCAAAATGAACATGTATGGACAGAAACCAGACGGCATTACTATCGCTAGTTTACTATCCGGGTGTTGCCAGCTTGGTTACCTGCAGGTTGGAGAGACGTTGCATAACTACATCCTGAGGAACAATGTGAAAGTGGAAGATTTTACAGGAACTGCTCTAATAGATATGTATAGCAAGTGTGGAAGATTGGACTATGCTGAAAAAGTATTTTATAGCATCAAGGATCCATGTTTGGCAACATGGAACTCCATCATATCAGGTTATAGTTTATATGGGCTTGAACATAAAGCTTTCAGTTGTTTTTCTAAACTGCAAGAACAAGGGCTAGAACCAGATAAAATCACCTTCTTGGGAGTTTTAGCAGCATGCACCCATGGGGGACTTGTATATTTAGGAATGGAATACTTCCGCGTCATGACAGAAGAGTTTGGTCAGACGCCAAGTCTGCAACATTACGCTTGCATAGTTGGACTATTGGCTCGCGCAGACTTGTTCAACGAAGCAATTGTATTCATTAACAGCATGGAGATTCAGCCTGATTCTGCTGTCTGGGGAGCTTTGTTAAGTGGTTGTTGTATACAACAGGAGGTAAAGCTCGGGGAATGCGTGGCGAAGAAATTGTTTTTGTTGAATCACAAAAATGGTGGGTTTTATGTGTTGATGTCAAATCTTTATGCCATTGTTGGGAGGTGGGATGATGTAGCTAGGGTGAGGGATATGATGAGAGATACTGGAGGAGATGGATGTTCTGGTGTTAGTGTTATTGAAGTGGCATCCATCAAAGACACGAATAGCAACTCAAGCCTGAGTGAGGTTTATTTGAATACAAGCACTTGGCAGCATTTGTGTCTATCTTGACTTCAGAATACAATAACTACTGGGATGAAATTGAAGTTTGTGCATTCTCAGAATAGGAGATTTGGATCATGCAAATAAGGATCACCTAAAAACGACTTTTGGAGAATTGACAAATTTTGTATAGGTAGAACTGTGCAATTAAAACTAAGATGGCGAGAAACCAAGAGGGGAAAAAGTTGGCAATGTGATGGGCAGACGTGGTCTTTGATTGAAGCAACTAGTAAATCCTACTCAACAGGTAGGATTAACTAATGATATGAAGGTTCTATGTTCTTCACTGCATAGAATCATAACATTTTTCAGAAAACCAACAATGCAGACCGATGTTTCAGATTTCAAAGGAAGTTGTGCGTGGAATGGATTCTCTCCATTGACATTATTGTCACGTGCAATCTCAACTATTGATTAAAGAGCAAGAAAGAGAAACTTTAACACGTGAAAAAATGGAGAAGGGAATTGAATGGTTCATATTTGACACTTGACAGTTGACACTCTCAGGTGAAGTTTTCAATGGAGAGAATCCATTCCCAGTCACTTTTTTGATGGATAATTAAGTTGTCAGTTTGGAGTTGGAGGTTTGCATAAAGGATGATCCGCCACTTAAGATGATGATGGTGTGATGGTTTAGATACACAGCCTCTAAATGGAGCAGTTAGACATAGGGGCGTCAGTTGAGTTGGGCGGATTTTGGCGCGTCTAAAAATCCAACCCAATTCAATCATTATAGGTTGGGTTTGGGAATATTATATTGCCATTTTCATGTAACCCGAACCAATCCAACCCTATCACAAATGCGTTGGGTTGAGTAATATATATATTAGTAAAATATATTTTTTTGAAAAAGAAGAAAATCTATGACAATAACAACAATAGAAATAGCAATTGACGTATATGTAATAAGCTCAAAATTCAAACCAAAACTCGGTATTTTTTATATTCAATTCCCATTCATCGTCAACATAATGAATGATGACACACATATATAATTTAAACTTTGGATTTAAGTCTAGGTATCAGCTGTTAGTAAAATCATTTGACGACTCTAAGACTTTTTTTTTGTTGACAAAGACGACTCTAAGACTATAAATACTTCAATATTACTTTCTCTTTTTTTTAACTATTGCATGACATCTCTTGTAATATTGCTAGATGTTGGCTTGACATATGTAAGGTTACATTTTTATGGGTTCAACAATTTTTAAACCCAATACCCAATCCAGACACTATGAGTTTGTCTGTTTTGAAACCAACTCAATCCAATTCCCCAAATCAACTCGATTTTTGTCGGTTGGATTGAGTTGAGTCGAAGTAACCTGTGTCCAGTGTCCACCCTTAGTAATTTTATTCTGATTAGTGCTTTTTGGAGTGATTTTTGTCGGTTGGATTGAGTTGAGTCGGAGTAACCAGTGTCCAGTGTCCAATTGGTGGTTACTAATTTTATTCTGATTAGTGCTTTTTTGACCCAAATCCAGCTATTGCCAATCCTACATTGTACTACAAATAATAATGTGCATGCTTGCTTTAGATTCTTTTTAGATTTTAGGAAGCTACTAATAAATTTCGAGGGGAAAAATATTAATATAACTGAAAATCACCATTATTGTGTTTGGGTGATAAAATTACATATGTATAAATTTGATTCTAGTGAACGTATGAATTCCTAATTTTGTTTTGACTAAAATGAATCAAGTGTGAGAGACACAATTTTTTATATTTACACATAAAAAATTCTAATTTTATTATACAAAGCATACAAATAAAATTAATTATTTTGATATTAGACAAATCAATTATTTTTAATCTCAATTTTTTTTATGAATAGAATAAATTTTATTATGTTTGTATTAAAAAAGATTTAATTTATATATACAATAGATGTATAAGTTTTTTTTACACTATCAATGAATTATATACGAAATTGGTCAATTGGTAACCACCAATTAGTCAATTAGTAACCAATCACTCCATGTATTGTGATTGGTGATGATTGTAAATGTCTATACACAATATGTGTATAGAAATCAAACTCTAAAAAAATCATTTTTTTCATTCACTATTACCAAAAAGATGAATAAATTCATTCATGCTGATACTTCATTTTAATGAATTAATTTAAATTCGTGTATATAAAATTTTGTAAAATAAAAAACAAATGCACCCCGTGTGAACCGTGAAGAGGTGTGAGGCAATAGAATTTAAATATCAAATCAAACTAAGTTCAATGATAACGGCTAGGGTTATTAATCGAAGGGACGTTTAACTGAGTTCATCGAATTTCATCGACATAGGACCCACAACACTACAAACGTGTTTCTTCCATTCATTTTTCAAACAAAAACCCTAGCCATTCCAAAACAACTTCAACGCTCCCTTTTCGAATTTCGAACTTGGCGCTCTCTGCATTTCTCAGATCCTCCTCTTCCTCTTCCTCTTCCTCAACTCCCAACAATGGGTGCCAATCACAGTCGAAACGATTTACTAGAAAGTTCCGACTCAGAATCTGAACAATCTGAAGAACAGGAAGAAAACTACGACGACGCCAACGAAGGAGATTCAGAACGAAGAGTCAAAACTCCTTCATCGGTCGATGACGTGGAAGCCAAACTCAAAGCTCTTAAGCTCAAATACTCCTCAAAAACCCCCAACGTTAAAAACGCCGTCAAGCTTTACCTCCACATCGGCGGTAACACTCCCAACGCTAAATGGATAACTTCCGAGAAACTCACCTCTTACTCTTTCCTCAAAACTCGCAACGTCGACGGAAACAGCGACGATGACGAGGAAGACGACGAAGAAGACGAAGAAACTTGGTGGATTTTCAAGGTCGGTTCTAAAATTCGATCCAAAGTGGCTGTTGATATGCAATTGAAAACCTTCGCCGATCAGCGTCGCGTTGACTTTGTAGCGAAGGGAGTCTGGGCTATGAAATTCTTCACCGATGAGGATTACAATAACTTTCTGGTGCAATTTCAGAATTGTATGTTTGAGAATACGCATGGAGTTGAAGCCACTGAAGCGAACAAGCTTAAGGTTTATGGCAAAGATTTCATTGGTTGGGCGAATCCGGAAGCTGCTGATGATTCTATGTGGGAAGATGCTGAGGATAGTTTCTCCAAGAGTCCTCTTTCTGCTACGCCTGTGAGGGCGAATCAGGATTTGAAGGAGGAGTTTGAGGAAGCTGCAAATGGTGGAATTCAAAGCTTGGCGCTTGGTGCTCTGGATAACAGTTTCTTGGTTGGTGAGAATGGAATTCAGGTTATGAGGAATTTTGCAAATGGGATACAAGGGAAAGGTGCTTTTGTTAATTTTGGTGGTGGTAGTGGAATATCATCATCAAATGTTGTGCATTCCACTCCCAAAAAAACGCTTTTAATGAAAGCAGAAACCAACATGCTTCTGATGAGTCCATTAGGTGAGAGTAACCTTCATTCTAAGGGGCTTCATCAGCTTGATATTGAGACTGGGAAGGTTGTAACTGAATGGAAATTTGGAAAAGATGGAACTGAGATTACAATGAGAGATATCACTAATGATAGTAAAAGTGCTCAATTGGATCCAACGGGTTCCACTTTTCTTGGATTGGATGATAACAGACTTTGTAGGTGGGATATGCGTGATCGCCATGGAATAGTTCAGGATCTTGCTGATTCTAACAGTAATATGGGTACTCCTGTATTGAATTGGGCACAAGGGCATCAGTTTTCGAGGGGGACTAACTTTCAGTGCTTTGCTACAACCGGTGATGGTTCTGTTGTTGTTGGTTCTTTGGATGGGAAGATTCGCCTTTATTCGATTAACTCTATGAGGCAGGCGAAAACGGCTTTTCCTGGCCTTGGTTCGCCTGTTACTCATGTCGATGTTACTTTTGATGGAAAGTGGATTGTTGGTACCACAGATACTTACTTGGTTATTATTTGTACTGTCTTTACTGATAAAGATGGAAAAACAAAAACTGGTTTTGGTGGACGTATGGGGAATAAGATTGCTGCTCCAAGGTTGCTCAAACTCACCCCTCTGGATTCCCATTTAGCTGGAGTAAATAACAAATTCCGTAATGCTCAGTTCTCGTGGGTGAGTACATATTTGTTTTTCTTGCTTGCTTACTATTGTTATCACTGTTGTCTTGCAAATTAAGAATCTGTGATATCATCTGTTGCTGTGAATTTTATTGGTAAATGCTCTTTATGTTACTATCTTATACTTCAAAACGTGCTTTGCCTGTATGTGACAATATGCGGTGTCAATAACGAATATTAGCTTGATTACAATATACAATACAATACAAGAACGTGTTACCTTAAATATCAGAAGGTTGTCAGAACAATTAGCTTGTAATATGTTGTTTGCAAATTGCAATATAATGAGATGTTACCTTATCCATCGCATTGCAAATAAATGCATTTGCTGTTGATAACTTTTGGTAGCACCTCCTGTTGTATTGCTGTTCATAACTTGCTGCCATGTTCTTTATTTCTTTTTGAAAACTGAAGCATTTCCCTGGAATCTTTTAGCCAAAAACGTAGTCCTGCATTGCTAGAACTGAACCAGAAATTGCTGAACAGCATTGGATTATCTTTGAAATTCTGCTCTTGATATTGTGTGGTATGGCAGCTTTCATGGGTTTGTATAAATATTAGTAAACCTCTCTTCTTTGCAACAGAAAAGAAAATACAAATACCCCAGACTCTTTGAGAGGCATAGATTCCCCCACCAATTCCTTCACTCACTAATTTCCTGCTTCTTTTCTGTTTTTCCTCCTCCCCTGTTGACCTGAATCCCTCATTCCTTCCCTTACTTCCCAAACTATGATGTCACCCTCCCATGGAAACTTTCTACATTGGCATCTCAATTGAATGGTTTCTTGACTCTATTCTATATGTATCTGTTTTTTTCTTCTTTTAAATTCAACCTATGTAAGTTCTTCACTTCTAGTAAGAGTATACCAGGTACTTAGATAGCAAATTCCTAACAGTGTCTTAGTTTTTTATGGCTTTATTGGTTTTCTAGTGAATGCCATGTTTGTTGCTGAAACTTCCGTGATTGTAGTAATTTGCATGGTATAATCATAGTGTTTCCTATAGTTAGATTGTGACCGTTGTGTTCCACATCTGCTGAAAGATGACATTTTTGGTTTTGTTGCATCTTGTGTATTCTTGTGGAAATACATTTTATTATGATTGCAACTTCTTTGTTTTTAGGTGACTGAGAATGGGAGACAGGAGCGACATATAGTAGCTACAGTTGGGAAGTTCAGTGTGATATGGAACTTTCAACAAGTCAAGGATGGTTCTCATGAGTGCTATCATCACCAACAGGGTCTAAAGAGCTGCTACTGCTACAAGATAGTCCTTAGGGATGATTCCATTGTTGACAGTCGATTTATGCATGACAAGTTTGCAGTCACAGATTCTCCTGAGGCTCCATTGGTAATAGCCACCCCAATGAAAGTTAGCTCATTCAGCATATCCAGCAAGCGATGATAATTCTGGACACGGCGGTTGACCTAATTGTCAGCTTTTGTAGCTTAACTAGTGACATTTCAGATGTTTCATTTTAAAACTTTTGATTATATGTAGGATGTTTCAGGTGTAGTTGAAAGGGAAATCAACAAATGTCAAATTGTACTAGTATACTCAGTTGCTAATGCATGTTTGTCCCAGAATTCTATTTTTTCCTCCATTTGGATTACTTTTTCCTTCTCTGTGCTGCCAATCGCTATTTTAGATGTGCGTTTCAATTTGAGCCTTGTGGTGGGAGAGGCCTTGTCAGCCTCCACTTTTGGCCTGTTCTTTGGCTTTTAAGTTATATCAAAAATTTAAAAGTTACAAAAATTAAAAAAAGGTACCTCAAACAGTACAAATTCGTTGAAGTTTCCCACTTCTTACTAGATGCTGTTGTAACGTTTTTGTTTTTGGTCGAAATGCTGAAGTAACGTTGAGGCTTAGAAACAGACGTTTGTTATCCAACTATCTCATTTCATTAGATAAGTGGGCCCACGTTTTCTTATGGTTATTTTCTTTTTCTTCTAAGTAAAACAACATAATTTATATATGCATATGTGGTTCTGAATGTAGCAATTTTGAGCACTGGATTCGTCATCCTCGGGTAGGAAAAAATAATCAGAAACAAAACAATGGTTGCTGCACTAGCAAGAAGCTTCCATTTCCATCCATGCTCCTTATTCAATAGCAAGACCATTGATAAATCTTCACCAGTAGGAGGACACTCCTGGCTCAAGCCTGCTGCTGCAGCAGGAGCCACTCCACGTTATAGGCGCATAGCGGCTCAACAGCGACCGACATGGCTCCCAGGACTTGATCCCCCATCTTATCTTGATGGAACGTAAGCCCTTAATTGGCTCCTAAATTCATGTTCTTATGCACAGTGCTAGTTTCTCTTTACAAAGTAAGCTTAACATTAATGGTAAGCTTTTCAGCCTGGCTGGAGATTTTGGGTTTGACCCACTTGGGCTTGGAGAGGATCCTGAAAGCTTAAGGTGGTATGTGCAAGCAGAGTTGGTTCATTCTCGCTTTGCAATGCTTGGGGTCTTGGGAATTCTAGTGACAGATGTGAGTCACACAATTCTTAACATGTAGTTTTTTTAAGTTGAGGTATTTTAAGAGAGACTTTACATTAGAATACCAGCACTACATAGAATCAGATGAATTGACCTTGTTAGCAATTTTTGCAGCTGCTTCGCGTCACGGGAACTAGTAAGATACCAGTTTGGTATGAAGCTGGTGCAGTAAAATATGAGCTTGCCAACACACAGACGCTCGTATTTATTCAACTGGTTTTGATGGGGTAGAATTTTAGCCTTAGGCTACCAACTTCATTACTTGATGAGTTGTGGCTTTCATATATTTATTTTTATAATTTCATTATCGTTTAGAGGACGTTTGATTCTTCACTTTCACTTTGCATAGGTTTGCTGAAACAAAAAGGTACATGGATTTTGTTAGTCCTGGATCTCAAGCTAAAGAAGGGTCCTTCTTTGGAATAGAAGCTTCACTAGAAGGCTTAGAGCCAGGGTATTTTCGTTTCCACTAATTATACTCATAATCTGGCATTATGATTTAACAGCACTTGCATTAATAGACATTAAGGTAAGGTATGTATTCTTGTTTCAATAAATAGGTACCCTGGCGGTCCTCTGCTAAATCCTCTTGGCTTAGCTAAAGACATTAAAAGTGCTCAAGATTGGAAACTTAAAGAGATCAAAAACGGTATCTTTTTTCTCATTTTTTTTAATTCTTCTTTGTCAATTAATGTATAATACTACAGACCTTTTTTCGTAGTTGTAAATTTTCTGGTTACAGGGAGACTTGCAATGGTGGCAATTCTTGGAATCTTTGTACAAGCTTCAGTGACTCATGTTGGACCAATTGATAACCTTGTGGAGCATCTCTCTAATCCATGGCACAAAACTATTATTCAGACACTTGCAAGTTCTAGTTCTTAGTTCTAAGAAGTGCCAGTGTTAGTTTTATGTGACATGGACATGATCCATAAAACGAAATCCCCTTTTGTACCCTCAAAAGCCTTAATTTCAACATGATTGATATTGATTATTTGTTTGAGCTTTGGGAAATGATGACTCAAAATTTGATCACCAAGCTGTTTCCCCTTTCAGTTATATTATTTAAAAAAGATCTATGACTTATATGATATGTTCCATGCGTCAGAAGATCCACAATAGTCTCACAGCATAAAATGTTGCCAATATACACGCACACGCCCCAAGGCATTCAAAGTGCTTAATATTTCAAACTTGGACAACTTTTTCTTTCATTTGATCGAATCTCAAATAAATCTTTACAGAAGCCGGGGTTCAATATACCAAAAGACTATATACACAATACAAAACCATCTTATTTTTTTTCTTTTCCCACAGCTTAGATGAACTTACTTTTACGTCCTCATAAAAACACTGAGCAGGCGACCTTATATTATCTTTCAAGTGAGTGAGTATAATCCAAGCAAACCACAGCGATCACCAACATGTACAGGTTCAATACATCTTTGGGTACTACAGCATTTGAAGACACTGAGATCTCCAAAAGGACGAGGGGTAAGATAACTGCAACATAAGACCGCGTATAATTTAAATGAGACTACCCCGACTTGGTCGAATGCGTTCTTCTTCTAGATAAGAACATTAAAACCCGCGGGAACAATGACTTCTTCTTCTTTTTTCCATGTTTAGATTCTGGTGATGATTCACCTTCGTCATTTTCTGCATTCGTATAAGCCTTTGGACTAGACAAGTAATGTGGAGCATTAGCCGCTTCATGAGCCCTTCCATAATTATTTGCTTCCTTACCCACCTCAAAACTGGCCCTAGGGCTTTTATTATGGTTTGCCACTCCCTGGCCAGACTCATTAGCCTTTCTTCGTTGCTCATTTTCAGCTCTCCACCTTCTTAATTCTTGTTCTACACCTAATTTACCTTCCTTTGCCTTCTCAGCTTTTTCCATTGCAATCTTCAAGGTTTCCCTTCTAGCAGCTATCTCTCTATTCACTTCATCCAACTTCTCAAAGGATTTCAATTCAGACTCCTTAGCTACCTCAATTTCAGAATTAGCAGCTGCAACCCTCGTATTGGCCCGCTCTTCTGCCTCGTGAGCACGTCTGCTAAGCTCATAGTACTCCTCCAAAGAAAGTGTTACCCCGGTGGAAGGGTCTACTTCATTGTTGCTTCTATTTGATTCGCTTTCTTGTAATGCTTTAATTGCTGCTATTGCCAACTTTTCAGAAGCCTTTGCGGCCTCTATCTCCTTCTGAGCAGCAAGTAATCTACTTTCCAAGGTACTTACTCCAGCCTTGGCTTGCTCTGCTTCTGCCTTTACTTTCTGCAGGTCTTCACGAGCTTCTTGAGCAAGCAAATTGGCCTGATTGGCCTCTTCAGCTGTAATCTGTAGCTTCTTTGGAAGCTCGGTCATTATCTCTTTGGCTTCTTTCTCTTTCATCTGAACCAAAGCTATTTCTGATCTAGTCTTGTCTAATTCCGATTCTAGAGACGCAACTGCAATGGAGGCCATTCCTTCTCTTTGCCTGATGGAGGCAAGAGTTGATTTTTCTTGTTCAAGTTCTGATTTTAATGATATTGCAGCTACCTTCAAGCAACTAACCTCGGCAGATGCTTTCTCTATGTTAAGTTTTACTTCCTCAAGTTCTTTTCTAGCTGATTCCACAGCTGCTTGTATTTCAGCATGTGTCCTCTTTTCTCGTTCTTCTGAGCTTTCTTGTGAGATTTCTTCGTCTCCTTCTTGCTTTAACTTTGATTCCATATAAGCCGTTAATTCAGTTTTCAAATCAAGTAGCAAACCAGACGCTGTTTCCAGTTTAGATTTAAGATCCTTTGCAGACAACATTTGCTCATTGAGTCTCTGGAACTCTTCTTCTGCCTGTTTAAGTTCCTTCTCCCAATTGAGAGAATCTTGATCTCTCACCATGACAGTTCCTATTCTTTGTTCTTCTGCTTCCAAGTGTGCGGCATGTGCAGTCTCCAATGACTCTTTTGTTGCAATTAGTTCAATAGTTAAATCTTCCACCGACTTCTCTACTTCCTTTGATGCTGTAACTGCCTCCTCGGCTTTCTTAATAGCTACATCTCTATCAGTCACTAAGGAAGCGTATTCCTTACGCAATGCATCCAGTTCCTCTTTCACAGCTTCTAAATCTGTAATGGCTGCTGTATACCTCGCTTTAGCAACCTCAAGTTGTGCCTTGGCTGCAACACTAGATTCGTCTGCTATACCCTGCTCCATCTCTTCCACTCTGAGCTGTGCAAGTTCCGAGTCCTGCCTTGCCTGACGCTCTTCGGTCTGTGCCCTTTCTAGGTTAAGTTTTAACTCTTCTATTAGTCGCTTTGAGCTGTCCAACTCCTTTAGTACTTGAACCTTTTCCTTTTCAGAAACCTCTGATTGTTTTCTATATTCTGGGATCTCCTCATGTGCTTTTTCAAGTTCTTGCTCTACAAGATTGCGTCTCTGCACATCCAGGAAAAAACTTAAATTCACTACAGTTCCAATAGAAAAACATGTGAGATAAAAAGTAGAAATAATGTACCCTCCCCTCAGTATGGCAGGAAGCGAGCCAGAAAGAATTGTTTTTCACAACACAAAGGACATATATCAATCAAGTGGAAAGCATCTATAATTCATTCAAGTGTAAAGTATCTATAATTCATTCCCTACTTTGCTTCGGTCTAAAATGAATTGTTAAGCAAAGAAATCATAAATGCATGAACACTACAATGTCTTTATCCCTTTATATTGGAAGCAGAACATTTAACTTGCCGATTTATAGTTTCCTGGTATTTTACGATTAGTATTAGCAAAGAACTTTAGTCTGTTTAACACTGAAAATGGACCACGGCATTAATAATGCTGACTTAATATGACGTAACAATAACATACATACAGAAGCTTATATTCCAAAATAACAGATATCAAATTATCATTTCATAAAGTTGAGATATAGTATGCACCAAGCTGCTTCTAAAAAAAAGTTGAGAGAAAATGACAATTGTAGTGTAAGGTCTGGTCTAGCATGAATATGCCAGGATAATTAATTTTACGCATACAGCTTAGTAAAGGAAATTATGATGTGCTACATAAATTGCATTGAGGGAATATGCAGCAAATATCAGTGTTACGTTTCTGCTAAATGTGTATGTGTCCCTCAATGTATGATTAGCCCTGCAACGAGACTTTGATAGGCAGAAAATTTCAGATCATTATTAATATATACACCAACATGAAAACAGACATCAAAACAATCTTGTTACCGTAACTGGCACTAGAAATCAATTTGATACCGAAGATGATTGCAGTTTTGCTCTTATCTTTTACTCTCCATAGCTTACCTCTTGCCTAATATATATATATATATATATATATATATATATATATATATTGTATGAGACTTAACCAGGAACTAGAATATTCAACAAAAATTCTTTCCTTGAGAGGCACTAAGAGTAACAGGACTTGAAATTTATGCAAGAAATGTGAATAAGGTAAATTAAAAATAATGGTCACACAAAAATGATTATGCAAAACAGATATACCTCCACTCTCTGGACTCTGTGAGCCTTCCAATCCACAATTCCTCCAAATTTGGAAACAGCTTCCTTGACAGATTCAAATGGAACTGCGGTATCAATATGGCCTCTTTTTGCATCAACCAGCTTGGTTTGAGTGGGTGAGTCAACTGCTCCCATGGCCATATTTAGTTCATTGTGATTGTTTTGCATACCTTTTGTTTCAGAAGAGGAAGCTGAGACTCTAACATCATTATCAACAGAACTATCAACAGTGACATTAGTAACATCATCCTGCAATTCATGCCCAATAGAGATATCTTCTACAACACCTGGTTCAGAATCTTCAGCCAAAGTTACCTGGTGGCTTCTTTCTGTTACATCCACAGTGGCATCTGGGTTTGAAGATGTATTCAATACAGAAACATCCCCATCTTGTATATTAGTGTGACCATCAGAAGCATTTGGTGATTCTGATAATTCCGAGAACTCATTCACTGGCAAGTGAGAGCCAGGCTCCACTTTCCCATTACTAATTGGAATTGTTGTAGCTTCTGTGGAAGACTGAATATCTGGTTGGTTTATCATTTCAGTATTTTCTTCAGAGGGTCCTGTCAGTGGTGCCTCTTCAGTAATGTTTGAACAGGATTCAGAGGCTAGGTTGTCTCCATCATGCTCTGCCAGAGATGTCTCTTCGGTAATTTTGGAAGATGATGCAGAGGGTAGCTTGTCTTCAATATGTTTTGCCAGTGGTATCTCTTCAGCAACTTTTGAAGAGGAGCCTGAGGGAAACTTGTCTTCAACATCCTCCATTGTAGGGAGAAGTCGGAAGTGCTAACAGTGGCTAAACTCTAAAAACAAGTAATAACAAAAATCAGTGAAATACAAAAGACAAGGGAACTACTAGCATCGATTATAAGCCTTTCAGAAATACAAACTGAGTTAATAATTAAAATTACCAAGTACAAGTTTCAAATTTAAGAGGGACCGCTACTCCAAAGAACAAGTCATAAATTGAGAATTAAATTAAATTATAAATGTACATTCAGGTATCTTTCTTTTCACAATTATCACTTTTATTCGGGGGACAGATTTGTTTTTTGAATGGCAAATGATACTTTGTTAGTTGTTAGACATATTTGTCGAGATTTGAACCCACAACCCTTTATCTCTTCAACTCCTCCCCTAAACCACCAAACCATCTTATGACTCCCTTTTCAGGGGACAGACTGAGATTTCTTTTTGGATAATTCTAATTTCACAAACAAGCTAACCCAAAATTGAATGTGAATGGAATAAAACAAAACATTATAAAGTTGATCTGTAATTTTACAGAGGTAGAGATCCCCTTACAAGAGCTCATTTTTCCAAGTTCCAAACACAATTAACTGCAATTGTAAAGTTATTTAAGAAGCAACAGTTCTCGAGGATTGATCTATCGAATCAATGGTCATATAATACATGAATGTTCACAGGTTTGTCCTTTTCATACGCACTGTCAAATTGAAATGCAATTTACAGTGAGAAAGACAAGAGAATACAGAATAAATTGATAAATCAAAATATGGTATTTCAAATAATAATAATAATAATTGCAATAGAAAATAAATACTTGATTGACATCACTATTTTAAAAAGTCAGATTAACCTTTTTCCTCTTTCTTGTACAGCTTCTGAATTCTGAAGTGGCTAAACTTTAGAATGCAAAGACGTTGAATCGTTGAGGATACTATGCAGTTTTGTGCTGAGAAAATACATGAGTGGAAGGAAACGCTATTAGAAGGAGAAGAGCAGAAAGAAAAGTTATAGAAAAGTGCTTCTTCGTATAAGCTATATCCAGGTGTTGCAAGCTACGATATGGAGTTGAAGGAAAGAGCAGTAACAAAGAAAGAAAGAAAGAAAGAAGGTGCGTGCGTTGAAAGAGGAAGAGGAAGAGGATGGCATACCAGATTAGGAATATGATTAATGGTCTTTGGAAAAATTAGGGGATGAAATTAAAATTAGACTCTGCAAAAATAAAATGGAAGTGAGGTGAGAAAAGATGCAGCTAATATTGGAAACACAGAAAAATAGGGAGTAAGTAAGAAAGAAAGATACACATTTAGTGGACCCCACATCCTCCTCCTTTTTCTCTCTCAAATCAAATCTCCATTTCCTTTTTATTACCATTTTACATTACCGTAATTTAGGAAATTATGTCAGGTAATAATATTTTGACTCTCTTTGCTGGAAAGTAATTCCTTCATTTCTGATTTTGGTACTTTAGCTTTTTTCTATTGTTCCAAACTAATGGTAAGTTTATCTATAAAAAAAAAACTAATGGTAGGTTTAAAAATGCAATGTGCAATTTACTAAAATTTTTGAAGTATACCATTTGTACTTATTGAGTCTTTTTTTTTTTTTTACAGAATTTATTGAGTCTTTTAAAGTCTCAACGTATGAATTAATTGTCTCAAAACACTTTTATGTTGACTTTAATTATCCCAAGAAAATTACAAATGGGACATTTTAGTATTTAGCCAACATAATTTAATTGTTCTTTAATTTGTGTGTAACAAGTCAAAGGTACCAAAGATAAACAACAGGGGAAGCAGTAGATAGCAGGTAAGCTAACGAGTAGCGGATAAACTAGCTGATATCAAATTATGTGTTTGGAAAATGTTGAAATTGTTAGGCTAAATAACATGTTTGAGTCCGAATTCGAGACCTCACAATTATGTATGTGAGTTTCAAGTAACACTTGTCACTCCATCTATAAACCCAGAAGAAAAATACTCATCAAATATAAAAGAGTAATTTGAAAAAAATTGATCAATTATACGTTAAGTTTTTAAAAAAATCATTATTTTAGAACAAAAATGAAAAACTAAAAATACCAAAATTTAGTAACGGATAGAGTAATTTGTATTATCCATATTCCATATGTTACCCCTCCTCCGTTTACTCTATTCCCTTTTTTTTTTTTCTGGTCCTGGTTTTCTATTTTACCTTTGCGCTGCTGAGCAGTTTACCTTTCTCGCCTATTATGTAACTCAATACCATATTTCATAAAATGATTTCCATAATATAAATAAATGTTGTTGCTAAAATACTTGGGAAGACGTTTTGTAAAAAAAATGCTTGGGAGGAGTATTTCTAAGGAAGCCAAGATATACACAAAGTGACTAGAGAACATTGGAAGCTAACAATAAAGTCACCGGAAATAGTAAAGTAATGTAAATGTAATGGAGGAGCGTGTAAATGAAAAGAGGTCCATTTACGACCACATGAGATCCATGATACTGACACTAATGCACCGTTGATGATTAATATAATAAAGAAGAATTAATTAGAGTTATTTAATCTTTAGTAATCAGTTCAAGTGATAATGGGAGGGTGCATGTAACGCTATCGAGGAGAGAAGCGAGTGGAGCTCGTGATTTTGTCGTTGGGTGCTTACTAATCACAATAGTTCAAAACAGTCCAACTCATTGAGACAGATGTTTTTGACCAAAAAAAAAATGAGACGGATGTTTAGTCATCATCCTTAGGATGCGGTTGTGTGGGGACCATATAGATTATGTGCGAGGTTGCTGCCGGTGATATATTATAGTCATTGTGATGATTTGTGAATTTGTGATTTTGAAGCTTCCACACAAAAGCATCTTCAACTGTTCAACATGAACCACTCGGAACGAGAACGAAGGTGTGTGAAACGAGGAGAGAAACATAACTCCATTCTCCATCAACTTTTCTAAAACACTTCCGTCAAAAAAAAAACTTTTCTAAAACACTGTTCATATAATAGAAATTATTTTTTATTTCCTAGAGTAAATACTAGTTTAAATGCTTTTGATTTTAGAAGCTTATTGATTAATTCATTATTATATATAGGTTTATTCAATACTGATAGTAGTTAAATTTAGTATTGGTTTATTCAATAAAGAAAATCAAGTTATATTTGAAAAATTTGTGGCAGATTTATGTGATTTATTTAATTTTAAAGTAAAGTGATGTAGATTAAAGTTTCGGGGGAAGAAGTTTAGTTTAATCTTTTTCTTTTATGCTTTACCAAGCAAATGGTGCCACGTCCAAGGTTCCTTTGACACTAAAGTTGGGTTTAATATCGCGCAAACTTTGGCTTTAGCTGAAGTATCATTCATTGTTGGGTGGGGTTAAGGAAGTCTTTCATATGGCTCTTTAAATAAAAACAAAATAAAAAAATCATAGAAACAAAAAAAGTTTGGTTGTCCAAGGGTAGCTCACGTGATTGAGTGAAAGAGACATCGTTGGTGAAAATGTAGGCGTGCGGGGTTCGAACCCCGCTCCCCCCTCCCCTCTAACTACTAACACACTAATTTCTAACCACTTTGCTTATCACAAAAAAAAAGTTTGGTTACGGGGAATATTTAACAATTTATTGTCTTTTATCTCTTTTGAGACTAGGGGTGCAAATTAGTGGTGCATATATGCCTTCCGCTATCCGTTTTGTGAGATGATCTTTTATGCGGGTTGAAACAAGTTTTTTGATTTGTGAAAACTCAAAAAAGCAATTTTTTTTAGGGCATTCTTTTTTTTAGATATCATGTTATTGTTACCAAAAGAGTGCAAGAAAGAGGTCTCGGGTTTAATCCCCGGAAACTAACATTCCCCCACCCCCACTAACATTGCTTATCAAGAAAAAAAAAAAAAAGAACTTAAAACTCATTTTTAGGGCATTCTTTTTTTTTGGTCAAATTTATTTTAGGGTGTTCAAATTGATAGAGTGAGGAAGAATATATGTAGTACCGTGCCAGTATGTTAGTTATTTCAATTAACAATAAACTAAATCAACTGGAAATTAGTTTGGACTCCATATGTATATGCAGGGCGGACCTAGAACATTGGATACGGGGGTGCAAAAATTTTAAAATCATACTTTATAAAAATATTATAATCATAAAACTTCAATTGATCTAAATAAATAATTTATATACTGCAAATTGTCCTTTAGGTTGTGCCCTCTTCAACCATGAGCAAACATCAAGCGCGACTAAGCAGCCTTCGTTCTCTTATGATTCTTGTTCCGTGGGAGACAAATCTATTCAATGTTAATTTTGAATCAATTTGTGGAAGACATGACAAATTGTGGGCAATTTTTAAAAGAAAAAATCGGGATTAAAGTTGATTTTACAATTGTTAGCATTAGTTTTGCATTATGCATAACCTATCCATACCTAAAATCATTGAACAAATCTTAAACCCTAATAATCTATGAACCTTACCCCAAATTATCCATTAATTCTAACCGGCACAAACCCCAACTGAAATTTTGATTTTCCACGAAACTCAAATATCGTTATTCCTATGCGACTTTAAAAGAGAACATGGAAATTGGTTTAGAATTGTGTGGTCGTGTGTGCAGGGTCCGTTGTCAATGGGAAAGTGGTGAGAACTACTAATGTGTCATGTACAAAGGTACTATCAGAAGTGTGGGCATTAAAGGGTCGTGGACATTGGATGAACATGGATTGTTAATTGGGGCTACAACTGACAGCCAAGTGCAGCATTCTGATTGGTCACTGTCCTTCAAGGTCACCATGTTTCAGTTCTTTAAACTAAGATCATTTGTTCGGAACTGTTCTTGTTTCACCAAAAAGTGATTCCTGCGGCCAGTTTTAAACGGCAACATCGCCACATTTTTTATAATAAAAAAAAATGGGGTTTATATACGAGACCTATGAAATGTTCCATTTCAATCAAACATTAATAAAGTACGACAGTAGGTCAACCATGCCTTCTAAGACAGCGGTAAATCACTCTTCAGGTGGTGGATCAATCCAATCCTGTCCCAAAATCACCCCAAACAGGTGACGAATCAGCTATGCCAATCCTCCTTCAATCCATACTCTTGCGACCCATCAATATTAATACAAATGCAGATAAAGACTATTCTCTCCCCTTAACTCATGGAAAGGTATAACTTAAGCAATTGGGTTAAAGCTTTCGCCAAACTGTACATGTATGAGTAGGAACAAATCCCATACATTAGTATTTAATAATACACTCAACAATGGTGGCTCCATGGACCTCTTAACTGAAATGGACATCGGTGGTTATGTCCTCTCACATGTAGTAGACATACCTTGTATCCACTAAGAATCTTTAAAGTTGTACCTGCATCAGAAGGATTTTTTTTATTTAGAAGACGGGAAAAAAACAACTGTTGGAAGGGAGAGGTCCTGACATCTCACCAGCTGACTAGAATATGACAGCAATAACATCCAACAAGAAAACCACATAAAACTATGGTTAGCTTAAGTTTGTGCCCTGGGAATCAAGCTTTAGTTTCTTTTATATGTTGAGAATGACTTTTTCCTGGGGGAATAAAGATCAAATCCTCCCATCCTGAACTACTTTCACTCATCTGCAACATGGGAAAGAAAGAGAATTTATCAGAATTCGGATTACTTCCCAGCTTATAAACCAGTACCTGTAGACAGACTTAACTACCTCCATCTTTTTAAGGACATCTTCAAAGCTACCCACCTGCTTATTTAAAAAAAAAAAGACAGATAAATATGAAACCTTCATATGGATGATAAATTATAAAACAGATACACTTTAGCATGTAACTAATTTTGTCGTTTGAAAACTCAAACCAGATATCTAGTAGAATCAGCACGAGAACTATATGGTTGCACAAATCCACACACGCAGACATATCTATTTATCTACCATTTATTTAACAAAACACGTGATTCTCCATGTGATTCTCCCTTTACCCCTAACCTTTTTTCTATGAAAAGAAGATCACTCTGAACTCAAATCCCATACGGAGAGTTTCAAACTGGTACTTTCACATTGAATCATCCATCCGAAAGATATGTTGTTTTCCATGAAAATTTGAAAAAGCATCAACAAAAACTAACTACTACATCAGCATAATTGCTTCAAGGCCATATAGTTTTGCTCAAAGCAAAATATAAAGAGCAAAACTATATGGCCTTGAAGGCATTGATGTAGTGGCAATCTAAAAAATACATTACAAATGTTCAGCAGGTTTTCAAGTTGATCATACTGGTAGTTAGGTTTTAATAGTTATCCAAGATGAGTCTTGCACATAACAGGACGACATAAGATCAGCTTTTTGAGTGTTAAACAAAATATGCTGTTACGTATGATACCTAAAAACATTTGAGAAACTAGTAGCCAGCTCTGGGAATGCCAAAACTATAATAATTGATGAAAACAATGACTTAGAAACTTGGATTTCAACATGTTAATGACCGGCACTAATGAAAACAAGAGCAAGAGATGACGGATTCTATACCATTATATGCTGAGAAACTCCGGGTCCTTTAGATGCCTTGGAAACCTTAGATAGCTCCTGCTCAATATCTTCCTGTCCATTTAACCAGCAAATAACTAATATGTAGTTATATTCTATAAAGCTAGAAGCCTAATAAAGTTTTAATAGCGTAAATGCTCAAGAGATCAACAGGTTAGACAAACCTTATAGAAATATACTGGGCAGTAACGCTTATTTTTCTTCTTCACAACCAAAAGGTCTGACTGTAAGCACACACGATTATTAGTCAATAGTCAAAAATCAAAAGAAGAATAATCTGATTGATTACTAACGATATATCACACATTTAACTTAGACTCAAAATGGGGAAATAATAGTTAGAGGGTTTTTAAGAAGACAGCTAGTCTATAATATTTATATTTATATATTACATACCAGTACCACATATTCAGTGAAAATAAAATATAATGAAGTCCATAAGATACCGATTAACACAAAAACTAAGACAACCTAATACCATTTTGTTAATCCTGCTGCCTACGCACACCTCATGATTTCCCAAACTGTCCTCTTAACGATTGAAGGTTACGAAAACAAACAAAAAACAAACCTGAAAAACAGGAACTCCATCAAAACCTCCCTTGTTGGCTAGTCTGAGCTGATAAACAAAAAATCAAACTGACATTAAACGCCATCAGACTTACATTGTCAAAGCTTCTTTGCCCCTTGATTTAAATTTCAAAATTCAAACTGACCAGAATTAACTCATAGTCTAATACAATATTGTCACTATTATCAGACACAGATGATGAAAAATACTAGTTTGGCTTTAAGTGACATGCTGTGTGCAATTATAACTGATGCTAACCTCCAAAGCATTCTTTATTTGAATCGGATCGGGTAAAAATCGGAACGCTATACCTTCAACCTTCAACATGTATACCTGTTGGACAAGAATAGTTGTAAGTAAAAGATACGAGATAAAAGCAATAATTTATATACTTCAAAATTTTCTGGTTGCCGGGGGGGGGGGGGGGGATCATGTCAGTTGGCTTCATTGTCATTGATTCTCAAAAGTACATAAGATTTTTTTAAGAAGAAAATTTGTTCCTAACATAATTCTAAGCCACAACTCCATTGAGTTTCATGCAAGGGTTAGTCACTTAAAAAGCATTCAGGGATCAAATACAGGTTACGCACTGACAAAATAAGTCATCAATCAGAGTATTGTAGTCTCCGAGAATCAAGATAAGACTAATTGGGGGGGTGTATTGGTTTAGGATTTCAAAGGACTTTTTAAGAGGCTTTAGAGGAATTTCATGACTTTTGGGATTCTGCAAGACTTTCAATTAGGATTTTAATGGATTTGTATCATAAGATTTGAAAGGATTTTGTGGACTTATGAGATTTGAGAAGACTTCAAGGGTTTTTAACATACATTCAAAAATTAAGAGTCAAAGACAAAAATAAGAAAAAATAATAATGTTGTAGTGATAATAAAAATAAAAAGTCAAACCAATACAATTATTAATTAATTCACTATAATTTCATGTTCTCCATTTCTCCACGTATCTATAGTTATACTAGTTCTAAAAGCATTAACATCTTCAACATAATATGTTTTATTTGACAAAATCTTCAACATAGTATGAATACATCATAATATGGCTGAGAAAATTAATAGAATGCATAGTAATTAATAGGTAAAATACCATCCGGGGTCCCTTAACTTATTTTCAGTTTTCATTTAGGTCCCTTAAGTTTTCAAGGTAACGAATAGGTCCCTTAACTTTAAAAAGCGTTGCATCATTTTCCCATTTAACATTTTAACACTAACACCGTTAACAGACTGATTATGTGGCTGCTATTGGGATGATATGTCTCTTACATATGCTTATGTGGCATTGCTGACTCATTATTTTTTAATTATTTTAATTAAAAATTAAAAAAATGTTCATGTTCATTCCAGCATGTTCATTGAAGCCTGTTCTCGTTCATCAGCATTGTTCCTAAATTCCATCGGTGCTTCCCTATCATGCTTATTCAATGCAATTTTCTTATCATGTTTATTTCAGCAAATGATGTCACGAGGAATGGCCATTGTTGTGGGGGGATTTGAAACTCAAAAAATCTAAATTTCGATTTGGGGAAAAAACAAAAAACCTAAGAACCCAGCAATTCTGACCCGTTTGGATATTACGATTCAGACAACTAAAATCGATGATTTTAAATGGGTTTTGTTTGAACCTAAGCGATGAGAAGAAGCCCCAATTTGATTTCACGAATAGTTCATTCATTTATGAGCAAAATCAGATTGAAAATATTGAGGTTTTTGAACCCGTGAAATGTTCGATTTTGCTGGTTCTGTTTCGTTTTGGGTTCTGGAAATAAACACAACACCAGAATCCTTTTATCCCCAAATCCAATGAACAATTTCGATAGAGTTTCATGAACAAACGAACAAAATCATCTCCAAATTCGTTTTTCATGAAGGAACGAAATCTAGCTAGGTGTTAGGAACGAAATCGAATCTATAAGGAGAACATAAACAATAGATCGACATCAGGGAGTGCGAAACCAGAAACAAATATTGAAGATGAATGACTGGGTTGAAGATGAACTGGTTGAAGAAGATAAACTCGGATGAAGATGAACCAGAGTTTTTTTTTTTGAATTTTTAATTTATATTAATAAAAAAATAATAAATCAATAAAACGTGGCGTGCCAAGTCAGCGCACTAACAGACACATAAGACATTGCTTAACGGAGTTAAAGACAAAACGTTAAATGGGAAAACGATGCAACATTTTTTAAAGTTAAGGGACCTATTCGTTACCTCGAAAACTTAAGGGACCTAAACGAAAACAGAAAACAAGTTAAGGGACCTCAAATTAATAAAAATCAAATGCAGACAATCTCTATATGTTACATTATTTATTTTTCAATTTCTTTGTTGAAATCGGAGTGTATTCGTAGCACAGTGTCAATTTAAGACAATCTCGTGTATATGTTACATATTTATTTTTCAATCTCCACATAATATTTATTTTTCAATGCGGACTGTATTCGTAGCACAGTTAACTATTAGGAGTTCTTGAGTGAGATGAAAAAAATGTTGGGAATGGAAGGCAAATAGAGACTGTGAGCGATGGGAGTGATAAAATGCTGGGGAAAAAATAAAGATGAGAAAAGTTTGTAGTTAGAGAATGAGGGATTTAAAAGTCTCAAGGTTTTGGGTGGGATTGTTTGATGGGTGTGGGATTTGTAATTTGAACTAAAAAGTCCCACAAAATCCATCTAAGATATACTACAGACACACAAATGGTAAGGAAGACCCGATGCAAGTGCCATTTGACAACAATGATAAGCCACACAACGATATGATTTCCATCAGGTTCAATATGGTCACAAGCACTCCATCAATTCAAACAGAGTACTAGAAAGCAGCACTGCGACTAGCCAATGGGTTGATTTGGCACAAAAGACAGGCTTATGGAAATCACAAAATTCTCAGAGCAATGATCAATTGAGAAAACCAGCATTAGCAGGAGACAAATATGAAATGGAAAAATACCTGTTCAAGAGTTATGGGGACAACCCTAGCACCGCCTCGAAGTTCTTTTTTCCGTGATCGAACCTAAAACGAGAACCAAGAAATCAACGGTGCACAATTAAGATAGTGATAAACAACTAACTATTCCGAATGATGAAGTTATTGAAGAAAGGTTGAAAAGGTAAAAACCTGAGCAAGGAAGGCTTCGGCGTCCTCTTGGCGAAAGCAAAGCAATCCAATGGACTTAGCACCGTCGGCGTCAGAAATAAGAACGAATTCATTGTTGGAATTACTGACGGTGTAAACGGAGGTGCCGGCGAGGGATTTAGCAACGTCTTGGGAACTCAAAGTAGCGGCGAGAGCAGGTTTAGGGCGAGTAATAGGATGAGCTTGAACTAGGGTTCCGGCGAGTCGCTTTGTATCTTCCAAACGAGTCGCAAGGTGAAGGCACTGCTGATGGACGAACCTGGAAAACAATAGAAGTGGATTCCACTGTCCGCGCGACTCCATCGTTGCTTCTAATCCCCCACACGATGAGTTACACTATAAATATATTGGATTCTGTCGAAACACGCGCTGCTTCCGGCACCCTCCATTTTCTCTAACAGCATCCCCAATCTCACTCCCTTTTCTCTTTCCTCTACCCGCTACTCCACCCACTGACCCACCAAC
Organism: Astragalus glycyphyllos; assembly: GCA_963573325.1. Lineage (NCBI taxonomy): Eukaryota > Viridiplantae > Streptophyta > Magnoliopsida > Fabales > Fabaceae > Astragalus > Astragalus glycyphyllos. The sequence continues at coordinate 87,596,844 of OY754307.1, read as the reverse complement.
GGATGTAGGTAGGTATTTCAGAAGCGTTAACAACACTCTCTTACGTACATTCTTTTCAATTGTCACTCTGTAATTGGTTAAAAATTATGTAGATCTCATTAATTTAGTGGGATTGCGTAAATTTTAACCAATCATAAAGTGAGTGTTAGAAAGAGATTGTTTTTTGGGTATATAAAGGGAATAAACGGAAAACAAACAAAAAAACTAAGGACGAGAGATTAAATCACGAGTTGCATCAACAACAAGAATGTTCTCCATGCCAGAGGGGGTGTTGGAGAAGGATGAATCTGTAAGCTGAGGTTGCACCAAGCTTGGCCAAGAAACCAACTGTTGCATTTCCTTTCTTGAAACTATGCAGGATCCTCAGCGACCAATTCTTCGCAAGGATATATTTGATACATTGAATGAGCATACATACGCGTGGTGAGTGCTAGTCATAGAGGACACAAGATGGATAGCTAAGAGGGAGTCTGAGTAACAAATGAGACGTCAGTGGCCTTTCTGCCACACAGTATCTAAACCTCTATGAATAGCCATCAACTTCACAAAAAGATTGTGTTGCCTACCAAGATAACCTAAGAAACACCAAAGCCAGTCACCATCAGAATTACCAAGAAGGCCACTAATACCCGAAGGGTCCGCCCGGATTGGCGTACCATCAATGGTAAAGATTGCACAATCTTCTCTAGTTGGATGCCAAGAAACTCATCTCGTGTTATTAGAGTTGGTCATCATGCATGATTTGGTAGTCGTTATCAAAGACGCAAGATTACACACCTCCATCTTCAACTTGTAGAGGGAGAAGTCTTCCTGGCCAATGCAGACAGTGTTTGTAGCACGCCAATTCCACCAAATGCCAGTAACAAATAGAACAATATGATTACCTTGCATGGCCTTTTGGAGCCACGAGGAGGTGTCTTGTTGAGTCTAAAACTCGATAGAATCAAAGTTGAGGGATCTCCAAAGGCTTTTAGGTAGGGGACAATCTCTAAGAAGCTAGTTTATTTGTTTTCAACTATCAGCTAGGTTCATCCGCTACAAACTAGTTTATCCGCTATTCACTAGTTTATCCGCTATCCGCTCATTTTTTGCCAAACAAATGCGTCAACACTATACCCAACGTGAAAACAAACTTGTCAAAAATAGCTTTGCCATTCGTTTTAACTGCACCAGTTCTCAATTATTCTCCTTATTCTTTTTTTTAGTTGGCCAATATTCTCCTTATTCCTTGGTGTCTATAATATAATGTTTTTATGGGTGGGTTACTACTGGTTTTTTTTGGTTAGTACCTATAATTTAATGTGAACAAATTAATGCAACCTTTAACACGTTTTGTAAATTTGTATAAGGATACTATTATTTATGCAAAACGTGTTTTATTGTAGAGAACGCAAAACGTGTTTTTAACCTCCAATTACATTCAGAGAAAGAAGTGTATTTTTTATGAGAAATATTTGTGCCCTTCAAAATTATTTACAATTCTTATTCTTTCACACAATGGCGAGCTTTTTGGTTGACAGTTGACACACGGCTAGTGCCATAGTGACCTAATACCTGCTTCATACGCGTGGATTACGTATGAATGAATCATGTGGTTTTTTTTTTTGGTGATAAGAATCATGTGGTTTTTAATTTGAAGTGATTAGTCTAATAGAAAATTTCCTTATATGTAATCATAAAAATATTACGTACTTTTTCTTACTCTAAAACTTTATTTACAAATTCAATGGTTATAAATATCGGCTAGTAAAGGGAATAAAGAGATGTATGCTTACATGCCAACCAATAAAAAAGCACAAGACTCAACGCGCATTAGCAAATTGTTTAATGAGTTTAATTTAGACAAATCTCTGTATAATATTGTCACTCACTAGTATCATATTATAAGGGTTGTCTTCATACAACGGATGCAGTAAAAGAGGGAGATACTCTAATAAGTTGTGTACCGCCAATTTTAGATCTATAGATACTTTTCTGATTTTATTTTTTGGATCAAAATACTATTTATGTTGTGTGAATAATCTCAAAAGCGATGATGCTTAACTAAGCCTCAAACAAATACTACAACAAAAAATGTAGCAATATAAATACAAAGCTTATGCTTGAAAGCTACACAAACAAGACATACGTAAAACACATTAAGGACTGAAAGGGCCAAGTTCAGCAGTATGGCGTTCATGGAGCATAGAGTATCATATGATGGAAAGCATGTGATGACGGTGGAGCAATTTAAACGATGGTTGAGATCAGCATTCGACACAAACGGCGATGGAAGAATCAGCAAAGCTGAACTGCGCCATGCTGTGCGCCTTTCTGGAGGGCTCTTTGCTTCTTGGAATAGTGCCTCAGATTTCAATTCTGCTGATACTAACCACGACGGCTTCATCGATGAAAACGAATTCAGGAACCTTGCACAATTTGTAGAGAAGCATTTCAGTGTTAAAATCACACGTTAGTGTTCATTTGTTTGTTTTGAATTACTTGTGAATTTCAAATATTTACTTGAACAAATTCAGAAGTTATATACTGTCTACTACTTTTGCTTTCAAGCTTGCATTTTGTATTTCCATGTTTATATTATTCAGTAAGGTGAAGGCATAATATTTAATGAGTTTTTTTTAATTCTTAAGTGGATATTTATTGTTCTCCTGCAAATCTCAATTGCGAGCCCTCCTCTGTGATGGGTGCTAGTTCTGTAATAGATAATGGGTTCTTTGGAGGCTACTCAGCCATGATGGTCAAGTTATTAATCCTAACTTGGTTGGTAATCGTCCTATTTGACTCAACAATTTACATTCCCCCCCAAGCATGATGCCTGTAAGGGCGAAATGCTTAAGAAGTTGCCCTTGTGGATGAGTCTTCCAACTTATTCGACAATGAGGGCCGAGTGGGGGGTCGAGCTACTACGTAGGTCCAACGAGGTATCAATCCTTATTTACAGTCGACCATGACAACAACATAGATGTAACTAGCAGCAGAGATGTTATTTAGCCAAGACAGTTCACTCCCATCACAAGGTCTACAAGAGATTCTAACATTGCATCTTACAAAATGACATTTTCTCTTTATCAAGCAACAAACTTAGAGAGTAAGGGCCCGTTTGATGCACATGATAAGGAGATAGGATATGATAGGTTATCTTGTCCTACTCTAATATTTTGTTTGTGGCACCAATAGGATATGATTAAATAATCCATTTACTTATCTTATCCTATCAGTACAGTGTAATTTTTATTCGTATATTTAGCGGGTCTTATGATTAAATGAAATATGCATGGAGTGTATGTTTTTTTTTATTAAATAAAAAAGAATCTTATACCATTATTCAGAATGCTTATACAAGTTGTAGTATCTCATACAAAGAATTATACAATCGAATGGAAATGACTTAACTAAGCACTAATCTATCTAAAAATAATAAAAGTGATATCAAATGCGTGGGTGGGATTCAAATCCATGGCTTCAGTGGCCATGGGTCCACTTCGAACTAACCAAGGGGGAAAATGGACCTGATCTCACAGCTTAAGAAGACCCATCCTGCTATTAATAATTCCATCCACCTAATTATGAATTTCCATAAATCAATCCACAGCATAATGAGGCCGTTCCCTGTATCAGAAAAGATTGTCAATATGAAGTGTTATGCTATGCACCACCATGACATAGAAGCAGACCATTATGCTTTAATATTTCATGAAGAGAAATGTTGACGTATCATATAAGTAGATATTTCTGTATAAAAAATTCTGATTGAATCAAAGGAATTAATCAGAATCAAGGTTCAGTGGCCACGACAATAAGGTTTATGGGTTCTATGCAACCTCAATGCAACCGCCGCATTTGATGAGATTTTTCGTAAATCGTAATATTAAGCACCGCGACGCAACCGCAAATGTGATTTTAGACCTTGCTCAGATTCTAAAATCGATTATAAACATATAAAGTATGTACTAAGAACTACAAATAAATCCTGGAGTGTGAACAGCTTATGTAGAGGGTTAAAATGAATTTACCATAATATTCTAAGAGCGCCACAGCCTGCACCAGTACATATCCAGAACGAAGGTGATTGAGCCCAAATGCCCCGGGGCTCTTTCAAATATCTATTTCAGGAGGGGGTATCTTCCAGAAATTCCATGAATTAAAATCCTCCTGCAATCAATTTTCAACCGTAGTAATGGAAAAAAGTAAGTTACATATGTCGTATCAGAAAGAGATACATAAAAGAGAAGGATCCTTAATAATTCAACCTGCTCAGAAGAGCCAGTTGGAGGGAACATTCCATTCACGAGAGCATGCATAGAAGTATATGTTTTTGTGTCAAGATTTCGGTTCACGACTATAGCTCCCTGCAAACTTAACAATAAGAAAGGTTTGACAAACTTGTATTTCAGGAATTTTTTGCTTTTTTTTTTAAAAATAAGAAGGATTTATTTACCCTGGGATTAATAATGAATATTTTTCCTAGAGGGATTCCAACTTTAAGGTAGCTGATTTCGTCAGTATCTCTATTTCCAAAACCAGCATAGAACGGATTGCAATCAGGAGGAAAAAGTGCCTTGATAACCTGGAGACATGAATATTCTGAGTTAACTTAAATAACATGATGATCATGCTGAAAATTATGTAGGTTCCATTGAGTGTGTTTATTTTGGACTATTATAAAAATCCACTTTTCACTGTTTTAATTTGTTTGGATAAGAATCTGAAAAAGAATCTACTGAAAAAATCTCTTTCCATTTTTTTTTCTTCAGAAACTGTTATGTATAGTTGCTCAAAGTAATCTCCTGCAATAGATGACACAGAAAGTAAAAAGCCTTCTTTTTTTCTTCAATATCTGTATGAAAGTAAATCGCTTTTTTGCGAAACCATGAAATGAATTTCTGGTTAACTTAAACAAACATTGAAGTTAGCTTTGTAGGCTTCACATTAATACCTTGTGTAATTTATCTGGAGAATTTTAATTTATTTCATTCAGCTCATATACACAATTAAAATTATGTCAGTTTTAACATGTGGAAGTCGAAACTAACCTCTAAGCATGCAATTTTGAATTCATGAGGAACCCTCCTAATAACTGTCAATAGGAAGACAAAAGGTGTCAAAGTCCAAAATAAAGGAAACACTATGGCATTCCATACTCAGCCTTCAAGAATCTCATAGTCTCACTTATACATCAATTAAATGGGCAATGAATCAAAAAAGAAAACTTCAAATTAACTATGCAATATGCATGTTATGCTTGTGTTCTACATATATCGATCACCCTCCACATGGTGGTGTTTAACATGATTAATTCAAAAAGTCAGATCCAGACCAGAAAAAAGTCCAGAACATGGTGGTAAACATACATGATTTATAACTCAAGAAAGATTTTAATAGATGTGTACTGGCAGTGTAAAAAAGTCTTACACGATCATCCGATCATATCTCACCAAGTGCCACTTAGTTATATTGCTTCCGAAAATATCTCATCCATCATCTATCTGGTGAGCTATGATTGGATGACTGGGTGAAAAAATTTCACACTGTCTGTATATATCTATTAAACTCTTCAAAATACATGATCCATGCCATAATGAACATTCAAAATTTGGTCGTTTACAAGAGAAAAAGTTCAAAGTGGAATTATTTAGGCTAAATTGCACTTTTGGCCCTTTATCTTTGGGGTTTGTGTCACTTTGGCCCTTTATCTTTTTTTTTTTCTCGTTTTAGCCCTTCATGTTTTTTTTGTGTCATTTTGGCCCCTGCCGTTAGTTTTTTTCTAACGGACACCACGCTAGTAGTTAACTGCTGACGTGGCGTCCTAATTGTCCAATTTGACGTGTCTTCATTAAATGACATGGCCAATGAGGGACCAAATTGAAACAAATAAAAAACATAGGGGACCAAATTGACACAAACACAAAACATAATTAATCACTCTCCATCTTCTTCCTCCATCTTCACCTTCTTCTTCTCCGGCAAGCCACCACCACCTCCGGCGAGCCACCGCCACCATCTCTGGCGAGCCACCGCCACCATCTCTATATCCACCCTAAATCCCAATATCAATCCTAAATCCCCAAATCCTAAATCACCAAATCCCAAATCCTAAATCCCAAATCCTAAATCTCCAAATCTTAATCCTCTTCATCTTCCATAATCAAGTTTCGGCAAATTAACATATATAAGCATACAAGTTTGGGCAAATTATAACTTCTGGAATAAGTAGTTGTTTGGTTTATTTTATATCAAAAAAGGCGGAAGACGGAAACAAAAACCTTAGTGCAGAATAGAAGCAATAAGTATTTTACACTATATGAGCAAAGAATTCCAAGTATCCCTAATACATTGCATAAGTGTTAGTGCAGAATAGAAGCAAGAAGTATTTTACACTATATGAACAAATCTTAATCCTCTTCATCTTCCATAATCAATCTTCCATTTTTGTTGAAATTAGAGATTTGGGGATTTGGGATTTGGGATTTAGGGATTTAGGATTTGGGATTTGGTGATTTAGGATTTAGGGATTTAGGATTGATACTGGGATTTAGGGTGGCTCGCCGGAGATGGTGGTGGTGGCTCGCCGAAGAAGAAGAAGGTGAAGATGGAGGAAGAAGATGGAGAGTGATTGATTATGTTTTGTGTTTGTGTCAATTTGGTCCCTTATGTTTTTTATTTGTTTCAATTTGGTCCCTCATTGGCCACGTCATTTAATGAAGACACGTCAGATTGGACAATTAGGACACCACATCAGCAGTTAACTGCCAGCGTGGCGTCCGTTAGAAAAAACTAACGGCAGGGGCCAAAATGACACAAAAATAACATGAGGGGCTAAAACGAGAAAAAAAAAGATAAAAGGCCAAAGTGACACCAACCCCAAAGATAAAGGGCCAAAAGTGCAATTTAGCCAATTATTTAACTTTATTCAATTATTCTTGGAGGTTCCTAGTACAGTTTATATAGTCTTCATAACGCCATTATACAAAAGCTATTGGTCAATTTAAGGTAAAACTGTAAAAGCAGAGCACAAGAGTCCAGTCTCCAAATTTTTGTTGTAGGCTTTGCAGACTGCTTTAGCCAAATGACTTGAATTTCATTAGTGAATTTGTCTATTCCTCAAGAACACAAACAAACAGAGACTTTCATTTATTCGGGCAAGATTTCTTGCCTACAACTTAGAAGAAAAGGGAACAATGAATAGAAGCAGAAAACAAAGACAAGCAGATTTGTTACCTTCACGATATAGAGAGGGAAAAAGTCCATCAGGGGAAATAACAACAGGACCCTCCGGTAAAACTTTCCCATCCTACAATATACAAAATAAACATGAAATTGTAATAGATTCCTCTCTCTCTCTCTCTAGCACATTGTTGATGGTGAAAATTGATTGCTAACTGTATAAGTCACCTGTTTAAGGTTCAGTAGGAATTGTCGTGTAAGATAGGCCTGAGAAATTGAACGAGCACTGAGAAAAAGCAGTTGGTAGCCATTCTCCTGTACACACCCAAAAACTGTCATCAATGCAATGATGTATGATCAGTGTATTCAAGAATCGACCACTTTATGACATTAGAGTAATCTCAAAAACATCTAAACACATGGACAACATAAGCAAACCTTGATAGCGGAGAACAAATGAGCAACACCTGTCTGTGACCAGTCAACACCAACCAAAGGCATGAACTGGCCAAGAACATCTGATCTGTAGAATATAAAACAAGAGAAACACATTAGCATTGTCATGCCATAGTTTACCTAGTAAAAAAAAATTCCAAGAGAGTAAAAACAGAAGAAAAGTAGAAGACACGAACTTCTAAGCTCTGACAAGTAAAATTTTATCATATCTGACTCCTAAACTGAACTCTCACTTTAGAAGGTAAAGTAAGACATCTCAACCGCTGAGGAGAAATCAACTATTAATATTCCAATACATCCATGATTAGTAATGCTTGTGCATGTTACCTCAACCATTGATTTATTCTCCACGGTTCAGATTACTTACTTTACCCCTTAAAAGTGATTTGCTAACCATGAGAAGTTAAATCCAAGTTCATCATAATGTTAAAGATGCCCGCAGGAATAATAAACAATGTTACTTAAATATGCAAACTCGACCTTTTCAGCTCAAAATTGACCAAGGTAATAATACAACAACCCATAAACTTCATCATAAAAATATTGCTCTATATTCAATCAATTTGACTTAAAAGGTACATTGATAATGTTGAAACTGCAACTAACTATATCTACCAACGTAATAATAATCATGATCAGAATGGACTAAACAAGGATCCTTGTCACTTGACATTTCACATCCAATTGGTGACGTTGCACTGCACTTGGCAAACCTAGGTTGTCTGGAACGATTAATAACAAGAATAACCTGAATAGTCCTAAGTGAATGCCAGTCTTTTGTCCTATACAGGGAATGTCAAGGTCAAATAAGTAGCTCGATTGGGTTTACAAGGTAGTGTGGCCTCACAAAAATTTTCTTCACTATAAGTCATAACCTTTTATTTTGAAAAGCTAAGCAACTTTTATATGCCCACTTTCCCTTAAAAACAAAATTTAAAATTTAAAACTCAGCATATAAGACAATAATTTATGCACCAGGAAAAAAATCTATGTATACAAACTCGACTACTAAAAATCAAATATGAAAGGGAAACTCTAGAAAGGATGCCTAGCATTCAACTATGACAGCAGTGTTCTAATTTTTTTCCTTATTGTTCCGAGTGCAATCTTCCACAAACAACCAATAAGGATTTATGCTCGAAGCTTCATAGATTTATGCTTGTGTTGTGTCTACTGCTTGCAACATATTACAACATGGTAGGAGCATGCTAGTTCATAAAATCATATAACAGGAAGTAAAACAAAATGGCAATTCAAAGATAGAGGGACACAAGCAGGATATAAGATTCATATGATTTTTTAGGAGCAAGCAACTGGACATGCTGAACAAGCGGATGGACCTTAATCCCTTAACACTGTATACACTGGAAATAAGCTAGGGAGATCCATGCCTAGTTTTCTTCAACTGATAACAGGAGATGGAAATTACCATGATAGGCTCAAAAGAAACAAGATCCCTAGAGAGTCTAAGTGCTCAATGTCATAAAAGTATCACAGTAGAAATTAACTGTTACATAGCACAACAGAATTTGACCCTGACACGTGTGAAGATATCTAGGGTGACATGTTTTCTCTTTAGTCTAAAAAGCATGGATTGGGAAGAGCATGGAGGAATACATCATATTGAAGCTATATTCTAGAATGAACTCAGTACTAAGATCAAAAATGAGTCTGCAGAGGAGCATATTTTTAGGCAGACACCAAATATCTTCATTTGGCATGTAATATCAAATTAACAATTAGAAAGAAAACAACTATCAAAAAATTAATATTAACCAGCATATTGTCAGATGGAGCTATCTATTTTAAAAAATATGCATGCTCACTTTGTAATTGTTCCATCCACATCTGAGATCACTATACGATCATTCCATTTCCACAGATATATTTGAGCATCAACCTGTTAATCAAATGTAAAATAAAAGAAATAATAGAAGTTGAGAGATTCCAATTAAAGAAACATACATAAAAGGGAATGTTAACTTCAAGATATTAAATTGTAGAAATTCATGATTATTGACCTGCTGTTTTCCCAGCATAGCTGTAGAAAAAGTGAAGGTTATAATGTTCCTCCCTTCCTTCAGATTCAGCGATGCTAACTGTTCAGAAGTTGGAGTTGTTTCCCTGACCTTTCTTTTCACTAGATTGGGCATGGTCTCATTTTTGCTCACATCTGTGAAAATCTTATTCTCTGAAGAATTACCAAAAGTAGTATTTTTGGCATCATTTGGAATAGGGGGCAAAGAATCTCTAGAACCCGATCTTCTCAAGGAGAAAGGCCAAATACTCCAATTTCCACCAGGGGAAGGGTCGAGTGTTGATGGATCTCCTGCATGATTTGTTTTATTTGGTCAACAGCTATGGTGCCTTTCAGGTTAAACATTTTATAACTTTCAAACATGCCTTAATCCAATATTTGTTTATTTCCAGAAGACACCATGCCTAATTCCTAAATCCCTTGAAAAAGAACAATGACAAATCTTAATAACAAGTATGTTATCCCACCAGGTTTAGAGAAGTAAATTTATTCCCAAATCCCAATCAGATTTTCAGGAATGGAAGTTTTAAAGTGGCGCCAAGTCGCCAACTTGCATCCCTTCATAGAACAACTGTTTTGTAAATCGTTTGCATAAAGAATAAATCAGCACAGCGAATACCTATGGCTTAATTTCTAGGAATCATTTTTTAAAGCTAAAGCAATGACAAAGTCCTTCCATTTTGCTCAGTTAAGATATGTTGTAAATAGTAGTTTTATATGTATTCGGCCCAGGCCCTTTAGGTTTTATCTATTTAAACTCATTAGTGTTTGTACTCAACACACAATTACACAATTATACAATTAATAAGACGGAACTACAGGCCGAACTGCGTGACCAATATCGTGTCTCCTATTCCTATTCTCTACATGGTATCACGAGCTCTCGTTATTGGGAGTCTCGCTTCCTCACAAAAACCCTAGCCGTCATCGTCACTGTTCACGCGACACTATTCATCGGTACTGTTCACGCGGTACTGTTCATCGGTACTATTCACAGGTACTTTTTTTTTATTTCCTCTTGTTTTCAAAGATGACTTCAACTTCTGGACCAACCTCTGGATCTTCGGGTAAGAATCTTGTGTCTTATATTTTCTCCGGTAATCCCTCTATAACAACGGAGAAGCTTAATGGTGATAATAATTTAAATTGGTCGGCTTCCGTCAAAATGTGGTTCCTTGGACAAAAACTCTCAGATCACCTCACTAAGAATTCTACTGATATTGAAAAAGATCTGCGTCCAGATTGGGAACAAGCAGACTGTCAATTAGTCTCCCTTTTGTGGCAAACCATTGAACCCTCCTTGTTTGTCCACTATCGCTCATACACCACTTGTTATGATATTTGGCATAAGGCTAAGAATATCTACTCTAATGATATCCAACGTCTCTATGGTGTTATTCACAGTTTATCCACTCTTCAGATGACAGAAGACAACATCACAACTTATGCTAATAAAGCTCAGTCAGCGGTAAATGAGTTCAAGCTTCTTGTGACCGACACTGACCCGAAGAAAATGCTTGAGAAACTAGATAATGTGTGTATGATCTATGTTCTTCATGGTCTCCATCAAAAGTATGAATCAGTCCGGAGCAACATTCTTTCTCCATTAGATATTCCCTCCACAGAAGATCTTATCAGACGCCTTATACGTCTTCCTAGTCTAGAAGGATCTGGGGGCAATGGATCCCAAATAGGCATAGAGTCCTCTGCTCTTGTTTCTAATTTTGCAGGTCGTGGGGGCCGCGGTCGTGGTCGTGGGGGTGGTCGAGGAGGTCGTGTTGGAGGTCGTCCTCAGTGCACTTATTGTAAGAGACTTGGTCATACTGAAGACAAGTGTTATTCCCTTCATGGCTTTCTAAAGAAATCAGTAAATGTGACTCAGGTTAATGATTCTGAACAGAGAAACACTAAACAAAATGTTCTTTCTGATGAGGAGTATAAGGCATTCCTGCAGTATAAGGCTTCCCAGGCTTCCTCATCAGCAATAGTTGCTCATTCTGGTAATTATACAGTCTGTTTCTCTCAATCATCACCTGTTGACTCCTGGATTATGGACACTGGAGAGCTTCCGATTGCGTGGCTGGTAATCCATCTCTTTTATCCAAAATATCCCAAACTAACACCCCACATCATATTACTATTGCTGACGGATCAAAAGTTAAAGCTAGTGGCATTGGTGAAGCCACTCCTCTTCCATCCTTGCCCCTTGACAATTTTTTTCTTGTTTCCAATTGCCCATTTAATTTAATTTCAGTTAGTCGTCTGACTCGAAGTCTAAAATGTTCTGTAACTTTTGATGATGATTATTTGTTATACAGGACCGGAGTACGAAGCGGACGATTGGTACAGGATATGAGTCACATGGACTTTACTACCTCCAGCTCATCCAGCCTTCATCTACACTTGCCTCCACTTCTACTACAGAGTCTCCAAGTCTTCTTCATCGTCGGTTAGGCCATACAAGTCTCAAGAAGTTCAAAGTCATGGTTCCTAATTTGCCTCACCTGCAATCATTAGATTGTGAGTCTTGTCAGCTTGGGAAACACGTTCGTTCTTCCTTCCCTAGCAGTACTCAGTCACAAGCTCGTTCTCCTTTTGATGTTGTTCACTCAGATGTATGGGGACCAAGTCGAGTCACTTCAGTTGTGGGACATAAATATTTTGATTGATGAGTTTTCTAGATGTACGTGGATCTACCTACTTAAGGATAGATCTGAACTTCTCAGTGTTTTTCAAAATTTCTTCAAGGAAATCAAAAATCAATTTGGTTGTTCTATTCGTACTTTACGTAGTGATAATGCGAAAGAGTATTTTTCTGCATGATTTAATTCTTTTATGGTTGAAAATGGTGTCATACATCAATTATCTTGTCCCCATACCCCACAACAAAATGGGATTGCTGAACGTAAACACCGTCATATAATTGAAACAGCACGCACTTTGCTTATTCATGCTAATGTTCCTTTGAAATTTTGGGGGGATGCTGTCCTCACTGCAGGACACTTGATTAATAGAATGTCATCCTCTGCTATCCAGAATAGGGTTCCTCATTCCATATTGTTCCCCGATGAACCCTTGTTCCGTATCTCTCCTCGAGTCTTCGGATCGACTTGTTTTATTCATATCTTACCCGGGACTTGATAAATTGTCTGCTCGTGCAGTTAAGTGTGTCTTCCTTGGCTATTCAAGAGTTCAAAAAGGGTATCGATGCTACTGTCCCTCCACACATCGCTTCTACATGTCTGCTGATGTCACATTCTTTGAAGATGCGCCCTTCTTTGCATCTTCTGTTGCGTCTGAGTCTGTCTCTCAAGTATTACCTATTCCTGATCTTGTCCCGGTAGTTCCACTCACACTCATCGTTGATCAGATAGATCCCCCTTCTCCTACAGAACTTCCTAGTCCTCCTTCCTTGCAAACTTATCAGCGTCGTGCTCGTCTCCCTCCTGTCGACCCACCTCCTCCAGAAGATCCTAGTGACTCATCTCCTGCCCCGATTTACTCTCCTACTCCGGATCCGCCTGCCGAGTTAGACGATCCTCCTGTTGCCCTGCGTAAAGGTACACGTTCCACCCGTAACCCTCATCCTATTTATAATTTCCTAAGTTATCACCGCTTATCACCTTCACATTATATATTTGTGTCTGCTATTTCTTCCATCACCATTCCTAAGTCCACGCAGGAAGCCCTTTCTCATTCAGGCACAACCATCGTTGATCAGATAGATCCCCTTTCTCCTACAGAACTTCCTAGTCCTCGTAGTCCTCCTTCCTTGCAAACTTATCAGCGTCGTGCTCGTCTCCCTCCTGTCGACCCACCTCCTCCAGAAGATCCTAGTGACTCATCTCCTGCCCCGATTTACTCTCCTACTCCGAATCCGCCTGCCGAGTCAGACGACCCTCCTGTTGCCCTGCGTAAAGGTACACGTTCCACCCGTAACCCTCATCCTATTTATAATTTCCTAAGTTATCACCGCTTATCACCTTCACATTATACATTTGTGTCTGCTATTTCTTCCATCACCATTCCTAAGTCCACGCAGGAAGCCCTTTCTCATTCAGGTTGGCGACAGGCTATGATTGATGAGATGACAGCCTTAGAATCTAACCAGACATGGACTCTTGTGCCACCTCCTCTTGGTAAATCTATTGTTGGGTGTCATTGGGTATATACTGTCAAAGTTGGCCCAGACGGAGGTATTGATCGTCTGAATGCCCGCCTCGTGGCTAAGGGCTATACTCAGATTTTTGGTCTTGATTACAGTGATACTTTCTCACCGGTGGCTAAAATGGCTTCTGTTCGTCTATTCCTTTCTATGGCTGCAATGCGACATTGGCCATTGTATCAACTTGACATCAAGAATGCATTTCTCCACGGCGATCTAGAAGAAGAAGTTTATCTAGAATAACCACCTGATTTCGTTGGTCAGGGGGAGTGTCGTGGGTATGTCTGTCGACTTCACAAAGCCTTGTATGGTCTTAAACAATCCCCTCGGGCATGGTTTGGGAGATTCAGCAGTGTCGTTCAAGACTATGGCATGATTCGGAGTGAAGCTGATCACTCTGTCTTTTATAAGTTTTCCTCTCACAAATGTATTTATCTGGTTGTCTATGTCGATGATATTGTCATTACAGGTGATGATCATGATGGAATTGCAGGACTTAAACATCTAGTCCACCACTTTCAGGTCAAAGATCTTGGGAAGTTACGATACTTTCTTGGCATTGACGTAGCTCATTCTAAGGCAGACATTGCTATTTCTCAGAGAAAGTATGCTTTGGATATCTTAGAAGAAACCGGCATGCTGGATTGCAAGCCAATTGACTCTCCTATGGATCCTAATGTCAAGATCCTACCGGATCAGGGAGAGTCCTTTTCGGATCCAGGAAGGTATAGGAGGCTAGTTGGGAAGTTGAATTACTTGACCATAACGAGGCCAGATATTTCATACGTTGTTAGTGTGGTGAGTCAATTCCTAAATTCCCCTTGTGACAGTTATTGGGATGCCGTGGTTAGAATCTTGAGGTACATCAAAGGAGCTCCTGGAAAAGGTCTTGTTTACACGGATAGAGGTGATTCAAATGTTGTCGCTTACACAGATGCTGATTGGGCTGGTTGTCCCTTTGATAGAAGGTCCACATCTGGGTACTGTGTTCTTATTGGTGGAAATCTAATTTCATGGAAAAGTAAAAAAAACAAAATGTTGTTGCCAGATCCAGCGCTGAGGCTGAATATCGAGCTATGACACTTACCACTCAAGAGCTTATATGGCTGAAACATCTTCTCCAAGAGTTGCGCTTTTGTAAAATAGGCGCTATGAGTCTCATCTGTGATAATGAAGCAGCCCTACATATTGCGTCCAATCCAGTCTTACATGAGCGAACCAAACACATTGAAATTGATTGTCATTTTGTTCGTGAGAAGATTGTGTCCGGTGACATTGCTACTTCATTTGTTGGTTCTAATGATCAATTGGCAGACATCTTCACAAAAACTCTTCGGGGACCAAGGATAACTTATATATGTGACAAGCTGGATGCCTACAATCTATACGCTCCAGCTTGAGGGGGAGTGTTAAGATATGTTGTAAATAGTAGTTTTATATGTATTCGGCCCAGACCCGTTAGGTTTTCTCTATTTAAACTCATTAGTGCTTGTACTCAACACACAATTACACAATTATACAATTAATAAGACGGAACTACAGGCCGAACTGCGTGACCAATATCGTGTCTCCTATTCCTATTCTCTACATGCTCTACCAAAATACAGAAAACATGTCTCCCCGACCTAAAGCCGTGTTCGAAGTAGAAAGTAAGTTGTTTCTGAATCTTTAGTGAAAACTACAAATTGCCGCTATTCAATGTATAACAAATTAACTATCATATTTCTGTAGAATACAGTATCTTCAGTATGCATCTTTCCATACATTGTTTTCAATTTAGTAGACAGACAAAAATAACGAAGACTTTACAGTGGTAATTTATACAAGTTCTCTTACCAGAGGGAAGCTCCTGAGCACTTTTGAATTCCCCAAGATTATGGTAATCATTGGCATCTAGCACATCATGTGATAATTGGTTTCCTTTGAATTCATTTGATTTTAAGCATTTCAAGTCATCTTTTCCAGGAAAAGTAGAGTCCAGCGACTGACTTAAACGATAACGAACAACATGTTGGCCCATACTGTTATTACCAGCAGAAATAGTTGGCAAGGATCCTGTGTGCTGTCCAACTTCCTCCCCAGCATTCTCATTTCTAGGGATAACTATGGGATTGGATATTACTCTTGACATTTCAGTGCCATTCTCATAAGAATTACTGTCTTCTTTATCTATATATTCCGGGGTGAATGATCCCTCAAATTGATCATTGATTGCACTCTCGTCAAGATCACTAAAAAAGAAACTTTCTTCCTCTGAAGTCACTGACTGTGATCTTCTTGATGCTTTACTAGGTAAACAATCGGGTGGAGGTGATAACCTGCTAGAGACTTCTTTGTCCTTTATGTTATCCTCACATAAGCCCGGCTCATCCTGACTGCTGGAACTGGAAGTTTTCGTAACACAGTTGGACTCAACTTTCTTGCTTGAACAATGTCCTGGGTCTAAACTGTTGGTTTGAGGTTTTGGAGATGTTGTTAGGTCTTCAACATCCGCCACTTCGTACATACTAACATCAGAATCAGAACAACCTGTTTGCGGAGCCTGAGAATGGAACTGGAAGACCTCCACTACATCAGCATTCTTGGTGACTTCTTCAGTTTCTGTACCACTCTAAAGGAGAATTTTAACGTGTCAGCATCGAAATCAACCAATGCAGAATAGAGGTAAAAGAAATTAGTGCTCTACTCTCTCTCTCTACCATATTGATTCGATATCTATTTATGTTCAAGGTTAGTGTACATAGATAAAGAAAATAATAAATTGATATGTGTTTTCCTAAATATCCTTATTTAGTCTCAGCATTTCTCATTAATTGCATTACGTATTTCTAAGTTCTCTCTCGCGAGTAAGAGTATATAGCTGGAGAAAAAGCATCTATTAGACCTTTAAATTTTAAAAAAGCTAAAACATCAATAGATATGGAGCAGAGGGAATATCATTTATTCAATGTGAAGCAAAAAGCTTAATTAAAGGCAATTACTAGTATACCTGAGATAGCATTGTAGTTGCAACATGCAAGACTTGTTCATGAACATGAATCTCTCCACTTTCCCCATGAGAAAGGTACATAACCTCATGAGCTTGTTCAGTTGAACAACAAACCAAGCTCACTTTAGAATTCTCATCAACATCCACCTCAGAAACATTAACACCCAAAACCTTTTCTTCTCCAGTCAATTGCTTTTCAATTTCATCCTGTGCAACACCAAGACAATCACCCTCACCCTCATTGAATGATTCACCTTGTTGCAATAATCCATGATCCAGAATCACCTCATGAGCATGATCCCCAGAAGAAGCACCCTCTTCAAATTTTTCACCTTCCATATTTGTAGACCACTTAATATCCAACAAATTTTCTGCAATCTCACCACGTTCTCCATCTTCAAATTCCTCTTTCAAAGACCTTCTACCAAACATAAGACCAAGTAATCGTGAACGACGAGAACTACCACTTCTCCCCACAACAATATTCCCATTCACAGAATCAAAATTACTACTTTTAGAACTAATAGAACGATCATCCACGTCATCAACAGAAGACAATGATGGATCAATCAAAATAGATTCGGCATCAATTTCCCTAAGAAAGTAAGCTTCTCCTTTAGAATCCAAATACATTTGAAAATCGGCTTCAACACCATTGACGCTAATTTGAACAACTTTTTCTCTAGCTTTTAAAACCCCTTGAAATTTTCCAAATCGAACGTACCAAGGAGAAGATTTGAAGGTTCCATCTTGTTGTTGCACCACCACGATATCAACGGCACCACCGAATGGATGAAAAGGTCCTGATACGGTGTATACACCTTGACTAATATAGCTCCCTAATCTCCCCACCGCTTGCATCCTAATTACCCAATTATTCTAATTACTTTCTCTTTTCGTGATGATAAATTCGATCATAACGATGCTTAAACTGAATTCACGACCTGTTTCGAAGAGATATGGATCGGGGAAACTCGAAAGAAAAATAGATAATGAATGGATATTCTGTTTGGAAGGATTGAAATTTGCCAAAAGTAATAGTAATAATAATAATTTAAGAATATTGTCAACCCTGTGAAGTAAAGTAATTGAATTGAAGATTGGGATTAATGAGGTGGTGGGAGACAGGGAGAGAAGAAGCCTTGTTGAGTTGTTGGAGAAGGTGAATATGTCCGTTCGATCAATATGTCCTCGCTCCTTCTTGCCTTCACGCTTCTTCTTATTTCTTTTTTATTGAATTTTATATATTATATTTTTTTTTTTTTAGTCTTAATAACTTTATTTTGGTTTGGTGCTTCCCACAAATGGGTAGAAGATGACTTTGATTACGTTTGATTTGCAAACAAATAGGACAATACATAATCGGATAATATGTTGTTTAGTACAGTATTGGTAAACACTTGACAATTTATTATAATTCTCTTTATGCAATTTATAATATTCTATCTAACATATATTATAATATAATTAAAAAACTACGGTGAAAATAATATAAGAGAGGGAGAGGAAAACAAAGGTAATGATGTAAAAAGTTATATAGAAGGGAGATGGGAGGTAAAGGGAGGGAGAGAGAAATAAGAGATAAGAATGAGATAGGAGAGAGACTAGAGAGGGAGAGAGGGGTAAGATACGAGAAGATATATAGAAGAGAGAGAGAGAGAGGAGAGAGGAGAATGAGATATATGAGAGGGAGAGGGAGAGGGAGAGTAAGAGAGGGGGACAGAGGAGAGAGAGTGAGAGAAAAGGAAAGAGGAGAGAGAGAGAGAGAGAGAGAGAGAGAGAGAGAGAGAGAGAGGATAGAGAAGAAAGATAGGAGAGACAAAATTATTGAATATGATATAAAATTAAAATAGTATTTTTGTAATTTTTGGGTGGACAATAAGTTATATTGGGACAAAAGTCGAACTGTGGTTTTGTAAAGGACATGAATTTGAGGTTTTGTGAATCAAACAGAGTTTAACTTGTAGCTAAAAATCATTTTCAGTGATCTCGCTTGTATTTGTTTCAGGTTTCTGGAAAATTTTCTTAAAAAAATCATTTTTATCTTTAAAATATGAGAATCTTCTTTGAATAGCTTCTTATAAAAATCATTTTTTTTAAAGTAAGTGATTTTCATTATATTATTACACAAACATTAAATAACTTCTTATTTTCTTTTTTTGACAAATACTTATTATTTTCTTAAAACTCTTTAATAACTAATCTCTAATTTACTTAATAACAAAATCACTTATTTTTTAATCCGCAACAAACGATTTGATGGTAAATTTTGTAACTTTATTTTTTATAATATCTAAACCTGTTTTTTTAACTACAAGTAAATAATTTAGGCCGTTAAATATTTTTACATTATATCTTATTACTATAAATACTGCAAACCTGCGTTTCTAGGTACAAATAAATAATTTAGTATGTTAAATATTTTTACATTATATCCGAAGGTTTATATACTCCATCAGAGGGTGTTAGTTGCTTCCTCACCTTAGAATAAACCAATGTTATCAGAACCGGACCGGACATCGAGCCGGTCAAGGCACTGGATCATTGGGTCTTTGGTCGGACCGCATGAGCCAGTCTATATTAAATAAATTCAAAATTTATAATATATACAAAGAAAGTATCTATATTTATAATTATAATTAAGTAAAATGATAAAATATTTAAATTTAATAATATAACAATGCTATAGTAGTGTATTACAATGGTGAAAAATAATTAGCAATGCTATTTTAATGGGCTGTATAATTAGTTTTTATAAGTAATATAAATATATTATATAACTATAAGTATATAACATATAAAAGCAAAAAAAATACAACTTTCACAAATGGAAGGTTAATGGAAAGCTTGGCAAAAAAATTTAACGCTAAATGATTATATATATATATATATATATATATATATATATATATATATATAAGCAACACCTTCACATCAATTAAGGTGTGGCTCAGTTGGTTGCAAGTGTCAAGGTAGAATTCTAGAGGAGTTTGAACCCTAGGTAAGTCATTTTTGTGAAAAGGTGCAAAATATATGTTGGTCGGGCCGGTCGGACCCGCCGGTCCGGTACGGTTTTGATAACACTGGAATGAACTCTTTATCTTAGGCTTTTATTTGATCTTTTTTTCTTTTTCTGAAGTGGTCTTTGATATCTCTATTATACTAAACCATAGGTTTTACAAGCTCATGTCCACCTCACATATTTATTAAAAAACACCTCAGATCCACCTCAAATCCACGTCAACATTTATGTCCACGGGCGAACCACGTCAGCACCAAACGCGTGACCCACCAATGTGATAGTAATACTAATCCAAGCAATATTGAAAAGAATACTGAAGCTGAAGGCAACATTGATGTGAACCGAGGCAGGAGAATTACCAAGAGGCCAGCACGTTTTGAAGAATGAAGATTTCATAGAGATTCCCTTCTAGAAAGAATGTTAGTTTTGCATTGCTGGCTGTATTTTTTATTTCCGTTGGATTACTAAATCTTTAGTAGATACTGCTGAAATATGAGCCCTTGATTTGGTTTGTGAATCAATGGTTGTGATTAGTTGAACCTTTTGTATAAATTGCACTTGAATGAAATACCTCAGGGGAGAAGAATTTTCGTACTTTCTTTCTTTATATTAGCAATAGAATAGTAGTACACACCACAATGTCCCATACTATACTCTATAGACCCAATCTGTATCCAACGGTTGCTGTTTCATAATAGAATATTCAGACTAACTAATAAAAGGCTGTGATTTGCCAAAGTTTCACCCATATAATCAACGGTTCATGGGGCAAAAAAAATCGGCGGACTAAAAAAGGCATTTACTTATTGCCCTCATGTCTACCCATCCACTACAAGAATTACTTGCATTACTGGCTAACCATTTCTGGCGGAATCAGTCCGCCAATAAGTTTACTGGCGGAATTTCGCGCTTTCTGGCTGATTTAGCCTGCTAGTACATTTCTGGCGGATCCTATAACGTTTCTGGCCGATTTATCCGCCACTAATTTAGTCCGCCACTAATGCTCGTTTCTGGCGGATTGGAATTCGGGCAGTAAAGCCACCAAATCCGCCAGTAATGGTCCTTTGTGGGGGATTTAAATTATTCCCTCGTAAAACGAATTTGACCCATTTGATTCCGCCAGTAATGTTCCTTTCTGGCGGATTGGAATTCAGCCAAAAAAGCCACCAAATCCGCCAGTAATGGTCCTTTGTGGGGGATTTAATAAATTATTCCCTCGTGGACAGAGAATGGAACCTTTCATACGCTGGCTCACTAACTCACACTCTCATATTTCTTCTTTTTCTCTTCCATTGCTTGCTTTGCTCATCATAGTTATTCATCAGCAACAAAACAAAGGTAACTAACTCTTTCAAGTTTCATTTTTTACTTCTTCATCTTCATAAAAATTTCATCTTTAAGATCTTCCACTAATCATCTTTCAATTTTTGATTTCTATTCACAGATGGGTCTTTCTCCTTTTCATCAAGTTCGTATTTTTACCTCATAATCTCATCTGGGCCTTCCTCTAAATCAAGCAATTGGGTTCGTTCATTGGTTGGTTTCTGAATTCTGATCCGTTAACTAACTAACTAACTCTCTCTCTTCAATAGAAGAAGATCAAGAACAAGAACACATTAAACACGTGTGTAAATTCTGTAACAAGAGTTTCCCTTGTGGTAGATCTTTAGGTGGTCATATGAGGTCTCATGTTACAAATTTCTCAGCTGAAAGTGAAAAAATGAAGAAGCTTTCATCTCTCAAGTACAATGAAGAAACAACAGGTTCTGAAGGTGGTGGTTATGGTTTAAGAGAGAATCCAAAGAAGACATGGAGATTAACTAATTCAAGTGAAGAAAAAGAAACTGGTTTAGTTGCTGTTTTAGACAAATTGTGTAAAGAATGTGGTAGAGGTTTTTAAAACAGATTTTTAATGTGTAAAAAAACGCATCACTTTGCTTCCTTTGTGTGGAATAATTTTTTTTTTAAAAAATACTATTTTTTAAAAAATAAAATATATTACTGGCGGAATTGTGTTGTTTACTGGCGGATTTTCAGCCAGTAATTACTGGCGGATTTACTGGCAGAAAATCCGCCAGTAATTACTGGCCGAAAATCCGCCAGTAATTACTGGCGGATAATCTGCCAGTAAATCCGCCAGTAATTACTGGCTGAAAATCAGCCAGTAACCGTTACCTGCGACCGTTTTTCTGGCGGATTTCTGGCGGATTAAATCTGCCAGTAATGTCCTATTTCTGGAGGATTTTGACCATTACTGAGGGATAAGGTCAGCCAATAATACACGAAATTCTTGTAGTGATCATTAGTGCTATTTGATCCCCAATAAATCATATCCCTACAAAATTGGATCTACAATTAACATGAAATTGCTCTTGATATAATCCTAGCCACCAATTTATCAAATTTAAAAGGAAAGAAACGATCACAGCCATACAAAAAAAAAGCAAAAACTGGTTGATTTCCTGTTTAAGACTTATGCTTTATACGCAGTGGGAAATGAAATTAGTGGAACTTGATGCTCAGAAACTAAATATAACATTGTTATACTTGAACATTATATATGTTATTTGATAGTAATACTAATCCAAGCAATATTGAAAAGAATACTGAAGCTGAAGGCAACATTGCTGTGAACCGAGGCAGGAGAATTACCAAGAGGCCAGCACGTTTTGAAGAATGAAGATTTCATAGAGATTCCCTTCTAGAAAGAATGTTAGTTTTGCATTGCTGGCTGTATTTTTTATTTCCGTAGGATTACTAAATCTTTAGTAGATACTGCTGAAATATGAGCCCTTGATTTGGTTTGTGAATCAATGGTTGTGATTAGTTGAACCTTTTGTATAAATTGCACTTGAATGAAATACCTCAGGGGAGAAGAATTTCCGTACTTTCTTTCTTTATATTAGCAATAGAATAGTAGTACACACCAAATTGGTGCTTTCATTGCTTGACCATGTCATCAGAAAGTCACTCCTCACCGTCACCTTTGGAAGCGGCCATTCTAGCTCTCACAGCTAAAGTCGACGCTCTCACCACCCAAGTCACAACCATCGAACATCAACAGAATACCTTTCACTCCACCTTCAGCCAACCCCCACCACCCCCACCACAACACCCCACCACAGACCGTCGCCCTCATATGAAGCTAGAAGTTCCCCGATTCGACGGCACAGATGCGCTAGGGTGGATCTTCAAGATCTCCCAGTTTTTCGATTTCCACGGCACACCACCACACGATCGCTTAACCATCGCCTCCTTTTACATGGATGGTCCTGCTCTCAGCTGGTTCCAGTGGATGACTAAGAATGGCATGATCCTCACCTGGATGGATTTCCTCATCGCGTTGGAGACGCGCTTCACACCGTCGTTCTATGACGACCCTCGCGGTGCGCTTTTCAAATTGACCCAACGAGGTACCGTCGCTCAATACCTCACGGAATTTGAGCGTTTAGCTAACAGGATTGTGGGTCTTCCACCCCCTTTCCTTCTCAGTTGTTTTATTTCCGGTCTGTCGCCGGAAATCCGCCGGGAAGTCCAAGCATTTACTCCCATAAACCTTCCCCAGGCAACAGCTCTAGCCCGTTTACAGGAAGATAAGATTGAGGATCGCCGTCGCATGTTCAAATCAAAAACCCCAAACACAAACACCTCTCACCTAACAGCCACCACAAACCATTCCCAACCTCCCACAACCACTGTCCCCTCAGCTTCCTTTACCCCACCCACCACCAAAACCCACTTTCGTAAACTCACCAATGAGAAGATGAACTCCCGCCGTGAACGTGGCCTGTGTTTTAATTGCGATGAGTGCTTCACCACCGGCCATCGTTGTAAGGGCTCCGTTTTCCTTCTTTATGCCGATAAAGAGGTCGAAAATCCTCCTACGGATGTGGTTGACACGGAAGAGGTCGTACCTCCACCGATTCCAGAACCAATCCCTGATGCCCAGCTCAGTCTTCACGCTATGTCTGGTTCTGCATCACACGAAACCTTTCGAATTATTGGAACAATGGGGAAGCACCAGGTTGCAATACTTGTTGATGGAGGGAGTACGCATAATTTCGTGCAGGATAGGGTTGCCAAATTCTTAGGGCTTTCTTCTTCTCCGATTGCGTCACCGTTGAAGGACATCGTCGGCAGTGGCGAAACATTGCTTTGCTCACGCAAATGTTCTCAGGTACCACTTTCAATTCAGGGTCACAATTTTACAGCTGATTTTTACATTTTACCGTTAGGGGGTGCAGAAGTAGTCCTGGGTGTACCTGGCTACAGGATCTTGGGCCAGTCTTAATGGATTATACAAAACTTACCCTTCAGTTCACCAAATTGGGCCACACCATCACCCTTATTGCTGATACCACCCCCCAACCCAACACCCTATCTTTGGCTCAAGTTAAACGATGTGTCCAAACCCAATCCGTTTCCCAATTCTTCCATATCCACATCCTCCCACCCGACCCATCACTTACCTGTACCTCACCACCTTCCCTTCCCTCTGGGACTTCACCCCTACCACCAGAAATCCACATATTCCTAGACAAATACTCCACCATCTTCACCACACCTACCCAGTTACCCCCACCAAGACCCATTGACCACCAAATTCACCTTATCCCATCAACTAACCCCGTTAATGTCCTACCCTATCGCTACCCATACTTCCAAAAGACTGAAATTGAGAAACAAATCGCTGATATGCTAAGTTCTGGTATGATACGCCCAAGTAGAAGTCCCTATTCCTCTCCAGTTCTCTTGGTGAAGAAGAAAGACGGCACCTGGCGGTGTTGCGTTGATTATCGCGCTCTTAATGCCGTCACGATCAAGGATCATTTTCCAATGCCCACCATTGACGAGCTCTTGGATGAATTGGGCGGTGCTTCATGGTTTTCTAAACTTGATTTACGCCAAGGATTTCATCAGATACGAATGCATGAAGCTGACATTGCTAAAACGGCATTTCGCACACATCATGGCCACTATGAGTATAAGGTGATGCCGTTCGGTCTTTGTAACGCTCCATCTACCTTTCAAGCTGCCATGAATGAATTGCTCTCTCCATATCTCCGTTAGTTTGTTGCTGTTTTCTTTGATGATATCCTTGTTTATAGTTCTTCTTTGGTTGAGCATCTTGAACATTTGGAATTGGTGTTCTTAAAACTTATTGAGGGTAAGTATTTCTTGAAGCAATCTAAGTGTCTCTTGGGTCAGCGTAAACTGGAATATTTGGGCCATATAATCTCTCAACAGGGTGTGCAAGCTGATCCTGAGAAAATTCGAGCCATGGTAGCTTGGCCTACCCCCACCTCAGTCATTGCCCTCCGTGGTTTTCTGGGTTTGACAGGGTTTTACCGCAAATTCATACGAAATTATGCTTCAATTGCTTCACCCCTCACTCATTTGCTCCGTAAAGACGCATTCCTCTGGACTGATGCGGCACAATCTGCCTTCGAGGCGCTTAAACTTGCTATGACTGAGGCACCTATTTTGGTCTTGCCTGATTTTTCTACTCCTTTCGTATTGGAGACAGACGCATCAGGTTCAGCTATGGGTGCAGTTCTTATGTAGCATAGCCACCCAATTGCATTCTTCAGTAAGCCTTTTTGCCCTCGCTTGCTTCGTTCTTCTACTTATGTTAGAGAACTTCATGCTATTACTACTGCTGTTAAGAAATGGAGACAATATCTTCTTGGACACCGTTTCATTATATTCACTGATCACAAGAGTTTGAAGGAGTTGATTGCTCAGGTAATTCAGACACCCGAGCAGCAGGTATACCTTTCTAAACTCCTTGGCTATGATTTTACTATCCAATATAAGACTGGCAAGACCAATGTAGTGGTTGACGCTTTGTCTCGTATTGAGGTTCCCACTGGTCAGTGTTTGATGTTATCTATGCCACAGTTTGTGTTTTTAGATGATTTGAGAATTGCCTTGCAATCTAGTCCTGAGTTTGTCACTCTCTCCCAACAAATTCAGTCAAATCCCTCATCTTTCCCTTCCTATAAGTTCTGCCAAGGGCTTATTTTTTATGAGGACCGCATTTGGATTGATGCTAGTTTACCCTTTAAGGATCGTTTATTAGATGAATTTCATAATTCCCCTGTCAGTGGTCATATGGGTATACACAAAACTTATAACAGACTTCAAAGTAGTTTCTTTTGGAAGGGTATGCGTGGAGATGTCCATGATTTCATAGCAAAATGTAGGGTCTGTCAAACCACCAAATATGTGCCCAAGAAGCCTGCTGGACTTCTACAGCCCTTACCAATCCCCTCTGCCATTTGGGAGGATCTCTCACTTGATTTTATTACTGGCCTTCCTTTGTCTCATGGTTATTATGTTATTCTTGTGGTGGTTGATAGATTTTCTAAGGGTGCTCATTTTGGCGCTTTACCTGCCCATTTTACGGCCTACAAAGTGGCTCAATTATTTCTTGATATTATTTGCAAGTTTCACGGTTTGCCTCGTAGCTTGGTGTCTGACAGGGACCCCATCTCACTACTAGAATTTTCGTCATTTCCTGCGGATTTTCCTGCGGATTTTCACTAAAAATTCGCAGGAAACTGGTTTCCTGCGGAATTTTCAGCGGATTATGGTTCCCAGTTATTTCGTTCGTGGATAATTGTTTCCTGCGGATTTTCATATCAGCAGGAAATTTCCGCAGGAAATTCCTCAGGAAATTCCGCAGGAGGTATGCAGTAAATTCCGCAGGAAATCTTCGCAGGAAGTTCCGCAGGAAAATCCGTAGGAAATTCAAACTTTCCGCACGAAATTCCGCAGGAAATCTCAGATTTTTTTTTTACGAATATATATATATAGCTATGTATTATCCTCTGTTTTCAAGACTAACAACACTGTAAAGGAAAAATAATTATTCATATAAGGAGTACAAATTGCAGCAAAACTTAATCTATGAAGTCACATTAAACTGTTCCACCAAAAAAAAATTAATATTATACTGTCATGAAGGAAGTCATCATCAAATTGCTACAATAACTTACTACCTAGCAAAGTGAAATATTACTCCAATTAGTTAGAAAAAATCACTTCAATTACAATGATCCTATATTCTCAAGTAGAAAGAATAAAATACAAACAAATAGTCTTCAATCATCCAGATGAATGGTGCTTGAAGATGCTCCTTCTGTTGAAAAAATTATCTGCACAAAGAAAACCATTTCATTATTCTCCACCTACATAAAATAAGAACCAAAACATATAGAAACTGCATGTATCATTATAAATTTACCTTGCTCAAAATTTTCAACCTCTTCATTCCTAAAGGTCTTCATCAGAAACATGTATGACTTCACCAGCTTCCAGAACATCCATTACTATATCTAAAGAAGTGTATGACTTCACCAGCTTCCAGAACATCCAATACTATATCTATGAAAATGTTAGCCCCAATATCTTGGTCCAACACTTCTATAACTGGAGGAGAAGATAAAGAGATATTAAGATTCATGTCATCATTTGGATATTGCTTGTATAATTGAGAAATGAGGACTTTCCATTCAGCAGTATTCAAAGCAAATGATAATCCTTTTATTGGCTCAACGTAGAATACATGCAAGAAGTAATAAGAAGCTATTTTACATAACCAATAGAGCTTTAAATGAGGGAGAGGGGGTGGAAACATATCAAACACAACTGAGAGAGTGATTTTATTGGCTCAACAGTGGGGAAGGGGTGGAAAAACTATCTGCATTAGAAGTATATTCTTCTCAACAAAAGTACATCAACAGACCAATCTTGCTCCATAGATCAATTCAAAAAATACATCACCCAAACTTCAATCAAATAAGAGAATGAAAAATATATATTTGTCTATTACAGATGAAAAAAGTCACCATATGAAATATTACCAAATTATAAACACAAATTTACACATTCTTATGCTTAAAGAAATGAAAGCAATGAATAAAATAGCATTTGAGTTATGAATCTCACACTATTAGGTGGAGAGTTGATGAATTTTGCTACCTGATTTTCAATGGCTTTTGAATATATGGCACGGATGCAAATAATAGATGAAGCAACCTTTTTCTTTGACAAAACAGATGAAGCAACCTGCAAATCATAGATGAAGAAAAGTAACATATAAAGTAGGCAGACTCATAAGAATAGTGTTTTTGATATTTATCATGAACTTAATCATATAGGATCAAAGAGATGGGTGTTTAGGTTACTCTCAATGTTACTGGTTTCACCTTTTTATTGAGCAACTAAAGACACTAATCCAAGGACCAAACTTTTTATTCACCTTTTTATTCACAAACAAGTAAGCATGCAAACACTGTGATAAGTATCTCAGAACTTGGGGAACCCTCCCTTAAAGTTAGTTATCAAGGGTGAAGAACCATTTGAAACTGACAGAATGCAATTACACAAAATTTCATCTCAAAGGAGCAAATGTCTATATAAAAAGAAAACTAGCTGTCATAAAATTCTTATGGACCAAGGAGGAAGTCATAGTTCCTATTATTGAATTATTGAATAAAACCGTAGAAGCGGACTGTGCATCATAGTTTGCTAGAAAAGCTGCACTCCTCCAGTCCCTGAAGAGAATACATGACCTTGGAAAGTAAGCACGTAAGAAAATGACCAGGGAACTCATTATGGCACAAATAAACAAGCACATAACTAGAAAGTGAATTCATTATGATAAAAGTAATTTAACAAACATTGATTGAAATAACAAAATGTCGCCCTTTATTGAGATTATATGAAGCATTCAGCCCCAAAATTCTAGCCTGCAAAACAAAACTGATCCTTAGAGATGAAGCTACAACAGGCTGCTAAATGACCAGGGAACTCATTATGGCACAAATAAATAAGAGAACACAAATATTCTTAGATTAGCTAATGACATGTATGTGGCCATATTCTTATTCACAAAAATGAGCATAAAAAATAAGTCAAACTAAACCTCTGCAGAATGTATCCACTCACGTGACAAAATTGCTTTTCAATGAAAATTGAATAATATAGTATTATTACTTGTTACTTAGTATATAGTATTATTTCAGAACAATTTGTCCTAAGAAAGCTAGAATCAACATAATACTAAACAGGTGGTGTGCATTTTAGGTTGAGGCTTACCAAGTAGGAGGAGCATCGATGCAACAAATAGCACACTAAGAACGCAATCCTGATGCAAAAACCAAATCGAAGACATCAGAAATGAAATGAAAGGAATAATATACTGTTATTCCTGAACTTTTTGACTCATCTTTTATGCCTATCATACAATTCCAAAATAAAAAAACCAATCTGATGTATCAGATCCACCACACCCCTATTCATCTTGTAAACATATTGCCCATGCCATTACACGTGACTAGAACTATGCTTCAGATTCAGTTTAAACACAATCCATGAATCAATTAGGGATCAACGATAAGATTGTCAATCATGTAAATAACACACATTCAGTGAAGAAACAGCTAGAGAAATTGTCAATCATGTAAATAACATCATGTACAAGATGTGCTTGAATCAGAATATCACAACTAGAGAAATTGTAAACTAAGCCCTAAAATTTCAAAATTGAAGCCATAAATCATATAATGAATCTGAGGAAACAACTATGAAGTAACACAAATTGTTTCAATATAAACTATAAAGCATAGAAAACAAAACCAAATCAATTGGTTCAAATGATTACAGGTAGACGAAAAAGGAACTTACGGAGAATGAAGAAGCGGAGAAACAATTGATCAACGAAGCAGTGGCGGTGAACTCGGTAGACGACCACGAACCAGGACGAAGACGAGGTGTTATTCGTTTCTTGTTGATTTCGAAGCAGGACAAAGACGAAGCTTCACATGGTTGATTTTGTTGTTTGAAACTTCAATTTCTGGATCTGTTGAAGAAGACGAAGCTTCACCTAAGTTGATTTCGTTGTTCAATTTCTGAATCAATGGTGATGGAAGCTTCAATTTCTGGATCTGTTGAAGGAGACGAAGGTTCACCTAAGCTTCAATTTCTGATTTCGTGAGAATAGTGAGAGTGATTAGCGAATGTTAGGGTTATTGGAAGCTAAGGTTGGGGACCCTAAACGCACCAAACATTGTTTTCGTAAAAAAAAGATTTTAAAAAAATAATAATAATTTTTTTTCAGTTTTTTTAATATTTTCAAATTGTTGCACTACTAAATTTCAGTAAAGAAGCGCTGGTTCAGTGGTAAAGAGCATTGTTATAATTTGGCTAGAGTGAAGAGTTCGACTCCCAACAAGCGCCTTTATTTTGTATTTTAAAAAGAATAAATTTCCTGCGAACTTTGGCTCTTAGGAATATCTGCAGGAAAATCAAAAATTACCTGCGAACTTACCTGCCATTTAAATTCCGCAGCAAACATTCTGCATATTTAGAAAATCGGTAGGAAAGTTCTCAGATATTTCATGCGGAACTTTTCCGCAGGAAATTCCGCAGGTAATACCGAGATTTCTAGTAGTGTCTTCATCAGCCGGTTTTGGCGTGAGCTCTTCAAATTATGTGGCACTAAACTCCGTATGAGCACTGCTTACCACCCCGAAACCGATGGTCAGACCGAAGTATTAAACCGTGTGCTGGAGCAGTATTTGCGAGCTTTTGTACACAACAAACCAGCCACCTGGTTCAATTTTTTGGCTTTGGCAGAATGGTCCTACAACACATCTGTGCATAGTGCTACAGGGTTGTCTCCTTTTGAAGCCACCTTTGGGAAGGCTCCTCCTTCGATTCCTCAATATATACGTGGGGAATCCTCTGTGGCTACTGTAAATGAGCTCCTAGCTTCAAGACAGGCCATTATTGAGCTGCTAAAACGCAAATTGCTGAGGGCACAAGCCAAGATGAAACACTATGCTGATCAACACCGACGTGATGTCTCTTACAAGATTGGTGACTGGGTATATGTGAAACTTAGACCATATAGACAAAATTCAGTGACTGGGCAGACTTACAACAAGCTGCAAGAACGTTTTTATGGTCCCTACAAAGTGATTGATTGCTTTGGCAAGACTGCTTACAAATTAGAACTCCCTTCAAGTTCCAAAATCCACCCTGTTTTTCACTGTTCTATACTTAAACCACACCAGGGTCCTTTTACTACTACTTTAGACCCTCTACCACTTACTGCTCATGACAGCAGTCCTGTCATTGAACCATTGGTTATCTTAGACAGCAAACTTGATTCTGCATATGATCCTCCTAAGGAACTAGTTCTAGTTTAGTGGTGTGGTCTTCCACCTGAGGATGCTACTTGGGATCCCTGGGACACTCTTTCTGCTACTTATCACCTTGAGGACAAGGTGCCTTCCAATGCGGGTGGCAATGATAGTAATACTAATCCAAGCAATATTGAAAAGAATACTGAAGCTGAAGGCAACCTTGCTGTGAACCGAGGCAGGAGAATTACCAAGAGGCCAGCACGTTTTGAAGAATGAAGATTTCATAGAGATTCCCTTCTAGAAAGAATGTTAGTTTTGCATTGCTGGCTGTATTTTTTATTTTCGTTGGATTACTAAATCTTTAGTAGATACTGCTGAAATATGAGCCCTTGATTTGGTTTGTGAATCAATGGTTGTGATTAGTTGAACCTTTTGTATAAATTGCACTTGAATGAAATACCTCAGGGGAGAAGAATTTCCGTACTTTCTTTCTTTATATTAGCAATAGAATAGTAGTACACACCATTATTTCAGTGAATGATTTAGGCGCGTTTAAAAGTCCAGAATTATTACAGCCATGGACTCAAAAAGAGCAGAATATAAACATTGTTATATTTAAACATTGTTATACTTAAACATTATATCCAATATTTTAAACATGGACATGTAAATCCTGTTAGATACTTAAACATTGTTATACTTAAACATTATATCCAATATTTTAATCGTAAAAAGTCCAGAATATTTTAACCGTAATTGTATTAAAGCGCGTTTTTCCATTTTTAAAATTTTTCATCATAATATTATAAAAAACCGGGATGGACTCAAAATTCAAAATATTGGATATCAAAATTAATCAATTTTAAATATTTGATATATTATATATTATATATTTCTATTGTATATGTACACTCACTTATTTTATATATATATATATATATATATATATATATATACACTTAAAATTATACTTAATAATGTACACTATTAACTCAATATTGTTTAATTTACAACATTATATGGTCTGGATCAACTATAAAAACTGAATTTGAGTCATTTGAAAGGTTTATGGTAAGCAATTTTGCAATTTCACAGGGATTAAATTTTTTCTAAAAGTAATTGCTCCAGAACTAATTTGGTATTTGATTCAGCTATTCATTTCACCTTAACTGTTCAACACTCAATAGTTAATCCATAAATATTGTGTTAGTTATATTATTAAGATAAATAATTATAACCTGATTATTCAAATTCTAAATATTTTTTATTTCTAATTTAAATTCCTAATATTTAATTATATATAACATTTTTACATATATAACCATAATTATTGGAATTCATTATTGGAATTTAAATTACAATGGTTCGTTTTTTAACAATGGTTAGATAAATAGTTAACCTAATTACTGGAATTCATTATTGAAATTTAAATTACAATGGTTCGCTTTTTTAACAATATTAATTTGGTTCAAAAGTAAAATGATTTTTCTGTGCAATCTTACTGTAATTTCGTTTGATTTACAACATTATATCTTATCTTAATCTTAATCTTAATCTTCTTAACTATACACATTTATTTGAGAATAAGTGCACATATCCATTGTGTGAGACAAAGGCCATTTGTTTTTTTTTTCCACGAGTTTAGCAAAATACCAATCGCTTTTCGTTAGTTTGATTCCTACCATGGAACTTTCTGCAAATATGATTAAAGATTTCTTCTGTTAACAAAAATGTCAACCAGTCAGCACTTTTCCGTTCTAGCACATATTTTTTTGGTCGAGATCAGGGTATCCACCGCCAAACGCAGTGACTAATCTCCTCGCTGGAATGGAGGCACCTCGAAGGGCCCAGGGATTTAAAACTGCTCCGTACCCAAGGCGAGGATCGAACCCTCGATACGTGATTAAGGGAGGATGAGCCTCAATCGCTCAACCACACTCCTAGGTTGTCGTTTTAGCACATATATATACTTTAAAATTAAAATTACAAATAATATTTATTTGATTAAACGGTGATTTAGTTTCGTCTACCATTATTTTAATGCACAAAATATTGTTAATTATTTTAATGTTTTTATTGTTTTCACTATATCAGCTAAACATGGTAGTTGTTTTTTTATTTTTGTGCATTAGTTTATTCTTTAGTTTTGTATTCAAAACGTTGTTGATATAAGTTTTTTCTGCTCAATTTCTTCAGGAGTCTCATTGTATGTGATTGTTCATATTGTTGAAGTTATTTCAACAACATGGTGAATTACTTTTTTAGTTTTTTAATCTGTTTTTTGACATCAAACTTATAGTTTCTATAATTCAGATTCTTCTTAACTCCTAAACAATGTTTTACAATTCTTCGTTTGTAGGTTGGTACTGAAGTTAGGGTCGCAGACCACACAAGTTCTGCACTATTTTCCCTAAAGGGCAATGCAACTTTTTACTTTTATAATCCGCACCCTCCGAGGTACATGATGATCCATATGAATATGTACTAAAATTTCGAATGTTTTGTGTGTGGTAATGTTCCTCAAATCATTATGTTACATTTAATTTTTAAAAGTTTGATAAGCATAATATGACCACTGACAGATGGTTATAATGATCGATTATAATCATCATAATGTCATACTAATAGGATTTGTTGTAAAAAAATCATATTTGCGATTATTATCATCATAACAAGTATTAGTCATTGGAAAAAACTGATACGATATTATCTTCCTTTTCCATTGTCAAATATAAATTTCTAGATAACAATAAATACCTCACCCGAATTTGTGTAACATATTGAAAATTACTTATTTTAAATTAATTCATTCGTAAAAAAATGAGAATTATGAGAAGCTACTCAAAATAATTTCTCATATGAAGCCGTTTTTAGATTATTTTGAGCTTTTCATTTTTTTAAGAATTTCTAACAAATAGACAGCATGTCGTCATAAGTGATTAATTTTTTAAAAAAAGTCGTAACAAACAGGTCATTATATTATTAGTAATTGAGTATTTTCATCTTTTCGTATAAATTTTAATTAAAAATTTTAGAATGTGCTCAATTTTTGTTCTTATATTTTTTTTCCAATTTTTTAAATGTATATTTAGATTTTTTTTATAAATTTTAATGATTTTTTGGCTCTATGCAGGGATTGCGGTATTCCTGAGGACAGGAGAAAGTATTGGTG
Source organism: Astragalus glycyphyllos (assembly GCA_963573325.1). Taxonomy (NCBI): domain Eukaryota; kingdom Viridiplantae; phylum Streptophyta; class Magnoliopsida; order Fabales; family Fabaceae; genus Astragalus; species Astragalus glycyphyllos. The sequence goes on along the minus strand of OY754307.1, from coordinate 87,562,682 downwards.
GGGGGCGGGGGGAGGGAGTGGTGGTGTACTTCCCGCCCTCGCTCGATCCTATTGTCATTCCTAAATTTAATACTAATTGCATTAAAAGTCGATTTTTTAACAAAGCAATAAAAACAGCTACATACTGAGAGTTAATAAATTAAATCAAATTAAATTAACACAAAGCGATGTATACCCGTGCAACACGCGGATCATGCACACTAGTCACAAAGTTATAGTCATGTGTTCCATCATCTTTAACTTTAAAGGCCAAATTGAATGCAAAGAAAGGTAAGGCGCTAGCTTGCCCCTTTTTTTTATCAACTAATATTTGTTTTCTTTGTAGCCTAAAAAACACATTTTTTTATCAACTAATCTTTGTTTTCTTTGTAGCCTAAAAAATGCAATTATTGTAAGTATGACCCACCATACTTTATAAGAGGTTGGTAACAAAACAATTCTCCAAAAATTAACTTCGTGACAAAATTAAATACGTAAAATGCGATACTAAGCAATGTATTTTTTGGTACTTTAGGGTCCAAAAAAAACTTTATATGTTCAAATACACGAAATTCGTTCCTCAATAACTGGTTTGGTGAAAAATTCTTCTTTTGACAAAATACGTAAATTGCGACGCAGTGTGTTTTAAGGGTACTTTACGGTTCGAAAAATTTTTAACTTCTCAAGTACATAAAGTTTGTTCCTCAATAACCAGTTTGGTGAGAAAAAAATATTTTTGTGACAAAATATATAAAATGCAACACTAAATAGTGTATTTTAGGGGTACTTTAAGGTTCAGATTTTTTTTTTCTCAAATATGTGAAGTTCTCCCTTCATAACTGGTTTACGCTAAAAAATTAATTTCGTGACAAAATATGTAAAGTGTGACGCTTATTAGTGTGTTTTGGGTACTTTAGGGTTTGTAATTTTTTTTTTGTTACTCATCACAAAATCAGTGGTTGTTGTAGTGTGTAACCTAACAACAACAACAACCACTGATTTACCAAGAAACAAAGAAGCAATATTGAGGGTTTCAAGCAAACAACAATAACAAACACTGAGAAACAAACACGAAATCAAGACAAACTTGACATCATCAAAATTAACCCTTTAAAAACGAAACAAACTTAGGGTTTCAAGCAGAGAAAATGAACTTAGGGTTTCAAGCAGAGAAAACGAAAACAAAGGGAGAGAAAGAGAGATCCAAGATACTTACCATTTGAAGATTCTGAACTAACTGAGTTTGAAGAGAAAACGAAAACAAAGGGAGTGAACGAAAACGAAAACTGAGAACGAACTGAAGGAAGTGAACAAACTGGCAATGATGAGTTTGTGAGGACGGCGAAGGGAGGACGGCGACGGAGAAGGCGAGGGAGGTCGGTGACGGCGAGGGAGGGTGAACGCGTGAGAGGACAGCTTGAGAACGCGTAAATTGAGAAGTGAGAACGAAACTGAGAAGTGAGAACGAAAGAATAGGGAAAGACTGAGAACGCGTAAATTGAAAAAAATAAATGGGACCTTTAGCATCGGTTGTTATGAACAACTGATGCTAATTGTCTGACACAGGTACCTTTAGCATCGGTTGATTAAACAACTGATGCTAAATGTAAGTGGGAAAAACGAAAACTTGCACTTATTTGCAAAATTGCCACCGGTTCAACATTTAGCATCGGCTGTTCAAACAACCGATGCTAAATGGTGCTTTCTAATGTATTTTTTCCACTAGTGCCTTCAACAAAACCTCACGCACTTCAGAAGACCATCGGAAATTCCCAATATGAATGTAGTTCAAAGAAGAGGAAAGAGATAGAGTATTGCAAAGAAAAATATGAAGAAGATGAAGACTAAAGATTTTTAAATCATTCATACAAAAAATGAAAATGTTAAGCATCTAAAAAGTTTATAACAAAAAAAATTAAAAAGGAATTTAACCATCTCAAAAAATAACATCAAAAATCTGAATAGAAAAGGAGGGGGTGTAGAGTCACAGATTTGGAGGTGAAGAGTGAGATAACTGGCGATTGAGAGCTTGCGTGTTTAAATATAGAGTGGATCTATTGCTCGGTAACAAAATGTTGCGGTTGTTCCGTTAGTGGTGAAAGAACATCGTGAGATGAAGGATGAGGACTAGTAAATGAAGAACTAGGCGGGAGAGGAGTGAAAAATGGAAATTGAGCGTGGGGGAGATGAAAATTGTGCAGTTGTCTGTTGAATGGTTAGGTCTGTTGTTGTTGTCATCTACGCGAGAAACAGTCCCACTACTATCACACGGGCTTCATTGGGGAAGAGGTCACAACTTAAGAGCAAGAGCCTTTGAATTGATAATCGTATAACTTATTTGATGAAAGGTATACCAGAATAATCTCGTTTTTCCTATTTCAGTATGATTCGTATTTTGCAAAAGTTATGTAAGTCCTCTCCGTACTACAATTTAAGAGGAAAGGACTATGTTTGTACTGTTTTACGGAATTAGAGATCATTTTGAAACACAAAATGACAGACCAAACTGAAAACAAAAATAAAAATAAGAGACTATAAGTGCGGCTTAGCCTTCTTTCTCTTATTAATGACTTATAGGGGACGAGATTGTGTCTTTTAAGCGCTTGCGACCTTGCGTCCAAAAATCTTATCCAATTTCATAATTTTTGATGTTTTAGCCTCTAAATTTTGTCACAAGTTTTTTGATATTTTACAAATCTAATGCTAAACTAATTATTTTCTTCCAATTTTAGGTGGTAATTGAAATTCCCCGTAAATAGCTCTTAGAAAACACTCAATGAAACTCATTCATTTAACAAATTCTCGAAATTTGCTATCAAAACAAGGAAACTTAAGACAAAAGTTCCATTACCTTCAAAATTTACCCCATATAAAGACACTCTAGGGGATTTTTAGAAAGAAAAAAATAGAAAAAGGGGAAATGGTGGTGTGTATTTGAGAAATGAGGATGTAAATAGTAACCCCTACATAAAGCAAGCAAATGAGCAAAACAATAATTTTGGGGGTTTTTTTCTTTTTTACCCGCCACCCATTTGACCCTATACCCCCCCCCCCCTCCCGAAAAGACCAAAATACCCCTTCACAAAATTCAAAAACCCTAATATATCCACGACTCAAAAAAAAAAGGAAAATCGGATTTACCTTCCCCTAAGATAAATCCGAACGTGTTCATTTTAGGCTGGGGTATTTTCGTCTTAAAAAATCTTGTGGGGTATAGAAGGAAAAGGTGGGGGTAAAAAAAAAATCCCTAATTTTAGCAACAAGTAAACATAATGGACAGAATCACCGAATAACATGGTGCGCCGCATCACGGTTGTTGTTGAGTGCATCTCCAAATTTTGAGGGACACCCACCAATTGAAAATACCCAAATACACTTAAAAAAAATGATCTAATTTTATAGAAATGTGTACTGTAAACTAACTAACTAACTACTATGATACTGGTTGTTATAATCTGCATATGGTAAATAGTACTTTACAATACATAGTTATAAAAACTGTATACTACAGTATAAATTTTCATAAACTGTATGCTATAAACAAATATTTAATGGTATATGGTTTTTAAAATTGTTGACTGGAAATTAGATAGTTTACGGTATATGGTATCCAATATAGATGTTTTCCTTGAATTTTTTCCCTCCCCTTGATTTATTGTGCGGCCTTGCCATCCCTATTCGCCCAGTAAGAGTATTATTTTAATAACTGGGTCTTTTCTCTCTTACTGAAAAATTCCAGTGACCATAGAGGATCTAGGCCCCTCAGCCATCCTTTAACATCATTATTATTGCGATGATTAGAATATCCTTCTTTAGTTCTGGTTCTTTTTCACCAGTCACCACCACGTGTATAAGGGGGTACAAGTCTACAACAAACAACAACAAAAATCAAAGATGATCATTGTATCTTTTTGACTTCATTAATTCCCCCCTTGTTTGGTGTAAACTAGTGTAATTTAATGATGTAAAATTTGCCTGGTCTGATTTGTGTTTGGTGTGAATGAGCTTTCCTAATCGTTAAGCGTGTATAGAACAATACGTACATATATGTCGCTGACAATGTGACAGTTGTAATGGTACCCTTACCTTCATGATTCCATGAATTGAGTCTTTCTTAATTATGGTCCTGATTGTGACAGGGCAGAACCGATTATTTGGCATGGGAATTTAGTAGTATATATGGTCCAAAAACTTTTTAGTTTGCTTCAAAAAAAAAAAAAAACTTTTTAGTTGGACTTATGTTGGATATAATTGCCAAGAAAAATCTAAACAAAATAACCCGGTATACATAAAAAAGCAAAAGCTACACAAACCCTCAGGTCATTTTGGATTTGCAGAAGGAGAATGTCAAAAAAAAACACAACAGAACTGGGAACTCCCAAATATATTAATATCAGTACCTCCAGTTTATTAAAAGAAAATTATAAATAGTTTAATTTGATGTTAATTGTATGCCTCTTTTTAACCTAATGCAGGTTTTTTAGCCAATGGTTATATATTTAGATTGTTAGAGACATGCCTTATCAAAAGGGTAACCACTTATCTCGGTCCTTAGATGTATAACTTGTTAATTTAGTCTCTCACTTTAAAGAAACATTTTTTTTAATCCTCCAATTCCTCATTCCTTAGTCATTTTCATCCTCGCTGTTAATTGTGTTTCCTAACTCTGTCAGTTTGGCTCACGTGACATGTTTTCTGCCAAGAAAGATGCATACATGGCACGATTACTTTAGACACACTGACACACTTGGTAGTCCACGTCACGGGAATAATTTGACATATTAAAGGACAAAATGACAATAAAGTAATAATAACAAATTTCGATAAAAAAACTTCTCACTCTGATAAAACTAAAGATATATTGAATATTAATTATAACTTAATTACATAGCTGCCAATACCAAATAACTAGATGTCAAATTGGGTCGTTCGCCCCAGTCCAGTTTGGTCTATTAGGCCAAAACTTTAAAGTGGGATGGGTTGGACTAACCTAATCGTCTTTACTGAGGTAACCATGAGGGAATTTTAGTAATCCCGGTCCAACCCAAAAGTGGCATGGTCCGGCCTAGTTCAATTAAGGAAACACTACAACAGAACAAGGCCAACAAGGGCGCTTTTTTTTTATCCATTGGGGGCGCTTTCGGGCGCCCCTGAATCTGGCGCTTCTGATGCCAACCCCACAATCAGGAGCACTCGCAAAAAGCGCCCCTGTTGGTCTTAGCGCCTCAGACCAACAGGGGCGCTTCTAAAAAGCGCCCCTGATTGCTTTTTTTTTAAAAAAAAACATTTTTTCCTGTTTCTGGTGTATCCTATAGTTTGCAGCACATCCCTACTCTCATTTTCATCAACCAACAACAACCAATATCAACTCAACAACCAATATGAACCAAATTTTAAATCAACACACCAAATTTTAAATCAACACACCAATTAACCAATACCAACTAATGCAATTTTTATTATCATAGTCAATCAACAGAATAACAAAATTTATAGAAAATCAAATGCATAAAAAGAAAAACTGAAAAACAATTAAATTTCATACCTTTGAGTTGGACTTCAAACTCCTATGAGCTTGTAACAACAATGAACACAAATGAGCACAAATCTAAAACCTACAATAGCAAAATCAGAAGACAAAAAACCTATGAGCATGAATGTTATATTGACTTTTTATCAAACATGTAGCATGCAACCGAATATCTCAGTAAAACTATGCATCCTAGGCTTATTTTCTCAACACCAATAGAGATAATAGAAGAAACCAGCACCAAGAATGAAGCAATAACAAACATAAACATCACGATTCAAAACGATTCAAAAATCATAAAGAGGGAAACGAGTTTATTTACCTGGTTGATAAAGAGAGAGAATGTCAGTTCCCTTCTTCTCCAACAAGCTTACAACACACCAATGTTGTGTGAGAGTGAACCAAAGGGCGAGAGGGTTTGAGAGCTAGCGCGACGGTGGCTGTTCGTGAGGGTTTGAAAGAGAAACAAGCAAGATGAAGATGCAAGCAACGAACAAGATGATGAGAGGGACAAAAATTATTGTAAGGTTCTTGAGTTGTTCGTGAAGGTGAGAGGAAGATGAAATGCAAGCAAAGAAACCAGAGAATTGATGAAATGAAACGTAATCTAATTAAGTGTAAACACATACACCTTCAGGAGCGCTTTTTAATAGCGCCCCTAATGGCCTCCGTGTTTTGAGCATCAGGGGCACTTTTTAAAAAGCGCACCAAAAAAGGGTCTCCGTGTTTTGAGCATCAGGGGCGCTTTTTAAAAGGCGCCCCTAAAGGACCTCTGTGTTTTGGGCATCAGGGGCGCTTTTTAAAAAGCGCCTCTAAAGGCCCTCCGTGTTTTGGGCTTCAGGGGCGTTTCTTACAAAGCGCCCCTAATGGGTGCGCCCTTTTTTAACAATTCTGTTGTAGTGAAACTATAAAAAGTGTTTTAAAAAAACACAGAAAAGTGGGTCTAGCATGAGCCAAACTATCGGGTTCTTTTCTAAGCTTGTATTTAGCGAGTCCAACATAGTCCAAAACACTATGTCATCGGGCCGAGCCGTTTGGTTTGGCAAAAATTGACACAATGACAATCAAGTATAACCGGATGTAAATGTTAACATATCAATATGTTCTCCCCGTAGAAATGGAAGGTGTCTGGCAAAGGCAAAGTTTTACTACGAGATGAGCGCCAATGTTCTAGCGAGTTAGGTTTTATGTAGCGGGAAGAATGAGTGAAATCTTTTCCTCAATGAAGGATTCCCTGAAATAAAACTCTCCTAGTACATAGGCGGAATATGATGAATGGGTCGAACCTGGATTACTAAAATTCCCTCAAGGGCGACTTAGTTATTCTTGTACAAATATATAGACTTAATTTAACATTACAAAAATATGAAACTATGAAATTGTACAACTATGGTAACAAAAAAAGTTATCTATCATATATGTCTAATGTCTAAGAGGGAATGAGCTTGTCCTCTTTTGCAATAGAATTTTTACAGTGAGCAATAGCAGCTTGAATGGCAGCTTGTAACTCTTCCATGGTGCTATCATTAGAAGAAGCAGGAGTGGTTGCAAAGAGGAGTCCACTGTTTGTTGGAGAAGTCCTCATGGATGCAGGTGCTGAATTTCTTCCCCTCACTTCAGGCTTACTTTTCCTCATTATATTCCCTGAACGTGAATAAGCTTGTCCTTGGAATAATCCAACCTTTTCTCTTCTCCCTCTGAAAAGCATCATTCTCAAGTACTTCTTCATTGCATTGATCACATGATCATAACCTATCTTCCTCTTATTGTTCTTCTCTTCCTTATCTTTACGCCCTTTCGTTGACCCAAACATTGAAAAACTAGCAGGCTTGGAGATGGACTTGATTTCTTCTTCGTCTTCTTTTGTTGTTGTCGTTGTTGGTCTAATGTTGTTGATATTGTGTTCTCTGTTGCTGGTGTTATTTTCATCTTGTAATAACAAGTCTCGGATAGGGAGGGAGAAGCTGTCGATGGAGGAGTTGGTGGAAAAGCGAGGTGAAGAAGGGAAGTGAGATAAGAGTTGGAGGGGAAGTAAGTGACCGTGGAAGAAAATGTCGTCAGCCGGAGATAAATCGAGTGCAACAGATGGTGGAGGAGGTTTTGTTGTGGTGGTGGTGGAGGAAGAGTGAAGAGAGATTGTGAAGGAGAATTCATGAGAAGGTGAAGAAGATGGTGAAGCAGTTGCAGAATGCTTTCCTCCTTCATTAAGATTTTGCTTTTCCACATCGTTTTCTTTGTTTTTTTGGTGTTGTTGAATATTATGGGTTTCCATAACGGTTGAGGTTGTCTGTCTTCAAAGACTGATCTGAAATTCTTGCTATTTTCTTTTTGGAGGAGATGGAAAGGCGTTGTGATATTTTGTTTGTTTTATGGATGTTAACAAAGCTTTTTAGGAGGGATAAGTAACCCTGAAAACAAGGGGAAGGGAAGGGAGACAATCCTTGTCAAACCGGTGTTGGATTTGGGATGCCTTTTTTGATACCTTTTTCATTCCATAAAGCTATTAGGCTTTACATTAAGAGTGTGTTTATATGGTTCCTATATGGTTTCTTTAGACATTTTTTGTGGTTATTCGGGTTGGAGCTGCGTTACCCCGCTTTTCATGTGTGCGTTAGACTCTCTTTGGCAATGTCAAATCACTAGCTTATAGTGGATAAACTCATTTTAGGTTTTTGCAAGACAAGCTTTTAACATTTTTTCACTAGCTTATAGCGTTTTTTGAAGCGCTACTTGAAGTAGCATTTGAACTTATAAGTTATAGTGTTTCATTATTTCTTCCAACTTTACCCTTATCATTTTAATTAAATTGTTCATTTATCCCCAGTATGAATCTTCTCTCTCATTTTTAAGCATTAATTACACATGTCCATTTATGTTATTTTATATTTATAAGCTAGTTCAACCGCTAAATTTACCAAACACTTTAAATTCAATCTGCTAGCTTATCTGCTATCAACTCATCCGCTATAAGCTAGGTTATTCGCTATTTTTTGTCAAACTGAGCCTTAATAAGTGGTGTTTGTCACTTTACCTATAGACAAAAATAATAATAATAATTGTGTGCTCATACGTTGTATTGAAGTGTTTTTTTAAACATTAATTGCATATTTAAAAAATATGAAGCGATTATCGAATATAATTTTGGTTAATCGTTCAATTACTTTAAACCGTTTCAACTGTTCAAATAACCAAATCGTAGATATGGTTGATTCTCGGTTCAACCAATTAAACTACCCGTTAGGTTTGGTTCTTAAAACAATGATTATATATTATGGATTTTGTTCTCCTTTATTTACATAATTTCGTGGGGTGAGATTAGAAGGTGTATTTGATTTACTTGTGTGTTAAGAGGGGTTGGTGCTTTGTTGTGTTGGGTCACTTTCAGGTCCAACAGCAAGTGATGTGCTGGTTTTGGAAATGAGGTTACTAAACTCCAAATTTGGCCACTAAAGGTTAGACTAGCTAGACGCGATAGGCATGGCGTATTAATTCCACTCAACAATTTTGGATGTTTTTCCCCCAGTCAGTGAGGAGGTTTTAAGAGAATGAAATTTCCATGTGATGTACCATTACCAGAAGAATAAGAAAAATGAACCCCATTTTATCAAAAAATAAAGAAAAATTAATGAACCCCAATTCAAGCCTTTGTGTATGTAGATTAAGCAGGCTAAAAAACAACTAATTAAGCTTGAATATTGTGAACCAAAAGAAGTTGGTTCTTTCTTTGATTCCCAATTCAACGAACTAAACTGCGGGTTAGTTTAAATGTCTATAAGACCTAACATAATGGGTAAAGTCGACCTTGAATATTTTTTCGTGGGTAAGGATGTGGCAACACATCACTACATATGAAGTACACAATTTGAAAGCAAAGATATCTTAAAATATTTCACCGTTTTTTCCTTAAATTAAAAATTATAAATATCCAAATCCTAGTTGATCATACAAAGCATGATAAGTATAATCACACAAAGAATAAATTAAATTATTTATGTATTTAAAATATATATAAAAAAAGTGGGGGGGCCATGCATCACCGTCCAGCTGTTGGGAATTATTATCAGTTAACCCATTCATTGATGAGCAGGAAAGCTCAAAGTAACAGAAAGAGCAATGTCGTTTAGGGAAGGAAGGTCATGTGAGTGTGTGTGAGGGCCCTTATCAAACCATGTAGTGTCTATATATGTATCTCTCTCTCTCTCTCTATATACGTATATATATATATATATGAAAGTCCACAAATATACATTGACTGCTAATATGTCAGTCTTATAGACCTGAAGACATGTGCAGATGAAGAAAAAGAAGAATGTAATAAGAGAAAAATAATAATTAATTATATAGCTAAGGCCTAAGGGTGATGATAGACCAACCCCCACACACACGTGCATGCAGTGGTGGTCCATCCAGCAAGCAAGCAAGCACAAAGGAATTTTGTATGCATGCAAGGTTATTAAGGTCAACATCTTAATTAATCATAGAGGCATTATTAATTTGGTTGGAATGAACCATCCTCACCACTTTCACTACTCAAATTAATATATTGTATTGCATATCTCTCTTTTCGTGACAGGAAAGAGAAAGAGAAAGAGAAAGGCGACATAAAACAAATATTTCACGATCGAACAACATAGAGATCCTTTTTTGTGTGTGAAAATTAATATTTCCTTTTCTACCATATCTTATATCAGCCATTCATTATTTTTGATCAATCCTTTTTCCTAAAACAATACATGGCAAGTTGTAGGACGTCAAACAGCTACCACACCAGCAATTGGATTTGGATGAGGATCAAATTCAAAAGACCACTTCATTCTCACACATCCCTTTTATCTTTTCGTTTCAACTGGATAGAGTTAGTTTGACCTTAATTATTCAGAATTCTTCAAGAAAACAGATCACGGTTTCATTTAACTACCTAGAAACTAGAAAACAATAGTTTGGAATGTTCAGCGGAATATAACGCCAACTATATATCCAATGATTCCAAGCAGATTCATCAGATTGTATATATTCCTTACGCAGGACATTCACTATTATACCAAAACATTGGATATATAGTTGCAAAGTTGAAGAATGAGGTCTAGGGTTCAAACTCCAGAAACTAACATTCCCCCACCCCACTAACATTTGCTTATTAAAAAAAAAAAAATCAGAACATTATTAGTCACTAAATTAAGCTATCCGATAGAGAAGTGGAATGTTCAGCTAGATAGTGTTACCTTCTAAGTTTTAAGTAATGGTTTACGTTTGGGGGATGTTCGGGTGCACTTAGAAATGGAAAACATGGATCAGAGTTAGTGTGTTTAGGAGTGGGAGCTTAGTTTGGTGGACTCAATAGCAGTGGTGGACTCATTTTGAGTATTGTGGCTCAAAATAACTTCAAAAGTTTTAGAGTAGGGAATTCTGATTTGGAGATATCACATCTCCGCAGATAACACTTTACTAGTAAGGGAGGCATCATTGGATAATTTAGTGGATAATTAAGGAAATCTTAAGGAGTTTTGAACTGATTTCCAGTCTCAAAGTTGATCTGTAGAAGTAAATGTCGTCCATTCTTTCATTTCTATGGCAACACCTTTCCTCCATTGAAGGACTGGTACACTGTCTTTTAAGTACCTTAGGCTACTGATTGGGGCTAGTCCCAGATGTCTTACTACTTGGCAGCCAATGATAGACGCATTGTGGTGACGTCAAGCAAGTAGGTATGTTAGTTTTTTGGAAAGAATAACCCTCATCAATTCGATCCTGAATAGCTCAACCTTCTATATGCCCTACCTAAAGATGTCAGTTAAGGTGTGGAAGGGAGTTGTCTGAATTCACAAGGTTTTACTCTTGAGGTGGACCTAAAGCAACAAAAAAATATGCTTGGGTCAAGTGATTAGAAATGTGTAGGCCTAAATGGGATGGGGGCTTTTGAGTCAAGAACCTCTCTTTATTTAACCTTGTTGGGTAAATGGAGGTGAAGGTTATTGGTGGGTGAGGGTATCATGTGGAAGTAAGTCTTGTCGCCGAAGTATTGGTGCCAAGTTGTTAATAACCTAAGTGATAGCGAAGTACCTATTTTTCCTTTGTGTTGGAAAGACTTATGTGTGGTGATAGCTACCACAAATCTGATCTAGGATTATATCTCAGACGGGATGACTAAGAACGTGTGATGTCGGTCTTCTGTCCACTTCTGATATGAGTGGGTTAAAAATGCCCTTTCTAGGGAAGCCTTCCGTAGATTGTTTTTGATTTCAAACTAAAGAGACTATATGGTGGCAAAGGCATCTCCTTAGGGATGACAAACTTAGGAATGGAGGACGATCACTTGGAGGAGTGGGATGTTTGTTTGGGAGTTGGAGTCGCACGGAAGGCGCCTCAATCTCCTTTCCTTGGTCTCTCTTAGTGCAGAAGAGGATCGATGGATCTGTGATGGTAGTAATGAGAGTGCCTAATTGCATGAGGATATTATTAGTTAAATTGATGTATGAATACCTGCAGCTCATGAAATCTCCTATAGCTACTCGACAATTGTTATAGGTATTTGTTTTGGAGAAGTAGTGGAAAAGTAAGCTCTCAGCTAAGGTGAAAACATTTGCATGGTTTCTCCTATTAAATAGACTCTCATCTCGAGCTAATCTCTTTCATAGGTGGTCATTTCCGAAGTTGAAGAGATTGTACGTGTACTTTGCGAATAGCACCGAGATTCAAAAACACACTTACTCCCTAAATATACTTTCTGGCTACGCTATTTAGTGTTTATGTAGCTTGGGATGGTGCTGCTTTTACCCCCCAAGCGTTCTATGCTATCCTCGATTTTCAATGGTGGTGGGGTTCAGGCACGGATACACGTTGTGTGTATTGGGGTCAGCCGACCCCACTCTTTGCTCTTTTTTTTCAACCAATAATAGGGTATTTTAATATGCTGACCCAACTAATACAATAGAGACAAACCAATGACATGTATTTAAACTAATATTATATCACATTTATTAAAATAGTACTATTTGTTATACTGTATTGAAATTGGATCAACAGTTATACTTTATTAAAGTACCAAATTTATCTTTTTAGCTATGTAATTGATTGAAACTTAGGTATTTTAGGACTATTCTGTAGTGAAATTATGTATTTTTTAAAAAATTTACAATTTGTTTTGAAAAAATATTATAGGCTGTTTTTATGCCCCCACAATAAAAAATTTCTGGATCCGTCACTGGTGGGGTTCCTCCGAAGAACAGGAATGATCTATTTCTGGTTTGACATGAGATTCTATGGGCTATATACAGCCCTTCCTGCAAAAAATTTCCTCCTCCCTTAGCTCTTAAATAAGTCAGTTGTGTATACTAGTATGAATAATTCTATGAGCGTTGATTTTTGAATGCCCCTCAAAAATCAACACCCATCTAAGCCTCCTCATTCTTTCTATCTCTCTCTCTCTTCTTATCATATCACCCACCTATTACATTCATCTTTTTTTTAAGTTTTTTTTTTAAAGGGGAAGTGAAAATTTTATTAATCAAAGTGGCACTAATAGCCATTTTATAACTACCCCTGAGGGGATTTGAACTTAACACCTTGAGGAAACAAGGCTAAGCTCTTACCACTGAGCTAACACCTCAAGTGTACCTATTACATTTATCATTCCTCTATCTTCTATATCTCTCTCAAGATGTCAATTGGCATAGAGATGTCCAAAAATACTTTCCCTAGTTCAATCTGAAACATTGTGACTGAGTAATACCTCAAGATCAGAGAACAAGGTTTCTATGTCCAAAAATACTTTCCCTAGTTCAATTTGAAACATTGTGACTGAGTAATATACCTCGAGAGAACAAGGTTTGTATTTGAAACAGATCGTTGTTAGTGCCTGCATATGCACTGACAGCAACCCTGTAGAAATAATCGCACGCCATGGTTTCTTCTGATTATTCATCTAACAGACCAGAAAAAAATAAAAGCAGTTGAAACTGGGCTCAAAAAAATATTCATTATTTCTAGGGACTAGGGAGAGATCATTTCTATTACAAAATAATAATATTTGTTTAGTAAAAGGAACTAACAAAATCGAATGCTACAAGAACAAAACATTCAGAAGGCTCACCTTACTACGTCTAATCTATTGTGTTTGTGGGATTGGCCTATGATGTCTAAATAAAATTCCTATAGCTTAATACAACAACGAAGGTAAATTCATTTAAGGTCGATTTCATGATTCCAAAAGATCCATATACAAATAAGGGATCCGGATAGAAAAATAAATAAATATAACAAAAAGAATGAATCACCTCCGACATCCTGTTGTGCATTCCACTTTTAACAGAACCTTTCAGTTTCACCACGCTTTGGTGGTTCATATTCCACTCTTCCAGAGTTACAGTAATCTTCTAACAGACTGCTATTGTTAGTCTCCTCCCACTGATGCATTGAAAAACAAATGAAAATCCATCACACGAAAATCCAAAATCCATATGGATTTTCTTATGGAATTCCAAAATAGATCCATATTCTGAGAAGCCCCCGCGGTAACTGAAGGGAATCAGAGTTGCTTTGAAGTTTGATCTTCTCGATATATGAACAATCTTTGTCCCTCTCAAAATACAAATGTACATGATAATTCATTAGTCACTTCCACTGCTATGTCTATCTGAAAGCAAGAGATTAAAAAAGGAGGGGATTAAATTATGGACACGTATGACTAAAGGCATCAATGGATATAAATGAGGAAGAGTTATCAATAACCTGATGTTCGTTTCCCTTCCATGGCTTCTTTCTTCTCTTGGCAACTTAAGCAAAGGAATGGTCCATCCCAGGGACGCAATTTTCCTAGGTTAGGCGCACCTTCGTGTACTGAAATACCCTCCCCAGGTTTGATCTCTGCTTGACACACTGCACACATGAACAACTTGAACATGTTGCATAGTGGATATTTTGTTTCAAACCTGCAGCTCGAACAAAGACGTTTCCATGTCAAGAGAGACAACTAGAGAGCATGCTGCAAACATTAACAACACTAATAACAAAACCAAACCTTTCTGAAAGCATAGCAGATCCGTCTTCATATAGTTCCTGTACCACATCTGGCTCCATGTATTCTTTTTCGATGTACGAAGATGATTCAGAGGATTTTTTACGAAATATGGCCTTTAACATTCCTTTTACTGGTTTCTTTTGTGTTGGTACAGACGTAGGTGGCTTCTCCTGGGGTAATATGTCGACAACAATGCAGGTTGTGTCATCTCTAAGTCCCTTGGCTTGCAGAGCTTCCTGAAGAAAGAAGGGACAGGAATAAACAGGTAGAAATAAGATAACAATACCACAGAATGACATAAGTTGCAAGGTGAACTAGAACATGAAAAACTATTCAAAAGATATCTGTTAAGCATACTTTCACAATATGTGGCGCTGCAGCCTCTGCTGACATGCCACGACAACAATCAAGAACTGTTTCTGCAGTTAGAGCGTCCCAGACCCCATCACTGCTGATAATAAGTCTGCCACCAGCACTGGAAAGCTGTATAAACAGAAAAAAGAGGAGAAAATTGATTCAGACAAAAGGTCTTGTGAGTGCCCAATGGGAAAATGGTCAAAAAAGTATTTAAGATATGCTATCATTTACTTAGAAATGTTTCGATTTCCCCTAAATTTTTATTTTTCTTTACTCAATGGGTGCTCTGTGCTCGTGGGCACTCATCATTAGTATTTTCTAAAAACAAACAGACTTGTAGCAATAAAGCAAGTAAAAATCCTTGTTTTGAAAGTCAATAGATAATCTTAAGAAAATGAATGAAAATTCAGTTGCTCTTTTCAAAAAGGGTAGAAAAATCATGCTGTAAAGAAGCTATTCATGCCGGTGAAACAGATTGCAAGGAATATAAAACTAAACTTAAGTAGATAAATAAGGGAACTATATACACTAACGTAAAATTAAGATGAAACATAAGCCCAATAATGATGTGTGCGCAAGGTAGAGATGTTACCAACCTTCACTTGCTTTACATATGGTACAGGGACAATAAATTCACCAACATCCATATCACCAATGGATCGAGAGAGACACAAGCCGCCAGGCCAACATCTCAACGGACCAACCTACAAAAATCATTAACCTAGTCAAATTTGAAACAAAAGCAAATTTCTACTAAAGAGGATATTAGTGAAACACAAAGGGAGATTCACATATGGGATATGGCCAGTCAAACATAAAAAATGTGAACAGTTTTCTTAAATATTATAAAATTAAATGACCTATGTGATTGGTACTTTAAGTGGAAGACATGATCCTATGACTGGCATCAATTATCTTGCCTCTTGATTCTACATAGTACGAATGACCTATTTTGCTTCTGATTCGCTGCTTATATAATTTTAATTGGCCAAGCATCGTATTAGAATCGTATACAAGAGAAATAAAAAATAGTATTACTAGAAGCATCAAACCATTCTAGAAGCTGTCCCACTGCTTTGTTATTTCTATTGGTAGGTTTTTGCTGTCTTATTTTTTGGGGTGGGGGTGGGGGGAGCCTTAAAGCATTTTAGGTAGTCTATACCATCAGAGTTATAAAAGGGATCACAATTAAATGTACCTCTGCTCCTCCACCTGTATTTAGCCGACCAACTTCACCCCCACTAGAAGTGATGCGCACCCTCCTGATGAAAGTAAAAGAAAAGGTTACACTTTGCTGACTTGCTGTAATGTAATGGAGTACTTCCAAACAGTTGTTCAACAAAAACATATCAGTAAGCTTACTCCTCTTCATTGGTGTCGAGTCTATGATCTGCTGACAAGTAATGAACCCCACCTTCAGAAGCTTCAAGTATGCAACGAGAATCACCAACTGATGCAACTGTTATGACCCATCCTTCTATAATCACAAAGGTTACAGTTGTGCCCGATGTTTGTGCTGTAGAAGTGAAGATAACATGCAAATCAACTCACTTTAGAAAAAAATACGACAAACGGTAAGGAATTATCGGTCACGGCTCAGTTGTACAAGCTTAACAATTTTCATTGGTAAAAAATGTTGACCAGCAACTAAATATATCAAATTGTCTAGTATGCCAAAAAAAAAACTAGCAGAAATAGCTCTACTGTCCATATGGGTAATCAATATTTATATTTTTTGACATGTGCAATTAGACAGCTCAAAAAGAGCACGGCGAGTAGCAGTGTAGCAACAGAGGTAAGGAAAATATTATGAAGGTTTCACAATATTGTCAACATGTTCAGTGTGCACCAACCTGTTTTTTATCGGGTTTATTTTTTCAATTTATTGACTTCGAGAATAGGGAATAAGTTAATTTGATAATACTATGTTAAAAATTTGAAGATTCCAGATGGAGTATATGAATTTGCCTAGAAACCAAACAATTAATGGATCTCCTATGGAGGCAAGAACAAACACCACAAGGAAGTAACTAAGCATACCTTTCATTTGAAAATCTTTATCAGTTTTTACAAAGCCAGCAACCAACGCCCTAGGCAACGCTGTAACCCATTCATCTCTGTTAAGATCTGGAGGAATTGCACTCAAAACATTGTTTAGAAGATTTTCCTTTGCATAAATGGCGGCAGCAGATCCATTGTGTCCATCGAATAGCTGTAAAAGTTTTGCATCAGAAAATGCAACGCGACCAGGAATAAAAAGCACAAAAAAGAAAGCAGAAACCAAGTAAAGAAAGATAAACTGTAATGAGTCAAAAGATAAGCATTCACTGCATAAACGGGTAGAATATTCTAGTGACCCAACTAATAAAAGTGAATTAGAATGAAAAGTCGAAAACACGGTTCAGTTGCTTTCGCATACACAATAAAAAATCTATCAGACAACAAAAGCATAACATGGAAATCACTGCTGGGCCTGGGAGGAAAAACCCTGGCACTAAGAAGTTAAGTCAATAATATGGTCTTCCCTCTAGATGGAGGCATTGTATTCAATTTAATTAAGAGTTTATACGGATTAAATCAGCCATGAACACCAAGCCAAATACATCAAAGCATCAGATTTAAGCACATCTAATAACACAACAACATAAGTTCAGTTGCTTTTAACCCAAATGTTTACTTTTCCCTATCATCATGCCAATCATGTCATGCCAATATCATACTGAAATAAGACATCACACACATTGATTTCTGATGCATCACACATATTATTATCTGTTGGTCAGTTAAACCCCATCAATCAAAACCAAAATTGAAAAAAAAACAACAAAAACATGACGTGGTGAGGCTAGAAAGAAACATACCCCAAAAACCGAATACGTAGAGACACCATCTCCGACCACTCTTTGGCATTCGGTCTTTACAAACGTGAAATCCTCTCCTTTCTTGTTCTCGCTAGCTTGGCCAGACATAACCACCATCTCTGGCTTCTCAATTTTCTCATTCGCCAATTCACGCTTCAACAGCACCGAAAGGGGAACGGTGTGATGTTCACTCCGATCAGACATTGTTCACGCCAACACAAAATCGCGCTCTGCTTCAATTTAATCCTCCTCGCGATCGCTTCGTCGATAACAAAAAAAAAAACTTAAATTAGGAAACAAATCAACAATCAGAAACACTAACTTAACATCTCGATTCCAATTCCGACGCAAAAACTGCATTTATTATGAAAAAATATCGTAATGTACACCATCAGATGCAGTGGAAATTAAATTATGTAAACACAGTTGTGTTTATGTTAATCAGTTAGTTAGTTAAATGAAGGAAAGGCTGGTTGCTAAGAAAGGAAAAGAGGAAGAAAAAGAAAATTTACTTTGAAGAAAGAAGAAGTAAGGATCAGGCGCGAAAGTATTGAGATACGTTGAAATGGAGTGGTCGGAAAACGCGGATCCCGGCGTTCTGCAAAACTTGCATTGTTTGTTGATGTTGAGAGAGAGAGAGAGAGAGAGAGAGAGAGAGAGATTGTCTCAGATACAATTACAAACACAAAGTGAACGAATGAAATGAACGAATGAATGAACGAACCATTCCTTTAACTTTCCCAAAAAAACGTAAAAACAGTGAAAATGAATGACTTGACCAAAACGCATCGTTTTTTGGTCGGCGCGAGCCATTTTGGAGCCTGTCAATATCTCTCTTTTTTTTGACTCTTTGCTCTCGCACTTGCGCCGCTCTGTGATTTGCTCTGTTTTTTTATGTTGGATTGGATTCCCTTTACATAAACAGTGATCTTTTTTTTTACAGTAATAAACAGTAATTTTCACTTACGTCAAAAGACATTATTTGCACTTGTATGATGTATGATATGATAGGGGTCTTTTTTTAGCTAAAATTTGAATCTAGTATTCAGTAGTGTTAAATCTCTTGAGTGGAAGTTTTATTGCTCATTGTGAAACTACCAGACTCGAGGAATCAGTTTCTATATTTGCGTGCAAAAGATACCGAATTTATATGCATAAGGCATTACTACTATGAATTAAGGCCCTCTCTAGTCTAGTCTATGTAAAAAATAAAATACACCGATAACATCTTGATTCTTGATAGGCTCATACTTCGTACAACCCCCCTCTACTCAGTAGACACCCCCATAATGGCGTGAAAATACCAGAACACCCTTAATGAAAATTGCAATTTCTATTTTTTTTAAAAAAATTCGAACTGGTTCGGCGCACGCTTGGCCAACCAGTTCGCATCTGGATGCGCCGAGGCGGTTAAATTTCACGCAGACACCCCTTTTCAGTTTTTAATAGGTTCGGCCAAGCATGGGCCGAACCAGTTCGAATTCTGAACAACTGAACCCTCCTGTGTTTGGTTTTTTTAAATTTTTCTTTAGCCGAGTTACATAGAACGATAAATTAGGTATTTCGGAATGATAATTTACTAAGTTTAAACGAACGTAACGATAAATTGAATAATTAACTATCGAATACTAATAAACACAACAAAAAAACTAAACACATAAACATAAGTGGAATAATTCATAGAATCCGTGCAATATAATTCATACATATAAACATAAGTAAACAATCCGGAAAATACAACAATATAATCCTAAAGACCACTACTCCGTCTCCCTTTGTTGGGACACACAACTAAACTTCCTAAGCCCCCGTGCCATGGGCCTAGTTAGTTGTTTCAGCCTGTCAAGAATGGTCCAGCCACGGGTCCCACGGAGATGCCCACCCTCCCTAAGAACCCCCTCCAGGTCGTCATAGAGTTTCATAATCTCTGGCACATTCTATAATACAAAAAAATAACCATGTCATTGACAAAACAGGAAAAAATAACAAATGATTTAATAACACTGTAAGACTGAAATAAAGGATCATACCTGTCTAACATAATTGTCAACGTGGTAGTTGTCGGCGCAAATGTATGGGTGGGATACCCTCATATACCATGCAAAGTACTCCTTAACAATGTCAGGCATCCCATCCACCACTGACTCACCACGCGGGACAAGGTGCAAGTGGAATTCTATCCATGCTTGATCAGCTTGCTCCTTTGTCACTACAGCCCGTCCACTAGGCCTAGGGTCCTCTGGGATGCCCTGAATCCAGCCAAACTGCCTGACCACTCGATCTGGGTTATAGGCCAACATGCTCCCAGCATGACGTAGATGTCCCTTAAATAAGGCCAGAGACCGAAGAGGTCTGTGTTGAGTAAAAGGCATCCAGGTGACCTCCTCTGACCTTAAGTGATCCAGGGCTGCCCTGAAAGTTGGCACTGACCCATCAGCCCTCTTGCAGTTCCACCTTTTAGCCCGTGGCTGGTCTTCAGTGTACCCCTCAACCAACCATTTAGTGCTAAATACCTGCCCCTGGAAATGTTTAAAAATCCAGGTCTGTGATAAATAGAAACTGGGTTAGGGATCCAACATATAATAATTTACATAAACTTTTACCAACTAAAATATAAAATTAATTAAAGTCAAATACCTGGAGGAGAGTGGCAAATCCAGCAATCTGTGAAGTCGAAGGGGAAGAGGCATCTGTCAGCTGCTGGTATAGGTGAGCCAGTGCCATAATCCCCCAATAGTACTGACCAGCATTCTCCAGCTCTCTGATCATGTACAAGTATGCAACCTTCACCCTGTTGCCAGACTTGTCACAGAATAGTGTACGGCCAAGCAAAATCAGAATGTAGCAACGAGCTGCATCCTCCCATCTCTCAGCTCAAATGGCCTCAATGTACACTCTCTTGAGCCAACTCAGCTTGACACTTGTACCTTTCGCAGGTACCTCAGCAACTGCCTCCCCGTGCGAAACCCCCAGGTAGTCAACTAACAAATCCTGCGCCTTCATCTTGGTTGGCTCTACCATGTCAAAAAATATCCCCGTGATGGGAATATGGAGCAGCTGCACCACATCATCCAGGGTGATAGTCATCTCACCAACTGGAAGGCGGAATGTGTTGGTCTCTCCGTGTCACCTCTCCACGAAAGCAGTGGCGAGGAAATGGTTGACTGTACCAAACCCCACGTCATGAAGGGGCAACAGAGCAGACTGAACAATGTAATCCATAATCTGAGAATGAATCTCAACATCCTTCATTGAATGATTATGAACTTTTTGCTTACCCCATCCAGAGGACGCTCCTGCATTGGACATTATAAAAAAAATATAATCAATAATTAGATAGATGTAACAAATCAGACTTATTAAAAGCTTGAATTGTTAAGAAATTTGAAAACTTACCCAACTGTCCCATAGTCTCCGAGCAACGTGAGACCCATAAGAATATAGGACAGCTCGATCGTCTGGCCCTCCAACATAAGGGAAAATAAATGATCTGTCGGGAGCAGTAGATGCCTCAGGCATGCCAGTGTCAGGCAGCGGAACATCAGCATCGGCAGCAGAAGTGGAAGGCCGATAAGTGGAAGGCCAAGACGTGGAAGGCCGATGAGAACTCGATCGGTGACCCTGAGATGACCCTTCCACCTGAGCAGCAGCATCAATGTCTAGGTCATCATACTGTAATGGCTCATCAACTGCAGCATCAACTGGATCATCAACCGGAGGCTCATAGTTAGTCTCTATCTCTTTGCCGCGTCCACCACGACGTCCACGTACGCGTCTAGGATGCTCCAATTGCCGGACACGGCGTACAGATGCAGTCGGACGAACTCTCTCCTCATCAACGTCAGGCTCAGTCTCTGCTCGCCTCCGGCCAAGGCCACCTCCTCTAGTGTTAGCCATACAGAAAATAGGAAGAAAAAAACTCAGTTAAATTGAAAAAATTCATCATTCAGCAACGATCAGGGTGGTTCGGCGCACCCAAAGTCGAACAGGTTCAGCACATGCGTGAACAAACTGATTCGGAGCACGCCTGGCCGAACCACCCCAAAACAGATCGAAAAATAGGGGGTTCGGCGCATGGCGGAACGAACCAGTTCGGCCTCTGCTGCGCCGAACCACCCAAATCAGCAAGAAAAAAAGAAATGCGCGAAGAGGAAGGAGAGGGACTGTACCTATACTTCAATGGAAGGAAATGTGCATTGATTGCTGATGGAAAACGAACAAAAATGATGGATTGAAGGTGAGGGGGTGTGGGTTCGGCGCAATAGTGGTGTTTTAGGGAGAATGAGAAAGTGAGGGGAGGGGGTGTGTGAGGGTGAGAGGGAATAGAAGAGAAAAAAATTATTTTAAAATCAGGGGTATTTTGGGAATAATGCTGGTTACGGGATGTCCATCGAGTAGAGAGGGGGTTGTACGAAGTATAGGCCTTTTTGATATCCAAATTCGCCCACAATCAAACATATTAGGGTCCTACGCAGTAGGTACTTCTTTTCAATATTTCCTTATCCACGCAAGATGATTGGCTCATCATGGTAAAAAAATGATTTCACCACAAATCAAATTTGTTATGTTCAAAATTGAGTCTACACAAATTTAAAATTTGGGTGACATTAACCACACACCAAGAAGAATTTGGATCCTACCTTGTGGTTTCGAGTTCGAATATTAACTATCGCAAAACTTCTGAGTGTGCCCATAACCAAAAAAACATATCGAGACAAATTTACTAATTTACTAATGAGAGACATTTAGTCACCACTTTAGTTTTTATTATCCCCCGAATCCGCGTGATTAAGGCCAGTCAATTAGCACAGACAGTAAGTTTTGCACAAAAGGTAGTGGATGTAATGAGTGTGGACCACACATACAGGCAATGAGAATCACTTTATTGAGTTTGTAATAATAGTACTGGTTTACAATTCCAGGCAAAACCTATTCATCCAAACGACCCGCAATCCTCGGTGCCCCTTATTTATTGAGGAAGCAAAACCAGTGTCGGGCCGCCTTCATATGGCGCGTCCACACCATCGTCAAAGGGAACAACAGGGACACTCAAGGTCCAGGTTTTAAAGAAGATACAGGGTTTTTAAAATTGTGTTTTGTCTTCTTTTTTTTTAAAGCAAAATTGTATTTTAACTTTGAAAATCATGTACTCAAAGGTTACTAAAAATATTGTCCCAAGGATTGAAGTGAGCAAATCAATTTAAAGGATAAAGCAAGTAATATCAACCATTGATAAAAAACTAATCAAGGATTGAAATAAATATATACATAATAACAAGACACCATTTTTTACAGAAGTGTTATCAACACTATGGAGACAACCTAAGTAGGTAGCTCAGTTAGCGAGCTAAGGATATTGAAGTGCACAAAAGGAGTGCAAGCAGGAGGTCCTAAGTTCAAATCCGAGAAACTAACATTCCTCATTCCCTAATAACATTACCTATCAACAAAAAAACACTCTGGAGAAAAAATCGGCGACAAGAGCACTCGGTTGGGGTAAAATTTTCTATAATTAGTGGTAGTTTGAGTGTTCCTACTGCTTTTAATGAAGTTACTTGAAAGAGAACCTTTGGTCACTTTGCTTGAGTTTTGTTAGACATCGATTTTTTTTTGACACATGTTAGACTTCAATTTTTTTGACACATGTTAGACATCGATTTAATAGCACAACTTCATGACCATTTATTAGTGGAATGGAAACAGAGGGATATGCATTTTTTTATCAATGTGGAATATGAACATGTCTTTGCTTTGCAAATATTGTCAATGCCTTGGTCATTCACTTCAAATTTGTGCATAATATGTCTGATCACGCTGCCATAAAGGTTGAAGCGCATCCAAAAAAGAGTAAAGAGAGGAAGGAGATCCAGAAGACATATGACCCTCTTCAACCCTTTGTTCGGTATGTTCTTAAGAATGATAAAGAAACTATAATTAATGTTTCCCCTCTATAGTTGTGTCGCGATCCAAGGCTTTACATGGTTCTGGTGAAGTTATATTAGCGAAGGAAGGTAATGATCCAAATCGATTTCAGGGTATTAATAATATTGTTTTATCTCCTCCAAGAGGTGAAGAAAACCCAAATCTTATTATTGGCATGGTAATTAATAATTAATAAATATCGCTATTGCAAGTAAAGTTAAGCGAAAGGATACTACCAATTGGTTGCCCCTTGTGCTACTCCCGAGGAAGTATCCCATACTTGTAACCCATACCCTATGAATACTCAAAATATCGGTTAATTAGTGATCCATTCTCAACAAATAATTCATTACAATACATTAACTCATCTTCTATTCAAGCTCCCACTACCAGGCTAGATTCCTTATCTACCTTAGGGTTTGATGCTAATTCCAAGACAATTATTGAAAATCAAGTGGTTGTATCTCACATGAGAATGTTGGAAAAGTTATGGGATGATGAGATTGACGATGTTTTCTCAGTAGATATGTATACTTAATGCACTATTGCTCGTGATGATAGTTTTCATTTGGTTTCGTCCAAGTCTTAAAAGAAGAAAATTTGGGGGGAAAAGATCGTTCAAAGGTTGGTTGTATCCCGTTACAGAGCTAGCTCCACTTATGTCCCTTATTTATAAGAAAATATTGAATTAGAATATGCTAGAGGGCTATGTTTTTTCCTTACCAAGGATATTAGTCTAGCCCATTAGTTTATTTTTTGTATTCTTCTTTTTTTCCTTTTTTTTACAATAATAAGAGAGAGTAGTTCTTGTCAAAAAAGAGAGAGTAGTATCACTTCTCTTATTTTATCATAAAAGGTTGGAATTTTTCACTCTACTTACTTTGGAGGAGTCAAATCTAAATAAACAAAGAAGATGATGTACTTATTGAACAAAGTCAGCGATAAAGGAGTAAATTATGCATAATCTATTGAGCCACTAGAAAAATCAATATAAAAATGATGGCTAACTTTTGATGGCTGGTACATAGTCATTGGAAGAGAGTGGCTGTTGCCTGCTAGTAATGAACTCAGTGTTGACCAATATGAAATTTACATCTAAATACAAACACAGATTAGTATATTGTATTAAAAGTTGAGACATTTCTTCATAAGTAGTCAGCAATGATTCGAACAAAAACTAGTAATTACATAGCACAAGAGACTTGTTCTAATATTGTATTGAACATGCTTTTTTTTTACGGAAAGTATTGAACATGCTTTTTAAAGCTGTAAATACCCCCAACTGACATTTACAAGCAAGTGTTGCTATCAAATTTCAAATACGCGTAGTCCACCGCAGCTATTCACGGCAGCCCCATTACATGTGCTACTCTGAAGTATTTTACCCGAAATTAATAACGCGTATGCATTGTTTCCCTACAGAAATTTGGTTATACTTGTCGTCCAAGAAACTGAAAGTACCATTAGTAGTAGGTAGTAACTTTCAAAGAAGGGAGTTGAGGTTGTTTGCTGGTGTGGTGATCTTATCAAAAATACATTCATTCATTAATGATTATATGATATATCTATTTATCCAACTTGTCTACGTTTTCTATTGGATTAGAAAACACATGATCGTGACATGCTATATAAGTCCATGGCCCCATGTGCCACTAGGCTGATTTCTGTCTTTGTGGTTTGTGCTTCTGGTTTAGTCAGGCCAGCTATTTGTTCAAGTCAACAAGACCACCACACATTTACAACAGTCCAGCATATAAAGGAAAAATCAAACGCTTCTTTTCAAAATAAAGATTTAATAATTACTATACTCAAGGGATCAGATTCAATAAAGTCGGTCTAGGTATCAATCGCTCTATTCATTTATACATAAGCTTGTGTTCACTTCACATGTAGGACCTTAAAAGACAAGGCAGAAAAACACATCAGACGTCAGCCAAACTACCAGTACAAGGCTAAACTTCAAAAACTGATCCCAAGAGAAGCATAAATTAGAACCTGCAAAACAAGAAAGAAAAACTAATTAATTAATTAGTAGTGGCATTTATGAGCGAGGCACCAAACTAAACGCTACTCTGGCAGGAATCCAAATTACAACCGAAACAAAAAGCAACGTTTCACAGATTCAAGACGCAAATAAGAGCAAAGATAATTGAAGACAAAATGGAACCAAACTACTTCGACACCCCCACACACAATACCCACATGTCTCTTCAAGAGTACACACATATTATGTTCATACGACTGTTTTTGCAACCGCAAAGGAACAGGACAGAATGTGATGGGAAAGTTGGAATTAAGCCAAACCTACTTTAGTGTGCTGTGCCTAACCTAACTCTTACCCTCAGAAGCAACTAACAAACCAAATGATTTCAAAATAATATATATATATATATATATATATATATATATATAATAATAACAACAACGAAAACCCATTCTCTTATTGTAATGAACTTTAATAATTAAATTAACTTCAAAAACTATATTAATAACAAGCTCAATGCGCTGAAGTATACCTTAGATCTTCATCACCATTTCTCAGCCAATGCAGACATAAGTTTAATTACCATTAAAAAGTATGAAATAAGAATGATTTTTTTCATAATTTTTCATAACCTTAATCATTAATTCCACGAGTTTCATCATCACACATTCGGTTGCAATACAATATTCAATCATTTTAAACTTGAATCACGTTGTTTGTACTGTTTTTTAATCAGAAAATGATATTACTAGTTTTTTTCAAATGATAACTGAAAGATAATATATACGCAAAATTACACTAGGGGTCCTTTAAGTTCTTTAATTGTAACAAGTTGGTCCTTTAAGTTTTTTTCGTACCACTTAGGTCCTTTAAGTTATTTAATTGTAACAAGTTGGTCCTTTAAGTTACATAATCTGTACACCATTAGTCATTTTTTCATTTTGTTACAAAAAACTCAATTCGCACTAACAAAGATGACGTGGCTGTGACGGAGCCTACATGTCATCTGTCTTGTAACAATTTTGTCATTTAAGACTACCATCATGTATTAATTTGGTCCTTTCAACTTAAATAAAAAAGAAGATGAACCATCGTTTTCAAAAAAAAATTAAGTTGAAAGTTCCAAATTGTTACATGACTGTAGTCTTAAAGGACCAAATTCTTACAAGATAGATGATATGTAGCCTCCGTCACAGCCACATCAACTTAGTTAGTGCGAATTGAGCCGTTTTGTAATAAAAAATGAAAAAAGGACTAACGGTGTACACATTATGTAACTTAAAGGACTTAAGTGATACGAAAAAAACTTAAAGGACCAACTTGTTACAATTAAATAACTTAAAGGACCCCAGTGTAATTTTGCCTAATATATAATAACAATAAACAATAAACTGTAATATTGTGATTAAATAACAATACAACCAAACACCTAAGAAATTGTACCTAAATTTTCTCCTTTCTATTATCATCAAAGCCAACAGAACAGCAGATTGGCTTAGCCAAATCTCTCATTCTGAACCTCAACACGATCACTTCTTCATTATTTTATCGAATTCTTAGATATGACTCTTTAGCTGAGTACTTTGATGTTTAGACAGTTTACTCAATATGCACTTTTAATTAGCCATGTTACGGAGAAAATAATACCTAGATTGATTTTACTGGCTCCAATCTCCAAGTGCAATTCACTCAAGCTGTTCACCTTCTGAGGAAGGACCATTCACTCTAATAATGTACACCTGAAAGAAAATTTTAGCAGCCACACTATGTCACGATTAATCAATGTAGAATAGGAAGAATGCCGAGTATAAAAATAAGAGATAAAGAAAACAATGCTTATAAAATTTGTTATTTTTATGATTTTTTTAATTTTAATTAATTCTATTTAATAGACATCAAACTCACGCTAAAATATTAAATCATTTCTTGTTAGAATAGCTAGACGGGAACTGTTAACAAAGAAGATTAAATAACTATAGGGTCTTGCCAATGAACGACTAAAAAGAATTCACTTGCTGCATCTAATACATTAAAAATTCAAGAAAATATTTTAAAATAACTTTGAGTTTAAAATATTTAATAATAGTAGTACCTTTAATAATTCATAACATTTGGAATAACTATAATATGTATGTAGGTACTAACAGCACATGGACTGAAAAATGCCAACATATATTTTATGTTTTTAAGAGTAAAAAAAGGGGTCAAGAACTCCATTATTAGTCACCTGCATGTCACTTTTTTTTTTCTGTAGCACTCATGAACACTATTCACATGATTAAATATGGGGAATGTGTTAAAGTAGGGGGAGCAAGACACGTCCCGTCTTCGTCCCACTAAACTCGCAAAATATCGAATTTGTTCGGGTCTAAGGACGGGTTAGGGTTTAAAGAATTGGTCCGACCAAAATTTAGGGACGGGTTAGGGTTAGGTATAACTCGTTCCAACCTGTCCCTTACTCACTCCTCACCCTAATTTTTATCTCTATTACATTGGTAATAAGACTTTTATAAATAAAATATTCAATTTGAAATCGATGTTAGTTTAAATAGAAATATTAATGTAAAGTAATATTGTAAAAGACATGTTTTCTGTAGCACTCATGAACACTATTCACATGATTAAATATGGGGAATGTGTTAAACTAGGGGTGAGCAAGACCCGTCTCAATCCTAAGACCCGTCCCTTCTTCGTCCCACTAGACTCGCAAAATATCGAATTTGTTCGGGTCTAAGGACGGGTTAGGGTCTAAAGAATTGGCCCGACCAAAATTTAGGGACGGGTTAGGGTTAGGTATAACTCGTCCCAACCCGTCCCTTACTCACTCCTCACCCTAATTTTTATCTCTATTACATTGGTAATAAGACTTTTATAAATAAAATATTCAATTTGAAATCGATGTTAGTTTAAATAGAAACATTAATGTAAAAGTAATATTGTAAAAGACATGTTTTAAGTTTGAATACATGATATAATATTAAAAAGATTCAATTTATCACTTTTAACATTTAGTCATACTTGAGTGATCACCTTATAATTTTATTTTAATTGTCTTTCGGGCCAACCCGGTCTTGTCCTAAATAGACCTGATCATATTTTATCTCTAAAAACATCGGGTCTATTCACGCCTAAGAATGAGTTAAGGTCTAAAAAATAACCCTATATAAATTTAGGGCCGGGTAAGGGACAAGTGTAACCCGTCCCGACCCGTCCTTTGCTCACCCTATGTTAAACAACATGGCATGAATGAGCAAATAATCAATATTTAATCACCTTGAATGCAGTCCGTTTAACTAATTCAAAAATTAAAGCATCCCCGTCAACTAGGTTATGAGCAATCGCAAAACCTCTCCATCCACCGCTAAGTCCTGTTTTTTGAGCCAAATATATTGTTGGAGTCTCATTCCCATTCTCATCAATCAAAGTTATGACTTCGTCCCGTTTTGGAAGGTCTGTCTTGCAAAAATGCACTGGAAGGCCCTGTTGTCAAGGATTGCCACAATGGCACAAATGATAATCAACCAACTATAAATTATAGCTGTAGGCAAAATGCATTTCGTTTCTGTCTGGAAAAAAACTTGCAACTAGGAAAAATACCACAAACAGTTATCTATAAAATTTACAAAAATGCTTCTCGGTATGGAATGAGGAGTGCGGAAATTATATGGCAAGCTTTATTGTAATTTTCCCCTATATTTTTTCAGGTCATTTCGTACGATTTAACAATGCTCTAAAATTTATAATGATTCAACCTAACATATATTCACATATAAGAAGTTATATCTACTTATTATAAAAAAATTATTATTGCAACTATTGATACAAGAACAAGGAGTGGCACGCATTGGACTCACATCAGAATATCTCGTCACACTGACCTTGTGAATTTTTTCGTATGAGTTGTGAGAATCCCCAAAGATATAATTTGATTTTAAAAATTAAATTTAATTGTAAAAGGAGCAAAAACCTCAATGAGACCCATTATATTGACGACAACTTGGAGGACTAGAACTAAAAATGCTCAACGTATTCAAGCCCAAAGAAAAAGTTGTTTACAAAGTGCTCCTTACCCATGCAACCTGAAACTTGGCCTCTTTAAAAACTTTTGTATACTTTCAGAAGGTTTTAATAAAAATATTGAGAAATTTTGGAAAAATAAATAAATAATTGTTTCAAGTTTACATTATAGATTTAAGTGCATTGAATCAAATATATTTTAAACTTGCCAAAAATTAGACTAATATGACATAACATATAAGTGAGTCGGTGAAGCAAACATCATTAATCAAAATTTTAGTGTATGTTTGAAGAATACTAATCACACTATCTATAATATTACAATTCTTGTTGTTGGCTTTGTCTTGTGCCAATAAGCTAAACTTGTGTCTAGCAATACATGAATGTTTTATGGATAATACAAAATCTCATACAAACGACTCCACCTAGCAAGCATATATGTGATTAAGTATATAATGCAATTCATTAAAAGTTTTTAAACTGATCATCTTAAGAATGCAGTATTGTGCATCTCCCACTATAAGATGGGGCAAATATTAACAGTTCCAGCAGATAAAATGAATGCTTAAAACAGCTAAACTAAAATTTAAAGTCAATAGTAAAATTCAAAATTATATGACAATGATATTAAAAGGTGGAGGGGAAAGGAAAACAGGTCCTTTTAACAGATAATAATAATAATAATTTATTTAACGAAAATGATCTGCCATCGCATTCTAATCTCAAGCCTCCTTATAGCATATGAATTCGTGATATATTCACAATAGAGTCTCTCACGACATTCAGCATTTTGCATCTTGTTTTAATTTCTTATCTAATGCACTAGGAATACTCTGTAACGTAATCTTTTTTTGACAGTACTCTGTAACGTAATTTTAAAAGTTGATTGTTATTTAATGAGGCATCATAATTTTACTAATTTAACGAGAAAGAGAGTATCAAGTGATTTAAAAGCTAGAAAGATTATGCTCCCATGGATAAATGGGCATAAATTAAATTACCATGTTGAGGTCAAGCACCATCCATCTTTAAATGCTTTAAAAACAATCATTAACGTGGGATTTAATACAGAAAAGACGTATCCGATCAAGCAATCCCATTTCAGAAAAAACCAAAAGCACATTGTGCTAAAGAATTCACAAATACTGCGATTTCAATGCAGAGAAACCAAAAGGCACAATCAGAAAAGGGGAAAATGTGAAAGAGGAGAATATGACTTACCAGCCAGAATCCACCGGTGACGTGAGACTGGAGCATTGACTTTATGAAGACAGGATGAGCAGAATTTAAATCAGAGAGCAACTTATCTGCCTTCTCCAACGCTTCCTCTCTAGCTTTGTCGGAGGCATAAACCCTCTTTGAATAATCCCTATACTTATCATAACCATAACTTCTACACAATATATAGATATACATTTGCGAATCAGTCCACAGAACAGAACAGAAGAATATTATTCATTCTAAGAATAAAAGTTAGGGTAAAATGAAAGAAAGAACCTTCTAGTTCTATTTCCAGGTATAGAGACGCGATCAATAAGCACCTGTGATGAGAGATAAAGAAAATCGTTAGAAGTTAGGGTTTAAGAGGAATTAGCAGCAAGAAATGAAGGTTAGATTCGGTTAAGTTACTTCTTTGTAAACGGGAGAGGGCAATTTGGCGACACGGCTAGACCTTCTCACCACAACTAGCTCTTTCTGGATAATGCGAGGTTTGGACTGCAAACAGGAGTAGAATGAGAATGTCAATGAATCTGATGATTGAGAATGAAAAATGAATTGACTTACTGGTGAGGGTTTTGATTTGGGAGAAGAGGTTTTGTTAAGGGCTTGAGTGAGCTGAGGAAGATTGAGAGCCTCCATTCTCTTCTTGTTTTCCTCCATTCTTTTGCGACGACTATCTTCATACGACGCCACCATTTTCACAATCGCAATGCAAGACTACTGTGACACACTACTCCCTTCCGTTCTCACTACTGAGCTTTCGTTTCGGTGCTCAAATCAAATCATATATATGCCATTGTTTTACTCGTCGACCGTTGAGTTCCCATTCCACTCAAAATTATTTAATAAATATTTAAAAACACCTTTTTTGATTCAAAATAATATAAAAAAGATATAGAGAATGGACTATCTAACTTAACTTAAATATATTCTTAAAATAATAATCATTTGAAATCTTATTAATATTAATATGATAATAATAATAATAATTTCTTAACAATAATTGTTTGAAATTTTATTGATATAATAATATAATGATGAGATGATGATAAAATAATGTTAATAAAACTAACTCAGATTTTTCTAGCTGAAAAGACCATGGCGGAAAAATAATATATTAATAATTTTCATGCCTGTTTAGTATATTATAATTGCATCCATATATGGTATTTTGGCGCTCTTTTTGACTATTATTGATATTTTCGCTTTTCAGTATTGACTATTTTGAATTCAAATCTTCAAATACTTCATATACGTTGACTATCAATCATTTAAATATTCTCTTTCTTTCCCTTTTTTAGTTTGAGTTTGTATTTCAATTTTCCCTCTTTTCCTAAACTATCATCTATCTAATAGATCTAATATCTAATTTAATCTAATATATCTAATATCTAATTTTGAAATCAAAATAATTTTTTTTACTTTTAAATATGTTTGTTTTTTTCAAAATAATTATTATTTTTAATTCAAAATATTCGGCAATGGGAAACGATAGCGGAGTGGGATTGCCAATGGGAGCGGCAATGAGATCTGCATCTATTCTATCTAATATATAATATTTAATCTAATCTAATATACATTTATACAAATACTACTCCATAAAAAGAACCCATTAGCCCATTTGACATATTTGAGAAGTGTTAATTTTGCAGGTAAAATGTCATTCATTTTCTAATAAATCATTTAAATATTTCCTCTCTTTAGAATTTCAATCTTCCCTCTCTTTCTAAACCATCATCTATCTCTCATATTTCTTCACTCTCATCTATCTAATAGATATAATATCTAATTTGAATTCAAAATAATTATTATTTTTACTTTTAAATGTTTGCTTTTTCAAAATATTTTTTATTTTTACTTTTAAATATTCGGCAAAGAGAAATGGCAATGGGGCGGGATATGCAACGGGATCAACAACAAGATCGGCAACAGGAGCAGCAGCGAGAGCGACAACAGAAGTGGCAACGGGAATGACAACAGGAGCTACAACACCATTTTTAATATACGAAGACCATACTTACTTTTTTTCAAAGTTTCTACAACTCAACTTTTTTAAGGAAGTTGAAATATAACTTTTAAGACCATACTTACTTTTTTTCAAAGTTTCTACAACTCAACTTTTTTAAGGAAGTTGAAATATAACTTTTATATCGAGTTTTGTCGTTTTCTTTTATTAAATTTTACAATTCTAAAAATATTTATGAATTTATTGCAAATTATAACAAATATAGTATCACCCGTGCGGATGCACGGGTAAAGTACTAGTTTTGAATTCAAATCTTCAAATACTTCATATATGTTGACTATAGAGACATAGATTATATTATGGGTGAGGTCAATCCTGCTTTTTATTAGCTTTTTAATAATAATAATAATACTATGATTTTGTGAAGTTTGTTGTCATTTCTACGTGACTATAGTGAAAAACTAGGTATAAAGTTTAAAGCGAAGTTTAAAATAAGGTCTTTTTTAATCAAAAAATAAGAGGCTTTTGTGAGCTTAATTAATATTTACAATATCTAAAAGACAGCTGATATTCAGTGCGAATTGGTTTTCAAGAAATGTCATAACACTTTTGCTAACAAATCACATGGAGGTATAGATGTAGAAATAACGGCTTACGAGGAAAAATAAAGTTCAGATGACTTTTGGTACGTTAAAATGTCTCGTACCAAAGATCATTTTCCTATCTAAAAATGTTGGAAATGGATTCTCTACAGCCATATGTAATTGCATGAGATCCTGAACTTTGAAAGTTTTTTGGACAAACAAATAAAATGAGGTAATAAAACCTTGACCCTTAATTACGATGATTGCATGACCCTTAATTACGGTAATTACGGTGATTGCATGACGGTAATAAAATCAGGGAATCCAGGTATTGAATGAAATTAAGTTTGTTGGTTCTCAATATTGTTGATTTTTTTTCTCAATTATACTCGCTTGATTCCCTGATATTAAAAAATATATTATTTAACTCTAAATACCTTTAAAAGTAAATTACCAAATTAGTTTCTAAGTATACAACCCTCTCCTATTTCGCCTCTGAAGTATACAAACCACCTCCTGCCTTGAAAGAGCCATAGGACAAATTAGCCTATAGGAAGTCGGTTGTGTCGCCTAGGTTAGGGGAAGAGAAGGAGAATCAATGGTCATCATCAAGGAGGAACATCGACCCTTCCTTATGAACTTTATCAATTAGCAATAAATGTTTGTGTTCACCATGTAAAAGAAACAGGGTAGTTTGTTAAAAAAAAAAAAGGATAACAACACCAAATGTAAGCTTTTATGTCCATTCTCTAAGTTATATAAGGCTAAGATTAATACTGAAATGAGTGTAGGAGTGCCTTTGCAACCAACCAAGTGGTTTAAGATATTTAGGTCGTAAGAACTAACTCGTAGATGTTTTTGACTCTTGACTGCAAGTACCCCTCTCCCGAGTTTACCAGATTCCTAGATTACCGATAGTTCTCCCTGGAAATAGATGATGTCTTTTCCAAAGACTTGCCCATTTCGGTGATGTGGCGATGTTTGCGTTCTACGGTTCCATTTTGGTGGGAAGTATGTGGGCATGTGAACCGATGAATGATGCCTTGTTGTGTTAGGAGTTTGGGAAGAGGTTTAAATTCCCCACTTTCATCGGATTGTAGGGCCTTGATTTGAGAGGAATATTGGGTTTTGACCATTGTGTGGAATTGGGTGAATGCTTGAAGGGTATCGGATTTATGTTTAAGGAAATAGATCCAAGTGTGTTTGGTGTACGCATCTACAAAGGCTATGTAGTAGGAATAACCACCACTTGAGGGAGTTGGAGAGGGTCCCCACAAATCGGTATACACAAGTTCAAAAGGAGTAGTGTGTGCGGTGGTCGACGGTTGGGCATAGAGACGGTGTGATTTACCAAGGCAACATGATGGACACAACTCAAATGTGTCTTTATTCGGTATTTTGATATTACAAGTATCCAATACAACGGAAACAATACGACTATTAGGGTGGCCTAAACGGTGATGCCACAATGAATACTTTTGAGAAATACAATAATTAGTAAACTGGTTTTTGAGCACACTAGACAACATAATGGGATAAGTGCTAGTGGGTCTCTTATTCTTTGGTATGGTGTAGGTCCTTGGTAAGTGTCTAAATCCAGTGAAGTTGTAGAGTCCATCCGCTCCAACTGTGCCAACCAATAATGGTTTACTAGAGCCCTTTGATTTCACAACACACTTAGTAGGATGCAATTCAAGAA
Organism: Astragalus glycyphyllos; assembly: GCA_963573325.1. Lineage (NCBI taxonomy): Eukaryota > Viridiplantae > Streptophyta > Magnoliopsida > Fabales > Fabaceae > Astragalus > Astragalus glycyphyllos. The sequence goes on along the minus strand of OY754307.1, from coordinate 87,527,546 downwards.
AAACATTGTTATCAGCAGTAAATCTTGAACCAGAGATCAAATTACGAGTGATTTTCGGCACATGCAGTAAATTTTTCAATGTAAAAATTCTGTTTGGTGCCATATTTGTGGTAAATTGAGTAGAGCCAATGGATTGGATAAAGAGTCCTTCTCCATTGCCTACATGTACCTTCTCAGTTCCAACATAAGGTGTTCTTTCTTGTATGTTATGTTCATGTGGTGTGAGATTATGAGAGGCTCTTGTATCCATTTTCCATTTCTCAGATTCAGAGGGAGAGTTGGTAGTAATATTACCTGTGCCGTCGGCAGAGGCTAGGAAAGCCGTAACTGCTGCCTCTTCGGTTTGTGCTTCAGCAGATTGTTGTGTGTTGTTCTGGTTGGCTGAAGTAGTGTTGACTTTAGGTTCTGGTGGAGCAAAGTTCTCATCAAATCGATGCCAGCAATCAACCACAGAGTGGCCATATTTGCCACATAGCTGATAGGTTGGGCGTTTGCCAGTACTGGGAGTAGAAGAAGGACTGTCACGAGCTCTGCCGCGTCCTCTTCCTCTGTTATAGCGACCATGGCCACGATGATACTGACTAGAAGAAGCACCAGAATTATTACCTCTTTGACCAGAATTATTGTAAGCAAGGTTTGCAGAGACATTAGCAACCGTGAGTTCTTGCTTAAATTTTTCCAGTTGTGATTCATGAACCAACAGCAATGACTCTAACTCAGTAAGAGTACAGGTATCAGATTTACCGTACATCAGCATAACAAAGCTGTTGTACTCTTTTGGTAAGCCATCCAGAACGATGTCGCACAGATCGGTTTCCGAAATGTGCACACCGGTAGCAGCAAGCGAGTTAGCAAGAGTCTGAACACGAGTAACGTACTCGTTTGCGGAACGCGAGCCTTTCTTTGTGGATTTCAACTCTGATTTGAGTTGTCTGGCTTTGGCCTTCAGATGCGCCTGGTAGTGGCTGTGGATTTTATCCCAGACTTGCCAAGAATGTTCACAAGATAGGACTCTTGGCAGAACAGATTCAGAAAGAGTAGATAAGAGCCAGGTGAAGATCGTTTGATCTTGCACCAGCCACTGGTCATACGCCGCAGAGTAAACGCAGTTGAGACGATCTTCGTCGGAGTCGAACTGCTGCGGAACCTCTGGATTGACCAGAAACCTCTGAATCTTGTGAGTCTTGATTACTCCTTCAATCTGTTGATTCCAAAGGAGAAAGTTCTTCTCATCAAGCTTGATAGCAAGCTTCGGTGCCTTCTTGAAGCGAAAAGCATCTGGTGTCGCCATTTCGTCGCCGTTGACGGTGCCGCTCTACGGAGAAGGCTGATTGTTGATTGTTGTCATGATTACTGTGAGAGAGATGAGACGCACACAACAAATTTGTGATTTAGGATTCAGGGAAGGTTAACGATTGATGAAAAGGGGAAAAGTAACAAATCACAGAAATTAGGATTTGCTGGTTTCGTTTTCAGAAAGATCAGAGATGAGAAGAGGTAGATTTACTGAGATTAGGTTGCGGAAGTGTGGAATGAAGAATCGGTCATGGCGATTGATACCATGTAAGTGAAGCTTCATGAAGATGAAGCATCGTGAGAGAGAGAGAGAGAGAGAGAGAGGAATATTGAAACTGAATCTGTTAGAGAATGAAATTGTATATTCCTTGAGTATCAATTACATGCTGTACAGTATATATAGGTGTTACAATAATCAGTTTAGATGTAAGTAAACTATAACCGTTAACTCAACTAGTAACTAAGCTAACTAGACTTTAACCATTAGACTTTAACCATGGATTAACTATACAATGTGACTATTATATACATACTGAATCTTTTACTCTATCATGGTGGCCAGCTCTCACCAAAAATGTAGAGTCCATTGAAGCGTGAAACCCTCACAACAAGTAAAATCGAAAAATCAGAAGATTGGAATCAATGGAATAACCATTAGCAAAAGAAAATCTGAGTTCACATCTTGATGATAGTTGCTCAAGGGGAGAGCACACACCTTTTCATAAACATGAGTTCGGAGAATCTACATGACCATATTAGAAGCGTAGGCGCTGCTATGAGATGCCCCTATGGGAAAAAAGGAAATCCGAAGGTGAAAAAGTAAACACAATGATCACAACCATCTCTGACACAACTCAAATACAACATGTGTTGATAACCTCTTTTACAGTGCATTAAGAAGAACAAAGATACGACACCTTTACCTGACACCATGTCTGCATGATCTTACTAAGTTTACTAGAGGCAAAGTAAGGTGACCTTGAAGGGGTGTATAACCATTTCCATATTGTGGCCAAGCCAAAGACGATGAAAGAAATACGATTCTGACAACACTTGTGGTTGACATTCGCAGCCCTTATAACATCTCGAGGTGAACATCCTAAAATTTGAATGATTTAAGGTTGAGTGATGTTGTTTTACTTATTGTTGCTTATAATATTTTAGTCTTTATTATCATTATTATCAACTAGTGGGGAAAGACGGGTCTTCCGGGCCCGTCTTTCATGTGTTAGAGTGTTGGTGTTGTTAGTGGGTGGTTATTATTATTAGAATTAGAAATTAGAAATAAAAATGTGTTAGTGGATAGTCACAATAAGGGTATTTAGGTCAGAAAAATCTGACACCAAAAAATCAGTTACAAAATGAATCCCCTTTATTTATATATATATATATATATATATATGTATAGATTATCAATGTCAAACTCAAACTCAAGCATTACAATTATGTAAGTTTTATCTTGTGAACATACAAAATAAGTAATTTTTTTCCTTTGTGAGTTCGAACCCATAGAACACTTTAACACTAGATTGCATTTTTTTCTCAAGAGCACAACCTAATTGTAAAGTAGAAATAAGTATTTTGTGCACACTGAGAGCACATGTTCGAAGCCACTAGAGTGGATTCTTTTTATTGAAAATTTCACTTGAGAGTCTCAAGTGTCAATTCAATACCGCCTTCCACTTTTTTCAAGTGTAAAGTTTTTCTCTTTTACTTTTCAATTAATGGTTGAGATTCCACATTACAATAACGTCATTAGAGAGAATCCATCGACTCGAAGCCACACTCCTAAATGTTGTGCTACAAACCCAAAGAAACTCGGCTGCATTCTTCGGATTTTTTTTTAATTTAAAAGGACTTTACAGTTTACATGATAAATATTTCACTCTGCTTGAGTTGTAAAATAAATAGCCAGTGATTCGATTAAACACAAGCTACTAACAGGTACTGATATTACGATTAAAGTTATTGCACTAGTATCTTACTAATCCCAAATTCTTCAACCAGAGTAGCACCTCCGCAAGTCCTTCTCTCAGGCTTCTGTGCTTATAATCTAGCTCCGTTTTAGCCTTCTCGCAGGAATACTCCCACTGATGTCTTAAAACATGTACCGTCTGATTCAATATTAAAGCACAAAAATAAGAGAAAGAAAGATAGTAATATGCATTAACTTTCCAGTGATTCGAGAAGAAAACTTACTGGTGGACTGATGAGTGGTAACTTTCCAGTAATTCGATAGAGTAAAACTAACAACCAGCCATAAGCTTCAATCATCCACAAAGGGATGTTAAGCAAAGGTTTTCTAGTATCAGTGATGACAGCAGCCATATCAAAAACTTGCTTGAACGATGCATTTTCACCCGTTAGTAGATACCTCTCCCCAAGTGATCCCTTTTTCATAGCAGCAATGTGTCCCTCTACTACATCATCAACATGACTAAACGAAAATTTATCATTTCCATTACCTATGTAACCAGGTAATCGACCACTAAAGCGTTCTACCAGCTGACAAATGAAGTCAAACAAAACAACATTGTCACTTTCAATTTCAAATGAGATGTTATTTAGTACAAAACATTAACATATGACCAAACAAAAAGATAGTACCATTCGTGCAACAACGTTTCCTGCGGTGACCTTGCCAGGCCCATAGATTACCCCAGGGTAAAGCAACACTATTGGCACGCCTTCAGAAGCAGCTTGCACTGCAATTTTATCGGCGGTAGCCTTGGATTTCTCATATTCCGTGCAGAAAAATTTCTCGTGATGGACCTTCAATTGCAAATGGAAATTACGTTTCTGAGAATCAAACATAACATTTACAAAAAATAAATAAGAATGGAAGTCTTTGTTTGTTGTTGTACTTGATTTTCATCGGCAATGCTTCCGTCAGTTGGTCCGAGAGCAAAAAACGACGACGTATATATGAGTTTCTCCACCGTTTTAGTCTGCTTCACTGCCTCCAACACATTCTTTAATCCTCCAACGTTAACCTAATTTGCAAGAAAATGAATTAAATTGAATTGAATTGAATTGAAATAAATGGATGAGAGAAGAGTTAAGGGGAGGGGGTTACGGAGACGAATTTAGAAGGATCGGGGAGCCAGGGCTCGACGAGGGCGGCGACGTGGAAGACGACGGAGCAGTCAGAGAAGGCGGCGAGGAGAGAGGGATAGTCGGTGATGTCGCCGTAAGCAATTTCGGAGGGCGAGGGAAGGTCGGAAAGATCGCTGGTGGGTCTGACGAGGACTTTAACGGTGTAACCTTGACGGAGGAGCGCGTGACAGAGCTTGCCCCCAAGGTAACCAGATGCACCAGTCACCAGTACTTTCATTCCTTCCCCTTCTTTACTACCAAGTCAATGCTACACCCAAGTATTTCGTCTTTTTTCTTTCTTCTCTGATCTCTCTTGCTGTTTCTTTTTCTTGTATTCCAGCTAAATACCATATGCCCTAAGGCGAGATTCCAACTCAAGAATTTAGTTAAGATAAAAGAAATTCATATCATCTGTGCTTTTAGTGCCATTACACTTTATATTGTAGTATTTATTAATGTTTTTAATTATTTAATTTTTTTTTTTAACATTACGAAAACAGTGACGAATGCAGAAACTTTTTTTGAGAGGGACGAAATTATGGTTGCAACAGTAGATCCAATTTGTTTACTAATTTGAAGGATATTCCCCCTTATAAAGTCTAAGACAAGTGATTTAAGTCAAAACATTTATATTTTCTTCTCCGGTGAAGTATCTGTACAATTCACGTATTATAATACTCGGAACTCTCTACTAAAGACACCTGATTGGGAACTTTACAAGTCGATATGCCTCTTATTTCAGGTACTACTAAACATCTCTAGGCTTATTAAGTCTCCCTAAAATTTTCTTGAAGCAAGCATCAACCTTCAAGCATGTCAGAGAATTTCATATGAAACTTCTGTTGGTTGGTCAGCATTCAACAATGTTACAACCTTGATCTCCGAATGCATTTTATAGGATTGAATGGAGCATGCTTCTTTGTACCAGCTAGTAGTCGCGCATTTTTTGAGTTCGACCTGATATCCCAATCTTCAACAGTCTTTGGAACACAAACATCAAATAATACTTGGCCAAGAACCCCATGAGCATTGATGCTTGGACGACTTGGTAGATTAATAAAACTTTCTTTGTGTTCATCTTCTATGGAGCCAACATGTTTACCATCGTAATACTCCAGTGAACTGGGAGATGAATTCTCACTCGCAACAGCAAAACCCTGAAAGCTAGTTGATGTTGTTGTTGCTGCTCTCCTCAGTTCGGAGAACGGATCGGTGATCTCGTCCTTTGTTCCCTCTATCCCTAGGTTCTCGTCTTCAACTCTTCTATTTTTGTGACAAAAAATTGCAACCGCCTTGCCAAAGATCTCGGTGATAGCAGCTTCGTATTCAGCCGGATGATGCCGAAAATGACCTGACATATTGAAATTGAACTTATTACATTTTTTCTTGAATCCTTTTTAAAATCACAGGGACATTTTCAGAATGAATCATATGACCAAGAAAGCTCTAATATACGCTGTCATGTCTTGAAGTAGAAAGTCACAACCGGAGGTAAAAGGCATCCGTTGAATCTTTTTATCTCATCTGTTTTACTTTATATAAATAGTCAAGATACTGACCTACATGAGGAGAGACACTCCACTTTATCAGTTTGACATCTCCGCCTAGGTCTTTTAGTCGATGGGAAAAATTTGAAATAATCTCAAAAGGAGCGAGATCATCATTTTCAGAACAAAATATGAGATATGGGACTTGCATACTCTGCAAAAAAAAAAAGTAAGCAGATAGTTCAATAGAACTAAAACAATGTAGGTAATCTGTTGATTGTATGTCATCTCATGTATTCGTAAGTGCTTACGGTGGTGGAGTAAAGTGTTCGCCAATACTCTGCACGTTGCAATTCAAATCTGCTGAGGAAAAGTGAATCAAGACCAGATGCTATGCCATTGGCAATCCATGAAGCAAATCTTGGTGGATGGGACATTTTTAAAACAGACGGGTGTAGAATAAATCGAGCACCCATATCACTGGTAAAATCAACTGGACTGGAATCATAGATGTAGCCAGAAATACAGTCTCGAACAAGCTGGTAATCATTCTGTGCCATGAAAATAGTAAAGAAGCAGTGAAGAACATAAATGATAAAACATGAACAGATTTTTTTGTGAACAGGAAAGTTACAATGTTGCAAGAACTTGAGCAAAATACTTAGATATTCAACACTATATTCCTCGTTTCACACCTAAACATGAATTAAGAAGAATTGTAGAGTTAAGACATTCAAGAGTTTACTGACTATGCAATCTATGTAACTTAATCATTCTCTAAACTGCTAATGGCAGAAAACATACCATATTATGTGTTTCGCAGTTCCCATTAATTATCTGGATAAAGGAAAACAGAGTCATTAGCTGTCAAAATTAAAAGATTTCACAGCAACATGATAATAATGTAAAAACCACGTAAAAATGAAGCTCATAGTCTTGAATAGAGTACCTGAAGAACCTTTAACATACAAGCTTTTGCACCACCTGAAAAAGATGCAAAGACAATGGGGCAAGGCCTAATTTTCAGCACCTGCATATTAAACAGACATCAGTATTTGTAAGTTTGATCCCAGAGGCCAATTTGACAGTAGTTAAATTTAAAAGATAATTAAATTACACCATGATAGACAGAGTTTCAGATACAATAGAAACTGTGGAAGAGTGAGAGACAGGGGTGTTTATGAAGAATTATAAAATGAATACAATTTTTCTGATGAGAAACAAATACAATACGGCTTTATCTAGTAGCTGTGCGAGACTAACTGCCCAAACTGACTTGTAACTGAATTACCTACAAGAGCAACAGGATGTGCTCACTCAGTACATTCTGTGGTGTACAAGACTGACCTAATCAATATACTATTACTTAGCCTAGCCGTATAGCTATACTCTAACACTTCATTTCAGGCTATTTTTGTCAGGTTCTAAGCAATGGGACGCAAAACGAGAACAGATGTTACAATTATGCTTATCTCGTCCAGCCTGATTTTGTCTAAAATAGTAAAATCTCAACACCAGACCATAGACAACTTCAGAATGCATGAAAAATGATGTTTTTAGCTGACTAACCTACAACATGGAAGGACTGCAGTTTACAGGAAAACTTACCTCGACTAGTTCATTTAGAATATCAACAGCAAGAATGGTGGCTTTCTCAGGGAAGAACCTGCAAATAAGAACAACGCTTTAACTTATAAGTTATAATCATCCATAAGGATGGGAATAAGCCAGGTGGCTTGTTGGGGCTAATGACTAACACGTAAAATTGTATTATTCCTGACTTGCCTCAGCTTATTTACCAAATAAGCAGCCAAGGATTTCATGAAAGCTCATTTAGCTAAAATGAAAGGCTTTGCATTATTTAAAAAGTCCTTTAAGCTCGATGGGCCAACCTATTCAAACAAATATATAATGTAACAATATGATTATCATTGTCCTAATTTATTACTTGATCTTGTAACCTGTGATACTTTTGAAAAGATTGGATCAGGCCATTTAAAAAGGCCTGTGTTAAGTAAATAGGGCAACTCTGTTTTAAACTAAGGATTAGCCTAGCCTAACATGGCTCATTACCACCCCTAATTCACCCAATATACAGCTAGATGTGAAAAGAACCACAGTATTGAGGTCTCATCTTTCAAAGCATCTGCAAGCCATTTTACCTAACAATTAAACACGAACATCGATTATTTTAGCAAACTTGGTATTAGTTTATTATACTCCCAATAATCCCCTTGAAGATGAGGCTCAAGTATTTGAAGATTAATTCTCTTGAGCTTATTCTATCATCATCACTTGAATATTTTAGCTTATTCTATCATCATCACTTGAATATTTATTACTAGAGTTTGTGCCATCATTTTTCTAAACAATACAAGCAAAAATCATAACTCAATTGCTTAATGAAAACTAAGACAGTTAAAATGCAAATAAACAGCTACAAATTTGACCTTCTGTGATTTGTCAAGCAAACACCGTGCTTTTAACATAGCAATCACAGCTCATTCAAACTTTCAACAATAGGAATAAATATAATAACCTCTTCCATCTAAATTGCCTTAATTTGTAAACCCTAAAAAATTGCAATTTGTAGAATCACAAAATTGAGAGAAACTCACCTAAGGCATTCAGAAATCACACAATAACCATATTGATCAATTCAAGGCAAAATTTGTAACTAAAGGCCACATTCCAATATATAGGTATATGAATGTATGATTATGTGTAATATGAAATCTGACACTTCGAGTCAACCAGCAGCATACAATTCGTATTTTCTATTTCAAAATCCCAAAAGGCAAAGGCGCTAGTATTTACACTACTAAATTACTAATCACAATTCCTCTTCAACTTTTGAAATGTTTTGACTTAAATAAAGATTTAGCAATACTGAATATAGCCAATTAAGCTTAGAAGTTAGAAAAACTCACATATTGAGAAATTGAGAGTGGCAAACGAGTGAATTCCATTGGAGAGAAGAGTAGAGGTCAACGTATTTCATCAAATGCTTTTCCTCGCTTGACATCCATGCGAACATCACAACTATCCCTTCAGCTTTCTCAAACGTTACCTTTCTTCCCCAATAATATCTGCCACCAAACCCCCACATTTTCCCTCTTCTTCCTCTTTTATCAGCACAAAAACTGCATTTAATTTCAAGATGTAAAAGCAAAAGTCGAAAATTTTCGGGAGATTAGATTGAGTTCGAATGAAATGAAAGAAGGGATCAAGTTCATGCAATTTCAATTCAATTAGCTATCCCTTTGTTGGAGAGGCACGCACAACGAGGTTGAAAATAATTGAGGATGCTGATGAAGATTTTGTTGTTGTATGTATTGGAGCTCACGCTACGCCATCGCAGATTGTAGCTCAAAACTCTATTTTCTATTGGTTCACTAATTTTTTTATTTTTGCTACCGTGTCCACAACTAGTGGTATTTTGGGATTTATGAGAAAAAGTCAAACGGAGGCTTGAGTCCTTGACCTTGAACACGAAATTCCTTTTATTTTTTTATTTTTTCTTCCTTTCATTTTATTTTGAGCAAGCATTATCGTTGATGAGATGAGGACAGTTGAAGATAAAGAGTACCATCACCTTTGTCCTTATCATCTCCCCATCATACCCGCTCCATTCGATTGGTAGATGTTGCACGGAAGGTTTAAGTTTCCTAATTTTCGTTTCTTATCATGTCATAGGTGGAAAGGACACATACAAAGAAAACTAATTGGCCATTGTAACAAAAAAAGAAAGTTGGCCATTTTAAGTGAGATCCATAAGTGTGTTATTCGCAATACTCGAATTCAAGATCTAATTATGAGATTTGAGTTTAATTCTACTTGAATTAGCCCAATATTGGTGTTCAGATTTTCGAGACACAAACTCGAGTATGGGTGATTAGCATTCATTAATATGGGATCGGCCAACTCAAACTCCCATTTAACTCGAAGGGTTTGGTTTAGTTTTTCCACATAGGGTCCAACTTGAAATAATCTATTTGAATCCAAGATGGTTTAGTTTGAGTGATGAAAATACTATCACAAATGTTTTATTTTATAAATCGGGTATCCTTTGTGTGCAATTGTAGAACTAATCCCTCGAGCTGAGTAGGACCACAATGGGCAGCAAAACTCTCTCTCTCTCTCTCTCTCTCTCTCTCTCTCTCTCTCTCTCTCTCGATTTAACACTGTCTGGTTTGGTTTTTGACCAACAATCTCAGCTTACAACGAGTATTCGCCAGTTCGTTTTGTCTCTTTTTTTAAAACTAGTTTATTTTGTCTCGAGTGCACTATATCGAGAAGGAATTCCATAATGAAAATGCAATGCAGAAAAGGAAGTGTCAAAGTGGTTGTTGGGTGTGTCCAATTCAAGGTGTCTTTAAACTGAACACAAATGGGTCTTTCACCAAAGGTTCATCTTCTTGTGGGGGATTGGCAAGGGATTTGAGTGGCTAGTTTATAAGAGGATTTATGTGTAAATTATCTCGTAGCAATGCTCTGGAGGCTGAGTTCTGGGTTTTTCTCTTGGGATTGCAGATGGTGACAAAAATGCGCTTGACTGACGTGGTTATTTGAGTTTGATTAATTTGGTAAAGAAAAGACACTCTTCTGCCTTACATTTGCAGCTGATACATCAAAAAGTAGTTACTCACATGACATTGCCTGGTTGGCGTATCACTTTATCTTATATTAGTAGGGAGGCAAATCGTTGTGCAAATGCATTGGCAGATCATGGCATGCTAGTGATTTTAGTTCAATTGTCTTAGAATTTCCTTTTTCTAGTCTCTGTAGTTTGCTTGATTTTGATAGAAGAGGACCTTTGTTCAATTTAAAAAAAAACGATTTTTTTAATCTTTTTTCACTTTTTTTCAGTTTTGTTACAAAAAAAAATCATTTTCTTTATTTACCAAAAAATTTAATAATTTTCTTTAACTATTTTTATAATCTACTCAAACTATTAAAATTAATCAATTTAACCACTACCAATTGTCAAAAAGAGAGTTTACCACTAACAAAAGTTTCAATTTTTTTTCCAAAAAACTTAAATTATTAAATTAATATTATACTCAATAATTATATAACTAAAACTTACTATTTACTATAATCTAAAACTATTAAAATAAATCAAGTTAACCTCTAAAACATGTAAAAAGTTACTTTAACCAATCACAAAATAACGTTTTTAATTAAATGAATAAGATTAAACTAATATTAAATCATATGTAGATAAAAAGGGGTAAACACGTGGCAACGTGAGCGGCAACGAGAGAGACAACAGGCAACTTGAGCGCTAACGGGAGTGCCAACGAGGGTGCATATTTTACCTTGAATCTCATTTTCCTTTTTCATCATTTTTACTCTATTATTAATATTATAAGAATATACCGAGTTTTTTTAAAAACTTTTTGAAAATATAGTCATTTATCAAGTTTTTCCATTTTCTTTTATTTCATTTTGCAGCTTTCAACGTATTTATAATTTTATATCCAATTATAACAAATACTAGTATAATTTTTTGTGCGTAAGCTCTAGTAGTAGGGGAGAAGATATCCTCATAGTGGAGAAGACAATATGGGAGTATACTTCCCACCTCGTTGACATCTCTGGTTATCAGATTTGTTCAAAATATCCAAGCCCGTGACTTGTGATCACTGGGAAACTCACTTTGGTGAAAAAAATTTTGGACCAAATTATATATCCTTATTTTTCAAGTAAAATTCTTAGTGGCTTTTTAGTATGTTATCACTGTGTATTGAGAATATGAAGTTTTTTAGTATGTTATCACTGTAAACTTTAGATTTGATGTGGGTCTTGTAGGCTATACGCTTGTAGTTATTTTTGTTGCATTATTTTGCATGGTTCAGAGAACCTGATCAGACCGGACGATTGAACCGCGGTTCATATGAGCTTGGAAACCACTCATATTAAGAACTAGTTATAAAACTGGAAAACCGACGAAAAACCATTTACTAATCCAGTTTGGGCGTGGTGGAAGTTGTTTATTGAGGCAAACAACAACCACTCCGCATTGGTTTTATCGTTTCTCTTGTAGTTAGCTTGAAAGAAGTTGCTCGATGTTGGACTTGGAGACTGTAGTATCTACTAATTTGTAAACTTTAGATGCGATGTGGGTCTTATAGGCTGTACGCCTGTAGTTATATTTGTTGCATTATTTCTTGTTACTTTACCATTTTGCTTGGAACAAATACTCCACATACAGTTTAAAAAAATTAATTTATAATAATAGAGTAAGAATAGGATAATAAGCTAAATGCCATTTTGCTTTTTACCTCTATCTTTAGACCTGAAATTCTCATAACCCTTTTGGTACAAATCACGTGTAAACGAATCACGTGTAAATGCAGCTTTTTGCCTTTATTAAAACCAATCGCTGCGAGGAAGAGAGATTAGGCAGGTTCGAAAGTTTGGTTCCGAACCGGTTAGGTTCCAAACTTCCGAACCTTTAAAAATTCAGAAATTTGGGGGTGTGTAAATACATAACACTCGGTGCTTCGGTTCCGAACAGGTTTTGAACAAAACTTCTGAACCTGCTTAATCCCAAAAAAAATGCAACGCGTGCGTTTCATTAATGTCATTTTGGTCTTTTCACAAGGTTTGGGGGGGGGGGGGGGGGGGGGGGGGGGTCCAGTGAGTAGTTGGGGTTGTATATGTATGGCCCTAACCGCCTCTAGGTTAGGGATGAAGATATTGGGCTTCAGTTTATTGTTTGGGCTTCCACCTTAGACCCCACTTTCCTACCCCATACATTTAAAAACTCATTAAACCACCCAAAAACCCGAACTACCCTTTTTAAGCCACACCCCCCCAACTTAATTTCATAATTTACAACTCATCTCACCCCAAAAACCCACCCTAACCCCACCTCCACCGTTGCCACCACCAGACCTCCACAGGCGCAACCATCACCTCTTGGGTATTAGTTTTGTTCATTTTGTTCACAAATTCTAAGATATTTTTTTATCACCCAACCTCCCTGAATTTTTGGATGGATGTCACTGTTGCTTTACTTTCAGGTTGTAGAGTCTAATCTCTAAGTTAGAGAAGGAGGACTCGGGCTTCAAAGCCCTTTTTTTTTTCTTACACCAGCCTATTAACTTAAATGACAAAAACTATAAAAGTATCTGTTATTTAATTTAATATATATATTGCTAAAAATATTTGTATAATATATATATATATAAATGAAATTAAACACTTTTCCAATTGTAATTTTAGATATTTTTTATGCCAACTTATTTCTTTTTGTTCTCTATTTTACTAAATTTTAAGTTCATAATATAACTATAAGTTGGGACTCGAGACTCGTTTTGGTAATTTATACCAAAAATCAATTTTGATCAAAACCATCTAAACAACAAGAATTTGTAAGATTCGCTTTTTCATTAACATATGCAAACAAAAATCACATTATGCTAAATTTATTTTTCACTAAAATCAATGGCCAAATTCAATCTCATTGCCGTGTAACCAAACAAACATACACATAATCCATATCCATATGTAGTGATATACTTTTACATCTTTTGTTTCTTTGAAAACATTTAATCAAGTTTAAGATGGAAAAAGTCTACCTAGTAAGAATATTTGGGGTGGAACAGGAAACTCGCAAGTCGCAACTAATTCAGTACAATATTAGTCATGTTGAACAACAACAACAACAGAAAAGAAAAATGTTACTATTTACGCATGTTCATTACCTTTGAAGATAAGATTGGTCGTCATTTTTCCTTTCATCAACAACGTTGAATACTTTTGTCATAAAATAGTAAAGTACTAACTAAAATGCAGCCAGTCCATTGAAATTGCTCTCCTTTGGAACCAAAGTGAGTTGCTCATAAATACTGGCGTTGTCTTGTGAATAAAAGTTCTTAATTTTCTCATCAGATTAGTTCAAATAACTCTCCCAATCTGTTTTTCCAATATGAATCCAAGTACCAATCCAGATGTCTCATTCGAACTTCTTCCTTACCTACGAGTATACAAAGACGGGAGATTTGAGAGATTTGACGGACCTGGTGTTGTTCCTGCAGGTATCGATCCCAAAACCAATGTTGTCTCCAAAGACATCACTATTATCTCAGAAACCGGTATCACAGCCAGACTATTCTCTCCCAATTTAGCCACCAAAACCAAAAAGCTTCCTTTACTCATCTACATCCATGGTGGAGGCTTTTGCATAGCTTCAGCTTCAGAAACTATATACCACAACACCCTTAACAACCTCGTATCCGAATCAAATGTTATTGCTCTCTCCATTAGTTACAGGTTAGCACCAGAACATCCACTTCCAACCGCTCACAATGATGTTTGGTCTTCACTTCAATGGCTTTCCTCTCAAGCTACCCAAAATAGTAAATCTGAACTCTTTGAAAATGTTGACTTTACCAAAGTGTTCTTAGCAGGTGATAGCGCAGGTGCTAATATAGCACACCACATGACCTTAAAGTCACATCTTTTGGATTTTAAGGTTGTTGGTCTTATAATGGTGAATCCTTATTTTTGGGGGAAGGAAGCAATTGGTGTGGAGATAACTAATTTGCCATACAGGAAAATGCTTGACAACATTTGGGAATTTGTTTGTCCTTCAGATAAAGGGAATGATGATCCTTTAATTAACCCTTTTGTGAAGGAAGCTCCGAGTCTTGAAGGTTTGGGTTGCGAAAAGGTGCTTGTTATTGTTGCGGAGAAAGATATATTGAGGGACAGAGGGGAACTTTATCATAAGAAGCTTGTGAATAGTGGTTGGAAAGGAATTGCTGAGTTTTATGAGGCTCATGGGGAGGATCATGTATTTCATCTTTTTAACCCAAATTGTGACAATGCTAAGGCCTTGATTAAACGCATAGCTGGTTTCATCAATCAACAGTGATATCTTTTATATATAAAAGTAGGATACAAAATTGGCCAATAAACTTTCATTTGGGTGGGAAAAGTCCGCCAAAATAGAAGGTATTTTAGTCATTTAAAATTTTCCCAGAATAAATGTCTGCCTTATTGCGTTTATTGCAGGATACAATATTCAATAAAGGCTTTAATTATGCCACTTCATTTGTGATGCATCTATAGCTAACTATATTTGTAATTTCAATTTTCGAATTATTGTGTTTGAATTAGCACATGTTTCCAAATATATTGAAATTTGTAGTTGTCATGGTTTAATGGGGACCTATTTTCGAGGCGTTTATGCTACTCACTAATTGTTGATTAAGTAAAATTGATTAATTGTTATTTATGCGGGACCTACAAAAGTAAGATATGTTTGTCGCCTCTGTTGTCAATTAGGCGGGAAAAATCTGCCAAAATATAGGGTATTTAAGTTATTTCAAATTTGACACCAATAACTGTCTACCACAACTGGTCAACCACATTAATTGCAGAACTAACTAATCCACTTCCCATTGCAAACATTAATTTCGATCATTTCATTACCGATCAACCTTTAAGAAGATACCGACTTTTTTAAAACTTTTTGCAACTTTCAACGTATTTTTAATTTCATAGCAAATTATAACCCCATACAATATCACTCATGCGTATGCACGGATAAAATACTAGTATATGCAAATATAAGGGGTTGTAGTTTCTTGTCAAAAAAAAAAGGGGGTTGTAGTTTAGTTTATTAAATTAAATATGCAAACAAATTAATCAAGCATGTTTAATTATTCTAATAATTTATGTTCCACAAATAATGATGGGCATAATCCTCACCAAAAAATATAATGATGGGCATAATTATTCAATACTTATAATTTTCGAGTTTGGGTTTGTGGGGAGAGAAAGTTACCCATAAAATATAATAATAGGTTTAAATATATATATTCAGCCCTTGCAAATATCACCATAATCCATTTAGGTCCCTGTAAAAAAATAACCAGTGCCACGTGTCATCATCTCCTTGGGTCATTATGCCACGTGCCACTGAATGCCACGTCATCATCCCATGTCACAATCTCATTGGGTCATTATGCCACGTATCACTGAATGACACGTCATCATCCCTTGTCACCATGTGCCACGTGTCACTGAATGCCATGTCATAATTCCATGTCACCATGGTGACATGGGATGATGACGTGACATTCATTGACACGTGGCATAATGATCCAATGAGATGATGACACGTGCCATTGGTTATTTTTTTACAGCGGGCTAAATGGATTATGGTGATATTTGCAGGGGTTGAACATGTATTTAAACCTTATTTTATAGTTTTTTTGATTAAAAAGTTGATCGAGGGGCTTAACCGTAAATGATTTATATTTGCAAGGACCATTTTGACGTTATTTTACAGGGGCATAAATGGATTACGGTGATATTTGCAGGGCCTTAACATATATTTAAACCTAATAAATACAATAAATGTAAAAAAAATCCTCACAACTCAACTGCAGAATGATTCAAAGGCACGTTTTAAAGTTATTTAGGTATTTGTTTCTTTGAAACATTTTTTTAAACAAAAGAAAGGGATGTGGAGCCTCGTTAAAACCTTCTTTTCTGATGTAAAACCCTACTTAGGGAAAAAGCACCAGGAAGGAAAGAGTACTCCCCCTAAATTTTATTGATAAAAAAGGGAAAAGGTACAGAAAATATGAGGGGACTAGACCAAAACATATGAGCATAAACATTATTATAACTAGAAAAAAATAATAGCAAACCTACAAAGGTGTGCAGAAGCATCACTATAGCGACTCTCATCCCAACCAGGTCGGCACCAGAGTCGCTAACAATCATCTGCAGCACACCAATAATAGGAGGCAAAAGGCGAACCCAACCCATCGAGGGACAACAGAACTAACAAAATCTGTAGTTAGGCAAACCTAACCTATTCCTGAAAAAGTCTTCTGCAATGAAGCTTGGGATGAGATTCCACCAGGTAAAGCCACTTGAATTAGTTCCATGACCTGCAAGCTTATCAGAACAAGCATTACCTTCCCTGTACATGTGGGTGCAAACGAAGTTCATCTGTCTAGTCAAGTATAAATAATTGTTCCATCTGTTTCAGAGTTTCCAAGGAACAACAGTACAGTCCTTAAAGGCCGAGACAACCAGTTGAGAATCACATTCTAACCACAAAGACATCCAGCCTTTATCAAACGCAATCTCAATAGCCAACATAGCTCTAGTAAGTTCAGCATGAAGGGCATAACTGTTACCTATCGGAGCAGAGAAACACCCAAGACAGTAGCACTCCTGTCTCTAAAAATACCACCACAAGCAGCTGTGCCAGGGCTCCCTTTAGCAGCTCCATCTGTATTGCACTTAATCATGTAAGGAGCGGGTGGGGTCCAAATTACTTCTTTGATGGTTGACGAATTCCTGAAATTACCATTGACATTAAAGGTTTTTATAATCATAAATTCAGCAGCAGAGGAAGACGACATTGTAGCTTTAGAGGCAATTCCTGCTAAATTCACATTGGAGATAGTTAAATTGATAGCAGTATGTAAGGGGATCACGTGATTATCAAATCTAGCCTGGTTCCTGCAATACCAAATAACCCAAAAAATGTTAACAATAGCAGCAGAGACAATGTCACTCAATTGAGGACTCCGACCATGGGAAGTCAATGATAAAATACTCTGAAAAGAAGCAGTGTCAATATTGAGGCTTAGAATGCCTCCGAGCCAATCCCAAATGTGTTTGGCAAATGGGCAAGCCAGGAAAAGGCGATGAGAAGTCTCTGAATCACTACCACAAATGCTGCAAACAGAAACCACAGTGCAACCTCTATTCCAAAGTTGGTCATCCGTTGACATTTTATTATGAATAGCCCTCCAAAGAATAAATGACTTTCTGTAGTGATTTACGCAACAAAATCAACAAAACAGTATGCCTGTGAAATGAACAAACGTTAGAGCAAACAACCGGAGGCCCCTGGTGGCTGTCCTGAAGAATTTATTCACCTCTACAGCGCAAATTCCCCGAGATACAACTGGTCTCGTCCCAATCGCAAATAACGAATGAGGAATCCGAACTGGCAAGAATTTAGTATCAGTGAGTGACTTTGGTTAACAGGAGATGAACCCAGGAATTTTTTTTTCTTCTCTTTCTTAGCAACCCAATATTCGGTTTGCTCCCCAAGATTTTCACATCATTGTGCCTGGACTCGTGCACTCAAAACTAAAATCACGTTGGAGCCTAACAAATAATGCCCAAGATCATATAGAAAAATCAAAGTAGAAGAAAACCATTTTCTTTTTTTTTCTCCTTTTTAAAAGCCCTCTGTGACAGTAGTTTTATATATTCAACTTAAACTTCTTCCACTTCAAAAACTTGTCGTTGAGCCATAATGCATTCACTAAATTGTAATTAACACCAAGAAATAATTACCAAAGACCAACGACCATTTTCTTAAAAGCTCAATATCATTGAATATATTTTACAAACCATGAAAAACTGTCATAGAGAAATCAATTTTGTAATGAAGGCAACCAACGGTTATACATGTATATATATATATATATAAATATAGACCAATATTATTACATGATAAATAGATATTAAGTTTATAAAAATTGAAACATTAATATCAAAACATTTTATTATAAATAAAATATATTTTGTAACTCTCATACACACTTGAATGCCATTATTCCAACAATCTCCCACTAATGGAAAGCAAGTGGAAAAACATATTTAAAATCTTGTAGAAAATAGAATTTTTTGGATAGGCTCAAGTAAGCCCAAAATTATAATTATAAAATAATATATCGGTAAATAAAAATTGGGTATGTTCAAAGCCAACAAGGGACTTCCCACTTTTGAAATATCTCTTAAAATAAATAAAATCACAACAATCCCCCACATATATCAAAAGTTGGAAAATAAATTTATAAAAGAAGTTTCTTGGGTTAACATCGTAGATGTAATGCATCGGAGCTGTATAGCAAGCTATGGAACCAGTCCTAGACAGATAAAACATAACATACAGTGAATTGGTTTAGCAAGCTATGGAACCCAAGACACATGTTATATGCTAGAGGTTTTACTATCACATTACACCTCCACAATTCTTGCTGTTTCCGCGGTGGTGCGCTACTAGGCCCTGCGCGTGCTCGGTGTTCATGAGTGCTCTAGAGACCTCGCCAGGATCTCATACAAGCGGCCCCACTTGACACTCATATAAGTGATTTCATCAAGTGTATGCTGCAAGTCATACACCACCCATAAGGGCTATGATAATCATTAAAAGCTTTAAGCTTAACCTCTTTAACCCTGCAGTCTAGCACCATCACAATATCATCATAACACCATAGGAAGAGACTAGAATAAAATTAATTACATGAATTAATTTTTTCAGTGCTAGCAATATCAAGAAGTGACTTGTTTTTACCACATTGAACCTTCTTCATGGGATATCCAATCACAAAGGTTGGGTTACCATCACTTCTTAATTTAAATTGGCTTAAGTCTCATTCCCCTCGATGTTTCACAAATTAATTTCTTCCCTAGGGGTTTTTCAGAAGATTATTCACTTCTAAATTCACATAACTTAAGGATATAATCCTTCTCGCATATTAGTAGCTACTTTACACAGTTATGAAAGACACTATTTCTTCCATAAAGGAATATTGACCAAGACGTCTCTTAGTCAATTAATCTCATATATCACAAAGTCTTGAGTAATGTACTCAAACTCAATCATCTTTAAGTAATAACCTTAATCTCTATAAGGTAATTATCCAAGTCTACTTAGACAATTTCTAAGTGACAACCATTCATAATTAAATCCACTTTTAGATTTACTCTCATGTGTATCAAACTCGTCTATCATCGCTGTATCATTGCAATACAATGGATATTCACTATATATAGTAACATAGATGCCTCTATACACAATTTATATAAATGCTTAAATAATTTCTAAGCCACATCAGCATAACATACTTATACATACAGGTCTGCTTAGATAATTTCTAAGCGACAACATTTCCATAAAATATTTATAGATTTTCACAAGTATGTTAATAATGTCTCATATCAGTAAGTGATATCAAAATATGTATATCACATATATCCAAATCATAATTCTCAAAACTGATAATTATCCATGTCAACTTTTAAATCTAAAATATCGTTGGATTCAATCACTTAAAACATGTCAATAAGTGATCTCATTTTCTAATTTATAGGGAAATAAATTTTTCCTGCTTTAAACGAAGACACTTTATGATCTCTATTAATCCAACAAAGCATGGGAAGCAGAGACACCAAGAAAACCAATAATCACATTTATCAGTTGTATAGGTCTTAACAAAAACATTCAATTTTTTTATAGGAGGCATGAATCTAAGAACAACCCCCACAATGCCTCATACAACATGGAATTACAAATCAAAAGTAATAAACCACATATTAATAACATGAAAATATTGATTCCAAATTGAAGCTCAATTTATTTTATATTAGCTATAAGTGCATTAGCAGACTTGTGCACATATAATTCCTTTGATAGAAACAATCTCACTTTCACACATTTGTGAGAGTACAATACAAAATCTGAGCTTAAAAAATAATTAATCCAATTGAATATTCAATGGAGCACCGAATTGAAGTAGTAATTATATATTGCATATAATGCAACTATGCAAATCAAATATTGTTTTAAAGTTCTAGTAAGAACATCATCGTTTGTGCACAGTGGATATGTGACCGCAACTAATCATGAACATGATAAAAACACTCACATACCCCAACAAGTAAAGTATATGTATAAACTTAAAATACTTCACAATTTCGCACAAAAAAAAAATTAAAACAGAGTGACATAATACTATATATTATGCTCCCATACGCATGAAAGATCAAATTAAATAGTCATGAATTCTTTTAGTGAATAACCATCAGAAGAATCATTCACTTATAGCAATGACGTAGAGGGAAGATAGATTCACATAATAAAGTATATATCAAAGACACTTTGTCCACACCAAATATACATAAAGCAACGTAACAATGAGTACCTGTTGTTTCAGAGGAATAAAGCAATGACGCCTTATTTGTACAACTCCTTACCACCTTACTGCACAATTTGGTTATCGCTTCAGAGTCATCAGAACTTTGTCCACACATTTGGACAATTCTTTGGGAAGCACAACTACTTTAAATCTCCTTGGATGAGGCCTTCTAACCCACCGTCAAATTATTCTCCTCAGCGAATGAGTCACACCAAAATAATATTTGTTACTACGTATAATAGTTAAAAAACAGTTTGATATAAATTTGGCTCACAGTTTTCTATCATCATCTGTTTAACATAACAATGAATATGAAATGATCATATCCCAATTTTGTCATTCTAAAATTATGTGTTGAGTGAGTCTCTTAAAAGGAGATCATGTGAATGCAAAGAAATATAGAGTATAACAAGTATTCAACACACTAGACAACTACTTTTATATATCACTGGTGAACCATATCAAGTAATTTTATTCCTCAAGTTTTAATAGTTGCCTAAAGTAAAGTCCACAATTTCAAAAACTTTCAATGAATCAATATAACAATATCATAATTGTAAAATAAAACTTATTAGCTCTCACAGTATAGAACTCGTGTATCAAAATGAATTCTCAAAGTATGAAAATCATATATCTACAAGAGTCTCATTTCGTCTCATTATAATATGGGCAATTAATCCATGATAATAAAATACTTATCTAGATAACCAACATTACTCATCATGGAGTTCAACGAACCTGCTAGTATTTGTTTAAACTATAAACTACAAATATTGTGTTAGAAATATAGTCTAAAATGAATTGATTTTTTTTATTCAATATGAACGATTAATATGGCAATATATGACTTCTCCTTTTCAAGTCACATGGAAAAAAATATATACAAAAAAAAATGTCAATGGAAAAACACGCAAGAGACAAATAAAGAGAGAGGATATGCAGTCTCACAAAACAAGGCAATGTTATTCACTAAAGAACGAAAATGCAGGGAATGCTTTACCCGATTATCAAAGCGATATCTTACATAGAGGAAAGGAACGAAATTGCTTACCAGAAATAGTGTTACAGTAACACGTTGCAGAAACCAGAAAGCGTAAAATGAAAAAACCTGGCTACATCGTTTTTTTAATTGTTTGCAGGATAAATCCTTAAGATTGTTGGTTGCGTCAGCCATCGAATAAATTCTTCAGATTGTAGTGATTTACGCAACAAAATCAACAAAACAGTATGCCTGCGAAATGAACAAACGTTAGAGCAAACAACCGGAAGCGCCTGGTGGCTGTCCTGAAGAATTTATTCGCCTCTACAGCGCAAATTCCCCGAGATACAACCGGTCTCGTCCCAATCGCAAATAACGAATGAGGAATCCGAACTGGCAAGAATTTAGTGTCAGTGAGTGACTTTGGTTAACAGGAGATTGTCATACCCCAATTTTGTCCGCCTAGTTTCAAAACCCTAATTTTCAGCAAAAATAAATAATTTTGTGAGTGATGCATTATTTGAGAAAGGGTTTAGGGTATTTACCCAAGCATTCTAAGGTTTTCAAAATCATTTTTGAGAAATTAAGGAATTTTGGGGCATTGTTTGGTCAATTTCAATTTAATAAATTTTTGCTAGTTGAAAATCCAATTAATTAATTTTTGGGAATTTATTTAATGAAATTGTATTATTTTGAACAAAAAAATAAAAAATAAAGAAAATCATTTTTCAAATTGTGCGCATATTTTATATGTGTAGTAAAAAAAAATCAAGTTCAAATTAATTCAAGAAAGCATTTCAAAAAATAGTACAAGGAATATTCCCAAAAATTATATGATAGGATTTTTGTTGGCAATTTTGGTCATCTCTCATTTTCAAAAATGGAATATTCTTCAAGATACCTTGTATATGGCTCAAAATGGTTAGATTTATGTATAATTATCTTGAAAGGAATAATCAAAATTGAGAGGATAATTGGAAGGTTCATGGATAGTACAATAGTACAATTGCCAACTTGCAAAACTTGGGCACCACTCTCATTGCTTGGCTGAATATCTACCCCTTCATTTCCCTCTCATTTTGCATTTTTTTGCCCCTCATCAAGGTGTGTTTCAATCCTCACCCTTGATTCAAAATTAAAATGCAATCCTAGAATGAGATGAGGTACACAATGACCTAAATGCCCCTAAACCTAATTGCACATTATATATACCCTCATATCCCCACCTCTCACAAGTTTTGGCACACAATTCACACTCAAATTAAAACCTAGCCTCTCCTCTTCTCCCTTCTTGGCCGAATACCCCTCTTCATTCCCTCACCTCATTTCTTCACTTTTTCACTTCAAATCAACATTCTAGTCCTAAATCCTTCATCATCCTTGCATTCCCTTCAAAGATCCATCTTCAAATCTCAAGAATCAAGCTCAAGATTGAAGATTAGAGGGTTGATTCAAGTGGTTTAGTGTTCATTCACCTTATTTCTTTCGCTATTCTAGCTTGGAGTTGAGGTATACTCTCAATCTTAGCATCATCAAAATTTTAGCATCAAAAATGTAGATCATCAATCTATTTTTGCATATCAAGCATTTCTTTGCATTTTAGTGCTCTATTTTATGTTGAAATGTTGATATAATTGTTGTTGTTGAATGAGAGATGTGTTTCAAGCATTTTGACAAACACTTTGGGAGGTTTGGATGCTTGAAATGCATCTCTCTCTTGGAATAAATTGTGTGTTTGTGCTATTTTCATTTTGTGCTTGCATTTTCATGAATAAAATTGTGATTTGGGCTTATGTTTCATTTCGCATATTGTAGAAAAATTAGAGTTTGTGTGATTTTAGTGCATTCCTTTGCTTAATCATGTGAATCCTTGCCAAAAAGTTTGATCTATGTCATTTGCTTGCATGATTTTGTTGCTTTCAAAGAATAAAATGAGGTTTTAGCTCTATGTTGGTGTCGCATTTCATGAGATAATTAGGGATTGTGCTTGTTTTTGTTGCTTGCTTTGAAAATCATGTTTGTGTTGATGATTTGGTAAGAGGATTTGACACTTATGCACTTGTGCATATCCCAAGTGTTAAAGATTACCTAAAGGGATTCAACACCTTAATTGCATATGCTTGCTAAATAAAATGTCAAATTGATTTTTCATGGCTTGCTAATGATCTTACTTGAGGCAAATGCCCTTTCCAACTTATTCCTTTCATGTGGTTGATTGTAGAAATATGCTAAATGTTGATGCCATCAAAATGATACCACATTGTTGCTTATGTCAAATGTTGATGTGAAATCCCTAGGATTTTGCAAGTGATTCATTAAATGTTTGAATTCACTTGTGCTTTGTAACTTCTTTGCCTACTCACATGTTGTGTCATAAATGCCTAGTTAGGTTCATTTCTTGCCATGCATCTTCAATAAGATGTGCAATCTAGGTTCATTCTCTTGCCTATTCATGCATTTTTGCCAAAATGTTCAACTTGGGTTCATTCTTTGCCTATCTATGTATTGTGACATGATATGTGTAGTCTAGGTTCATCTGTGCCTATTCATGCATTGTGTATTCAAATGTTGTAATGAGATGTTTTCAACATGAAAGGGTAAGTTACAAATTGTGTCTATGTTGTTGCTTGCTTGATAACATGATCTCAATGAATGTGCTATGCTTGCATCTATGAACTTTCTTGCATTCATTGTTTTCTTTTCTAAACAACTTGACATGAAAATGGTTACTAGTTTAGATCATTGCATGAATTGTAGTTTAGTAATTTGCATTTTGGTTATTGACTTGGAACTTGATTGAAAATGTTCTACTAGTTTTCCAAAACTCTTTTCCAAAAATCAAATTGCTTTCAAACTTCTTTTCTAAACTATGTCTTTAACAAATTAAGACCAATTTCTTTTCCAAGCTTAAACCCTAAGTTCTTCATAAACAAAATCATTAGTGGCCACTCGAAGCCTTTGCTTGTTTGATCACTAATGAGGAGTTATTAGTGGTAGTCACTCGAAGCCTTTGCTTGTTTGATTATCATGAAAGCTCCCAAACCTTAAATACATGCGAACCCAATTCAATTCCAAAAACAACACGAGTCATTAGTGGTAATTGTCCTAAGCCTTTGCTAGATGATTATCACCGATGCTCGCCTCATTTGCAAAAAAGGATAGAAAAAAAAACGTTGTTACTTACAATCACTCGAAACCATTGCTTGTTTGATTATCGGTTTCAACTTATTTTCTTTCGAGTTAGTAATGAAAACCACCCGAAGCCATTGCTTGCTTGGTATTAGTTTCTTATTTCGAAAAACACCTAAAAACTAAAAAGCTAAAAACAAAAGAGCCTTTTCAAAACAAGACTAGAACTACGTAGCTTTGAATTCCTCATCGCACCGGAGGATACGTAGGAGCAGGTTCACCTCCCGTCAAGCACCCTTTTAAAAAATAATAACAAAAAGATTCTTCTTTCCCCAGTTTTCAAAAACATTTTCTTAAATAAAAAAAAGAAGAAAAGAAGTAGAACAAAGTGTTTCAAATCAACAGTCAAAAACCACACACTAAATTAAAGGTTCCCTTTCGGTAGAAAGGATGTGTGGGGTGCTAATACCTTCCCCACACATAACCGACCCCCGAACCTATATCTCTCGTTTTCAAAAGGCCAATCACCTAAAAGGATTTTTCCAATGTTTTTTCCTAAATTAAAATATGGGTGGCGGCTTCATTGTTTTTCCCGTTGTACGAAGAAGGATCCAAAACGGATTTTTCGGAGTGCATACAGCTGGCGACTCCACTGGGGACATTTTTTTTAAGAGGGTCGAACCTATTTAATTTAGTGTGTGGTTTTAATTGTTTGATTTGAATGCTTTGTTCTATTTCTCCCTTTTCTTCTTCTTCTTTTTCTTTCTTTCTTCATCAATGAAGTTTGAGTGTTAATTGCTCTCTTGCATTCTCATACTATCGTATTGCATTCATGTGCATTTACTTCTTCCTCTTCTATGATTGCTTCTTGCTTGAAGTGTAGTTTCTTCTCCTCCTCTTCTTTGTTTATATGCTTATGCTCATGCATCATTCTCCCCAATTCCATTATGTTCCCTTCTTCTTTGCTCCCTTTCTTTGAGGTAAGTTCATGCATATTTCCCCAATTCCATTATGTCCCTTCTTCTTGGCTCCCTTTCTTGAAGGTAAGCATTGCACACGATTGTTGATTGGTACCCTAGGTTAGTTTACATGCTTATATTAAAATGATATATGTTTGCAAAACCTAGGGTAGACGACTCTTTGTCTAGACTGTTCTGGTTTTTCCTTGCAGGCGGGGTAATTTTAGATTGGGTAGGCTTTAGGTGCTATGCCCTCATCACACACTTTCACACCTTATGATTTATGTGCTATGAGTGGGGTCCTATACCCGGATCTGAAAAAACACATAGGAGAGTGGAGACGAGTAGTGACTGGCATTCGAGACCTTTGTCTGTCTGACTCTCATGAAAGTTTCAACCGGAGTACGCTTTCTCATAATACCTCACACTTGGTAGCTTTCTACATTTGTGGGTGCCGTCATGAGAATGTCTCTAGCTCCGGTAACCATTGTGAGGATGTGATTTAGAGCTACATGGGAGGTACCTTTGAGTTGCCTTAGACCCTAGGATTCCCACCTTTGTAGGACACGAGGGCATACAAATTGCGTGCTGCATTGCTAGCTTAGGCATGTTTTCCTCAAAGTGAGCTTTTCAAAAAAAAAGAATTTTCAAAAAAAAAATCCAAAATATATCTTTTCTTTTTCCATAAACCACTACGTGAGGCGGCACGTAGCGTGTTTCCTAAATTTTTGAACTACCGCTCATGAGCATTGTTCTTATTTTTCCACATGCATCATTAGCATCATAATTGCATTGCATCATGCCGCATTTATAAAACCAAATGTAAAAAAAATATATTGCATACATTTTGCATCTCATTCATATTTGCTTGCCGGGAGTAGCCAAATAATGTACCGTCCTGTCATAGGTGCATAAAGATGGAATCGAATAGCAAAGCTTCACCTACTTCCAGGTTTCCGGTTGTAAAAAGGGTTGATGTTGACAGTCTGAAGCAATGTGCCGCACTGATGGGTCAGATTGAGTTGGGGTCCTTTGACGAGACATATGGGAACATTCGTAGGCTGCTGCAGTTAGATGTTCAGGAAAATGCTCTTGTGGCTCTAAGTCAGTTTTATGACTCAGATATCAGATGTTTTCTCTTCAAAAACTTTCCACTATCGCCCACATTGGAAGAGTATGAACAACTTTTGGGGTTCTCTAGGTCGCATGTCACGCCGTACCGATATCAAGGTCATTATTACACTGATGAAAAGCTAGCATCATTGCTCAAAATCAGTTTAGAAAAACTGAAGCTTCCAAAGTTGGAAAGGAATGGTATAGCTGGGTTTCCGCAAGAGTACTTTGAGGGTTTGATGCAATCTTATGCTCTGGCCAAACAGTGGGGTCTCTTCAAGCTGGTGCTTGCTCTAACCGTTTTTGGGGTGGTCCTCTTTCCTCAGATAGAGAGATATGTTGATGAAACTGCAATTGGTGCTTTCTTGGCATTCAAAGACACCAAAAATCCTATCAATCCTGTTCCCGCTGTTCTCGCCAACACTTATCAGGCTTTCACCCGTTACAGTGATTTCCACAAGAAGAAAATGTGTTTATCCTCTCACGTCCTCTATGCTTGGCTTGTCACTCATGTTGTCAACAACCGAAAAGAAGTTAGGGAGTTGATCTCCTATGCCTTAAGCTGTGATGTAAAGATCATGACTTCTCTTGAATGGGTTGAGGTCTTGAAAAGTCTCAACGATCTCCAGATCCGCTGGTTTACCACTGCTTGTTGGAAGGAAAGGCCTATGGTGGTGTTCAGCTGTGGAAGTTTCCAGAATGTGCCTCTCATGGGAACGCAAGGGTGTATCAACTATAATCCTTCACTGACCTTAAGACAACTCGGTTACCCAATGCGGAATTCACCCTCCGAACGCATGCTGTCTCGCTTTTACCTCTATAAGGGGAGTCCTAAATGCGAAGACTTGCTTCGGCGAGTTCTGCAAGCATGGGAGTCCGTAGTGCATAAGGAAGGCGAAGAGCTGTCCAAGAGAACCAGTAGCATCACCTTTAACCAGTGGCTCAAAGAGAGGCTTCAAAATGCAAAATTACCAAATCAAGGGGTACTATCCCTTGAAGAGGAGATATCAGAGCCTTACACTCCTACCTTTGAGGATTTGAATGAAGTCAAGTCAGCCTTAGCAAAAGTGGAGGAAGAAAAGAAGGCATTGCAAACAGAATTGGAGAAAATGACCATAGAGAAAGAAAGGTTAGAGGAAGAAGATGCTATCAAGATGATCGCTGTTGAGGAGAGCGTCAAGCGATTCAAAAGAGAAGAGAAAAGCAAGCTAGAGGCCCAGAAATACCTGAGGGGAGCTAGAGAGGAACTCCAAAGGTGCAAGCAGAAAACAAGAAAAGCACTTGAGGAAGCCGAAGAGTGGAAGAGTATAGCAACTAAGTCAAGACAAGAATCCCGCTTGGTAGTAGAATTGAAAGGTCAGCTAAGGAACCTTGAGCGAGAGAGGAGTTCTATTGAAGATATCCTTAAGGAGTATCAGCAAGCTCTGAGGTTCGAACAAGGAAGATCTGAGGAACTGGGGAGGAATCTCAGGTGTCTAGAAGGGGCTTATAGGCAAGTGCAAGCAGAAAGCCAGTACTGGGAGAAACGCTTCATGGCATTGGTTGGCAAAATAGAGGATCAAGAAATCATCAAGGAGCTAAGAGAGGAGATTCAGCTTTGGAAGAACAAATTTTCAAAGCTGGCAGAGCTAGCTAGCCAAGCCATTGCGGGAGTCCCCAAGAATTTGAAAATAGCCGAGGCCGAGATGCACTTCCTCAATACCCCACCCAAGGTTTACCAGTTTGTGAAATTCTGCAGGGCTTTAATCACGGAGTTCAGAGAGCGATCCCGAGATGCGAACGTCAGCAAGAAAAGGAAGAGGGTCGAAGATTTCAAAGCTCTTTGTATTTGAGCTGTTTATTTGTACCTTTCATTTTGAGTATTTACTTTCCATTTGAGTATTGTATTCCTGAATATTGTACTCTTTTATTTGCTTTCGAGTATTGTACTCCATATGAATATTGTACTATCCTTCCCTTTAAGGAAGTTGTTAAGGCTCTTGTTTGAATTCCCGATGTATGAAGTGTGCTGACTTGCTATTTCGATTCCCCTCTCATTGCATTTCCAAAATTAATTAAAAAAGAGAGAGAGAAAAAACGATTATGTGCTTATGACAAGACGAACTATGTCGCGATTCCTGGCATCAAGCAACATAAAATCATATGCATCTGCATTGCATTCATTCATTAATTCATTCACGAGCTCATATAAGTGTTCCATCAACAGAAAGTAAGGCAAGCTGGTTCTCCAACATCGTTATTGGACACGTTCTCAAGCAAGAGGCATGGCAACGATTCTGAACGATCTTGATCAGTCCCATCCAAGTGCGGAGAATCCGAATCAGGCAAATCTGAGCTCAAAGATCAGAAACGAGACAGGCCCAGGTCCAGTAGTGCAGAATCAGGGTAACCCAACTCCGGATAGTTCCAGTCAAGGTGACCAAGAAATCAGAAATGAGATGAATGCTATGAAGGCACAGATGTCAGAGATGATGAGGGTCCTGCTGTCCCTGAAGAATGGAAATGACTACCAAGCTGCTCAATGGCCTCCTTTTGGACTGCCTCTAGGCTACACTCCTCCTTCAAACCCAGAAGTTAACCAAGGAACTGGTCCTTTGGTGAATGTCGAGAATGGACAACCTGCATCCGCAGGATCAGAGGGAGCAATGGGCGAACCTCGGGTTCAATCTCCACATCCCATTGTCATACCTCAGGTGACTCCACAAGGCTTTACTCCCCAGCCAGCTGCAAATCCTCAGGCCCAAAGCCTCATTCTTGGGAACTCTGCTTATCCTCATGCTCCGCATGCAGTCTCAACCATGGCTCCAATGTTTCGTCCCCACCTTGGAATGAACAGTTTCCCCCAAGGCTATTATATTGAGCACCAACAAACTAGAGAAAAGTTTCAGGTGTTAGAAGAGCGCTTAAAAATGATTGAAGGATCAGGCTCTAGATCGAGAGAGGCTCGCGATTTATGTCTCATTCCCGATGTGGTTTTACCTCCTAAGTTCAAAGTGCCTGATTTCGATAAGTACCGAGGTGTAACTTGCCCTAAGAGCCATCTGACCATGTACTGTAGAAAAATGTCTACGCATTCTCATGATGACAAGCTGTTAATCCACTGCTTCCAAGAGAGCCTTGCTGGGGCATCTCTCAACTGGTACATGCAGCTAGAACCGTCCCAGATTCGTTGTTGGAAAGACTTGGCTGATGCCTTCCTCAGACAGTACCAGTACAACACAGATATGGCGCCGGATAGAACACAGTTACAGAGCATGGCAAAGAGGGACAACGAGTCATTTAAAGAGTATGCCCAGCGGTGGAGGGCTCTAGCTGCACAAGTGTCACCACCTCTGTTAGAAAAGGAATTAGTCTTCATGTTTATGGAAACTTTGCCTCCATTATACTATGATCGGTTGATCGACAGTGTGTCCTCCAACTTTTCAGATATGGTAATCATCGGCGAGAGATTAGAAAATGGGCTGAGGAGCGGCAAGATTGCCCATGGTTCCGCAGGTACAAGCACCCATAAAAAGCCGTTTTCCGGATTTCCAAAGAAGAAGGAAGGAGAGACCAACACCATTACCATAAGCCCACCTTATCAACCACAAGATATCCCTGTCCCCACTCAAACACAACCAACCCGCTCACCACAAAGTAATCACCATAGAAATTATCAAGACAGAAAACGGACCACCTTTGATCCCATTCCTATGTCATACACCGACCTCTTTAACTACCTTGTCACCAACGAGCTCATCAACACCAGACCCATGAAACCAGTCCAACCACCTTATTTCCGAGGATACAATCCCAACGTTACCTGCAAATTTCATGAAGGGGCAGTCGGACATGCTGTGGAAGACTACAAGGCCTTCAAACTTGTAGTGTAAGATCTGATTGACACCAAAGGGATAACCTTCAAACAAGAAAACCCAAGCATTACAACTAACCCGCTGCCTGGTCATGAACAACCTGCAACCAACGCCATCCTTGACACGGGAGGCCAACCCTTAATCAGAACTGTGGAGTGTATTCAGACACCACTGAAGGTCATTCATGCATAGCTGTGCAAGTTTGGGTCATCAAGAAAGGCTGTACTCAGAAAGAAGTCTGTGCTGATGATAATTGTGCTGGGGCATGTGAGGCCTTCAAGATAGTTTTGCAAGACCTGTTGGATCGTCATATAATCCAAATAAGTGTGCAAGAAAAAGAGGAAGATGTGTTGACTCTCCAGTCTGATAAGAACAGAAGTGTCCAGAAGCCTATTGAGGTCCCGTATAGTCAAAAGCCGAGCATGGAGAAACCTAAGACAATTGTGATTCCTGTCCCAGCTCCTTATCAAAAGGATAGTGCTGTTCCGTGGAGTTATGGTGTGCCAGTTCAAACTCAGAATCCTCAAGCTGTTCCCGATGTCACAAACATTGCGGGTAGCAGCAGAGTCACTAGAAGCGGACGTGTCTATGTCCCTGAAGCCCTTAAAGTGGGTCCATCAAAAGAGGATGAGGAAAGAATTCGAAAGGGTAAAGGTAAAGAGCAAGAGCCCGTGGAAAGTAGAAGGGTGTCAGAGCAAGAAGCTTCCGAATTTCTGAGAATCATGCGGCAAAGCGATTACAAAGTGGTGGACCAGCTGCACCACACTCCTACAAAGATCTCTATCATGTCCTTGCTGCTTAGTTCAGAGGCCCACCATGCTGCCCTAATGAAAGTGCTGAATGAAGCCCATGTAGCCCAAGACATCACTGTTAACCAGCTTGATGGCATCGTAGGGAACATCGTTGCTTCCAACTATATTACCTTTACTGATGACGAGCTCACCCCTGAAGGAAAGGGACATAATCAAGCATTGCACTTTTCAGTCAGATGTGGTGAATATACACTTTCTCGGGTCCTCATAGACAATGGATCCTCTTTGAATGTCATGCCCAAATCTACAATGAACAGGCTAGACGTAGACTGTTCATATATGAAGCCTAGCTCAACGCTAGTCAGAGCATTCGACGGATCCAAGAAAGAGGTTATCGGGGAAATAGAGTTTCCGGTGCAGATAGGGCCTGAGGTGTTTTATGTGAACTTTCAAATCATGGACATCGCATCATCCTACAGCTGTCTCCTGGGAAGACCTTGGATTCATGCTGCAGGAGCTGTTCCTTCATATCTCCATCAGAGGCTTAAGTTTGTAGTCGACGACAAACTGATAGTCGTCTTTGGAGAAGAAGAGTTTATGATTAACAAGCCCCATCCCTCTCAATACATCGAGGCTGCAGAGGAATCCCTTGAAACTGCTTTTCAGTCATTGGAAATTGCAAATGCCGCTTTCGTAGGAGAGGAAGCCCCACTGCCTGCACCAAGAATGTCCAATGCTGATATCATGGTCGCCAAGGTCATGCTGAGAAATGGTTACCAGATCGGAAAGGGTTTAGGAAGGTCCGAGCAAGGAATTCTAGCACCTGTCCAGTTGCAAGAGTACAAGGATAGATGTGGGTTAGGATAAGAAGACTAGCTAAGCTTCAGGGGCGAGAACGAAGCTTGAAGAGGGTTCCCATCTGTGATCTCAAGCAGAGCTTCAGGAGCGCGGGCATGCTGGACCCCAATCAGGTGGCTGTCATTGGGGAAGAATCAGCTGTGGAAGACAAGAGTGTGGACCTGGTGCGTCGCAGTGCTGCAAATGAAGAGCTCGGCAATTGGAAGATCATCGATTTCCCTCTTGCTTTCATTTCAAAGTAATGATTTCGTAATGCGAATCCTTTGGCTCTGCCCAAGGCCTCAGGACATTTCATAAGGGCATGCATGTTTTTCCTTCGAATATCATCAATCAATAAAATGTTGTTTTGAATTCTCAAATGAATAAAATCGTTTTTCATACCATTATTGTGTGTCTTCATCTTGTGTTTCTATTTTGCTTGTTCATTCTGTTTCCATTCCCGCAAATGCAGATCTAAAATGAACATCTTTGAAAATAATGATGCCAATGATTCATATGTTAACTTTGATTACCCCGTTAACCAAGCCGAGGAGGATGTTGAGGATGACTGGGAAACTCCTCCAGAATTGATGAGAATGGTTGGGCAAGAGGAAAAGGTTATTCAGCCGCATGGGGAATCTGTTGAGACAATCAATCTGGGCACAGAGGACAGTAAGAAAGAAGTCAAGGTTGGCACTTCGATGAATGAAAGTGAGTGTAAGAGGCTAATTCAACTCCTGCATGATTATGATGATGTCTTCGCATGGACTTACCAGGATATGCCAGGGTTAGATACTGATATAGTGGTGCACAAGCTTCCAGTCAAGCCTGAGTGTCCTCCAGTGAAGCAGAAACTGAGAAGGATGAAACCAGAAATGTCCTTAAAGATCAGAGATGAGGTGAAAAAGCAGTTTGATGCTGGTGTCCTAGCGGTAGCAAAATATCCGCAATGGGTTGCTAATATTGTGCCGGTTCCGAAAAAGGACGGGAAAGTCAGAATGTGTGTTGATTACCGAGATCTGAATCGGGCCAGTCCCA
Source organism: Astragalus glycyphyllos (assembly GCA_963573325.1). NCBI lineage: Eukaryota > Viridiplantae > Streptophyta > Magnoliopsida > Fabales > Fabaceae > Astragalus > Astragalus glycyphyllos. The sequence continues at coordinate 87,494,031 of OY754307.1, read as the reverse complement.
AAGACGATTTTCCCCCGCCTCATATTGATGTCTTAGTGGATAGTACAGCGCAGCATTCACTGTTCTCCTTCATGGATGGGTATTCAGGGTACAATCAGATTAAAATGGCTCCTGAAGATATGGAGAAGACAACTTTTACAACTCTTTGGGGAACGTTCTGTTACAGAGTCATGCCATTCGGGTTGAAGAACGCCGGTGCTACCTATCAAAGGGCTATGGTCACATTGTTTCACGACATGATGCACAAGGAGATCGAAGTCTACGTGGACGATATTATTGCAAAGTCTAAAACCGATGAGGAACACATTGTCAATTTGCAAAAGCTCTTTGAACGGTTGAGAAAGTTCAAGCTCAGATTAAATCCGGCCAAGTGTACCTTCGGTGTGCGATCAGGGAAGTTGCTGGGATTCATTGTCAGCCAAAGGGGGATAGAAGTTGACCCAGACAAGGTGCGGGCAATTCTTGAAATGCCGGTGCCTAAAACTGAGAAGGAGATCCGTGGTTTTCTTGGAAGACTGAACTACATCTCTAGGTTCATATTCCAGTTAACCGCCACATGTGAACCAATCTTCAAGCTGTTATGCAAGAATCAAGAGACTAAATGGAATGACGATTGCCAAGAAGCTTTCGAAAAGGTCAAGAAATATCTTCAGAATCCACCTATCTTGATGCCTCCTGTACCCGCCAGACCTCTCATCTTGTACCTAACTGTGCTAGATAACTCAATGGGATGTGTGTTGGGACAACATGATGAATCCGGGAAGAAAGAGCATGCCATCTACTATCTGAGCAAGAAGTTTACTGACTGTGAAACAAGGTACTCGTTGCTAGAAAAGACTTGTTGTGCATTAGCTTGGGCTGCTCACCGTTTGAGGCAGTACATGCTAAGTCACACTACTTGGTTGGTATCTAAAATGGATCCTATCAAGTACATCTTCGAGAAGCCCGCACTTACAGGGAGAATTGCCCGCTGGCAAATGCAGTTGTCAGAATATGACCTCCTGTACGTCACTCAGAAAGCCATCAAGGGTAGTGCGCTGGCCGAGTACCTAGCACATCAGCCTATCGAAGACTATCAGTCGATGCAGTATGACTTTCCAGACGAGGATATCATGGCCCTATTTGAAGAAGGGAAATCCCCGGGAGATGAAAGATGGAGAGTGATATTTGATGGTGCCTCCAACATATATGGGCACGGAGCTGGGGCAGTACTGATTTCCCCTGATAGTCGCTTCATCCCATTCACTACCAGACTGAGTTTCTATGTCACAAACAATATTGCAGAATATGAGGCATGTATTCTTGGCATTCAGGCAGCCCTAGATTGGAAAGTTAAAAGACTAGATGTGTATGGAGATTCAGCTCTAGTCATTCACCAGGTGTCATACCCTAATTTTGTCCGCCTAGTTTCAAAACCCTAATTTTCAGCAAAAATAAATAAATTTGTGAGTGATGCATTATTTGAGAAAGGGTTTAGGGTATTTACCCAAGCATTCTAAGGTTTTCAAAATCATTTTTGAGAAATTAAGGAATTTTGGGGCATTGTTTGGTCAATTTCAATTTAATAAATTTTTGCTAGTTGAAAATCCAATTAATTAATTTTTGGGAATTTATTTAATGAAATTGTATTATTTTGAACAAAAAAATAAAAAATAAAGAAAATCATTTTTCAAATTGTGCGCATATTTTATATGTGTAGTAAAAAAAAATCAAGTTCAAATTAATTCAAGAAAGCATTTCAAAAAATAGTACAAGGAATATTCCCAAAAATTATATGATAGGATTTTTGTTGGCAATTTTGGTCATCTCTCATTTTCAAAAATGGAATATTCTTCAAGATACCTTGTATATGGCTCAAAATGGTTAGATTTATGTATAATTATCTTGAAAGGAATAATCAAAATTGAGAGGATAATTGGAAGGTTCATGGATAGTACAATAGTACAATTGCCAACTTGCAAAACTTGGGCACCACTCTCATTGCTTGGCTGAATATCTACCCCTTCATTTCCCTCTCATTTTGCATTTTTTTGCCCCTCATCAAGGTGTGTTTCAATCCTCACCCTTGATTCAAAATTAAAATGCAATCCTAGAATGAGATGAGGTACACAATGACCTAAATGCCCCTAAACCTAATTGCACATTATATATACCCTCATATCCCCACCTCTCACAAGTTTTGGCACACAATTCACACTCAAATTAAAACCTAGCCTCTCCTCTTCTCCCTTCTTGGCCGAATACCCCTCTTCATTCCCTCACCTCATTTCTTCACTTTTTCACTTCAAATCAACATTCTAGTCCTAAATCCTTCATCATCCTTGCATTCCCTTCAAAGATCCATCTTCAAATCTCAAGAATCAAGCTCAAGATTGAAGATTAGAGGGTTGATTCAAGTGGTTTAGTGTTCATTCACCTTATTTCTTTCGCTATTCTAGCTTGGAGTTGAGGTATACTCTCAATCTTAGCATCATCAAAATTTTAGCATCAAAAATGTAGATCATCAATCTATTTTTGCATATCAAGCATTTCTTTGCATTTTAGTGCTCTATTTTATGTTGAAATGTTGATATAATTGTTGTTGTTGAATGAGAGATGTGTTTCAAGCATTTTGACAAACACTTTGGGAGGTTTGGATGCTTGAAATGCATCTCTCTCTTGGAATAAATTGTGTGTTTGTGCTATTTTCATTTTGTGCTTGCATTTTCATGAATAAAATTGTGATTTGGGCTTATGTTTCATTTCGCATATTGTAGAAAAATTAGAGTTTGTGTGATTTTAGTGCATTCCTTTGCTTAATCATGTGAATCATTGCCAAAAAGTTTGATCTATGTCATTTGCTTGCATGATTTTGTTGCTTTCAAAGAATAAAATGAGGTTTTAGCTCTATGTTGGTGTCGCATTTCATGAGATAATTAGGGTTTGTGCTTGTTTTTGTTGCTTGCTTTGAAAATCATGTTTGTGTTGATGATTTGGTAAGAGGATTTGACTCTTATGCACTTGTGCATATCCCAAGTGTTAAAGACTACCTAAAGGGATTCAACACCTTAATTGCATATGCTTGCTAAATAAAATGTCAAATTGATTTTTCATGGCTTGCTAATGATCTTACTTGAGGCAAATGCCCTTTCCAACTTATTCCTTTCATGTGGTTGATTGTAGAAATATGCTAAATGTTGATGCCATCAAAATGATACCACATTGTTGCTTATGTCAAATGTTGATGTGAAATCCCTAGGATTTTGCAAGTGATTCATTAAATGTTTGAATTCACTTGTGCTTTGTAACTTCCTTGCCTACTCACATGTTGTGTCATAAATGCCTAGTTAGGTTCATTCACTTGCCTATTCATGCATCTTCAATAAGATGTTCAATTTAGGTTCATTCACTTGCCTATTCATGCATTTTGCAAAAATGTTCAATTTAGGTTCATCTTGCCTAGCATCTTCAATAAGATGTGCAATCTAGGTTCATTCTCTTGCCTATTCATGCATTTTTGCCAAAATGTTCAACTTGGGTTCATGTTTTGCCTATCTATGTATTGTGACATGATATGTGTAGTCTAGGTTCATCTGTGCCTATTCATGCATTGTGTATTCAAATGTTGTAATGAGATGTTTTCAACATGAAAGGGTAAGTTACAAATTGTGTCTATGTTGTTGCTTGCTTGATAATATGATCTCAATGAATGTGCTATGCTTGCATCTATGAACTTTCTTGCATTCATGGTTTTCTTTTCTAAAACAACTTGACATGAAAATGGTTACTAGTTTAGATCATTGCGCGAATTGTAGTTTAGCAATTTGCATTTTGGTTATTGACTTGGAACTTGATTGAAAATGTTCTACTAGTTTTCCAAAACTCCTTTCCAAAAATCAAATTGCTTTCAAACTTCTTTTCTAAACTATGTCTTTAACAAATTAAGACCAATTTCTTTTCCAAGCTTAAACCCTAAGTTTTTCATAAACAAAATCATTAGTGGCCACTCGAAGCCTTTGCTTGTTTGATCACTAATGAGGAGTTATTAGTGGTAGTCACTCGAAGCCTTTGCTTGTTTGATTATCATGAAAGCTCCCAAACCTTAAATACATGCGAACCCAATTCAATTCCAAAAACAACACGAGTCATTAGTGGTAATTGTCCTAAGCCTTTGCTAGATGACTATCACCGATGCTCGCCTCATTTGCAAAAAAGGATAGAAAAAAAAACGTTGTTACTTACAATCACTCGAAGCCATTGCTTGTTTGATTATCGGTTTCAACTTATTTTCTTTCGAGTTAGTAATGAAAACCACTCGAAGCCATTGCTTGCTTGGTATTAGTGAACACTCGAGTCTTATTTCAAAAAACACCTAAAAACTAAAAAGCTAAAAACAAAAGAGCCTTTTCAAAACAAGACTAGAACTACGTAGCTTTGAATTCCTCATCGCACCGGAGGATACGTAGGAGCGGGTTCACCTCCCGTCAAACACCCTTTTAAAAAAATAATAACAAAAAGATTCTTCTTTCCCCAGTTTTCAAAAGCAGTTTCTTAAATAAAAAAGGAAGAAAAGAAGTAGAACAAAGCGTTTCAAATCAACAGTCAAAAACCACACACTAAATTAAAGGTTCCCTTTCGGTAGAAAGGATGTGTGGGGTTCTAATACCTTCCCCACACATAACCGACCCCCGAACCTATATCTCTCGTTTTCAAAAGGCCAATCGCCTAAAAAGATTTTTCCAATGTTTTTTCTAAATTAAAATATTGGGGGCGGCTTCATTGTTTTTCCCGTTGTACGAAGAAGGATCCAAACCGGATTTTTCGGAGTGCATACACCAGGTAAACGGCGATTGGGAGACCAGAGATCCCAAGTTGATTCCTTACCGAGACTACATCCGAGAGTTGGTTGAGCCTTTTGAGGAAATCACATTTCAGCATCTTCCTCGCAACGAGAATCAGTTGGCCGATGCACTGGCCACTTTGTCTTCAATGTTCAACATCAACTGCGACAAAAACTTGACTCACATCAGAATTCAGCATCAGGATCTGCCAGCCCATCACTACTGCGCAGCAATTGAAGAAGAATCTGATAGTAAACCCTGGTATCATGTCATCAAGCAGTACATCTTGAACAGAGAGTATCCTCCCGGGGCAACCCCCTTCTCTTTGGTTTATGGGTCGGAAGCAGTCCTCCCTATCGAAGTTGAGATACCCTCCCTGCGGGTGCTGATGGAAACCAAGTTGGAAAAAGCCGAATGGGTTCAAGCTCGTCTGGACCAGTTGAACCTCATTGAGGAGAAAAGAATTGCTGCCCTGTGCCATGGACAACTATATCAACAAAGGATGAAAACAGCCTTCGACAAGAAAGTGTGTCCTCGAGAATTCAAAGAAGGAGACCTCGTGCTCAAAAAGATCCTGCCTATTCAGAGTGACCCTCGTGGGAAATGGGCTCCTAGCTATGATGGACCCTATGTGGTAAAGAAACCCTTCTCTGGAGGAGCATTGATACTCACCAGCATGGATGGTGAAGAACTCAGAAACCCAGTCAATTCAGATTCAGTCAAGAAATACTACGCGTGAGAAAAATGAAAAGAAAAAGAGAAAGATGAGCCAAGCAAGAATTAGCTCGCTAGGTTTAAAACCCGAAAGGGCGGCCTAGGCAAAAAAAGAGTGACCCGGTGGACTGAAAACTCGCAAAGAGCGGTCTAGGCAAAAATTAGGGTCAGAAAAGTTGGACTTAAAAGAAAAAGAGGCAAGCAGCACCTCCAAAGGTTTGGATAAAAGGGTGATCAAGGCTGCAAGTATGGGTGATTGGCACACTTCAAAGATGAAAAGCGCTCCTAAGATCTGTTGCGTCCATTTTTCTTGTTTTTTTTTAGTTTCAAAAAATTCCAATGTACTCTTTTCAGTCGGCGTGACCTTCTGCACGTTCGGTTTCCATATGAATAAAAATCCAAGTTTTTCACTCCATCTGTTTGTTGTTTTACCATTTGCTTTCTTTTCATTTCTGTTTTAAAATGATGTTTTATGGTAGATGATAAATGATTATGAAAATGTGCATAAATCAGAGCATTAAAATCATTGCGAAATTTTTGAAAATTACAAAGAAAAGAGATGATCTTTCAGTCAGGTAAAATTCACAAGAACTAAACAAAAAGCACTGATTGCATCAAAACAAATCTCAAAAAGGTTGGAGCGTGGCTCTCGCACTGTCATCATGGACGATCATTGTGCCTCGTAACGCAAGTCCAACGATTTGGTCGAGCCAGCAAAAGAAAAAGCCAAAAAGAGCAAAAGAGCAACAACTAGCAAAAGAAAAGAAGAGAAGAAAAGCTAAAAAAAAAAAGAGCAATAAGAAAAAAAAAATCATGCATTAAATTGCATTCATCAAACATAAACAAAAAGAGAAAGTCATGCATTACATTCATTCCATCAAAACAGCAATCATGGCATTTGCATTGCATGCATTTGTTCATCTCACTTGCAGGTATGTCATACCCTAATTTTGTCCGCCTAGGTTTAAAACCCTAATTTTCCGCAAAAAATAAATAAATTGAGAAGTGTGGTTTTATTTTGAAGAGTGAAGAGCATTGTGCATGCATTTTTGGGTTTTAAAAGTCATTCTAGGGCTTTTAAATTCATTGTTAGAGTGGAAATGCATTTGTTGTTAAAAAACAAGGTTTTTAGGGCAAAAGGGTATTTTGGTCATTGTCAAAAATAAGATAATTTCTCATCAAGAATCATTGTGCAATTTTAGAGAAATTTATTTGAGGCAAAACATTTTTGGTCATGTATGTATGTATGCGCATGCATGCATACATTGTGCACAAAATTCAAATTCAAAAAAGGCATCAAAAAGGAATATTCTACAAAAATTTCAAGATGAGGTTTTTATGATATTTTTGGTCATGGTGATCTCATAAAATGGCATATTCCTCAAGATACCTTGTATGTGGCCTAAATTGGGTGTATTTTTGTACAATTATCCTAAGAAGAATAATCAAAAATGAAGGGATAATGGAATGGTCATATAATAGTACAATAGTACAAGATGACAACTTGCAAAACTTGGTCACCAAGGACCCCTCCCAATGTTTATGCGCCACCCCCTCTCTATTCTCTCATTTTGTGTTTTCTCAATGCCCTCAATCCATGTGAGCCTCAATCGTAACCTTTGATTCAAAATTAAAATCAAATCCTAGAGCACAACTAGTGCACAATGACCTAACTACCCTTAAACCTAATTGCTTTCTATATATACCCTATTAACCTCACCTCACAAAAGAAGGGAGCTTTTGGCCTCATTTTCACTCACACAACCCTAGCACACAACTCCCTCTCCTAATTCCCTCTCTTGGCCGAAATCATACCACCTTCTTCCTCCATCAATTCTTCACTTCTCCTTCACCAAATCACCATTTTCTCACCTCATTTCCATTCCTACTTCATATATCTTCCTTCTCTCCTAATTTAATTCAAGCTTGCATCATCAAAGGGCATTTTTAAGCAAGCATTTCGTGGGTTTCATTGAAGTTTGGTGAAGATTCAAGTTGATTTGTGGTCTTGTTCTTCATATTAGTCATTCCTTAGCTTGGATTTGAGGTAAACTTCTTAAAACCTAGCATCATCTTCAATTTTTTTGCATCAAAATGTAGATATCATGTTTCTAATCTTGCATCCTACCATATTCATGCATTTTAGTGTTGTTATATTGTTGATTTGTTGATTGTTGTTGGTGAGAGGTGTCTCAAGCATTTTGACAAACACTGTGGGAGGTTTGGGTGCTTGAGATGCTTCTCACCCTTGAATAAATTGTGATTTATGTTGTTTTCACTATGATCTTGCATTTTTGTTGAATAAAATGATGTGATGCTTCGCAAATCATGATTAGAATTAGGGTTTGTTAACTTTCTTGTGAAATGGGTTTGCAATTGTGATCAAAAACGTTTTCTCAAGTTATTTTGATGTTAATAGATGGTATCTTGCTTGCAAGTCATTGTTATGTTGATGATTGGCAAGAGGACTCACACTTGTGCCTTTGCGCACTTAACTTTAAGTGTTGAGGATTGACTAAAATGATTCAACGCAATTGATTTGATGTTTTGATTGCAAAATATTGTTGCTAATTGATTGTATCTTGCTTGAAAATTGTTATATGTTGATGATTGGCAAGAGGACTCACACTTGTGTCTTTGTGAACTTTACTTTAAGTGTTGAGGATTGCCTAAGATGATTCAACACAACCTTGTGCTTTGATTGTAAACTTTGGTTTGCTTGTTAGTAACTTGTTTGCAAAGTTATTCTATGTTGAGGATTGGCAAGAGGACTCTCACTTGTGCCTAGTGTACTTCACTTTAAGTGATGAGGATTGCCTAAGATGATTCAATTTTCTTTGTGCAATTCTTGTTTGAAAATGCAAATGCTAGTTTTCTAACTTGATTAATCAATTTTGGTTACAAAAATGACTTGTTAATGCCCTCTTTTGGTCACTTTTGGTCTTGCAAATATTCAAACCTATGTTGTTAATTGTGAAATTTGTGATTTGAGAAAAATGAATTTGGGTTTTGGTTCATTTATGATCCACAAATGATCTTGGGTTATGCTAAGTTGGCAAGAGATAGGTTACTTCAACCTTGATGCCTATGCTTGTAAGCATTTAAAAATTCAATTCCCATTTGATGTGCTTGTGAAATGTGAGCAAAAAGGGGTCTATAAACAATTGAATTTGCGCACATGATTGGTCTCCAATGACCTTGATGCATCCTCAAGTTTAATCATGCTTTCTTTGCTCTTTGAGTTTATTGTAAATTGTTGTTTGAAGCTTGTGAAGTTTCGGCAAAAGATAGGTTCATTTAACCTTGATGCACATGCATTTTGCATATTCATGCATTCTTACCTATTCTTGCATCCTTGCCTACTCATGCATTCTTGAATTGAAGCTTGGTACTCCATGCTTGATATACTTGTTTATGTGCTTGTGGTGCATTAAAATGATGAATTGGTGTTCACAATTTGCTTGTTTTGATTTCCACCAATTGTTACTCGTTAGTAACTCTCCGAAACTTCAAAACCATGTTGCATACAAAGAACAACTTGTTACTCGTTAGTAACGTTCCAACTTCAAAACATTTTTTTGCATTTACATAATCATTGATAAACAACTTCACTTCTTCTCAAAACAATTTCAAACTATTTTTCACAAATCAAACTTTGTTGAGGATAATGCGAAGCCTTTGCTTGCACGATTGTCAACAATGGGGTGCTAGTGGTGATCACTTGGAGTCTTTGCTCAATTGATTATCATGAACACTCATTTTTCAAAAGAACTCTCATTTCACAAATTAAAAACTTTGTTGAGGGTAATGCGAAGCTTTTGCTTGCACGATCGTCAATAATGGGGTGCTAGTGGTGATCACTTGGAGTCTTTGCTCAATTGATTATCATGAACACTCATTTTTCAAAAGAACTCTCATTTCAAAAATTAAAAACTTTGTTGAGGATAATGCGAAGCCTTTGCTTGCACGATCGTCAATAATGGGATGCTAGTGGTGATCACTCGAAACCTTTGTTGTTTGATCACTGCGAACATTCAATTTTCACAATTAAACAACTAAAAAATAAAAACCTTTTCTCGACAACCGAGAACTACGTAAGCTTTGAATTCTCCATCGCACTGGGAGATACGTAGGAGCGGGTCACATTCCCGTCAAGCACGACAAATGAAAACCATTTTCTTTTCAAAAAAACAAACCCTTTTCCAAAACAAGGCAATTTCTAAAAACAAAACAATTTTCGAAAACAAGAACTACGTTGCTTTGATTCCCTCCCCGGGATACGTAGGCACGGTGCCCTCCCGTCAAGCGCAAAAGATTAAATTTTCCTTAAGTTTTTCCATAAAGTAAGGAGAGATAAAGAGAGATAAAAACAAAGCATTTCTTAAATCAACCTTTTAAATCACACGTCAAATCGAGGTTCCCTTTCAGTAGAAAGGATGTGTGGGGTGCTCGTACCTTCCCCATGCATAACCGACCCCCGAACTCAAATCTCGTGGTTCCAAGGACCATTGTCTTTCAAGAAAGGTTTTTTTTCAATGTTTTACCTCTAAAAAAAATATTGGTGGCGACTCCAATTCATGTTGTGCGAAGAGAAATCCCTCCAAAGGATTTTTCGGGGTGCAACAAGGTACAAAGACAGATAAATACTTCGGTGTTAATCCCCGCACTCAGTTCCCAGAAAACGCTCCCTCAGTTCGGAGTTCAAATGCTTTTCAGTTCAGCGCTCAAGCGTGCATTGCAGTTTGGAGTTCAAATCACTCTTGTCAGAGTTCATCGCTCCCTTCTGTTCATGGTCTCACGTCGTGTACGAACAACACGATGGACCGCAGCCCCATGTGAGGTTCAACGGAATAGTTGTATCCGCCTAAGATACAGTGGACGCCGTGCATTGATCAGTATATCAGTTCCGGAGCTGATAACGATCCCCCCCGGTCGCTCGAAAGGCCATTCTCAGGATGTGTGCCCCTCAAAGCCACGTGCAAACGCGGACTCGCCAAGGGTTCGTTTAAAGGTTTTAGGCAACCTTGCATTTTACCGCTTTCTTTATCGCTTTCTTCATTTAGCGTTTTCCTAGCATTTCGCAGTTAGCGTGCAAGTCGTTAATCATTTCGTTTACTGCTTTCTCATCAGCGCGCCAAGCGTTCATTTTTCAAAAAAAAAGAGAGAAGAAAAAGAAAAAGAAGAAAAAGAAAAAGAAAATTCGGGTTTCTCCAAGTAGACAAAATTGGTATAATTTCTGAATTCTTTATTTTTATTTTATCTTCGAAATATGTCTCGGCCAATTCATATTTCTTGGTAAAATCCAAATAAAGAGGGGCAGCTGTCATACCCCAATTTTGTCCGCCTAGTTTCAAAACCCTAATTTTCAGCAAAAATAAATAATTTTGTGAGTGATGCATTATTTGAGAAAGGGTTTAGGGTATTTACCCAAGCATTCTAAGGTTTTCAAAATCATTTTTGAGAAATTAAGAAATTTTGGGGCATTTAAAAGGGGCATTGTTTGGTCAATTTCAATTTAATAAATTTTTGCTAGTTGAAAATCCAATTAATTAATTTTTGGGAATTTATTTAATGAAATTGTATTATTTTGAACAAAAAAATAAAAAAATAAAGAAAATCATTTTTCAAATTGTGCGCATATTTTATATGTGTAGTAAAAAAATCAAGTTCAAATTAATTCAAGAAAGCATTTCAAAAAAATAGTACAAGGAATATTCCCAAAAATTATATGATAGGATTTTTGTTGGCAATTTTGGTCATCTCTCATTTTCAAAAATGGCATATTCTTCAAGATACCTTGTATATGGCTCAAAATGGTTAGATTTATGTACAATTATCTTGAAAGGAATAATCAAAATTGAGAGGATAATTGGAAGGTTCATGGATAGTACAATTGCCAATTTGCAAAACTTGGGCACCACTCTCATTGCTTGGCTGAATATCTACCCCTTCATTTCCTTCTCATTTTGCATTTTTTTGCCCCTTATCAAGGTGTGTTTCAATCCTCACCCTTGATTCAAAATTAAAATGCAATCCTAGAATGAGATGAGGTACACAATGACCTAAATGCCCCTAAACCTAATTGCACATTATATATACCCTCATATCCTCACCTCTCACAAGTTTTTGCACACAATTCACACTCAAAAACCTAGCCTCTCCTCTCCTCCCTTCTTGGCCGAATACCCCTCTTCATTCCCTCACCTCGTTTCTTCACTTTTTCACTTCAAATCAACATTCTAGTCCTAAATCCTTCATCATCCTTGCATTCTCTTCAAAGATCCATCTTCAAATCTCAAGAATCAAGCTCAAGATTGAAGATTAGAGGGTTGATTCAAGTGGTTTAGTGTTCATTCACCTTATTTCTTTTGCTATTCTAGCTTGGAGTTGAGGTATACTCTCAATCTTAGCATCATCAAAATTTTAGCACCAAAAATGTAGATCATCAATCTATTTTTGCATATCAAGCATTTCTTTGCATTTTAGTGCTCTATTTTATGTTGAAATGTTGATATAATTGTTGTTGTTGAATGAGAGATGTGTTTCAAGCATTTTGACAAACACTTTGGGAGGTTTGGATGCTTGAAATGCATCTCTCTCTTGGAATAAATTGTGTGTTTGTGCTATTTTCATTTTGTGCTTGCATTTTCATGAATAAAATTGTGATTTGGGCTTATGTTTCATTTCGCATATTGTAGAAAAATTAGAGTGTGTGATTTTAGTGCATTCCTTTGCTTAATCATGTGAATCCTTGCCAAAAAGTTTGATCTATGTCATTTGCTTGCATGATTTTGTTGCTTTCAAAGAATAAAATGAGGTTTTAGCTCTTTGTTGGTGTCGCATTTCATGAGATAATTAGGGTTTGTGCTTGTTTTTGTTGCTTGCTTTGAAAATCATGTTTGTGTTGATGATTTGGTAAGAGGATTTGACTCTTATGCACTTGTGCATATCCCAAGTGTTAAAGATTACCTAAAGGGATTCAACACCTTAATTGCATATGCTTGCTAAATAAAATGTCAAATTGATTTTTCATGGCTTGCTAATGATCTTACTTGAGGCAAATGCCCTTTCCAACTTATTCCTTTCATGTGGTTGATTGTAGAAATATGCTAAATGTTGATGCCATCAAAATGATACCACATTGTTGCTTATGTCAAATGTTGATGTGAAATCCCTAGGATTTTGCAAGTGATTCATTAAATGTTTGAATTCACTTGTGCTTTGTAACTTCTTTGCCTACTCACATGTTGTGTCATAAATGCCTAGTTAGGTTCATTTCTTGCCATGCATCTTCAATAAGATGTGCAATCTAGGTTCATTCTCTTGCCTATTCATGCATTTTTGCCAAAATGTTCAATTTAGGTTCATCTTGCCTAGCATCTTCAATAAGATGTGCAATCTAGGTTCATTCTCTTGCCTATTCATGCATTTTTGCCAAAATGTTCAACTTGGGTTCATGCTTTGCCTATCTATGTATTGTGACATGATATGTGTAGTCTAGGTTCATCTGTGCCTATTCATGCATTGTGTATTCAAATGTTGTAATGAGATGTTTTCAACATGAAAGGGTAAGTTACAAATTGTGTCTATGTTGTTGCTTGCTTGATAACATGATCTCAATGAATGTGCTATGCTTGCATCTATGAACTTTCTTGCATTCATTGTTTTCTTTTCTAAACAACTTGACATGAAAATGGTTACTAGTTTAGATCATTGCATGAATTGTAGTTTAGTAATTTGCATTTTGGTTATTGACTTGGAACTTGATTGAAAATGTTCTACTAGTTTTCCAAAACTCTTTTCCAAAAATCAAATTGCTTTCAAACTTCTTTTCTAAACTATGTCTTTAACAAATTAAGACCAATTTCTTTTCCAAGCTTAAACCCTAAGTTCTTCATAAACAAAATCATTAGTGGCCACTCGAAGCCTTTGCTTGTTTGATCACTAATGAGGAGTTATTAGTGGTAGTCACTCGAAGCCTTTGCTTGTTTGATTATCATGAAAGCTCCCAAACCTTAAATACATGCGAACCCAATTCAATTCCCTAAACAACACGAGTCATTAGTGGTAATTGTCCTAAGCCTTTGCTAGATGATTATCACCGATGCTCGCCTCATTTGCAAAAAAGGATAGGAAAAAAAAACGTTGTTACTTACAATCACTCGAAGCCATTGCTTGTTTGATTATCGGTTTCAACTTATTTTCTTTCGAGTTAGTAATGAAAACCACCCGAAGCTATTGCTTGCTTGGTATTAGTGAACACTCGAGTCTTATTTCAAAAAACACCTAAAAACAAAAAAGCTAAAAACAAAAGAGCCTTTTCAAAACAAGACTAGAACTACGTAGCTTTGAATTCCTCATCGCACCGGAGGATACGTAGGAGCAGGTTCACCTCCCGTCAAGCACCCTTTTAAAAAATAATAACAAAAAGATTCTTCTTTCCCCAGTTTTCAAAAACATTTTCTTAAATAAAAAAAAAGAAGAAAAGAAGTAGAACAAAGTGTTTCAAATCAACAGTCAAAAACCACACACTAAATTAAAGGTTCCCTTTCGGTAGAAAGGATGTGTGGGGTGCTAATACCTTCCCCACACATAACCGACCCCCGAACCTATATCTCTCGTTTTCAAAAGGCCAATCGCCTAAAAGGATTTTTCCAATGTTTTTTCCTAAATTAAAATATTGGTGGCGGCTTCATTGTTTTTCCCGTTGTACGAAGAAGGATCCAAACCGGATTTTTCGGAGTGCATACAGAGATGAACCCAGGAATTTTTTTTTCTTCTCTTTCTTAGCAACCCAATATTCGGTTTGCTCGCCAAGATTTTCACAGCATTGTGCCTGGACTCGTGCACTCAAAACTAAAATCACGTTGGAGCCTAACAAATAATGCCCAAGATCATATAGAAAAATCAAAGTAGAAGAAAACCATTTTCTTTTTTTTCTCCTTTTTAAAAGCCCTCTGTGACAGTAGTTTTATATATTCAACTTAAACTTCTTCCACTTCAAAAACTTGTCGTTGAACCATAATGCATTCACTAAATTGTAATTAACACCAAGAAATAATTACCAAAGACCAACGACCATTTTCTTAAAAGCTCAATATCATTGAATATATTTTACAAACCATGAAAAACTGTTATAGAGAAATCAATTTTGTAATGAAGGCAACCAACGGTTATACATCTATATATATATATATATATATATATATATATATATATATATAAATATAGACCAATATTATTACATGATAAATAGATATTAAGTTTATAAAAATTGAAACATTAATATCAAAACATTTTATTATAAATAAAATATATTTTGTAACTCTCATACACACTTGAATGCCATTATTCCAACAATCTCCCACTAATAGAAAGCAAGTGGAAAAACATATTTAAAATCTTGTAGAAAATAGAATTTTTTGGATAGGCTCAAGTAAGCCCAAAATTATAATTATAAAATAATATATCGGTAAATAAAAATTGGGTATGTTCAAAGCCAACAAGGGACTTCCCACTTTTGAAATATCTCTTAAAATAAATAAAATCACAACACTTTGAGGGCGGAATAAAATTCTTCCAAACTGTCTTAGTCCAGGGAACAACCTGCCCAACAAGAGCGTAAAAGAGGTAGGAGTCCCTAAAATTCAGATCTCCTGAATTAGATCAACCATTGTGAGATCTGAGCCT
Organism: Astragalus glycyphyllos; assembly: GCA_963573325.1. Taxonomy (NCBI): domain Eukaryota; kingdom Viridiplantae; phylum Streptophyta; class Magnoliopsida; order Fabales; family Fabaceae; genus Astragalus; species Astragalus glycyphyllos. Next base: position 87,478,807 of record OY754307.1, on the reverse strand, counting down.
TCATAAGGGGATTGATACTAAATCACAAATTTTTACCCCTTTTCTTTCTATGAGTGTGTTTCCCAAATTGCTACATTCTAGAATTTGTCTTTTGACCGTTTCAAGGCGAAAATTGATTTGCATCATGTAAAAAGATTTGGGGATTTAGGTATTTTCCTGGTCTCAGAGTTGCTTGATGAATTTATCCCTTAGTTGCCCCATTTGAGCCTATTTGTTATATTTTTTCTTTGGTACCCAGGTATAATTTTTTCTTTTTTTGTTTGTGGTAACCAATTGAAATTGAATGTGGAGCAACTATTGAAAATTACAATTTCGTCTTATATTTTAGCTGTCTATGTTGTCAGGACTGAAATTTCGTCCCATACTTAAGTTGTCTATCTTGTTAGGATGAAGTAAAAAAAAAGAAGTGAATCACGTGCTTACAAAAATATTTTCATACTAAGGAAACAAAATAGGAGTTATCATGTACTTACCTTTTCCTCCTATGGAAAAAAGATTGAATTTGTCTACTCAAGAAAGAGCCAAAGGGCACATCAAAGGAATGAAATAGCCAAAGGGCAAACCCCAAAAAAAAAAACAAAAGAGTCTACTCAAGAGAAAGAAAAGCAAATCAAAAAGAGTCGACTCAATAGAAATAAAAAAGAATGAAGAAATGGAAGTGAAATTAGTTTGGAGTTTGGACAAAAATTGTAAAATAGATAGGAGCTCCATATTTGGTTTCAAAGGTTACTTTTTGTTTCTTGTTTTTAGCCTTTTGATTATCCATTTCTTCTTATTTCCTACCCTGCATGAATTCACCCCTAGCCCCATTACAACCCATGAAACCCCATCTTTTGCATGCATGTGAAGTATTTAGTAGAGATTTGGTCAAATTACAAGCTTATGGTAATGTGCATTTTGTTGAAACTTGAGTGTATTTTCCCTAGTCCCTAAACACTTAGAGAGATTGTGAGCGAGTACCCTTGTTCACAGAAAAGTATTCTTCAGGGACATGAGCCTCTAATTGGGCAACCTTTTGACACCTCATATGTGATATATTGTATGTTGTCTGTCATTGTGCTTTTAATTTTGGATATCCTATTTGGCTATCTCTATTACTTATTTGAAAAATTTATTGAACCAAAAAATTTGTTTGAGGACAAGCAAAAGTTAAGTGTGGGGGAGTTGATAAACCCCAATTTAATACATTTTTAGAGATAATTTTAGTTCATTTTTGAAACATTCAATAAAGTATAAGTTGGAAAAAGTCTACAAAGGGAGAAAATATTTGTAGTGGAAACTCAGCAAGTCGCAACTTATACAATAATATATTAGTCATCTAGAACAACAACAGAAGAAAAAAAACGTTACATATGCAGAATCACTACCTTTCACGTTAAGATTGGACATCATTTTTCTTTTCATAAAAAACAACATTGAATATATAGTTTTGCCGACATAGAATTTTAAAATTAATAATAGTACTATTAAAATTGCCCTCCTATGGCACCAAAGACACTACTAATAAGTACAATGAAATGTCCATAATTTCCTCATCAAACTCAAATAAACTCCCCCACTCTATTTTCCCAAGATGGAACCAATTACTAATGCAGAAATCTCCATTGAAGTTCCTCCTTACCTTAGAGTATACAAGGATGGAACCATTGAAAGATTAGCAGGTACCCAAGTTGTTCCTGCAGGTTTCGATCCCAAAACCAACGTTGTCTCCAAAGACATCACCATCAATTCAAAAACCGGTATCACAGCAAGAGTATACACTCCCAATTCAACCACCAAAACCAAAAAGCTTCCTTTAGTAATCTACTTCCACGGTGGAGCTTATATCATCTCTTCTATCTCAGATCCATTCTACCATAACTCTCTTAACAAACTCGTTTCCGAGTCAAACGTTGTTGCTCTTTCCATCAATTACAGGTTAGCACCAGAACATCCACTTCCAACCGCTTACCATGATGCTTGGTCTTCACTTCAATGGCTTTCCTCTCAAGCTGCACAAAATAGTGAATCTGATGAACTCTTTGAAAATGTTGACTTCAAAAAAGTGTTCTTATCAGGTGATAGTGCAGGTGCTAATATAGGACACGACATGGCTTTAAAGTTACATGATCTTTTGGATTTTAAGGTTGTTGGTCTTATAATGGTGAATCCTTATTTTTGGGGGAAGGAACCTATTGGTGTGGAGATAACTGATTTGGAGAGAAAGAAAATGGTTGACACGTGGTGGGAATTTGTTTGTCCTTCGGATAAAGGGAATGATGATCCATTGATTAACCCTTTTGTGGAGGAAGCCCCGGATTTTGAAGGGTTGGGTTGTGAAAAAGTGCTTGTTATTGTTGCTGAGAAAGATATATTGAGGGAAAGAGGGAAACTTTATCATAAGAAGCTAGTGGATAGTGGTTGGAAAGGAACTGCTGAGTTTTATGAAACTCAAGGGGAGGATCATATTTTTCATGTTTTCAACCCAGATTGTGATAAGGCTAAGAAATTGATTAAGCACATAGCTGCTTTCATCAATGAATAGTGATGTATGCTTTACAATAATTAATTAATACTGCTTTGGTTTGTTTGTCTGGAATCTACAGCTATCAGTTGCAGTTTTGTTATTTTTAATTTAAGTCACAGGTTTTTTAGTATATAGTACTTGTTTCGTTTGCCTGTTCCCAATTATCGTTATGTAGTCTATTATTGCATAGCTATTGTAATAAGTTGATGTCTAAGCTTCATGTTTGGCTGTTTTATGACTTTGGCAATTGGCATACCTGGCTATTTTGACTTGGTATACCGAATCAACTTATCCATGTAAGAATCGTATTGGCTAGAGTATTGAATTTGAGAGAGTTGGTATAACGTGACTTTCCCTAAGGGTATATTTGGGAGGGGGTTTTGGGAGGAGAAGATGGGGAGGACATATTTTTCAAATCTAAATCGAGCACAGTGCAAAATTTGGAAAAGAATTGGAGGTTTTAAGTCGGATTCCAAAAAATCCGACTTAAAACTCGGACGCGGTGGCATTTCTGTAATAAACATGAGAAGAAAAATCTTGCACTCAACCTTTTAAGTCGGATAACTCTTAAATCCGACTTGGAATGTGTTATTTTTGCCTGAATAAAAAAACGAAAACCCTCGCACGCGTTTTCTACTTTCTTTTTTGACATTTTTTTTACTTCAGTTCTAGCTCTCTCGGCCAAAAGCACAAAACACTAAGGTAACCACCGTTCCATCGCTCTCCACCAAAACTCCACCGTTCCATTCCTCATCCCATCGTTCTCTCCGTCGAAGCTCCCTCTCTCCGCCAAATCGCCGCCTTCCTCCGTCGATCTCTCCTCTCTGCCGTCGTCTCCATCTCTCCCTGTCACCGTCACCTTCTTTGATTCTCTTTCTTCTGGTTTTTTTTGAAAGGTTACACCACTCCTATTCTGATTCATTTCATGAGCAGAGAATCTTCATTAACATGAGAGTTATTGCTATGTTTGATTGAATTAAAGGAATTTGATATCTCTTTTTTACATTTTTAGGGTTTTGTTATATGCATTGTTGTTTTGTGAAATTTGTTAGGGTTTCATGTTTTTTTGATTCTGCTGTGATGATTTAAGAATATTGTATACCACATAAAAAGCAAGAATCTGATTTTTTAACTTTGGGTGTTGTGTTTTGAGAATTGATAGTTTTTCCTTTCTAATTTTGCAATGTTCGTAGGGGTATTAAGGAATCAGGGGACAACCAATTCGATGATATTCTAGGGCAGTAGGTCTTTAACCTTTTACTCGTTTGTATTGCTTAATCCAAAACTTTGGTCATTCTATGACCTTTTTCTTCCTTACTTTTAAAGTTTACATTGTCTAATTAATTCTATGCTTTGAATCATGGATCTGATAGGGTTGTGATTTTCTATGACCTTCAAAAGTTTGCACTGGTGTTCAAGTGGAAGTGATTTTCTTGTGTTTAGAGTGGATTACACGTTGGTTCAATTCTTGTACCTGGTTAATGGTTCTAAATAATGAGAACAATATCTTCTTAGGCATTTGTTCTTCTCTGGTAATGATCTGTCTGTCTATGGCATTCTCAATATCCTCTTTCATGCATTCTTATTCAATAGCATTAAGTGAAAGTGTAGTACAATTAAGGTACATTTTGAATATTATTAGAATATCATAAATTTGTGTATGTGTTTTTTTTTTGATCTATTAAAGTGTAATATATTAAAGTACATTTTGGTATGAAATCTAAGAGTTTAATTCTACATATTTTAGTGTAGTACTTTAATTGCCCGTGTGGGTATGAGTTCTGATTGGCTAGCTGAAAGTGTAGTATTTTAAACTTTAATTACGCTAAAGTATGTGCGGAAAATGTTTTCTATTTGTAGAGTGAACCAAAATAAACACTATTATAGTCGGATATTTAAATGATCCGACGTTTAAAATAGACTTTTAAAGTCGGATATTTATATTATCCGACTTTAAAAGTGGTAATGAAAATCGGACTCTGATAGCTCAACTTTTAAACGGACTTTTTAAGTCGGACGTTGATCCGACTTTAAATCTCACGACTTTCTAAGTCCACCGTATAGAGGTCGGACGCGCATCCGACTTTAAAAGTCCAAAATATCCGACTTTGAATCCCATTTTTCCACTAGCTATAAAATGTTTCTAAACATAAATCAAATGTGATTAAAAATGTTATATTGATATCTATCAACTTGTTATTTTAATTTTTTAAAATCTCAAATAGATATTAAAATATAGACAAATATTTTTCAAGCCCTCCCCTCCCTTCCCCTCGCAAAACCCCCTCTCAAACATACCCTAAGAGTTGTGTAAACGTCGGCCCAAATTAATATTAATGTAGTCTTTGGCCCAAATTTTATATACTTAAAACCTCCTTCAAAACTAAAATCAGAAGACAATATAGTAGAGTGGTTCCTTGTTTCAGTTTGTATTTTTTAGGTAGAGTGTGTTCCTTGTTTCTATTATTGAGTTTAAACAAATAGAAACAATATCAACTACATTCAGTTTCTAAGTTTAAAGAAACAGAAACTGTTAGAATATAAATAGTATCTAGGAGAATATAAATAGAATATAAATAATAATGGTGGGTGACCCAATAATACACCCCCTCAACTATATTATTAATGTAGTTTATATTATTTTGTTAAATTATCTAATATAATTTATAAATAAGATCCCAATTGTGTTTGTTTTCGGATCATACTCTACATTCAAAGACAATAGTTAATCATATATATTAACCGGAAAGGCGTTATTTTGAATATCAGCTCTCACTTAGAATGACTCGGACGACAACATCCAAGAAGCAAGGAAAACATTGGAGCTCGGTAAGCAATTAGGCTGATACGTAGATATGGAGCAGGAAGTGTTACAGAACCTAATAAACATTTGTAGAAGCTCTGAAAAGAAAACCACACCTAGACGCTATAAATGGCGCTTTTAATAGTACAACTAGTCATCACTAAATAGCTTTGGGGTCTTTCCTATGAGTTGGTCAAAAAACGTCGCTTGTGTACCGAGTGCTTAGGTCCATGTGGACGTTGCAAATGAGGGGGTGATCTCCTATTAGTTTGTCGTGTCGTTTTCTAATCTTAGTGGATGACATCAAATAGTTTAACAATGTATGGCGTGATTGATTTTACCTCATTAGAGGCCGGTAAATCTTTTTAGAGTCAGCTGAAGTTAGACATGTGCTAACCTTAGAGTGTTATATTTTTGTTCTTTGTAGTATCTGGAGTACGATCTTGTGTGATAATTGTGATCTTAGGTTACACATTGTTTGTATTTGCTTTTTGACTAACCTTTTGGTTTGTCCGCAACAATAAACTTCTAATTATCGAAAAAATATTTAATCTAAATTAGCAAACCCATATCTTGTTAGAATATCATTATATTTCATTTATTTGGTTTAGAATAGATTGATGATTAAATTTTTTTGCAACAAAAGTTTGTATAACTATGGAAAGAGTGTTTAATAGATCAAAATCATGATATTAAATTCCATACTTGATGAACAAAATATATTACATTGTCTCTTTATGTAAATAAAAACCAGTACAAAGTCATAAAAGAAAAGAAAAATAAAGAAATCAGTAAATTTTATTGAATAACATGGAAATTCTTCAAAATAAATTAAAGACAAAAAATAATAATTCTTGAGCAACGAGCGAGCTAACGTCAACACTACTAGGCTTTGTTAGTGTGAGGGGATCTCATTTCTCGAAGCCTCCTCTCGTATGAAAGTATTTTTGCAAACCTACAAAGATTAAAGCCAATTATGTACAATAATTTATATTGAATGTTTATGTCAAAAAAAAGTTATATATATTGAATTAGTAGGTAATTAAATGAATATGTAGTTTTTATATTTACCTTGTCAGAGCATCTTCATTGGTCTCCCCATTTTCAATCGGCTCAAACAAACCATTTGCTAAATTGACCTTAGATAATGGTTTCTTCAACAAGTTTTCACCAATTTGGCACAATTTATCCAAATTCTCCTTTGTGGCAATATCAACAGAAGAGTCTGTACCCGTCAATGTATCATCCTACATGTTAAATTAATACAAATGAGTATTTTACATAAAGCTCAACCAAAAAAAAATAGTATATACTCCCTCCGGTCTCTTTTATAAGCAAAAGTTAACTACTTTTACCACATTTAATGCTATTGTTCCATATATACCCTTTATTTACTTGAGTGTTTGAGAATAAAGTCAAATAAGAGATTCTTTTCATTAAATGTTAAATATGTTACTTTAGTAAATTTGGTTAACTTATTTTATGAAAACTAGACAATCAATTGCACTTAACTAACTTTCTTAATCACCATGAAAGTAGTTAATTTTGCTTATAAAAGAAACCAGAAGGAGTATAATTTTTTGGGAGCTTAATAATTACCTGTATTCGGAGGTAATTATTTTGTGAATTAAGTGCTTGAGTGACGGTAGCAAGATGAAAATCAACCATATCAGCAGATGATTGACTAAACATATCGATTAAGGGAGTTGAACCACTATGGGTTAACCAATCTAATAGACCCCATTTGGATGCCATTGTTGCATTGAACTTTTGTTCATTCTTTGGTGTCCCAGTTCCCAGTGAGATTATAAGGAAACGATTGTATTCCATTGGCTTGATGGCAAAGTAATCATCATTCTGATTAATTATCTGCTTCGTTACTTCATTCATTGCTACTAAAGTCTGTATATAACCCAAAAACAAAACTATAGTAAGCGATCATGTTTATAAATAAATTAAGGTAAATTTTATATTCATGAAAAAAAATATGAGTATAAATTCTCAACTGGTAAAAAAATTAAAATAATTTTTTTAAAATTAAATATTTTTAACTGTAAAAAAAAATTAAATATTTTTAAGTAAAAAAAGTTGATGTAACATCAATTATAGGTCTAAAGTTATCCGCATCCAATAAATTAATAAAATTCGACTTATATTAAATTCAAAATTTAGAGAAAAAAACTAGTGATATTAATTAATGGGTCAGTTTGTTACGTATTTAAAAATAAGTAATTTTGATACTAAATAATTTAGATATTAACTAGTTTCTAAAGAATTTAAAAAAAAAAAAAATAGTTGTTTTATGCTTATGCAACATAATGAATTTTTTTTTAGAAAATCATTTTACGATAAATGAATTTTATTAGAAGCTACTTAAAACAACTTCTAATTTAAAGCAGTTTTTAATAAGTTAAATTTTTTTATTCTCACTTTTCTAAAATCCTATAACAAACAAATGAAAAACTTCTAAATGACCATTTTTATGAAAGAATGACGAATTTTTTTTAATTAAATAACCCTAACAAAAGCGCTCAATTATTTAAACAAATTTATACCGGATTATTTGCGCAAACACCACCATCAATGAGGTTAAATTCCTGGACATTTCCTTCTGAGTCTTGGTTCTTGAAGTTGTAGCCTGGAAGATAAGTAGGTGCAGCTGATGTGCTTATACATATATCAGAGAGACGAGCATCCATGCAAGGGGATCCTTTGATCTTATAAGAAGAAAAAATAGTTGGTTGCAATGTCTTGATATCAAATGTGGGTATCACAATATTGGTTAGTGTCTCATGTAGACGAATTTCCCCTAGCTTCTCCTTCACCACATTGTGAAGGTATTTTCCATCGTATTTTGGTCCTGCTAATGATCTGAACAGTTTTCCTACCGACCCTAACAGATCCCTGCATTTATTCAAATTATATAAGCTAGCTAGTAAATATTATCTTCATAGTGTAAAGTAAATTAGAATATTAATTTTTAACTGAATGTACTGTGTATACTTGGTTTGTGGGAAAATACTTGGGCTGTGTTCTAAGTAAAAGGGCTTGATATCCTTTGCTGCAAAAAGTGGTCGTTGTTTATCATTTGGAGCAGTTAACATTGCTGTTACAAGACCACCTGTGCTTGTTCCTGCCATCACATCAAAGTAATCTGCAAGCCTTGCAGACTCGCCATCCAACTCCTGCACACACACGTAAAGTGGAGATCTTAAATTCAAACTTTAACAACAACAAAAAATATTCAGCCTAACAATGAGGACGCCACAATTTTACTTTTCCTTTATTAGAATATTAGTATATGTACCTGAAGTTGCATTTCAAGGAATTCGAGAATAGTTGCAGGGATAATGCCTCTAATACCACCACCATCGATGCTGAGAATAGTGACTAAATTTCCATAGGTGGGAGGCTGAATCTGTAGAGGGGATGACTTTGTTCTCTCCATTATAATATATAACTCGCTGAATATTAGTTTGGAAATTTAGTCTTATATATGAAAGCTACTAGCACTAATTAATGAAAGCAATAGAACTTGTGAGTATAGAAGAGAAATGTTTGATATTGATATTGAATGCTATAGATATTCCAAGTATTTAGTTGTTTGATAGATAGGTTTCCTTATTGTCCTATTTATATAGAGATTAAGGTCAATTCAAACTCAAACGGGTCAGAGTATGTGTTCACTGTTGAGTATCTAGTGGTGGCTACGTAAATATATAATGTTGAATCTTTCCAAAAACCACCATCAAAGCTCGCGCGTTGAATATTCTCTTTGTGGTCCAACAATGAAATGAGTAATAGATTTATAAGAGAAAAAACAGAAAGAGCAACAAAGAACAATAAACAATTCCATAGAGAGTAGAGACCTATGAAAATTTTCTATGAAGGTGGGGTTCCCAAATGAGTGGATTATTTGGCTAATCCAAACCGAAAAATTGTCAATATAATACTTTTTAATAAATTGATAAACAATAGCAATTTGTGAGTTTTTTATAAAAAGCCTTCATTGGACTTTTGTGGATGGCTGTGAAATTTCAACCTTTTTATAAAATATACATGATTTTAAGAATAAAATAATATTTTAGCTATATAGTATGAATAATGATCACTCCTAATAAATTTGATATGCTACATTATGCCATTGCTCGACCTCTTGTATAATAAGCTAATTGTAGAGTTAACTTGTATGGGGTTAGCTATATCCGGAGGCAAGCTAATCGAGTGGCTCACTCTCTTGCGAGAGCGTCTCGGTTTACCGCTAGCTCCAAAGTTTATGATTTTATCCCTACCTGTATTGAAAATTTAATTATCAATGAAATGAGATGATTCTATTCTTGTCGGGAAAAAAAAAACTTGTATGGTAATGGTACCCTTGACTCTTCACTAGGGCCTCAACAAGTTTCAAAAAAAAATATATGGTTCAAATAGAATTAATTGCAAAGATAAAAATATCAATTGGAATTAATTTGTCTAAATTCCAATTATTTATCAAACCAACAACCCACATTCTATGTATCCGTTGTTTTTTTTAAAAAATATGCACAACAAATTCTGTGATGTAGAGTCCGAAAATTTAAAATGGGCCGCTTAACTTTCGCTAAAGTAGTCGCTAAATCAGTCACTAACTATTTTCAGATATTGATATCAATTCGAGGATAAATATGAAAAATCAGTCACTAACTCGTAGCAATCAATGTAGACATTGATTTATCGATCAATAGAACAGAATAAGAGTTCTCCTAATTTTACTAATTTAAGGTATCTTTGCGGCATGACAAGTATTTTTAGTTTTTTTCATTTATTTCTGTGATGTCATCCATTGTGTTTTTGATCTTATTTTATGAATCTCTAAATACATTAATAAATATTATATATATATATATATATATATATATGTTTGCCCTTAAAATAATGTTAATAAATACATGATTTTGACGCATGTTATGTATTTCATGTAAAAAAAACTTCGAGTTAAAAGAATATAGAATCAAAATTAAGTGTCAAAGATGAATACTGATCCTCTACAGTCATTTAGACTGTAGGGTCCTATATTTAGTGGGGAAAATTAATAGAGAGATTATAGAAAAATAACGATGAGTGTAAAAATAACAAAAAAGCCCCTAAAATTGAACTAAATGCGAGCTAGGAATGGCAGAATTATAATAACATTGTCACTATACAAGACCAAGACGAAGACGAAGACCAATGCTGCTTTCTCAGCACCAAGACAACAAGTTCGTTGTCGTCAAGTGGCTGCGTCACTTAATATTTGGATATGGATTGGATTCATTAAAGTTCAGCACGTGATTTGTTTTTTTATTTGGAAGTAAATTTTTGTTGAATCATGAAAGAGTTGAACTAAGCAAAAGGGATGCCTACATACACCAACAAATAGGCCTTACATTATAGATTAAAGGGACAAATTCGTTCATGATAATTTTTTCGCGAAACGAATTCGTTTCTGACAATTCCAAAACGAGACACGTTAGTCCATCCGTCCATTTAATTGTTATCAGCTCACTAAACGTCTTCTATATGGCACGTTAAGTGTCACGTTGTCACGTTAGATGTTACATATGTGTTTATTTTGGGCCAATTTCGTCCCTGAAATTACAAATTTAAAAAAGGGACGAATCAGTCCCTGACAAATTCGTCCCTGAGTCGCTGGACCATTTTCTGCCATTAAAGAGGACACAGTTGAGAGAGAGAGAGAGAGAGAAAGAGAGAGAGAGAGAGAGAGCAAATAAAAGGTAGGTTTTATTTACTATTTTTCGTTTTGATTTATGATTTGTGTCTCATTTGTAATCATAGTTTGAGACCCAAAAAATAAGACAAAAATCATGAATCAAAACGAAAAATTGTGAACAAAACCTACCTTTTGGTTGTTCTCTCTCTCTCTCTCAGCTGCTTCCTCTCCTTCAATGGCAGAAAATGGTTTCTGGTTTCAGAAACCACAGTTTAAAGGTTGAAGATGACTCGGGGACGAAGTTGTCCCAAAAATTGTGAGGGAGTAATTCGTCCCTTTTTTAAATTTGTAATTTCAGGGACGAATTTGGCACAAAATAAACGCATACGTGGCATCTAACATGACAACGTGGCACTTAACGTGCCACGTAGGAGACATTTAGTGAGCTGGTAACGGTTAAATGGACGGAGGGACTAACGTGTCTCATTTTGGAATTGTTAAGGACGAATTCGTCCCGCGAAAAAATCGTCAGGGATGAATTTGTTTTGCAAAAAAATTGTCAGGGACGAATTTGGGTCTTTACTCTACATTATATTTCATGTGTCCTAAATCAAAAGGAAATGAACAAAGTTACTTTTTTTCCCAAATTATAAATAAAAGTTGATTTAAATATATGTTTATTTCATGCAAATATATATATATATATATATATATATATATATATATATATATATGCATGAAATCAAATATATGTTTAGTTTAGTTTCTGCAAAAATAAAATTTTGTTTTTTGTCCTTGCAAAATATATGTTTTATTTTTCCGTCTCTATAAATATTATATATATATATATATATATATATATATATATATTCCGGTTAGATCTACGTAAATATGTAAAATAATTGATTTTAATCCTTTTCGCCGCTCAAATATTTGAGGGACTAAAATCAAATTTTTACCTATCGCTGAGACCAAACTAGATAAAACGTATTGCAGGGACGAAATATTAAAATTTTATTTTTAAAGGGTCTAAACTTAATAAAACGTATATTTGCAAGTATGAAAAACAAAATTTAATTTTTACAAGGACTGAACTGAATCAAACGTATATTTGTAGGGGCTAAACATATTTATTGAGCTTGTCCCAAAAATATAAATAAAAGTCATATATTTGTTTTAAAAAAAATGCAATGTTTAAAAAAATTGATCTTCTATAAAAGAAATGATCTTTATTTAAAAATCCTTATTTTCTCCGAAAAATTTCCCCTCTTTTCTTAGATCTCTTTTCCGAAATAATAATTTTTCGACAAATTTTTCAAACATTTTTTCCAAATTATTCTTTTTTTTTAAGATAAGCAATACTTCATTGAAAAAAGCACTAGGGGTGCTCAAACCCAAACAACAAAAGTTACATATTGTTTAGGCAATGAAGTGGATCAAGCCACCAAGCAGAAATATCAAAATTTAAATTACAATGAGATATATAGACTAATCAACTCCAAGTTAACTGCTTGATGCGTGACATGATAGATTCAATGTTGGGATCCTCGTTCTTGAAGATAAGAGCATTCCTAGCCAACCAAATACTCCAACAGGTGGTCAACCAAATTAAGTGTTTTGTTTTCTTGGCCTTTTTACCTTTGGATAGCTTCCCCCACCAAAGACAATCTTCGAGCAAGCTGTTGGATCTCACATAGTCGATCCTACACCAAACGCACACCCGCGACCAAATATCCGATGCAAAGGTGCAGCTCAAAAACAGGTGAAACTGTGATTCAACTTCATTCTAACACAATAGACAAAGAGCCTCATCGTCCGGTGCGATAACAAGTCGGTATCGCAAATTTCCGCGAGTTGGAAGAGCATCCCTAAGTTTTATCCCAAAGTTTCCAAAATCTATTTTTAAAACTTTGGGCTAAAAATGTTTTTATAACTTCACTTTTTTTCCTCTAACCTGAGAACTGTTTTTTTAAAAGATAATATCAAATTCTTCCTTCCACTAATTGCGCCTTTTAATAAATTGCTGCCAATGATTTGTTCACTAGAATTGCCAATGGAGAAAACTTCATTTGATTGGTTCTCTAGAATTGCCAATGGAGAATCATGGTAATAAGTATATTTTACCAAGAGTACTATTTTGAGAAATTCGTAACACCTCACATGCTGCTGGGATAAAATTGATAGATTATCTAGCCAAACAAATCCACACTAGAATTACAAGGTATATATGAATGCAAAAAAAAAAAAAAACATTCTAAGCTCCTATTATCAGCAACTGGCAAAAAGTAGATTATCTAACCTCACAAAATCCTCTCTACTCTTCATCGTCTTTCTCAGGCACCACTTTTAGCCACTACACAAGATCCAACAAATGGCTTACTATACCAGAATATATATGGTACAACTCATAGGATAATGGTGAAGATGTCAGTAACATAACATAGTTTTGTAAGTGCATAAAAATAGATAATGATACTTTCTTGAATTAATTTTTGGGCCTGATTAACGAAAACTTTATCCGACTCATCTGCGCATTGCTTCTCATCTTCCCAAATCAAAATAGAATCTTCTTGTATAATATCTTCATTATACAAGTAGTATAAAATCTGAAAGCAATTAACAAGTCAGAACAATGGAGAGAATGTGTGAGAAGCAGTAACCTAATAGTAAGAGAAGATAAGCATACCTTTGTGAACAAAGGAGTAAACTCCTTAGCAGATTCCAAACACATCTCTTCAAATTTTAGAATCACTTCAACCTGGAAGGAACACGATTGAAAACATAAGTGTAGAGAGCAAAATTGAAAACATGAGTAACTTCAAACAAGATGTGAAAGAATTGAAAGATGTACCTGCTCATCCACATCACTCAGGTAGGGTTTAAGAGCCTCTTTCACATTTAGTAAATACTACCTGAACATTCTCAATCAAGCTATCTGAAAAATTCATCCCAGACAATCATAAATCATTAAGTAACTACCAAAAAAAAGAATGAGAAAGATTAAAAAGATGATGTGGTGTGACAATAGAAGCAAGTGAAAGCTCACCAGCTGAACTATGGGGCATATCAACAGCATACTTCATCATTGCATAAAATAAAGCTCGAGCACAATCATCAGTTATCTTATTGTACGACAACCTAACACATATGGCAATGTTTTTATAAATTAGTTCCTAGGAATGCATATTCAATTAATGTGTTATTAGAACTAACTCTAGTTAGCCCATTTACCACAGTTAAAAGTTCATTACTGTAATTCTGTTGGGTTAAGTTTTAGATTAGTTAATTAGTTAGTTAATCAGTTTTCATTCTGTTAGAAAATAGTTGTTTCTGTTAGAGTCAATCTTGTAATTGTTGGAAATTCAAGTGTGAGTGGTTATAAGTCCCACATCGGCTATGAATGAGCTTATATGAAAGACATATAAGAGAGGGTACCCACATATCTGATACCTTAAGGTTTTGGGTGGAAATGTGGTGTCCAAGTCTCTTGGTGGTCCGGTTCATTGGATAGCTCGGTGTTTCTCCCGGTGCTCCCCAGACTCCCCAACAGTAATCCCATGTATATATACCTCAAACATATCAATGAAAGATTACAGAGTTTTATTCATTTTTCACTTGAATCATTTTAGCCTCAATGGCTTAATATGGTATCAGTAGAAACCTTCCAACTCTGATTCTCCGCGTCGTCTTCTACCTCTCGCTCCTCTCCGGTGATGACTTCCTTCGTCGACACCACCGATCCGAACTACATTCACCACACTGACAACCCCGGTTTGGTCCTCGTTTCAAAGCACTTGATGGAATGAATTACCTCACCTGACGACGATCAATGATTCTTGCTCTTGATGGCCGTAACAAGTTAGGCTTCATCGACGGCACCATCCCGCTCAACCCCCATCCAGCGACGCCGCCAAGTTACGGCAATGGAAGCGCAACGACAGTATTGTAGTGTCGTGGATCTTGAATTCGCTTACCAAAGAGATCAGTGCGAGCGTCATATACTCTACCTCTGCTTCCACGATCTGGAAAGATCTTGAGAAACAATTTAACATCAAGAACAGCCCTAGAATCTTCCAATTGAGGAAGGCATTACTCAATTGTGTTCAAGGGACTGACTCCTTCAACATCTATTTCACGCGATTCAAGACTTTGGGCGGAGCTTGGCGAACTCAAGGCCAATCACACTTGCAGTTGCAGCGGTGTGGATCCCCTTCTATCGTCCATCAAGGAGGAGTTCGTCATGTCATTCCTAATGGGAGTCAACGAGAGTTTTGCTCATGCTAGGGGCCAAATCTTGTTGATGAAGCCTATCCCTGACATTGACGAAACGTTCGCGTTACTCCTTCAAGATGAAACACAACGCGTGGTTAGTGTTCCACCAAATGCGACACCCACTGCTGACATTGCTTGTGCTTCCCTTTGGTTGGTGTTCAACCAAATGCAACCAGGGCCGTCCCAAACTATTTGGAGGCCCTGTTCAAATATTAAAAATGGGCCCTGTTTGAGATTGAGTTAACTTTTCAAGTTTTTTTCTTAGCTTCTCATATCAAGATCTATACTTTCCAATATTAGGATGTACAATAGAAAGAAAAATACCTAATAATTTCATTTTCCGGTGATAGGAAAGAGGATGAGCAAGAAAATTTCGCAATCGTCGATCGGTTTGCTACATTAGTCAAATAGACATACAAATTCTCCCAAAAGAGAAATCGTTTTAATTTAAAAGAAATTTTTTTAACGAAGTAACATATGAGGAACATTAGTAAATGGCAAGAGTAATTAAAATGCAAATTGAAACTTGAAAGCTGTAATTATTTTTAAACAAATTATCAAACAGTTGGTATAAATTAAATATTTTATAATTAATTTATATAAACGTCGTTTGTTTATGCAACTTAGGTATTGATAAATACTTATATATTACTAATAAAATATTATTAATATATAAATGATGTGAACAAGCACGATTAGAAAATAATAGGCTAAAATATATTGACAAATAGAATTAAATAATAATTGCTTTTAATAATTATTATTATTTCAAGCAATTATTGTTATATCTAAAACGATTTTTATTATTATTGTTATTATTATTATATTAAACAATGTTGGAGAAGACAAAAAAAAAATGGAGGAAACCGATGTTTAACTATGTTCACAAAAAAAACAAGGAAATGTAAAAGAAAAGAGAGAAATATAAAAAAAGTGTTGAATTGGTCAAAAAAAGTGTTGAAGCTTCCGTCAAAAAAAATGTTTTTTTTTGTTACCATGTCATTGGTGCCCAGTTTCCACCGGCTTTACCGGTGATTAATCTACGTCTGGGAACCTGGCTTTGTCGGCCCGTGTGGTTCTCCCCTCCCAACAGAGTTTTTGCCACACCCAAGATTCGAACCCGGGACCTTGGGGTGGGATCCTAGTCCAGTTACCACTTAGACCAACTCATGTTGGTAAAATAAAAAAGTGTTGAAGCTAAGGATTGAAGCTAAGGTCACAAAAACTACTCAAGAAACGAATTAACCATCGAAACACTTTAAGAATTCTCTTAAGACGTTGCGCAGAAGTGCATATATATCGTTTTCTACGTTTTAGGGGCCCTAAAATTTTTGGATTGGCCTAAGGCCATGTGCGATAGCACGGGGTGTACAGGCCAATGGCCGGCCCTGAATGCAACACTCACTTGTCAAGTGTTCAGGGCCTCTTTATTTATATATATATTAGTTTTTTTGACAAAGTATAAAGTGGGGTGTCTGAGGGCGTGCGAGAGGAGCAACCGCATAGGGCCCCAAAAGTTTGGGGGCACCAATTTTGTTTATATGGTACACACACACACACACACATATATATATATATATATATATATATATATATATATATATATTAAAATTAAAAAATTATATAATTAACATACTCTTTCTTTAAACAAAGTTTACGTGCAATTAAAACTCAAGCTTCAGACATAAGAGAAGCCTTGCTTTAACTAGTTGAACAAGATAATGATCCAAAGATTAAAAGTGAAGTTGAACCTTTAGAAAATCATGGAATTTGGAACTTTGAGTTTTTACTGATTATGGTTATTTGGTTTGACTTATTATTAGTTGTTAATGAAGTTAGCAAAAGTTTACAAAACAAGGACATGCATTGACGTGGCTATAGAATTAGTAAAAGGTTTGATTACTCACTTCAAAAGGTATAGAGAATTTGATTTGAAAAAAGCTATTGTTAGTGCTAAATCAATTGTGAATGAAAAAGAGATTGAAGGTGTGTTTGTTCAAAAACAACAAATTCGTAAAAAGAAACATTATGATGTACAAAAATAGAGCACCACGTCTAAATCTCCCATAAAGCACCCAAAATCTTAGGCACGACCTTGGATTCGTAAAAGCATTTTTTGTTACTTTCTCTCATTTCAAATGGCCTCATTAGTTTATTTATTTTTGAAAAAAGGGCCTCATTCTTATAACAAAAATAGCCTTATTAAAAATTTTCTTTAAGCCTACAAATGTAGTAAAAGATACCAGAGATATTTAATCCACTACAGGATTTTTTTTATAGACAATGTTAATAGGGATGAGAGAAATGTTCGTTTATCGAGTTTGAACTCGAGACTTCCTTCTTGCACTTATTTGGCACACTCATTCGATATTCTTTAACTCGCCAACTGAGCTACCTTCTTAGGATTCCACTACCGGATATGAACCGGTTACGTGGCTAATCAAAATTACCTTTTAAGAACCACAAGATTTTATTTCTTAACCGAGTCTCTAAATTTTGTCAAAAAAATATTGAGTCTCTATTGTCAGATCAATTTTTTAAAAAAAACTTAGTTTTGTTTACAAATGTAGCATTTTTTTAATATTTTATTTGACAGTCAAACTCTGTCACTAATTATAGTTTTTTTTTTTCCAAATAGTGTCCATTTTCATCCCTAATACATATGGTGATAATTTATCCAGCATATTCATATTTACCGTTAGAGATACATAACTTGTGCAGCTTCACCGTGCATCCCTTGGTTGTATTTACTAGGCTAATCTTTTTCTTTTACAGCATAATTACTAATTAGCCGGCCAAGCCCTCTGACCCCTTCTCTCGCCATGAGTATCTCTCAATCCTTGAAAATTGAATGAGAGTGTGTGAAACAAAATGCCCTTCAATATTCTTCTATGGATCATTTTTACTTTCTTTATGGAGATCTTAGATGGAAACCAAAGTAAGCTCTGGTGCTGACCCTCTAGATATAAAATCTTTCAAGAAATTTCCATTAACATTAAGGTTGGTAGTTTTAGCTATCGCGGTGCTTTGTGGAATATACATTTTCTCAATTTGTTTAGAGCTAAAAGGTGTCACTACAAATACCAAGTTATTAGGCCTTAGTGTCTTCAAGCAACCATGTCCTCATCTTTCTGGTGTGGAAGAATCGGAACTGCCCTACTTGCATTATCCACAACCCATAACATTCAACAGGTATATAATTAGAATTTATATAGATAATTGTTAGTGACATGTCACATTTTCTCTCTAGATTTTTGTCGCTAATTTAATTTTCTCTGATTGATGAATATGCAGGAATGAATGTGCTTGCAATCCGGTTCGATTTTTTTGCATAGTGTCAATGCAAAGATCTGGGAGTGGTTGGTTTGAGACATTTTTAAATAGTCATATTAATGTGAGCTCTAATGGAGAAATATTATCACTTAATACAAGAAGGCAGAACATTTCTTCAATTTTGAAGACTCTTGATAAAGTGTATAATCTTGATTGGTTCAACAGTGCTTCCAAGAATGAGTGTTCTGCAGCTGTTGGCTTCAAATGGATGCTTAATCAGGTAATTAAAAACCATTTTAGTAAGAAATTTAACCAATGTTTTATTCAGTACAAATTTTGAATTTCTGTAAATTCTCTCAAACTATTGTTACATTTTTTCAATACAGGGTTTGGTGGACCACCGTAAAGAGATAGCGGAATACTTTGAGCGGAGACGAGTTTCTACAATATTCTTATTCAGAAGGAATTTGCTACGTAGAATGGTATCTGTGTTAGCTAATTACTATGACAAAAAAAACAAGCCACTCAATGGAACCCACAAGTCTCACGTGCACTCCACAGTGGAGGTATCTTTCTTTGTAGTATGATTGTGAAATTTAATATTGTCATAATTTACGAAGCATCAACACAGATACAAATACTAGATAATGAAACAGACCTAGATAGATACATGTAGACATCAATATAATTTAAGAAAATAAAAGTTATTGAGGTGGACGTGTCTAACACGACATTTATTAGACTTCAATCTGAAGAGTCGGTACTCGATACTACAGACTACATAGGCCATAAATCACAATCAAATGTAGCTGATGTGAGCCATCAAAAATTTTGATGTTAGATTTATTTTTTCAAACCTTGCTTTGTAAAATCTTTGTTGACTTCAAAACTGATTAAACTATGCTTCTTCAGGCTAACATTCTTGCCAAGTACAGGCCAACGATAAATATAACGTTGCTGATACCCGAACTAAAGAAAACAGAGGATGCAGCTGCAAAAATCATTGCACACTTTAAGAACACACGTCATATTGTTCTCTATTACGAGGATGTTGTTAACAACCGCACTGTAAGGCTAACTTGCTAAGGCACATTTTGCTTTATTTCATTTCCATATAGAACTTTTTTTTTACATGCTTCAATATTTTATCTTACAGAAGCTCGAGGACGTTCAAGAATTTCTAAGGGTGCCAAAAAGAAAATTGGAGAGTCGTCAAGTGAAAATACATACTGCCCCATTATCGAATCAAATTGAAAATTGGGATGAAGTCCAGAAAGCTCTGTTAGGGACGCCATATGAGAGTTTTCTCTTCAAAGACTAATCAAATGTAGCAGACTTTGTCACCAACATCTAAATCTCCTTCTATATAGCATGTACATATATTATATGAAAGACTTTATGATTAGGCTTTAGGCTTAAGATTATTTCAAGCAATTTTGGTGCTGCTTTCTCCTTTGATTTGATATGGTCAAATATTGATCTTCCTATATAGTGGCTTCCTTAATTTAAAACATAAAGAGTATAAATTATTTAAGCGAGGAGTATGAATAAATCCTTTTTATGTGAGTGACATGTTTGCCATATACTATCTTTTACTCCATGCACCATTTTTTCTGTTTACAAAGGTGTGATTAAAAGTTTAAAATCATTGTCAAAAAAAAAAACTTGAAAACCAAGCTTGGGATTTTAGCCCCTTTGAATACCACAATGAAAGGTAACACCGAAGTTTGAATGATGTTTGCAAAGAAGTGCTATTAAACAGAGTATCTATGATGAGGGGCGGATACAAACCCCAGGCCGGGGTGCAAAAAATAATTCATTATCAACCTTGTTGGTTCACAATATTCTTGGTTTTTTTCAAACATCCTTACTTGATTCAATGAAATTTAAAAATTGATTTTTCAACCCTAAATTTATTTAAAAGTAAATTATCATTTTCGTATCTAAGTTTATCCCCTCTCACATTTCTCCTCTAAAGTATAAAAAATAATAAGTGGACTCTAAAGTTTGTGGCATCGGTCAAATTGAATTCTAAAGTTTTATAAGTAGTCATTTATAAACACTGATGAGACATTTTAAAAAAATTTAAATACTAGTTTCATAGATTTCACAAACTTTAGGAACAATTTACTCTTTTCAGATATTTTAGGCACCAAGTAGAACATATAATGTAAGTTCAATTGTAATAGTGGTTTTTGAGCACCCCTAGTACTCTTTATCAATAAATCAATTGCTTATCCAAAAAAAAATATAATGTAAGTTCAAGAACTAAATTAAGAGTTTATCCTTTTTTTAATTGTCAAAGCAGAAAAACTGAAAGACCTAGGTGTGAAAATCAAAATAAATACTATATATAAAATTTGTAAAAAGTTTATTTTCAAGGGTTTGCAAATGTACCCTTCACCAACGAGTAGACCTGCCCCCTCTATGGTAAAAGTTTTTTTTGTGACAAAAATTGTTTTATTTATTCACACCAATATATCTTTACGTGTATGTATTGTTATTCATGGAGTAATATAATAAATATGATTAAGGGTTAAATATGTTTTTAGTCCCTACAAAATTTCACTATTTTGTTTTTAGTCCCTATAAAATTTTTCATCGACTTTTAGTCCCTATAAAATTTCAAATTTTTGTTTTTAGTCCCTATAAATGCCAACTAGTGTATATCCATTGAATTTTTGAGTGATGTTTTGCATACATGTTGAGGACATTATAAACATCTCTTCCAGAAAAACTTTGAATTTTTTAACAACGCATAAATTAAATCTAAATTTTTTAAGTGCAAAAGATTCGATAAACAAATTAAAGGAAATACTAACCTAGAAATCAAATTTTGAGTTTATTTTTTGTGAGGGAGATATTTTTAATATCTTTAACGTGTATGTAAAATATCATTCAAAAATTCTAAAGGTATACACGAGTTTACATTTTATAGGGACTTAAAACAAAATTGTGAAATTTTATAGGAACTAAAAGTTGACGAAATTTTTTATAGGGACTAAAAACAAAATAGCAAAATTTTGTAGGGACTAAAAACATAGTTAACCCTATGATTAAATATGTTTTTTTGTCTCTATAAAATATTGCAATCTTTTTAACCCCTTGCAACAGCTAAGAATATGAGCTATACTTAAATATATGTAAAAAAATGATATTTCTTTCTAGTCATTAAATTAATAATTTCTTGGTTTTTTAAAAAAGTGATGAGAAGAGAGGGAGAATTTGTTTATGAAAAAAGGGTAAAACACAAATTATATTAAAAAAGGGAAAAATGTTTCATTAGAGAACCATAATACTTCTTCATAGTATGAATTGTTTTACTAGGAATGAGTACTAAAATCAGATTTAGAAATTCAAAAAATAATTGAATGCGACGAGAATTGAAAGTGACAATCTTCCCCAATCTTCTTCTTCCTCCACGTCTTCTTCTTCCCCAATCTTCCCCTTTGAAACCCTAACACCATCATCTTCTTCCTCAAAATCGTGACCACCAGAATCTTCAATGGAGGCCTCCCAAACGTCAAACTCAAGGTCTTCCTCGAATGCTCATCTATTCACAAGTAGGCTATCCATATGTGGATGTGATAGGACAATGAGGATATACACCTCGAACACAGGGCAAAACCCAAATCACAGATACTAGAAATGTGCTAATTTTGTACGTTCTCTTTCTTTCTCATATACTGTTTTGGTTGTTTGTTGTTTGTATTCCTCCTAAAATTCTTGTTTTGATTTTTCCAGAATACATCACAACAAGGCTGTAACTTGTTTAGGTGGGATGATGAGATGACTGAAAGTGAGTTTTTCCCAAGAAGTTTTAGAGTATTGCCCCAGATTTCAGATCCAATGGCTGAAGCAGTTCTACCAATGGCTGAAGCGGTTCTACCAAAAAGCATCCGCACAAATTCCTCGTAGTTTGAATGTTTTATTCTAGTATTGAATGTTGTAGTTAGAAGTCATGTAATTTGGATTTATATAGTTTGAATGTTGTAATGTAGTTTGAATGTTGTAATTTGGATTTATGTTGTTTGAATGAGATTATGAATGTTGAATGTTTAAAATTTATGCACAAAGATTGACATTGTGTAGATTCAAAGTAGCAAAATTTGGCATTCTGCAAGTTAAAAACTGATCTGCTGTAATAGATCTGTAACAGGGACCTGTTTTAACCAAATTCGTATTTGCAGGGACGTTTTTTTAAAAAATTCACATTTGCAGGGGCCTTTTTAAAAAAACGTAATATTTGCAGGGACCTTTGTATAAGTCACTGTGTAACTCCGTTAGCCAAAAACAGATTGTAAAGGTGTATTTAAAAAAAATTGCAAGGTTATATTTGAAAAACAAGCATATTTGCAAGGGCATAAAGCATATTTTAGCCAAGTTTATATATATTTACACCCAGAGGTGTGGTTTGATCGGTTGGGACTCATATTTCCTTAACCAAGTATCGAAGATTTCATCCTCACATTGGGTACGAAGCAACTTTAAATCTCTGGGTCAGCTGTTCCACCCTTTGAGATGCCTCCAATCCAGCGAGGGAATTAGTCACTGCGTTCGGCGGTGGATACCCTAGTCTCTACCAAAAAAAAATTATACATACTTAATTTAAAAAGCGTAAAAATCAGGTTAAAAAATTCTAATTAATTTATGCATTCAATGATTTATTATTTATTACAGTACATCCGATATGCTTAAAACATCGGTATTATGCATTTCAAAAAAGTTTCATTCACCCAAAAACTTAGATGAGATGATAGTAGTCTTTTCTAACTTAAACAATGTCTTGATTTCGAATTTAGTTTTGGGAATAATGGAATAGTCTTGCGGATGATATCTTGTTTATAAAAGTACCATTCCTCGTGTTGCATTGCCTAAAAAAGTACCATTCCTGCATCTGTAAAAATAAAAAGTACCATTCCTGTCTTTAGGCATACACGAACGAATATTGGTACTTGTAATTTAAAAAAAACAAAAACAGAAAAAATCTACTAAGAAGTGAGTGAAACTGAAGAAGGAAAAGAAAGAGGTGGCGGCGGATCCTCGTATAGAAGAAACACAGCAGTGTTATGCATATCCCTTATTAAAACATCGTACGGTTAACATTAAAGCCCACCACTTAATCCAACGGTGTAAACAGAAACCCCAAGAATCCTCATCATAAATCATCCTCTTACACCTCTCTTTCACTCAAAAACCAGATTCAGTTCTCCTCTCACTCATTCTTGCTGACGCTAAACGAATTTTCCTCTTTTATCTTTATTTTCGCTCTTTTTATTCATTTCCAGAAAGAAAATAATACGTAATAATAATTTGAAGAAAAGATGCAACCATCAAACGGTTCTGATTCGCAACCAACGGAGAACCAAAACCAACAACGGCAACAACAAACGCCGCCGCCGCCGCAACCACTTCCACTGCCACAACAGTGGATGCCGATGCAATATCCTGCGACGGCTATGGTAATGCCGCATCACATGTTGCCGCCTCAACATTATGTACCGCCGCCGCCGCCCTACATTCCTTATCATCAGTACCAGCAGCAACACGCGCCTCACGCGCATCAAGGATCCAGTGCTGAGAATAAGACCATCTGGGTCGGTGATTTGCATCATTGGATGGATGAGAATTATCTTCATCGCTGTTTCGCTTCTACTGCTGAGGTCTTCATATCTTTCGTTTTTTTTATATCTACTAGTACTATTATTTTTGAGGTTCTTTTTTGCTTTAGTTGATTTTATGAACATTAAATCGCACTTTTTTTTTCTGTCTTCTTTTATTTATAAAGCTTTTGAAATCAATGTTACTGTTAGTTATGTAGAACTTTTCTAATTGGTAAATGCACGAGTTTCATTATTGGGTTGTAGTTTTGTATACTTAATGCTTGGTGCTTCATTTAGGTTTTGTGTCAACTTCAGCAATAAGGTGACAGTTTTTCTTTTTCTTTTTATTTTCCTATTTTCGTTAATGATTGTGTAATTAAGAGTACATTTGTTAAGGATTGAAGAATAAAGATCGAATCTTGGATGTTAACTTTAACCTTTCATTGTCACTATTTGGTCACTTTCAAACTTCCTAATTGAAGTTAAAGGGGTCTAGAAAATAAAATTTTCAAACCCCACTAAATTTGGTTGTATTTTCTGGCTTTATGGTGTTTTAGTTCACAAGTCTGAACTATTCAGTGTGTTAAATTTTTCTTTTGTATAATTAAAGAGAAGGTGTAAGTTATACCCTTTTGCCTTGGGCTTAAGTGATGAAGGTTTCAGGTGCAGCTGTTGCAGGTGGTTAGTTTAATTAACTAAAAAAAGGTGACTTTATTGCTATTTCTTTGGCATACTTACTCGTTTGATGAAAAAATAATCCAACTCTTGAAAGCTTAGTCTTTTTATGATAGAAAATGGTTTCTGAGCTTCTCATTTTGTGTAACGTGGATAAACTATTGCGTCTTATTGTCATAAATTTTTGCAGATTTCCTCCATTAAGGTTATTCGCAATAAGCAGACTGGTGTATCAGAGGGTTATGGATTTGTCGAATTTTATTCACATGGCACAGCTGAGAAAGTTTTGCAGAATTATGCTGGGATTTTGATGCCTAACACAGAGCAACCTTTTCGTCTTAACTGGGCAACATTTAGCACAGGAGACAAACGTTCAGATAATGTTCCTGATCTATCTATTTTTGTAGGAGATTTAGCTGCAGATGTTACAGATAACATGCTGCATGAAACTTTTTCTAATAAATATCCTTCTGTTAAAGCTGCTAAAGTTGTTTTTGATGCCAATACTGGTCGTTCAAAGGGTTATGGTTTCGTCAGGTTTGGAGATGATAATGAGAGGTCTCAGGCTATGACTGAAATGAACGGTGTTTACTGTTCTAGCCGGCCTATGCGTATTGGTGCTGCAACTCCTAGGAAATCATCTGGCTATCAACAAGGTATGGTAACTCATGTAGCTCCTGATATCTGAAATTTTACTCTTCGAAAAGAAGGCAAGAGAAAGATTTATACATTTATGCATTCAAATCGAAGAAAACACTTTCAGTCACCCTCAAATTTCACTTGTTCTATGTCTGGTTGTTACTGAGTAACTTCTGGGAATCACAATAGTTATGTCTTTCAATTTTACCGATACGCGTGTGGCATGATGTCACTTGTTCTTGAGTAGGCAGGTAGATTTTTCCTAAGACTCCCTGAATCGGTTTTTACATTCATTTCTCATTGTCCCCATTTTCAATCCCTTTGAGGTTGGTTTTGGTAATGTCTCTCAAATTTAACATTTGCATTTGTTTTTCTACTGCATGCTCCTGAGAAAGTCTTGAACATCTCTAGTAGTTACGTATTGATTTAGTCTGTTACTTTGTATAGGAGGCCAGTCAAATGGCATATCCAGCCAACCTGAAGCTGATTCTACCAACACAACTGTAGGTTTTTCAGCTTTTTACTACATTATTTTTTTATCAGAAAAATGATTTGTCACTAATTCTCTATGGTTGATTGATTATAGATATTTGTTGGAGGACTTGACCCTAATGTTGCAGCTGAAGATCTTAGGCAACCATTCTCTCAGTATGGCGAGATAGTCTCTGTTAAGATACCAATTGGAAAAGGATGTGGTTTTGTACAATTTGCCAACAGGTAAAATCACTGCCTTAGTCAAATCTTTGCATATTCAAAGTCTCAGATATACTAATATGGCTTCTACTCTCAATCTTTTCACTAATCATTCTAAACAACCTCTCTAGAAATAATGCTGAAGAGGCATTGCAGAAGCTAAACGGTACAACAATTGGCAAGCAAACAGTTCGTCTTTCTTGGGGCCGCAATCCAGCAAATAAGCAGGTAATCTCTTTTGCATGCATACAGAGACCTAAACATTTGCATGGCCATTTTATGAGGTTTATTAATATACAGAAACAAGTGACATTTAATTACCAATAACAACATAGTAATATCCATAATCAAAAAAAAAAAACATAGTAATATCATGCGCTGCACTTGTTTCTCGGCTGCTAAATTTAATGAAGTGCAGTTTGCTGTCATCCTATTTTGAATTTTTTGTTTAATTTGGACCCATCAAATTTTTATCATAATCTATGCAATCGTACATTAATGATTTGTCTTGTTTAAATGAAGAATCTAATAATTATAGGTATTACTAAAAAGTAAAACTCATTTAATGATGTCACATGAATTTTTTTTAATGAAGACAAACTTTCTAGCAACTGGAGGACCAGATGTCTTGGTGCATTTTGTGATGCTACATAACATTTTTTAATAAAGACAAACTCATGTGATGATTGTATTTGTATCTCAATTGACATATCTCTTTGTTTGGGTAGCAGTTTAGAATGGATTTTGGCAGTCCCTGGAACGGTGCCTATTATGGGGGGGCTGTTTATGATGGTTATGGATATGCTATGCCGCATCCTCATGATCCAAGCATGTATGCTGCTGCTTATGGGGCTTACCCCATTTATGGAGGACATCAGCAGCAAGTAAGCTGAGTGAAGTGCACTGCAGGAGTATTACTCACAACAGCATCACGCTTGATCTTGAACGAGCAAATTGATTTGTCTCCAGTGTAACTTGCTTGATCTGTTGTATTTCTGAAGAACTCCTCCTAATTGTGGAGTGGAGTTGAATTTTGACAACCTGAGGTAGTAGCAGTTTAGGAATTCAATTAATCATTCGTTTAGATTATTATAGTAGGAGTAATGAGTAAACTTAAACTTGTTTATTAGAATAATCATCTCAAGTATACCTGCTGTAGCTGTTGCATGCGTTTATGTTTGGCACTCTGACATTGTAGCTCTTTGATAACATTCAAAGGTCCATGGCTCAATTCATTTGTTTTGTGCCAAGTGAGTATATTAATTGCAGGCAATTAACAGTTCTTAGCATTTCTGTTGGTGAGGCGACAAAAGTCCACCTCACCTTTATTCATTTTTTTATATGTGGTGTACATATGTGGATCTGGATCCTCTGCGCCGTGTAGTGGGCTAGTGGCATGTTGAGCCGTCTGATTTAGAGAGAGAAATTTTCTCGCCAAATCTTTTCTTGCACGTAACAATTGAGGATCCAAATTGGAATGCATGTGTTTTATCCTCCTGCCTCCTTATCACCACCCTTTCTAGCAAGATTCTTTTGTAGAAACCACCCATCGTTTTCAGCCAACATGTAGAATCACCATTTGAACGACTCAAACAGGTACCTTCATTGCACTTTTAACGAACTTCCATGAATCATCCATGATCACTCACTACGAACACCTTCATCACTGCATTACTTCGTGTGTTGTCTTACAATCATGTTGGTCACTTCTTTCAACCATTGCAGCAACCGATGTTAACTCACCATTATTAAGGTTTCGACAGCTCTGCTAAACTCTATCATACACACGGTGACACGATTGTATGTGACTAATCCCCAAAACCTCCAGAGAAGCGAATATATTGATGCCTAGCAAGTCAACCTCATTGTCAGCACCACACCATTGTTTTCCATTGCATTGATCAACTTTTTTTGCGTAAACCCCTCTTATAGTTGAACAACTGCATACCTTACACCACTGTCCACTATATATGAACCACCTCTTATATGAGGAATCAAGCGACTACAACATGAGAGCTTCAACATCAACATAGTCATTGAACCGTACCTTGAGATGATTTGCGGAGACGGATGATCTGCGGAGACGGTCAAGGGACGGATCGTCTGATAATGTAGGTTGAGGAAGACCTGAACGCGCGGGGGGGTGTACCTGCAAGAACACTCCGACGCCCAAGTCAGCTATATCGAGCTACAATAATATCTAGTGAATGAATTGCGTACCTGACATCTGGTGACTGGAGGTATTTATAGTGAATAGTCTGGATCGTTGGCGTCGGATAGCCCATTTGCGATGGGGGCCCAAGTATCAGTGGAGCTGACCACTTCGTTATTGGGCTGGATGATTAGCTGTTGGATCAGGCCCAGCGAAGATGGCCCTTCCCTTGCTGGATTGGATCGTTGCTACTGGATTGGGCCTGACGACTGGCCCAGTCCAGAACAGTTGCCCCCCAAGCCAAGGTCGATCGCTGAGCGGGCGTAGGCTTGATGCGCAGTCATGCTGGTCGTGCTCGATCGGTAGTTTGATAGGTCTTGCCCCCAGTTCACGACTTGTGAATTTTCGGCGGTCGATATCGTATCGGATCGATCGAAAATTGATAGACACTCTCCTGGTTGCCCAATTCCGGTGAATATTTCGAATATAAAAAGTGTTTTAGATAAATAAATAAAAGAATTTTATTTTTTGTTGGGCCTATTTTCGTGGGCTTATATATATGTTAGTGTGAGGGGTCTCCTCTTTCTCTCATTCTCATCACTCATTCACCAAATCAGAATTTCCTCTTCCCACAAAAGGGGGCGACCCGCTCTCATCCTTGGCACCAACAAAAGGGGCGACCCGCTCCCTCCTTGGCGCAACAAAGAAGGGGGCGACCCACTCCATGAACAAGAGGGGACCTCATCCACGAAAAGGGGCGACCTCATTGACGAGAAAAGGGGGCGACCCACTCCATCCAATTGAGGTGAGTTCACCAACGAAAAAGGGGCGACCTACTCCATCCAATTGAGGCGAGTTCACCAACGAGAGAGGGGGCGTCCTGCGTGACGGAAAAGAGGGGCGACCCGTCCAATCGGAAAGAGGGGCGACCCGTCCAACGAGAAAGGGGGCGACCTGCTCCATCTAGTTGAGGCGAGTTCACCAACGAGAGAGGGGGCGTCCTGCGCGACGGAAAAGAGGGGCGACCCGTCCAATCGGAAAAAAGGGCGACCCGTCCAACGAGAAAAGGGGCGACCTGCTCCATCTAGTTGAGGCGAGTTCACCAACGAGAGAGGGGCGTCCTGCGCGACGGAAAAGAGGGGCGACCCGTCCAATCGGAAAAAGGGGCGACCCGTCCAACGAGAAAGGGGGCGACCTGTGCGTGAGTTTGATCTGGACGGGCTGGTCCACTTTGCTTTGGACCGATACGCTATCATCTAGGTAATTTCCCTTCCCCTCTTAGTGATTTGGTATTTTGGTAAGAACCGAATGCTTTAGGTTGATTTAATGTTCCTCTTCAACTTAGTTTGATCTGGAAGTCTGGTTATATGACCACTTTATGTATACTCTAAATGATGATATATCCCCCTTTGAAATTTACCTCCTCCCTTTTCCAGCATTGGCGTGAATTTGTTTAAGATAGTGGTGATTTGATCCTTCAATCTTTTGGTCTTCCAGGTTTATTCGTGATTTTGCCTTTGTGATTTGGTGGTTCGATCTTTCGGGTTTTTCGAATTTCTTTCGAGGTACACAGCCTTAAACTTCATTGCTAGAAATTTATGAAGATAGTTGTTTGTGTGGTTTTAATTATAAGCTGATCATGTCGTTTTTCTTTGAGTCTGATCGATCCTTTTATTTTTGTATCCAGTGAGTTGTCCTGACCATCCTAGTAGGTGACTTGGTCTTCTCAGTCGGCAGAGTTTGATACAAAGGTATTCTCCCTTTCTTTTTTCAGAGTTGAAGGTGAAGAAGGATGAGGCCTTGGGGAAAGCTAAGGAAGCCAAGGAGTTAGCCAAAGAGGCTGTTGAGGCCAAGATGAAGGAGGAGCTGCAAAACTTGAAGTTAGCCAAGGAGACTGCTGATCGTAAAATTGAAGTGTTTAAGGGGTCGATCTCAAAACATGAGGCTGAAGTTGAAGACTTGAAGCAGACTAGCGAGGCTGCTGAGAAGGCCAAGGAAGACGTAGATGAATATATGCTAGACAAGTTGTAGACGACGCGATTAGGATCTCAAAGGAGCAGTTTGCTAACGCTCTAGAGCAAGTTACGTTCTTTAATCCTGCGTTAGTGGCTGATAAGACCATTGTAGATGTCAATCATGTCGTCCTTGGTGACCAGATTGTGAAGCCTAGAGGCCGGCCTGATGGGACCAGCCTGGTGGTCTGCCAGCGACCATGAGGGCTAGGTCGGGTCGTTCCACTAGGTCATTCTCTCGTAATTATGATGTTATTTTATGCTAACTTGTACTTCTACTTGCCATTCTTGGATTTGGTTTGATTTTGTTGTAATCCATACTTTTGATTGTTCATGCTTTTGGTACTTTGTTGCACGATTTATTTCGCCTAAGTATTAAGTGCATTTGCACGTTCATCTTTGCACGATCGATGCTCAACATATGAATTGTAGCTCCGCTTCTAAGCTTTCCAACGCATACTCCCGCGCCCCCATCAGATAAACATGGACGATGTTATGGTCTTCAGACCAGTCCATCTTCCAAGGTAGCGTGCGGGCGATCAAGAAGTGGTCGTCCCAATCTTGGACGACCTGAAGGGGACGAGCACCTTCGAATTAGACTTTGAGTCCAACATCAAAGTTGTAGGCATGCTTCTTAGTTTTCCAACGCATGCTCACACGCCCCCATCGGATAAACATGGACGATGTTATGGTCTTCAGACCAGTCCATCTTCCAAGGTCGCGCGCGGGCGATCAAGAAGTGGTCGTCGCAATCTTGGACGACCTGAAGGGGACGAGCACCTTCGAATTAGACTTTGAGTCCAACATCAAAGTTGTAGGCATGCTTCTTAGCTTTCCAACGCATGCTCACACGCCCCCATCGGATAAACATGGACGATGTTATGGTCTTCAAACCAGTCCATCTTCCAAGGTCGCACGCGGGCGATCAAGAAGTGGTCGTCCCAATCTTGGACGACCTGAAGGGGACGAGCACCTTCGAATTAGACTTTGAGTCCAACATCAAAGTTGTAGGCATGCTTCTTAGCTTTCCAACGCATGCTCACACGCCCCCATCGGATAAACATGGACGATGTTATGGTCTTCAAACCAGACCATCTTCCAAGGTCGCGCGCGGGCGATCAAGAAGTGGTCGTCCCAATCTTGGACGACCTGAAGGGGACGAGAACCTTTGAATTATACTTTGAGTCCAACATCAAAGTTGTAGGCATGCTTCTTAGCTTTCCAACGCATGCTCACACGCCCCCATCGGATAAACATGGACGATGTTATGGTCTTCAGACCAGACCATCTTCCAAGGTCGCGCGCGGGCGATCAAGAAGTGGTCGTCCACGCCAGGGCAGCTCGTCCTGGATATGCATGGCCAGATCAGATATTTGTTAGTTACTTGTACAACCGCAATTTTGCTCTGGAAATTTCATCGACTCACCTTTTTTGTTGTTATGAGAAACTTGTGGGTGGGGGTGGGGGGGGTGCCTAGCTTTTCGTGAGAAAATTTTCATAAGGGTGATAATCGGATTTCCTTAAAATGGGAGGGTGGAGTGGAATCAAGCAAGGGGAGCATCAAATTAAAGGTATCTATCTTTAGCACAAAATTGATTTACAATGGGTCCAAAACCAACATCCACATTAAAACACTCTTAGATGAAATTCTTCATTTACTTGGTTATCAGGTTATTGGTGTGAGTAACTTTGTCACTGACTAATCTATATTGGGGAATTAGACTAGCCATCTTTACTTGATTATGCCGATTTGTGTGGTTCTCCTCGTAGAATCTTGTCACACTCAAGACTCGAACTTGAGACATTGGAATGAGATTCGAACCTAATTACAGCTTGACCAATCTTGTTGATTTCCAAAATTCTTTTCAAATACATTTCTTCAATTCTCTATACTAAGGGATTTTAAAATCGTTAGGAAAATAAACTCTTTGGTCGTCAAAAAGAAGAAAAAAAAAACTCTTTATGGAAACCATCCTTCCCTTTCCGCCATTTTTATTGTAAAATAAAAGTCTTCCACTCCACTCTCTTTCTCTTCTAATTCTAAACTCCCGCATGAGCCTTAAATTTGACTTTAGGCCTAGTTATGCATTTGGCTAGGTCTATTGACACAAAACTTTGACAGCTTTTTGTGCAACTTAAACAATTTTTTGGCAAAAAAGAAGTATAACACAACTGCTACAACTTAAACTAGACACACCCGTTGTGCTGCATAAGTCTTAGCTATTTTTATTAATATATTAAAAAACAAAAAATGCAGAGAAGCAACACAAACCTGAAATATCGGTCTTTATGTTATTGTCAAATTTCTGAAAATGTCATCAGTTATCTCCTGTGTCTTTATTCTGAAATGTTTACCCAATTTTTGTCACCCCGAAACAATTGTCCTCGTGCTTGTATCAAAAATTTGAAAATGCCATTAGCATTTTTTGTCTTTTTCCCGAAATAACTGCCTTCATTTTTTTAATCAAAACTTCTAAAATACTATTACATATTTTTGTCGTTTTCCCAAAATAATTGGCCTAATTTTTTTTATCAAAACTACAGAAATGCCAACACATATTTGTCTTTTCCCCAAAATGATTGCCCTCATTTTTTATCAGAACTACAAAAATCTCATTACTTTCTTTTTGTCTTTTTCTAGAAATGATTGTCCTTATTTATTTTTAACAAAACTACAAAAATCTCAGTACATATTTTTTGTATTTTTCCAAAAATGATTGCCCTCATTCTCTCTTATACCGAAAATGTTTGCCCATAATTTTTTATCAAAATCACAAAAATGCTATTATATATTTTTGTCTTTCTCCTGAAATTATTGTCCTAATTTTTTTTGTCTTTTTCTAAGTTGGTATTTGTATACGAGCGCTTTATTGTTGTGTTGTGTTGCTTTTCACCGTATAGCTTTATAATATTTTTTTCTTTTTTGTATAACTCGGGTATCTTATGCGCGCAACTGTTGCATGTTCAATGTTGGATTCGAATTCAGGACCTTAATTAAGCTGGAAGAGACTTCTACCATCTCATTCAAGTGCTGTTGGGTATAGCTTTATAATATAATAAAGATATTGATGGCATTTTCTTTGTTTTTTAATAATGAGACGTGGCGTTTTCCTATATGCAGAAGCAAATCAGCAATCATAAAAGGAAGCAGGCCATGATATACAATGGGCCATCTATATATTTTAAGAGAATTATGGAAATACAGAATCTGAGAATGTTGCTATGTTAAGGAACATCATGGTGGTTCTTTCCGCTTTAAGCAGCTTTTTTATTGTGATATGAAGGAACCCTATGGAACTGCTACTGCTTTTGTTTAATTTAGGCTTAAATATGTTTTAGGCCCCTGTAAATATGGAGTGTTTTAGTTTAAACCCCTGTAATTTTTTTATTTATTTATAAGCCCTTGTAAAATGACACGTTTTGTTTTAAGCCCTTCTGTTAGCAAACTGTTAGTGAGACGTTAAAAATTTCTTCTACGTGTGTTTTTATTTTTATTTTAAGCCCCTGCAAAAATATATTTTATTTATTAGGGCCTTGCAAAATATTTTTTTTTGGTTTAAGCCCCTGCAAATATACACGTGGAAGAGATTTTTAACGTCTCACTAACAATTTGCTAACAGAAGGGCTTAAAACAAAACGTGTCATTTTACAAGGGCTTATAAATAATAAAAAAATTGCAAGGGCTTAAACCAAAACACCCCATATTTACAGGGGCCTGAAACATATTTAAGCCTTTAATTTATGGACCGTAACACTCCATATGGTTCTCTCTATCATCCCCATCCCCCCGCAGCAGTGGATAAATTCAGTGTTGCCTAGTGTAAAATTTAATCCTAACCATCCGTCAATGGTCTGAACCAAAAAATAAACATAATATAGTTTTTAAAGTTGAGTGTAAATGGTTAATGTCCTCCATCTATATAAATCGAGTCGACTAATATTAGAGCTCCTTTTTCCTCGACACTGAAGTGTAGTCGAAGACTCTAAACAAAAAAATTGTGTGTCTTAAAATATTTGAAACAATAATTTAAAATACAGTTACTTTTAATCCTTTTTTAAATTCATATTTTCATTTAATTTATTGAGTATATCCATTGAAATTTATTTTATTAATTTGTTTTTTAAAAAATAATTAAACGACCGAAAAATAATTGAAAGGGTTCGTAAATCTCCACCGTTAATCGTCCGGCGCGGAATGGAGCGGGCAAAACGATGGTAGTGTTGTTGGGAGACGGGGACGCAAATCTCCACCATTAATCATCATTGCCCACAAAACAGATGGTGCCCGCTGTTTGCCAAGTAACTGGTAACTGCCATCCTGTTTATTCCCATTTGATATTTTATAGGTGTAAATTAAATTCTTGTCAAAAAAAAGGTGTAAATTAAATTAAGGATTTTTTTTTGACATGTAGGATTTTTTTTCTTTGATTAAACATGTGCAGCATTTTCTCCCCGTATCAACTGAATGTTTTTTTCTATTTAAT
The DNA here is from genome assembly GCA_963573325.1 of Astragalus glycyphyllos. NCBI lineage: Eukaryota > Viridiplantae > Streptophyta > Magnoliopsida > Fabales > Fabaceae > Astragalus > Astragalus glycyphyllos. Next base: position 87,444,006 of record OY754307.1, on the reverse strand, counting down.
AGTTAACCAACCAAGTTAATAGATGTTGGTTATCTTTATTTAAAAAGTGGGTAATTCAGTTGGTTACTTACTTGGTTCACTGAATTTCAATTTACAAACATACAAAAAGTGACTAACCCCTGCCATAAAATTTGACATATTTAAATAAATTATTTTCCAAAAGTAAAGTACCCAAAAGTGTACTAATAAGTTGCATACTTTGTAATTTTATCAAAAACGTTATTTATATTTTGCGTAAATAAGTTATTAGGGATTGAATTTGACATATTTGAATAGATAAAAAAAATTCACACTTTAAAGTATCCCAAAACCCACTGCTTAGCATCATTGTTTACAAATTTTGTCACGAAATTTATTTATTTTTTCTCCAAACCGGTAATTATGAATCCAAGTTCTCGTAGTTGAACAGTTAATTTTTTTTCCGAATCCAAAAGTATCCCAAAACGCACTGCTTAGCATGACACTTTTCATATTTCGTCACAAAATTAATTTTTTTCCTTCACCATGCATATTTTTGAGAAAAGAACTTCATGCATTTAAACATCTAAATTTTTTTTTCGGATACTAAAGTACCTCAAAACACACCAAATAACATTAAAATAAGAAGAAAAACTTTATAATAAGAAAAATAATAATTAACTAAGGGATATTGCACTTCTAATGTGCGACGGCCTAAGTAAAACTTTAAAAAAATAATAAAAAAATTATGAATTGTTAGACTATCGTATTTTTAATATATAATATCTTAACTATTTTAAAAAGTGTGATATTTAAGGAAATAGTTTTAAGTTTGTGGCATATTTGTATTATTATTTTTTTGTGATATTAAAAAAAAAAACTCTCGTCGGTGGTGCTAAATTGATGTATTATTTTTTTAAAAGAAAAAAAAAGCAAGGAGTGATTACAATTGCAATTGATGTGATAACAGCTGTACTGGGAAAGTTTGTTGGCTCAACACGTTTCAATGGCCCAGTTTTGTGTCACCCCTCTCTGCTGTGAATCTTCTCGTCTTCAATTACACCGCCAAATCTTCTTCCTTTCTCAACGAAACACTGCTGCTGTCGCTGTCGCTGCCTCCGCAACCGATTCTAACTCCACACTCACTTACGCTTCCACTTCCAATTTTACCCCCAAAGTTGTCGTCACCAGAGAACGTGGCAAGAACGTCAAGCTTATCACTGCTCTGGTACGCACTTCAACAATTCCACCACTCCTACATTTTCTCTTCACTGCATTATGCTTGATTATATTATATTATAGAGGTTCAAACTCAAAGCAACTATGCTTTGTTTTCTGACTCTCACATCTCACTGTTATCTCGTTAAGCTTTTCTTGCAATCCGCGCATGTCTTTCCTCGTTTTCTCTTTCACCTATTCCAAGTGCGTTACGTGTAGAAAGGAGCTGAACGCCATTCCATCACGTACATGTTCGATTTTAGGTTGAAATGAATGTCGATGATATGCAATATTTTCATCGATTTTTATTATTTTTTACCAATTTTTTTTTTGACACACTTTTTTTTCCAAAACTTAAACTGCTTGTAATTATTATTATTATTATTTGTGTTCTTGTTTATTCTTTAACTATGTTCTCTCAATAGTGACAATGATTTAGATTGCTAAATTTCCATGTTTCGTAAATTCTAATAATAAAAAATATTTTTATGTAGTAGAAGTATCATTGTACATCTAACAATAGGTTTGTTCAAACTTAGATGAGTCTAGGGATCTTTCAAAGAGATTATATTTGTTACTCACTCTGGTTCCATATAGGAAAAATGTAGTTTTATGTTCATCAAATAAGTGATGTATCTCATCTATAATATAGATCAAATACATTAGTTATTCAATGAACCTAAAATTACATAGACCAAATACTAAAACTATATTTTTCTGAAATATAAGAGATCGGGAATGGATCGTCTTATGTGACATGAGAGTCCATGGAAATCCCCACCATTCATTCAGAGAGAGAGAGACTGTGTTTACATTTCAGTAAATGAAAGAGAAAAGGTTTAATGGTGAGGTTGCTATCATATTATTTCCTCAAGTTTTTTTCCAGTTGAGAGAATCAATATGAGACCAGAGGTAGTACTGTACTTTTTATAGTTTATGACCAATTAGATATCGATTATTGACCTGCTAGTTATTGAAGTTGAACCTTTTATATAGTGGTTTGACATTCCTTTCTTTTTATTGAATTCTACAAAACGGCCTAGGAGCATGAGATGCTTAATGAACGTCAATGTTTGCCTTCAGTGGATTTTCTTTCTGACAAGATCTCGTATCATATAACACCATCAACTCATATCACTAATTCAGTTGTTTGTCACTGCCATCGTCCATTTTCACATAAAAAATTTAAAAACTAAAAGGACGACCATTCATTACCATTTGGTTCAAAGTCTACTTTTGTCCCTGATTACCTATCCACTCTTCTATAGCAACACCGATATATGGAAGTTCCATTAAGTTGACTACATTTTTTTTTGTTCTTACCATTGTTCGCTACCGGTGGAGTGTCCTAAGTCCTAACGCTTTCAACGAAAGAGTAATTTCCGCTCATGCTTAGAAGCAAGTTTCTCACTGGCCAACATCGAGTTCGTCGCTGTAGGAATCAAACCTGAGAGCACTAGGTCGATCCCCATATCCCAGGGTAGCTCAAGCCACTAGGCCGACAATGTTGGTTTTTAAGTTGACTACATTTGGTTGTGTGCCATAGTACAAATTGATGTTGCATATATTGTATTTATTTTTTCTGTTTTCTTCTTCCATTGGGAATCCTTTGATGTGAATTTCATGTACTAAGTGTGTGTTTGAATTAGCTTATTTTGTGTTTAACACAACTTATAATCAAGATCTAAAAAAACTACTTTTCCTCAACAAAAAAAAGTAAGAAACCAATTAACCAATCATGCACAGAGATGATCAGCTAAGTTTGCAACTCAGGGCATGCCAATAAAAAGTAAAAACGATAACAACAGTTGTAATGCGCCTTGGAAGTTTTCTAGTTGACATTAGATTTGACTGACCTCATACACTGAAACTATTTTGGTAATTCCAATGTCAAGTGCAGGCCAAACATAAAATCAGTTGTTTGGAGCTTCCACTGATTGAGCACATGCGCGGACCTGATTTAGATAGGCTTCCTTGTGTATTAAGTGGTAAGCTTTAGGAAAAACCCATGCCTAGAACATTTAAATATTTTGTAAAGTTGGAATCCTTCCCTTTTTATCTAGTTAATTATCTTTTTGTTGGGCCAATTTTTAGAACAAATTTTATGTCTGCTTAATGGAAGAAAAGAAAGATGCAGAGGTGACATTTCTAAATTCTAATGTAAAATTGATGATTCAAAATCAGTGATTGATGAAGTATTTCCCATTACTGATGGTTTCCTTGAAAACAAAGGGTTGGTGCCTCATGGTGTAATTCGCAAGAAATTGGTTGATGCCTTTATATGATGTGGTATCTAGAATCTAAGTACCGTGGAGAAATATGGCATTTGTGATCCTTGATGATTTTGTCAGTTTGGAAAGTCATTTGCATGTTATATCTTGGGCATCTTCTCTGTGATACGTGACGCTGTAAATATCATGCTTATGAGTGCCTCATCACTTTTGACTGATTCTTTTCTTCCCATGATCTTTGATTCTGGCAGATAATGCATTTGATTGGGTTGTCATAACTTCCCCCGAAGCAGGTTCAGTCTTTCTAGAGGCATGGAGGTATGGATTTAGGCATGTTTGGGTAACTTGTGTATTCTTTTTAATAATGGAAACCCCAAAGGATCAAGAAACTTGGGGTTTTTGAAACCCTAGGATCTTTACGCAGAGCACTACTACAAATGCGAGGAGGAATATGGAAAAAAACGAGCACCTGGCTCTATATCATTATCCAATCTAGCCATGTTTTGGGCCACATGGTTGGTCTCTTTATTAATATGAGTATCACCCACTGTCTTGTCAAAATATTTTTAATATCCTCAACCAAATCAATAACCATTGAGAAAATCACCATGAGGAGTGTAAAAATTGTTCTTAGTAGAATGCAATATAGTTGAATTATTTCTGAAAATTACAATTTGAAGTGCAGTAATACATTTGTGCTGAAGTAATCTTTATATAATTTTGGTGAGCACGTTATTTTCTAACAATGGTTAACCTGTAGTCTTAATTGTTGTCCTTAGAGCCGCTGGGATGCCTCATGTCAGAATAGGCGTTGTTGGGTCTGGTACTGCAAGCATTTTCAAGGAAGCTTTACAGTCTTCAAATCAATCACTTGATGTTGCCTTTGCACCATCAAAAGGTATCCTTATGCGTCAGTTAAGCATAGACTGAATTTAAGTGGCTCCTGCATTTTACGTCCCCTGTTTTGTTTTTCTCCATGATGGATGACAGTCTAAAAAAAATAGTATTTTGGGAGTATTCATAGAAAAATATGGCATAACAATAGTTCCAAGATATGCATCCGAATAAAGGAGAGGAGGAGTCGGCTTTACTTCGATTGTTCTGTTGCTTGTGTGAATCAGTGGCGTAACTGTATGCATTTTACTTTAGAGAAAGACAATTTTTGGCCTAACCATCTTTAGCATTGTATCAGTAGGTGATCATATAGTTAATTAGTATAATAATAGACTTACTTGAAGCTTGTTTTTACTAAAGTGTAATTTAAAGCTTCAATTTCTGAGAGTGATTCTTCATGGATTTGATATTTTCAGCAACGGGAAAGGTTTTGGCTACAGAGCTTCCTAAATATGGAAATAAAACCACCGTTCTATATCCTGCTTCTGCAAAGGCTAGCAACGAGATTGGTAAGCTAAATTAAAAAACAGCATTTATTGTTTTGATGTTATTTTTTTTGTATAAATTACCAAATTTAGAAGCTTTGATATGCTAATAGTTCTGATATTGATATAACCAGAGGAAGGGCTTTCAAATCGTGGATTTGAAGTTACTAGGATGAATACATACACAACGGTAAAATATTTTAGCCTTGGTGTCCACTTCCTTTTCAAGAAAACATAGTCCAATACGTTTCCTTGAAATCACTGCATATTCGGTTGGTATTTTGTACAGTTAGTTGGGTTAAATTATTTAAATTGTAGTTAATGATAAATTCCCTATAATCTGTTTCCTGCTATGTTGTGTTTTGTCTGTATATGACATGTCTCATTATGCAGTGTGGAGGAATCGGTTACAAAAGCTTAAAATTGAGTCCTTTTCATACAATTTTTCCCTTATAGCTATTTATTTTATGTGGAACGACAACTAGTTTGAACTATTCACTGTATGTATCTCTGAGAGAGATTCACTGTTGCCCCTAATTCTAAATTAGCCGTCAGGTACCAGTTCAACATGTTGACCAGATGGTTCTAAAACAAGCACTTGCTGCCCCTGTTGTTACAGTAGCTTCACCATCTGCAATTCGGTGAGTTCCTTTTTACTTCTTCCTCTTTTCCCTTTTAGTTTTTTAATAATAATAATTTCTTATGCATTTGAGACCTAGAGATAGTTAATTATATTTGGATTCATACCTCAACTGTTAAGCAGGAGTTATGAATTGAACTTGATGTTTCATGCCAAGTAACTGGGATTCTGTTTCGTACATTTTTTACTTAAGCATCCTAATGACTCTTGCTGTTGTATAAATCATGTCAAACTTGCTTTATCGTCATATTTGTACTTTAGAAGTTGGTTACACATTTCCTTAGAGAGTTCTATATTATTTAGTATTTACCCAGTTCATCTCTCTCTCGAGAAAATTTACCTAGTTCATGTATTCTCCGCAACAGTGCCTGGAAGAATCTTATCTCAGATTCCGACTGGAGCAATTGTGTTGCATGCATTGGTGAGACAACAGCTGGAATGGCAAGAAGGTTAGGCTTCAGAAATGTGCATTACCCAACACAACCCGGCATTGAAGGGTAATCACAAATTCGCTTTTGAGAATTATTTTTTGTGGTCTTTCTTCTGATATTTCTCTTCATGAAGTATTCGGTACATGTTCTATATGCTAAAGAGTGTTACTGTCTGGTCACGAAGGAGAAGGTTTTCTTCTTTGAAATAAATTCACACGATGTTTTTAACAAGCTCCTTTAATTTTGGAAAATAGCAGGCTTAGGCCACTTATTCTAATGACTCTAGTTTTAATAACATAACACGTATGAAAACTTCATTAACTGTAGAAAAATTCTAGCAACACTCTCTTTTACGGTCTCCTTTCAACACTCTCTTTATGATTGGGTGAAATTCATATAGGTTCCACCACTTTTATATTAGATTCCACCAAATTAGTAGACCCACATGAATCTTACCCAATCATAGAGAGGGTATTGATAGGAGAGTGATTAACAGATACATACGAGTGATTAACAAATATAGTAGTCAGTAGACAGTAGAAAAGTATGCCGTTACCGCCTTCCAAACAACGTAGCCTATGTGGCTCAAAACAGGGGAGTAGATTTAGTTGACACTCACCCATTCTTTTCTAGCATCACAAGATGCATATCTACTTGCGGCAAGGCAGCACCGGTTGTCGTCGTTCCTCTGTCGTTGTAGATCTACTCGCATTGCAGATCTAGTTTCTCCCTCATGGGGTCGTGTTTGCGGTTCAGAGATCGGTCACCATTGTTCCACTATCGTCGCAGATCTACTCGCAACATAGATATTTGGTTTCTCCGTCGTGGCGTCGGGTTCTTGGTGCAGAGATTAAGCAGTCTCTCGCGGCGTCGTTTAGTGTTGTACAAGACCTAAGGGGGTTTCTCCCTCGCGATGCTTGCTGAGTTCACATTGGCACATTTTTTATTGATTGATACACATTCCTTTTTGTTAGTTATTTTGAGAGCAGATTATTTACTTTTTTAACTTAGTTTCCTTAATTGTAAGGGAGGAGGAAAATAGAGAAGGGTGAGGGTAAAAATGAGATAGATACAGAGGATGAAAAGGCTGGGAATGAGAGGATCCATACCTGGAAAATGGTGGTTGTTTGTGTTTGAAGTTCTTACAAAATGATGTGGGACAAATGTCATTCATGCATATCAATGATAATGTGCAGGTCACATGATGAGTTATTTTATTTTGTTGATTGTTGATGGACAGAAAGGTTTGTTTGCAAGTTTTAGCAAAGTTTAAGAACCTGTCACCCGCATCTAAATGTTGATGATGACTATTTTAAGCTTAGAAAGGATTTGTAGAGTTTCATTTTTAAAATAATTTTTTGTATCTGATAAATGAATGATAAAGCTTAAATTTTTTTGGTCTTTGTATTTTATCTTTTCATGTAACCATGCCATTGAAGTTGATTTAAATACAGTTAGGACCCGTTTAGATTAGCTTATTTCTGAGCTTATGAAAAAAAACTTATGGAGATAAATAAGTTTCTATGTTGATTCACAAGTTCTCACTACCAAAAATTATACTCCATAAATTGTTTTTTCATAAACTGCCTTAACAAGCTTATGAACAATACATAAAAGTTTATTTATTTGCATAAGTTATTTTGCATAAGCTCAAAATAAGTTATATCCAAACGGGTCCTTAGTATGGAACCTTATGGAAATATATTGGGAAAATCACAAAAGCAATGATTGTGAATTGGAAATATATCCGTTTTTGACTATCTTCTCTCTCCTGACAGCTGGGTAGAAAGCATCCTTGAAGCATTAGCATCCTATGATGAATTATTGAGATAGTCCTCTGCCCATCATAGCAACCTGGAGGTGTTTTCAGCTGTTTCTTATTGCAGCGTATTTGATTAGTATAATGAATTGACATTATGTTCGGATTTACTTTTTCTGTTCAGCAGTATTTTTAGAACTCGTGATGATATCACGAGATAGTGGTAAATAATTCCCATCGTGTAAATATCACATTGCGATTCCGATTTTGCTTTTATCACCAATTGAGCACTCAATTTGTCGCTAGACTTTGTGGACAATGGAAATAGGAAATACAAAAAGTAATTTATACAGAAAGCAAAATTAGCTTGAATGAATCGCATCCCTACTACAATCCATCCCCATGCCTTGATATCGGCCTGGCATATATGTGGATACAGCACTGGACTGCAAGAGAACTAACTTGCACTGTATGAAAAAACCAAAAACAGTATTTGCGAGAGATTTATCATCCTGGCAAAGTGGCAATAGAGATCCCAACTCGAAACATTGAGATTTATTTTCTCACACGTGCTCTGCATATTGTACCTATGAATAATACATAAGAGAGACAGAAGATGTCATCAACAAAAAAAAAAAACAACTGAAAGACCTGATAAGGGATCAACGAAGAACAAATAAATTCTTTAAGCAGATTACCTCTTTGATATTTTGACTTCTATCAAAGTGGTTGTATTATCGAGATTTAGTGATTGACCTTGTAATTTAAGTAGCACATATGTAGAGTAGAATATTCACCGATTACTTTATTTGTCATGATTACGGTTAAATCCTTTTACATACAAATAACTTTTTTAGTTATATCTTTGCTCTAAACATAAGAACCATGTTTTTATTTAGGATGGTCTCCGAATTTTTTTAAATAAATTTGTACACATAAACCTATTAAGAAATAGGATTGAGAACAATAAAAATAAATCTCTACCATCGGAGTCTAGCGCAACTGGTTGATGTGTGAGGTGTGTGAGTATTATGAATCTCGGCGTATTGAGTTCTATTCGTACACATCAAAATAAACAAAAAAAAAACTCTAATATGTAGATTCGTGTGGCTTGCGGTGAAATTAAAAATTATATAAATAATGATGTTTTGTGCTTAAGATCAACCAAGATATCTCCTTTATTAGCTGAAAAATGTGCATTGTATATGATATTTTGTTTTAGCTTTACATATTTTTGTCTCAATTATCCAAGATATCTCATTTCTTAATTTGTTTTAGCATTGCGTATTTTGTCTGTCTCAAAATGATTGTGCTCATTTTTTTATCAAAATTATAAAAATGTCATGACATATTTTTGTCTTGTTCATAAAATGATTGGCCTCTTTTTTTTTATCAAAAGTACAAAAATGTTATTACTTTTTTTGTCTTATTCCGAAAATGATTACCCTCAATTTTTATCAAAACGACGGAAATGTCATTACTTTTTTTGTCTTATTCTCGAATTGATTGCCCTTATTTTTTTTAGCAAAACTACACAAATGTCATCACTGTTTATTGTCTTATTTCCGAAATCATTGCCCTCACTTTTTAGCAAAATTATAAAATTGTCATTTCTTTTTTGTTGTCTTATTCTCGAAATCATTGCCCCCACTTTTTAGCAAAACTGCAGAATTGCCATTCCTTTTTTTTTGTCTTTCTAGACATGTATACGAATACATATAATACGGGGTGGAAAGTGGTGACGTGTGTTCCAATCAGATGCAGTTTGGTGACACATGTTATAATCAGATGGGAAGTGAAAGGATAGGTATATGAAATACCAATACGTGTAGAGCTGGATGTCCCCATTTAGTGTTTTTTTTGGCCAATTAGCCTCATAAAAAAAGGATTCTACAATCAATTAACTTGTTTTCTTTTGCTTATAAAAAAAAGAAACTCGTTTTCCTTTCTCCGAGCACAGCTACTCTGAGTTGCAAGATTTCTTTTAGTGTCATCCACTAGTTTAAGTATATGGCTGCGCTAAAAAGTGTTTTCTATAATCAAAAAATTGTATTTTTTTTTTTGGTGAGAAAATTGTATGTTTATTTTGTCAATGGTTTGTGCCTGAGGTATTTGTATGCGTTGCCTATTTTTTGGCAACAGTATTTTTTTTAGCAATGCAAAAGTACACTCAAAATTATTTATCTTAAATTAAAATTTCCTACTATTAGTTTTTATTTTGTTATCACACTTTTTTTTGAGAAGATTTTTTTCTCAAGTTATTTCCATAAGTAATTAAACACTAATTTTTGACAACAGTAATTAAACACTAATACTATTGGCAAAAAAACACGAGTTTCCTGTTTCCATTCACCTTATACGGTTCGTTTATTAGTTGACGATCCTTTTAGAATGTGATTTAGGCCTAACAAACTCTTACGCCCAGGACTGGACAACTGGAGCGTGGCCCGATAGCGGGTTGCCCAGCGGATCTTGGATTGACTCTGATACCATCTTAGAACGTGGTAAAGCCTAATTCAACCCCACAAAATCGACTTGTAAGGTGAGGGATGTTTCCCATCTATAAACTCTTTTTCAGGCCATATTACATCCGATGTGAGACTCTTAACAAACCATGACTCGGAGGTCTCACCGGTTCAATGTCCGGCTCGGTTTCCAAAACATTGATAGTCAATTTTTCTTTTAAAATTAAGGTTGAAACTTGTGGGGAAATTATTGAGTGCCACATGAAAGTCAAAGCCCTAATTAGTTACGGTGATTTAAATAAAAATTACACTATCAAATGATGAGGATACTTCATAGGATGAGATCATCTTTTTAGAAAATTAGCTATATGTGCATTAATTAGAACCAGTAAAAACTAATGATGTCATTTTCTTTAAAAGAAAGAAAATTCACTCTAACGTTAGGTGCGAACAAATTTAGATCAGACTTTACTTACTTCGAGCTGAATTCGGAATTAGTTCAACATCATTCCTCCGAACACTAGAGCAGAGTCAAATACCGTAAAAAAAAAAAGATACATCTAACGTCATATTGTGATTTGGAGTCACAGTCAAAGTGGTGGTGATGGTGGTGGATGTAGACACGAGGGTGTTCATGTTTGCAACACAAGCTTCACCTACCCATCATCATCTATTTGCCGTTTCATCTGCGATTTCGTGTAATAAACAGTGACGTCTTAAACAATTCAGCTAAGTTTTTAGTTTAGTACTTGTATGCATGTCATAGACATTTGATACATATGTGGCAACTACTTGTGAATTGTAACAATATAGTACTCTTCTCGATTCCGTCTGCATTATTCCTTCTTATTTTGCTTGGGGAATAAATAGAAAGAGTATCTATCCAAAATATATCTTAAAAAGAACGACAAACACTAGATTGTCAATTGCCAGAATTATATATACTTCAATTTTATTATTCCTCACCACCTGCTACGTATTTGTTTTAAACATAAAACGGTAAGCGACTCAATAATACTAGTTGGAGAATATACCTAAGGCTTAGATTAATGGGTAAATGCTAAAATTGTTAGTCTGAATATCATCACTCGAGTTTAACCCCCTCACAATTGTTTGCATTTCAGGTGCCACTTGTCATTACTAGTTGGAGAATTGAAAATAATAAATTCCTTTAAAATGTGACTTTTCTAATTACTTGCGTCAAAAAATATATATTAAATATTGGAGATTTAGATTTACTTAATTTACCAAAAAAAAGTAGGGGAAAGGGGTTAGTTGGCAAAGCATGTGAAGTGTGCAGCTTTTTTGGCTAACCATAATTACTGTTACTATTAGTATTTATTTAACTGCATATATTTCACTTGTGGCCCCATCAAAATTCAATTTTATTAGTAGTACTTAGGAACAGAACAAATGAAGGCATACAAAATATGAAAGTAAGAAAAAAGCTAAAAAAAACAACTGGAGAGGAGCGTTGCGTTAAGGTTAAGGTAAAATTGACAGTAATAATAATCAAGTGGAAATGAATTGCACGTTGTTTCATGATGACATACAGCTTGGAGCGTTCCACTTCTGTTGTAATTAGTATAATAATCAACACATGATGTCCCTCTCATATTTACTCCTATTAATAATTAGTACTACTATTAAAGTAATTCGATAAAGTGCTTATTAGTAGTAGTTCACTCTCATTGTGTTCTAACTAGCTATTGGGTTATCAGCAATGAACTCTTCTAGTTCTAGCATGAGGAACAGGATGCAACCTAGGAAACCTCCAATGGCAAATGAAAAAGTAATTTAACTTACCATAAAGTCACAACTCAAAAAATATATATATAGGGTACATTTATTTATGTCGTATACATTTTTGAAAAACGGTTGGTACAGCAAACAAAGTTTAATATTTACTATTAAATTATGAGTATGATGATGTTGATGATCGCGTAACAGTTGTCATTTCACAAGCTTTGTCTTCTGCTTCAATAACCAAAGATCCCACAACACAAGTTGGCAAAATTAAATTATTTCGTATTAGTACTAGGTTGATTTCATTCTAATCTCTTTTGCTTTGAATTGATGAAAAGGCAGAGATGTGGGGAAGCTCAAGAAAGAGCACAACAAAGAATATTGCAACTAGAGAAACAAAATTGGCTTTGCAACAAGATGTAATGGCTTTGTTTTGTTTATTTTTCCAATTTCATTCACTTTCTTGCTTCTAATTCAATTCTAACTGAGATGAATTTTTCTCTCAAGTTTCAGGTTGACAGGTTGAAGAAGAAGCTTAGAGATGAAGAGAACATTCATAGAGCATTGGAGAGAGCTTTGAATAGACCTTTGGGTGCTCTCCCTCGTCTCCCTCCCTATCTCCCTCCCAATGTTAGTAAATTACTCACTCACCCTTTTTTCTCAATCCTTTTCTTCATTAGGACAATATTATTATTATTATTATTATTATTATTATTATTATTATTATTATTGTTATAATATTGTATAAACTTTTGACTGATGAATTTAATGTTAAATAATCTAGACATTAGGGCTTCTAGCAGAAGTGGCAGTACTGGAAGAAGAAATAGTTAGGCTTGAAGAGAAAGTGTTACATTTCAGGCAAGATTTGTATCAAGAAGCTGTCTACATTTCATCTTCCAAGTTAAAACTGGAGGAGCATTCAAATGAGAGTCCAAATTTGGGTAAATTGAAGTCACTTTCCCAAACATTGGATAATGCTGCAACATCAACAACATTCTTTGGTGAGTAACTGATTAATCTATTATGTGCCACTTCAGTTGAGGCTATATTTTATATAGTACATTATGTGACAAGAATGTATCCCTTATTTCTCTTGCTAGAGCATACACAAGAAAAAGAGAATCAATCTTGTACCAATTCTTTCAAGGGAAGCCAGCAATCCATATGTAAAAGGCAAACCACGAAAATTCCAATTAAGAAACTTCCAATTGACAGTAAATCAATGCATAGAAGTTGGGAACCTCCAAAAAAGCAGGTTTGTTGTGTGTAAAAATAGTTTCCAGTTGTGTAGAGAATTTTTGAAGTCAGTAGTGAATGAAAGATTTCCATTTTGCAGAAGGAAATGAGGCTGAAGAACCAGTCAACTGCAGAAGTAAGAAATCATAGTGTACAGATCATACCATCAGGAGATGAAAGCCCAAATATAATCTCTGAAGATATTCTAAAGTGTTTATCAAGCATTCTCTTGAGAATGAGTGCTGCAGGCAATATTGAGAGAAAAGAGTTCTTGGATCCCTATGGTGTCTTGGAATTTGGAATGAAGGATATTGGTGCATACAAACAATTCCGTGCAATTGAAGCTAAATCTTTCAATCCAACACGAACTGCAAAGTCTTTGTTTTTACTGCATCGCTTGAAGTACGTTATCCAAATTACTCTTTTCGTAACAAAATATAAGCAAAAAAGTCTATTTCTTTGGTCTAAATTTACGCTATAATGTAATTCTAATTTTCCAAAATTTGTAGACTTCTTTTGAGAAAACTAGCTTGTGTTGACATTGAGAACCTAAACCACCAGGAGAAGCTTGCATTCTGGATCAACATCTACAATTCGTGTATGATGAATGTATGTCAATTAGTAATGGCTTATTCACTGATTTTAGTTAATTTTTATTATCTTTATTTTAATAACAGTAATAGCTTATTCAAATTTCTGTTTTGCATCAGGCCTTCATAGAAAATGGCATACCAGAAAGTCCTGAAATGGTTGTTTTGCTTATGCAGAAGGTGTGCTAGTGCTCTTGATTTTGTTTGTTCCCCAAATTTAGCATAATAGTATTTGATTTATTGATTTGTTCATTATTCATGTGGTTTTCTTGTAACTCAGGCTACAATAAATGTGGGTGGACACTTGCTAAGTGCAGCAACTATAGAACATTGCATTTTAAGACTTCCATATCATAGGAAATTTGTGAGTACTGTGTTTTTCAAATGTAGCTTTTCTGTTTTATAATTATGTGTAGAAAATTACTAAGCATCATACTGCTAAATTCCAAACAGACACTATCAAAGGAAGTGAAAAATCATGAAATGAAGATAAGAAGCATATATGGATTGGAATTGTCAGAACCACTAGTCACATTTGCTCTCTCTTGTGGAACATTGTCCTCTCCTGCTGTAAGTTGCTGCATTGCTCAGTTTGAATTTTTAGTTGTTTTTTTATTGCACACTTCAATAGTATAATGATTAGCATTGTTTAGTTGCTGATTCATGAACTTTGACAAATGAAGGTGAGAGTCTACACAGCATTACATGTTGAGAAGGAATTGGAAGTGGCAAAAAGAGAATATTTACAAGCTGCAGTTGGAATTTCAACATCAAAATTTGTTATTCCAAAGATGTTAGATTGGTATTTATTGGACTTTGCAAAAGACTTGGAATCATTGCTTGATTGGATATGTCTCCAATTACCAAATGAACAAGGGAAAGAAGCCATTAAATTCCTTGAGAAAAGAAAAATGCAGCCACTCTCACAATTTGTAAAAATTATGCCTTATGAGTTTAGTTTTAGATACTTGATGATGTGCACATAATTTTGCTTCAATTTTCTGTATTTTTATTAATGGTGTTGGGGGGATACAATTTTTGTAAAGCTCTAGATCATACACATAAAAGAATGTACATGTCATCTGTTCTCTTCTCCCTTTTAAAGCATGTGTTTTGATTATTTTGTTTGTGCAATAAATAGTTTCTACTTTCTAGCTATATTTACGACTAAGCAATAACTTTAATTAATAGTAATTGCAAATTAATTGACACTTATGTATGCTGTTAATGATTCCAATGAACAAATGATGCATTCTTAGAGAGTACAGAATATTACTGTTAGTAGGTGTACTGCTGCACTTCCAAATATGGTCTGACAATCCAAGCAGGATGTGTGGTCCAAAACATTCATAATGTGCCTTTTCCTAAAAGTGTTAGTTAGATGTTTTTTATTGAAATTAACTCATAGTATTAATCAACTCTTCAGACTTCAATTGATATATTTGTAGCTCAATTATGCTCTTCAACGTCCTTTGATGATTACCCACCACAAGAGCTTTTTGTAGGCAAACAAAAAGTTGTATCATTTAGTACTTAGTAACATAAAACGTTGTTCTACTGTCATGTCAGGGATGTGTTGTTCATGTGTAATTGTCATAATATTTTCAGATTCAAATATTCAATAAAAATTCAAATGAAAGATAGCTATCTTCATATATTTCATTTACTTTTGATATATCTATCATTGAAATTTGGACTATTAGATCTTAATCGGACAGTCTCTAACTCGGCGACTGCATGCTAATTCGACATCACCTAATCCAATTGTATGTTGATGTGGGTATCTTTAGTGTAGATATGCGCAAGTTCAACCACGAGAACACCTGCATAATAAGGGTGTCAGTATGAATTATAACCTTGTTTCCTCAGGGGAATTAACACTTGCCTATAATAGGAACTAGATTTAAGCCCGTGCGATGCACGGATTTGTTTAAAATGATTTGTTTCGAAAGTTATTATAATATTATGTTTTTATTATACTGTTTAAATTTTTTGTATGTAATTTGCTAGATGGTCTAATGGTTTTTTAAAATTGTTTTTTTCATTGCATGAAAAATTGTAAGGTAGTATTGATAATGAATAGGTAATGTAGTATTTAGTATCTAACAGTGTAAGGTGGTATTTGAATTTGTGTTTAAAAGCAAAAAAAATTGTTTTAATATTGATTTGGATTTGAAAGTTGTTTATTAGAATTATTGTATGTGATATATTATTTTATATGTTGCTCAAAATCTACTTTTGTTTATATATAAACCTATAAAACCTTTTATAATATGAAGAGTTGCTAGTTGTTTGAGTTAAAGATAATTTTTCGAGGTAAATCGTTAAGGGCGTTACATTTTACAATTTTGTGCTTAGCTTTTTCAATGTTTTCCTTATTCAATGATACACTACACATTTAGTGTACTCCACATATTTCTCATCTTCTTCAACGATGAAAATTATTAAACCCTTTCGTGAAGTGACCCTTGAAATGGCGACTTATTGTTTCCCAAGACTAAATACGGATTTTGACAAATATAATCCCACGCACTTTAACGATTGCCCTAGACTTTTATTTATTGTCATTACATAAGATACTTTTACTGGGAATTACTTTCTACGCAAAACAAAATGCCATTTGGAGTCAGTAGCCGTAGAGATTGACACATAGTTATATAGACATTGTCATAATGTCTGTTACCAATCAAGAAATTAAGACCTTAAAAAAGTTCACAATAGGTTTCTATATTAAATAAAAGAAGAAGGAAGAAATATGAAGCACAAATGTTCTAATTCTTAACAAAAGAGAAGCACAAATTCATGCGTCATTCATGACATTAAGAAGATAAAACCCTAAAAAGCCATAATATCGAACCCTTTTATCACACCCAAAAACCCTGAAGGCAATCTAAAATGATACACCCAAAAATCTCCAAGACCACCCAAAATAAATTCTTAAAGCATTATTAAAAAAAAATTCTACGACATCAAGTTTCTTGTTTTAGTACATCCATAGAGATGGAGACACATACCAATCAAGAAATTAAGACTTCTAAATAATTCATAATGATTTCTAGAAGAAAGAAATAAATAGGCCCAAAGGTTCTAATTGTTAACAAAAAAGAAGCACAAATTCATGTGTCATTTATAACATCAAGAAGATAAAACCCCCAAAATTCATAATATCAGACCCTTGTATACACCCAAAAATCTCTAAGACCATCCAAAACAAATTCGAAAAGCCTTATTAAATTGTTTTTTTAATAGAAAGAGTTGCAAATCTTAGATATTTCAAACTTTCACTTCCTGACTATAGATGGTGCATAAGATTTGTGTGTGAGACTTATGGATGACATAAACTATTTATAGGTTTTTCCTACTACAAAAATGTATTGAGTAGTCATTACCACCATGATGTGATGGTCATTCGTAGTTTGGTCTTTCATATCTAAAGCATGTGAATTGTCACTACCAACCTTTCAAATGCAAAACGTTTTAACTACTAAATAGAGTTTAGTACAACTTCAATGATACAATTGAAGTAAAAGCTATAAAAAAAAATTTTAAGACCTTCAATTCAAAAGCTGTTTACAAATCAAGTAATATTATTATTTTGGTTAAAAAGAGAAGTAATAAAATTAAAAAAGGGTCTATTTTTATAGTTTTCTAAATTTTTAGCTAATATTATTAAATTTTTTAGCTAATATTATATATATATATATATATATATATATATATATATATATATATATATATATAAAAGTCGTTACATTTTTGAAATAAAAAAAATTACAAAAACATTTGTAATGGAGGAGCCACCAATGCAAGCTGGCAAAGGCTAAGTTTTGTGGCACATGGAATTATTGGGAGGTAGAAAATAGAATTATTGGGTGGTACAAAATAGAGAGTTGGGGAAAACTGGTCGGTCCATCTAAGCAAGGACTTCAGGCCCATCAGTGATATAGAGGCCCAACTTTAAAATAACCGGGTTATGATTTATATACCACCCTTGGTCTACATACCACCACATTCATTTTATTCCCATTTTACCCCTTACCAAAACACACTAACCTGAGGCTAAATTTTTAATTTACCAGACTTACCTTTGAGAAAGTAATTCCGGAAACCAAATTTTTAACTATTCCCAAAATGATCTATAACACATAATTCAGAAACTTGAAAAGTGTGTTCCAGAATTATGTTTTTGCCTACTTTTGGATTTACGTTATAAACATATTTCCGGAAATATTTTTTTCTTTCGAATTTATCTTTGTTTTATAAATCCGGATTATGCTATTTTGACTAGTAATTTTTATTTTTTATTTATTTTTGATGGCTTTGATGTTGTCGATACTTTTGAGAACAGGGTTAATGTCAACTCCATTTTAGAGGGGGCATTTGTGAAAAAGCAAGGATGTTGGTGGAGGTTGGTGTGAAAGAGATAGGCAAAACGAAGAGCCTATTTACAGTGGACATCGTCAATTCTGAGCCGTTGATGAGGTTTTTTAAGGATAAATCTGAACTATTTAAATTCTATCCATTGAGGCACATTTACCATAGCAAATGTCATTCACTCCTTTTTTTTTTTGACACATTTGACTAATTCTAGGTCGTTGATGAAAAATGTTGGTGGAATCTGAGCCTTTGAAACATACAAAATTTCTGTTAAAAAATTCTCCAAAATTGCAGAATTTTTAACAGGTACGACACCATGACATTGTACCTCTTAATTGTAGGATTTAGTGAATTTGGCATCATGGCACCGAACCAGTTCGGTGACATAATGTCGGACATGTTAAAATTTCATGCACTTGAGGGTGTGTGCCAAGACACATGCTACGACACCATAGTACCGTACCAGGTTCGGTACCATGGTGACGTACCCGTTAAATCTCAAAAAAGGGATGTGCTTGAAAGTTTTTTATTCATTAAGGGTGTTTTAATCATTTCGCAGGATTTAGGACTGTGTGGTGAATAGTAGGGATGTGAAAGAAGCATGGACCTTAAAAATTTAGTCTAATCATACTGAATTGAAAGTATTTGATTGGGTTGGGTCGAAACCCACCCAACCCAACGCCCATCCCTAATCTTAGTACATCATATATATTTTATAATTTTTTCACAAATTGAAAACTTGTCTATCCACATTTCATGCACATAGTTTCAAATTTTTCATATCTTATTCATTTTTTTACTATTTTATAAAATTTAAATATATTATACAGTATATACAATATTATATTTTTTCGTTTAGATTCTTTGTATCTGAAAAGTCATTTTTTTTCTCGGTAGGAATTAAACTCAGTACTCTAGAGTTTTTTTTTCTTTGATAAGCAAATACGAAAAATCCGTACTCTAGAGTTTATAACACTTACACACCTTACGCATTAACCATGTATTTGATAGTTCCATTGAACCTCTGACTAATCTAAGTTGAGTTGAGGGACCCAAATAAGAATGAAACCTCAAATATGGTCTATTTTTTCTACTCACGGGACTCGAACCTAATATCTTACTTAAATGGGACCAAACTTATCGCTACTTGGACCAACATATGTTAATCAATTAATATATATGATACATTAGATTAATTACTCAATTAATTAGTTATGGATTGGCATAATCAATTATCAAATTTCATTTACTCTTGATATATTTTAAGAGAATCTAATATTAATGTCTCATATCATTGCACAAACTACTCCCTTTGTTCCATAATGATCATAACATTTTAATATTTTTCTGTCAAAAACTCTGCTGAAGGGGGAGAACCACACGAACCGACAAAGTCGAGTTTTCACGTGGTCAGTCAGATTCCCCGGACGTAGATTAGTCATTGGTAAAGCTGGTGGAAACTGCGCAACAAAAACACGGTAACAAAAAGAATGAATGTCATTTTCAAATTTTAATGTAATATTAATTATTTTTTCATTTATCCCTAATAAAATGCTTTTAAAATTATGTGTACATTATTTTGAAAAAGAAAATACATGTAATAAGCATAATTTGTTAAGACTATTATGTTTCTTTAATTTATAGTCTTTTCTTAATTTGTGTAAAGAGAGTACTATTTACAAAATACTGTTCCGTCAGAAATTATAAGGGAAAAAAAATCACTTGCCTTAAATTATCAGCCAAAAAAATTGACCACCTTTGTTTTATTTAATTGTGTTGTTCTAAAAATAACATATTTAGATGAAAGACAAATTTGCGAAACACAATTTTCGAAACACAATTTTTTTTGTGAACTTTTTTTTGAAACACAATTTACTTATTGAGTGTCTTTTCTAATACATCATACTAAATTTGCGAAGCACAATTTATTTTACTAAATTTTAGAATAATATAAAGACCAGTGATTGTTAGTACGAACAAATTTTGAAGAAAGGCCAGAAATACATGTATTTTAATAACCCCACACTTAGCCATGAAATAGGCAGAGTAAATGTTGCCACATACTCAATTCTGTCATTTCGTACATCTTCGTACCATCAAGCATTATTGTAATATAAATGAAGATAACTATTTTTTTGGCAACTAATTTGCTTAACAAATATGAATTGATTTTTTTTATTATTTGAGAGGGAGAGAGTTCAATAATTTCGTTTTTTCTTGACTTTCTTTGCACGAAATATGTGGAGCATGTTTCACCAAAAAAAAAAGTGGAGCAAGTGCACCACCATTTCAAAAAAATAGACAGCTTTATTATGTAAGAGAATTCAATAAAAAATGTCAAAGCTACGACGTAATTATTGCTGCAGTGGGTGCCTACTGCCCGGGGCCCTCGTGGTTTCACGAATCACAGCCCATATTACTCACGTCTCAATTCTCATTGGGTTTTTCATCCAACTTGGTCACTAATTTTTTGTGGGTTTTTTTTTTACCCCCACCATCTTCTCATATATCCCTATAAGACTTTTTTTGACGAAAATACCCCTAAAAAAATTGACCAAAATCGTATATATCTCACCATAGATATATACGTGAAAATTTTAAATCGTATTTACATAAATTTTATTAAATACGATTAGATTAAAAAAACAAAGAGTATATACCTATGGGTGGGGGTATATACGATTTGTTAAATTACAAATCGTATGTACCCCCACACCTAGGTATATACGATTTGTATTTTAACAAATGGTATATACCCCCACCCATAGGTATATACGATTTGTATTAATTTTTAAATTTTTTTAAAAAAAGTTATTAAAACGCTACTAAAAATACGTTAAAGAGTCAAAACTAATCAAAAAATTATAAAAACACCACTAAAAATCTAATAAAACTAAAATAAAACCAAAATTATAAAAACACCACTAAAAATCTAATAAAAACACCACTAAAAAATTAATAAAAAATAGTAAACGATGGAATTTGGGATTTTGAGTCTCTCAGTCCTGTAAGAAGTCCCTTCTAGGGGTGTCTTGACCCTTGATTTTTTTCGGATTTAATGGCTGTGGTTTCATTACAATCGGAGTAGGTTGCCGGAAAATCGATTTTTTAGCCTAAATTATTCGCTCGACGTATAACATCGTCACGTGTTAACAAACTACACCCTAGACAGAACCAAAAAACGGCCGATATTCATATTATTCATATCTAATTTATTTTTCTAAAAAAATAATTTTAATTTTTTAAATGATTTATTTATTTATTATTTGGGCTACAAAATCGGATTTACCTATGGGTGGGGGTACATCCGATTTTGTTATTTTTAAAATCGGATGTACCCCCACCTTAGATATATCCGATTTTAATATTTTGAAATTTTTAGGGGACATTCGGATATACCTATATCCGATTTTAATTTTTTTAAATTTTTAGGGGAAATTCGGATATACCTATATCCGATTTCCAATTTTTTTTTTTGAGCTGGGGATATGTTGGGGTTTTTAAAATTTTGTGAAGGGTATTTTGGTCTTTTCGCAAGGTACGTGGGGGTGTATGGAAGATGGTGGGGGTAAAAAAAAAAGACCCAATTTTTTTAGGCAAAGTGACAAATATTACTAGAAACTCACGCACACAATTGTGAGGTCCTAAGTCTGGGTTCAAACCCAGAATATCCAGCCTAAGAATTACAGCATTTGTCAGTTGAGCTAAGTCTTAGAGATTATGTAGTCACTAAATTTTTATTAATTATTTATCAAAATTTCCTTATTAATAATAATATTAAATATTTTTAAATGTTTATTTTTTGACAAAATAGAAATAAGTGGAATGATATAATAATAAATAATGATATTATAAAAAAAAATTTATATATACCTAACAAAATTTATTTATTTTCTTGGATTGATAAAATTTGATGTCTACAAAGAGATATTAAGTGGAGTAACTCTTATAAAAATTACTCTTTGAGTAACTTGATCCCCACCCTAAATATATATATATATATATATATATATATATATATATATATATATATATATATATCATTGACAAATATAATATTCATATTATTTTGAATTTGTTCATTTAAGTCACAAGGCTCAAAATGGGAAATAAAATACAAACAAAAAAAAGTTGAATTTCTTAGGACGTGAGCATAACTCGATCGGATAATGGAGAAGGAATGAGATGGTCATGACTTCCACTAAGTCACAAATGATACCTCATACCTCATTTGTTCAAACGGTTGCCCTTTTATTATATCCAAAATATAGAGTTCATAATCAATTTATAATTAGTACTAAGAGCTTCATAATGCAATTTCGTGGTCAAGATTCGGTTGATCCATTAACAAATGTGTATTTAAATGCATGTCTCTGTTATTGAGTATGGATGCAAGAGTCATTGTCTTCTAGAATCGAGGTTCACCCATTTTATACCGCCACCTAAATTGATAAGCATCCAAAGTTACATATTTTAATACTACCATCTCCGAATTGACCCAGTTAGTATTACTGAGTCACAAGTAACCCAACACCACACCACCACCACCACCATTCACATTTCACACGAAACACCTTCATAAACCCATCGATCTGGCTCATCTAGAAGCAGCCGAATAAGTTAATTAATAACTAAAACGACCGTTTCAAACCATTGCACGTGGTAGTGGTCAGTGTGGGTTAACTTATTTAGCTACAGCGCCAATTAGGAAATAAAATATCTCAAGATATCACTGCGAGTGCTTACCAAAAACAACAGCGTTAAAAATCACACGTGTGAGATAATCCTACACGCACGCATACATTTACACGTAAGTAAGTAAGCGAAATTCAAGGGATCGGTATACAAAGGCGGCTACAGAGAAAGACAAAAACCTTGATGCCTATGGGATGGGTCGTGCCAATGGTCAACAAAACAATCTCCACCATTTCCTTTATTATCTCATTCACATTCAGATTCAGATTCAGATTATTAGGTGATCCTTCTTCCCACCTTCCCCAATACTTTTATTACTCCATTTCTACCTCTCTATATATATATATATATATATATTCCTCAACTACCTCAAATATATAGCTAGTTACAAACCCTAACCCAAAGAGAGAAACGATAAAATGGAAGTGTTAGTACATAGTCCTCCCAGTGATCATTTCGATTTCAACGGTGCAAGGATTGATTCACCTTATCTTAGCGCTCCTTCTTCACCCAAACGATTTGGTGCTTACAGTTACTTAAGTGCCCCTACAAGTCCTTCAAGATTCTACACCCAATTCGATGATTACTTTTCCGCTTCTCCTTCAACACTTTACGGTTGGGAACACAAATCAGAAAACAACAATGATGACGGTTTCGCCTTTTTCGTCACCGGAGAATCACAAACACCGTCTCGTTCGGCCGAGGAGTTATTCCATGGCGGTAAAATCAAACCTTTGAAACAAGATCAATTGGTTGAATCTGCTAAATCTCCACTTCTATCTCCCAACAATAGATCTAAATTATCGCAAGGGAAGAAGTCCATTCTCGAAGCGTTTTCACCTAGAAAGAAGAAAGAATCGCGTGAAGGAGAGAGAAGAGGAAGAGATAGAACTCCAGTAACTGAAATTTCTTCATTCAATTCGGGTCGTAGAGTTGCGCGTTCGCATTCTCCGTGTAGAATACCGCACTATATATTGGATGAAGAATCGAATCAGCGACAAAGTAATAAAGAGGAATCTGTTCCTAAACTTTCATCTGCTGATTCTTCGACTTCATCTAAGAGTTCTAGAAAATGGAGATTGAGAGATTTCTTGTTGTTTCGAAGTGCTTCAGAAGGGAGAGGTACGAGTAAGGATCCATTTAGTAAATACCCTGTTTTGTATAAGAAAGGAGAAGAGGTAAAAGCTTCGCCACTTAGATCTAGAAGGAAGGAACCGGTTTCTGCACATGAATTGCATTACGCGAGGAAGAAAGCGGAAACTGAGGATTTGAAGAAGAAAACGTTCTTGCCTTACAAACAAGGAATTTTGGGTAGATTGGCTGGCTTTAGATGATCAATCTCGACCTCCATGAAAGAATTCTTTCTTTCTTTTCCGCATAAAAAAAAACTGTATTCTTTTGTTTAAATTTTAATATACCATTTTTATTTTGTTTATAGTTCCAAAGGCAAATTTTTTTCTTCCTATTTTCTATTTGCTGATAATATCATGGCTCACCAATTTTATCATTTTCAATAGTGATTCCTTCGCAATCAAGTTGGTGTTTGTTCTGTACATATATCCTTTTACAATTAAATTGTTTAATTATTATATGTATATACCGACATTTAAATCAGTTATAGAGACAAGAACATGTGCTTAGGTGATGAAGACAAATTGGTAACCATCCATATGGGGTCTCCATTTTGATAGTGTACAAAATTCAATTTGGTTACAACTATCCAGTAGTGTTTGGAATTACTTGTCATGCATAGGCAAGAAAATCATTATCGCTTATATATGGGTTATCAGGGAGAAGGTTACGAATTATGATGTAACCTTTTGTATCAGCATTTCATTTAGTACACAGTATGCTGAGATATTTTTTGTTGAACCTCTGTAGCTTAGTTTTTCTTATTATAAATTACTGAAATAAGTTTTCAATTATTCAGTCAATAAATTAACAAAAAATTATCTCTTAGTGCAGTCCAAGATGGTAAAAGAGATTTTTTTTTTTTATAAGTGAAATTGTATTAATCCAGAGCACCGCTTTTCCCACACCCAATGGGTAGGAATCTCCCACTTAGCCTCTTTGAAATAAAAACAAAAATACCAAAAAAATAATCATGATTGTCATAAATTATCACGAATTCATGATACAACAAGCAGATGATATGAAGTATTGAACTAGTCTCCATATATAGAATGAAAAATACTTGTTTTATATAAGTTTATTTTTGAAAAATTGTTTTATATAGTTGTTCACAATTGGACCGGTTGATATCTAGAAGGCTCGGCCGGACATACTACACTCAAAGGAAGAATGACACAACAGGAGCTTTCCTACGGTCGACCAACATTCCTCGAACGATCGGCTCACATTCCTTATTCGGCCGGCTCTTACAACCATTCGGCCTATTCGTTCGGCCACCTACATCGTACGGTTTGGCCTAACAGCAGACAAACATTCATTGGAATCCCTATAATTGCTCCTTATGTCTTGTAACAACCATGATGACCATAATATGTAATAAATAGTAGGCTAAATTATACCAAATGTCCTTTGAGGCCAATGAAAGGACATATAGTGTAATTTAGCCTAAATAGTATTAATTACACATGTATTCTATAAACACGCCCTTGAGTCCAACGAAAGGATCCAAAATCCACCATTCCACTAATTCCTCTAAACTTTACGCAAATATTATTACTATTTGTGTTTGGTTGTTCTCCTCTCCGGAAAATAGACCGGAACAATAACTATGGTAGTGTGCATTTTGAAAGAGATATATGTAAATTATTCATATCATTTTATCCGATGGGCCTTCTTAAGTCATGCTCTTAGTTCATTAGGTAAAAGATCATTCAACATAAAAAGCCAGATATCAAATTAATCATATACTTTAAATGGGATGAATATTTTTTTATAGAAACGAAACTACTTAATTTCCTTGAAAAGTACTAATAACACAGGAAAAGTTTAAGGGCTAAACATAGATAAAGACTTAGTTTGGTAAAAAATAGCGGATAACAAATGACGGATAAGCTAGCTGATAGTAAATGATTTATTTAACAAAACTAGCGATTAATGTAGTTAATAAATATAAAATGACATATAAGTAATTTGAGAAAAATAATAATGGTAAAAATATCGGAAAAGTGAAATGCTATACGCTATTGGGTCAAGCGCTACTTAAAGCAGTGTTTCAAAAAACGCTAAACGCTACCAAAAAACGCTGAACGCCATACTGAAACTCTCTCATCTGTCTCAGACTCTCACCCCGTGTGACCTCTACCTCGATCGTTTTCTCTCTCCTCGAAACCCCTATCTCCACCGCCATCAACACCATCTCCTTCATTGGAGCCAAACCTCCAACACATCTCCCTCTGGTGAACTACCACACCACCACCGTGAACCGCCAGCACCATCGCACCCCTTCCTTCTCAATGTCATCATTTCTCTCTCCCCAAACCCTTTTCTCTCCACCGCCATCACCACAATCTCAACCTCCATCTCATTCATTGCGGCCGAACCTCCACCACACCTCCCTCCGATGAACCACTGCACATCCACTGTGAACCGCCATCACCACCACACCCCCTTTCCTTCTCAATTTCGTCATTATCTCTCTCCATCTTTCTCTTTCTTTTTTTTTTTCTCTTTCTCTCTTTTTTTCTATCAAAATTTTCTCTCCTAAATATGTGGTACACTGTCTTTTTTTTTTGGTTCGGACCATCTTTGGCTACCTACAGAATATTCCAACGTTTTCAACGAAAGACTAATCTCCGCTTGTACTTAGGATCAAATTTCGCACTGGCCAACATCGAGTTTTTCCACTGCGGGAATCGAACCCGGGAGCACCGAGTCGACCCCCCTCCCCCCTGTGTCCTAGGGTAGATTAAGCCACCCTCAACCATTTTTTTTGGTTCGGACAATCGCTGGCTACCCACAGAATAACCCGCAGCCTTTGAACCCCCTTTCTTTATTTTTTAAGTTAACCGTGTTTTATTCAAGTCATACTTGCACCCCATATCTACTTATCACACCCCCCCCCTTTCAAAGTTATGTGCCTTTTTAAATCAATTTAGATGTCCTATAAAAGTTAGTTGTCCAAAAAAAAAGATGTCTGTCCTATAAAAGTTGGATACAAAAATAATTTATGTTGGAATAAATAAAAAAATAATTTAGGTTTTTAGTTCTAGATTTATAATTCAAAAGTTATTAACACTCACCAAGATTGTGTGTTCAAATTTTTAAACAAAAATTAGAGAAATTCTCTAACTTTAAATTTAACAAATGAAACTACATTAACACCCACCACATATATAAGTAGTGTTAAGATAAATAAATGGGAATTTTTAGTCCAAGTCAAAAAGTCTAGATTGCTAACATACAATTAAGTTCTACTTTTCAGATGGGTAAATTATCAATCTCCTGATCGACCATTACTATTTACTCAGTGACTCAGTATCCCGATTTGGTCGATCGGTTGCACAAATTTTAAAACACGGTCTAAAATTATTGTTGTTGTTTGGTGTGTTTTTCTTAAAACTCTTTATAATTGTATTAACAAATTGTTAATTTATATTTTGAATAAAAGTAATTAACTGCAACAGATGAAATTCTTTAGAAATGAATAACTTTTTAATTCTACATATTAATAGATGAAATTTTCTAATTGACTTTTTCATTGCTGCAACCGTATATGCGTATATAAACTGTTAACTGAAACAGAAAAAGATAGAAAATCTATTAGATATTATCACAGTTAAACATACACAATAGCACATTTTTACATGCTGCTTTACAATATTTTGAATAATTTGTTCATGTTTGAGATTGACGCACATATGCACAACTAGAATTTAAATAAGTTTCCAATTTTTGGAATGTTTACATAATGTTG
The DNA here is from genome assembly GCA_963573325.1 of Astragalus glycyphyllos. Lineage (NCBI taxonomy): Eukaryota > Viridiplantae > Streptophyta > Magnoliopsida > Fabales > Fabaceae > Astragalus > Astragalus glycyphyllos. The sequence continues at coordinate 87,416,393 of OY754307.1, read as the reverse complement.
ATTGTAAAAACAAAGTTTGCTTACAATATATAAAATCCGAAAAAAGTAGTGTACAATCATTACTTTACTTACAACTACCCCCAATAATTCCATGGTACTGTGATCAATGTGATGAGAGTAATTTATTTTAGGCTAATTCGTTGTGCCCTTCATAATAATGTCAAATTATTAAGATTAGCCTAGATTGATGTTTCACTTGATTAAACTTGATGTTTCACTTGGAAAGAAAATATGAATAAACATTGAATTGTTTGCTCCAAGTAAGGTTAAGGACATACTTAGAAAGATAATGATTGGTAACTAGTCATTGTTTTGGAGTGTTTGTCGTGTTTTTTAGGTAGTAAAGCAAAAGTTATCCAAATCATCAGTGCTGGCATATGTAGCTGGCCCCAATAAGCTAAAGACAATTACAGTTGGTTCTTTTCAAAGCCAGATTTCAAATCCATATATCCTCCTCCACTCAAACCCACCGGAACACTACTTTTTTTTCCTACAGGATGTAATGACAAATAAATACCGCACACACATTATCACTGGTCATATCCGAGTTTTTGAACTTAGAAGCCGACGTCCTCGTGTCGTTGAAATTGCCAAGGCAACCAACAGTGAGGGAATACCAGCGTGTTATTTTACACTAAAATTAATGTATTGTAATAAAAAAATAAATAATGGTTAGTTTTGTCATTTTATACTTGTACATTTTTCTTTCCTCTCACATTTTATCCTATCAAACTAAGGAAGAGAAAACTTCTCTCTTTCTTTTCTTACACTTTCACTTAAACTAAACAACTAAAAAATTTATCTCATTTTCTACTCTCTTTCCTATTACTTCCCTTTCCATTACCTTTACAGTGACCAAACTGCAAAATTGAAAATTTAAAGGGATCAATCTACAAAATTGAAAAAGTTATAGGACATTGCATGTGCAAATTTAAAGGGATCAATCTACAAACTGTAAATTTTGAAAATTTGTAGGGACTTATGTGCAAAATTTGAAACATGTAGGGACAAAATTTATAGTATTTTCTAAGGTAAAGACAAAATTTCAAATTCTTAGCTTTTAGATGGTATTTGAGTTCAATACTCGCTGTAGACAAACTCGATGTTGACTAATGCGAAATTTACTCATAGAACACGAATGAAGTTTAGTCTTTCGTTGAAAGACACTTTGTGGGTAGCCAGCAATAGTCTAAACTAAAAAAGAAAAAAGACTCACTTAAAAAACATAGAGTGGATTTACCATTCGAGAACATTGTTTGGTTAAATAGTTTGAATAAGCTTTTATATTATAAGTTTTTTTACTATATAAGTGCTTATGTACAAGCCATTTTCATAGTAAAAGATAGAATTATAAAAATAAACTCACTCCATATAGTTTACAAATTAATTTTGTAAACTACTAGAAAGCATATAGAAATACACTGAAAACATCTTATAAACATATCATCAACTGTTTTTATAACCTCTCTAAATAGTTTCATATAAGCTCATAAATACTTATACCAATAATTAAATTAAAATAAGCCCATTTAAAGAAGCCCTAGATGAATACTAGAAAACGTGGGTCATGAATGATGCAATCAAAGCGATGCACATGAGAGGCAGAAAAGTGAGGAAGGATTTTAGGAGTGCCAAAATGAGTCCGCTATTATGCACCATACGTAAAAGGAACTTTATGTCCAATGTAACCATTCATGGTATCCGGCTGATAGAGACGCTGCTGCTGCTTTTTTCATTAGTTGCGTGAAATCAAGGTCCCCCCACTTTGGACACTAACCCCAAATTCTTTATTTTTTATATTTTTATTGTTACTAAATATTTCCACCAGTATAATTTCTCCTCTTGCTTTGTTACGGAATTCGGATAGTGTTTTCATCTCTCTTTTTATTTCTTGGGGAGATAAGGATGACATGAAAGCTTTAGTAAATCATATTAAAGCTCTAATCTTGCCAAAACTAGTAAAGAACACTCGAGAGACACTTCTATGAAAATTTTGGTTATGTCCTTACCATATCTATGAAAATCAAAGTTTGGTCTAATCTTCCACCTCCCAATTTTGGGAAATCAAAGTTTGCATCTTGGCTGTGTCATTACCATATCTATGAAAATTTTGGTTGGCTTCTTTTAGCAGCTTCAAAGTGAGAAGAGAATTCGAGTGACAAAAAATCTTTCGATAGTCCTTCTCCCAACACTACTTCAGCCCATGCAAAAGAGTTGAGATTTCAGCATGCAAAACCGTAGATGCTCCAAGAGCACCATAGAATCCAATAAGGAAGTTAACATCCTCATCCCTTACCAACCCTCCAAAACCAGCTTGCTCCACCTGTTACAAATCACTACCATTTGTATCTAGTGTTACCCAACCAGGAGACGGTCTCTCCCAATTCACCACTCGACCTGAACTACTCGAATGCTTTGTAGGCATAGTCAGACCAAAAGCCGCGTGCACTTCTTCACACATCGCCAAGCACCGCACTGTGATAGAGGAAGAGACCACCCTAGTGCCTTCAAAGAGGAAACAGTTTCTAGCACGCCAACACTTCCACAACACAATATGAACTAGGATTCCATGCATTTTAACACTGGTGGAGCCAGTTAGTAGCCAAAAAAGGACGTCGTAGTAGGAAGAACTAAACCTTCGTCGAAGCATTTAAACAAAACCTAGCACATAGGAGCACATTCAAAGAATAAGTAATATATAGACTCTACTTGTTGTTGATAACACACCCAATTAGCATCATGAATGATATGTCTCTTGTGAAACAGTTCACGAGAAGGAAGAGGTCCATGGAAAAACTGCCACATGAAGAATTGAAGATTTGAATCCCTTTCTCACTATTGCCCTTCTAAAGGAAGTCTCGAAAAGTTCTATCAACAGGATTTCAAATCGACCACGGGAGCCAATAAGTTTGCATGCCATATGAGGGAAGCGTCATGATCATAGCCTTCCCCAAGGTGAGCCTCCCAGCCTTGTTTAAGAGCTTTCGCTTCCAAGAAGAAAGTTTGGAATTAATTCTCTCCACAACATCATTAAAGTCCTCCTTCCTCATCCTCCCTGAAACATTTTGAATCCCAAATATTTCCCCAGTTGAGTAGTGAAGGAAATATTTAAGATTTGGTTTATTTTCTCGTTACTCCTAGGCACCCCCTTAGAAGTGAAAATAGTTGATTTGGCTAAACTAACCTTCAACCCCGAAATAGCGCAAAAATGGCCCAACACACCTTGAATAATCTTAGCTTGCGACGTTTGGGCCTTAGCAAAAAGAAGGACATCATCTGCAAACAATAGATAGGAAATTGAGGGCCCACTAGAAGATAAGCGAATTGGTTAATCGTCTCACTAAATCTCTCCATGCACATAACAAAAAGGTATACTGAGAGAGGATCACCCTGACTCAACCCTCTTTTAGGGGCAAAGCTCTCCAACCTCTACCATTCCATAAAAGTGAAATTCTAAAAGTTGTGATGCCATGACGAATCAACTAAATAATTCTCTCAGGAAAGCCAAACATAAGTAATGTTTCACTAAGGAATCTCCAATCAACCCAGTCATAAGCCTCTCTAAATCAAGTTTAACAATCATATATCCCCTTTCTTGCTCTTCTTCTTACCAAAATGACAGATGAACTCAGGAAGAATAACGACATTGTATTTCGTCGGTTCCCCTAGGATGAAGCTACTCTGGAGAGGGATAATGGTAGTATCCAGAGAGGGTCTTAATCTTCCCACCAACGAGGAGATCAACTTATGAATGATGTTACACAGAGTAATCAGCCTAAAGTCCTTGAAAGAGCTAGGTCTATCACCTTTAGGAATAAGAACCATAAGAGTATTCGATGCCTTAGCATCAAAACAACCGGTCTCAAAAGCTTTGGACACAAACAACCAAATATATTATATAGTTTTTTGTCTTTTAGTCCCTTTTTAACCAAAAAAAAAAAGAGTTATGACGCCTAATTAAAACTTTCTGATGCAAAACCCTACTTAATGAAAAAACATCAAGAAGGAAAAAGAGTAACCAAATAATCATCTCTTTTTCTACTCTTTTTCCCCTTCTTCTCTGTTCCTTTCCTTTCTCTTCTTTTCCTCTATCTTTTCTCTTCTAAACTAACCACAGCCTTAGAGAAAACCTTAGCCAAAAAAACACAAGTTTGAAATAATGGAAATGATAATATGATAAAAGGAAAGGAAGAGTCGGGTTCGTACAATCGGGCCTCTTCTCTTGTTGATAATTTCTATTGCCTAACACACCTTTGCTGAATATGACCTATGATCTGACACATTGAAAAAGGAGAGCAACAAATTATAAAGATGCCTCTCGAAAGAGAGAGTCACTTACAAGTAAAAGCAAAGTTTCTTGTACACAAAGCAGAAAATGTTATGGGATGGATGAGGTTCATCTTCAATAATTAGTATATGGTTTTGATATGTGTTAGGAAAAAAGCATAAAGCAATTGATGTTGAAACTCTCATGTAATGATCAGAGATGCACATGCCAATCCAACATTACCACAACCCTTTTTTTCTTCCTTAACCCCACAACCCTTGTGGTCCTGCCTTCCCTTATCTTATCACAATACATTCAATCCCCCTATTATTTTCACTAACTTTGTCACATCAACCTAAACATCAAACTTTAATATCATTTTTTTCCTTCTGTTAAAAGGATCTTTTAACACTTACCACTATAAAAGATTCCATCACTACATGGCCCTATCTAATCTAAGTCACCAACTAACTTCCCAACTTTCTTTTACATCTTATTATCTAACTTGGTAGACCCTTCCTTTCCTTTCTCTATATGTATTGCTCCATTCTCTCTTAGCAGTAAACTTCACCCTTCTCCAACACTACATACCCCTCTGTTTTCCTAGGATCTTGTTACCTTATACCTCAACCTCAGCTTAGTATTATATTATATTATACTATATTATATGCGATAATGCCATCTGTGCATTCTAGTCCATGTTATCCGATGGAAAATCCGGCAATAGCATCGCTTCTTCGCCATACACCGGTGGAGAAGCGAAGCAAATTCTCCTCTGGGGGACTTCTGAAGATGTTCAAGCTATTTCCGATGTTAACTTCCGGTTGCAAAATGGTGGCGCTGTTGGGGAGACCAAGAAAGCCTATGTTGAAGGATAGCGCGACGACGGGGACAATATTTGGTTACAAGAAAGGGAGAGTGAGTTTGGCTATACAAGAAGATACTCGTCAAATGCCAATGTTTTTGATAGAGTTACCAATGCTAACGAGTGCTTTGAACAAGGAAATGGCATCTGATGTAGTGAGAATTGCGTTGGAGAGTGAGACAAAAACTAATAAGAAGAAGCTTTTGGAAGAGTTTGTTTGGGCTGTGTATTGTAATGGAAGGAAAGTTGGGTATTCTATAAGGAGGAAGAATATGAGTGATGATGAACTTCATGTTATGCAGCATTTGAGAGGAGTTTCTATGGGAGCAGGGGTTCTTCCAAGTGCTTCTGATCATAAGGATTCTGATGGTGAAATGACCTATATGAGGGGTAGATTTGAAAGGGTCGTTGGTTCTAAGGATTCTGAAGCTTTTTATATGATTAATCCAGATAATAATATTGGTTCTCAAGGACCTGAGTTTAGTATCTTTTTTGTTAGACCTCACTAGAATGAATGAATGAATGAATTAATTAATTAATTAATTCATGATGTGATTGTTTATGTATTTAGCTACGACCTTACATTTTATCATTATAATTATTATTGTAGCATCAAGATTGTTGAAATGTGTCAATTAAATGAATCACATCTCCACTCTCTATTCAAGATTGTAGCCCTGAGTTATAATATTTGTTTTTCCCTCATCTAAGTGCCAATGCAGATATAGTTCTTTTTCTTTATAATCTCCTTGCTCTGCTGTATTTTCTTTATTCATACATCAAACAACTATACTATATATGCTGACGTTTATAACTCTATATGAGATTATGATTTATGAATTATGATTGCAATTAATCCTGACACTGCCTTGTGTTGGATTTGGATTCCCCTCAAATCATAGAAACGTTTTCCTCAAGTTAGTTATTTCATAAAGGATAGTTCAACTTAAGCTATAGGATAAAGCTATTATCTATAAACAATAAAATATAACATGTAATCACTGGTAAGATTACTTTTTTAATTTTATTTATCTATGGTCTCCTACTCTCACTAAATAAACAGAGTTTGAAGGTGAGGACTAATAAAAGAACAACATTGTAGAGGGACTAAGGTTTGAGCACTATTTGGTAAGTCATTCGAGGGTACAGAGGATTCAGAGGAAAAATTGAGAAATGTGTATGGCCAATGGTATTGTGTGGGAAATAGATTACCAGACTTTTATAATCAAAGAGGTAACATGTCTTAAAGATTATAAAGAGTTCCTTTAATCCATAAATGATGGATCACCAAATGTCAAGGATTGTCGTAACATGTCTTAAAGATTGCTTCACAGTTCACACTATATTAGGTAAATAGGTGTATTTTTTTCACTTGATAAATTTCTTTATATAGGGCTTCACGCAAAGTGGCAATGAGGTAATTGTGGACTTAAAAATCTGTATGAAGTCTTGCATAAGAGCTTCGATCACGCAAGAAAGACTACTTGAGAAACTTAAAATTGACCTCAACTGTTAGCACAAGCAACCTGCATCTTTTTTTATGTTGAGGAGGAAATTAAAACATTTGACAGAGTTGTTTTGAAGGACAATAATATCACGTAGTGTGCATATGACTTTCATTTAGGTCCATGGAAAGTGCTCTGTTTTCGTTTTCAAAAAATTCTATAGGTGTTGTGTTGCAATCACCAAGCTTGAAGAAGGTTATATCTTATATGGAAGTTGCCCTAATTTTATCATTTGAAAGTTCTTGAGGTGTTGTGTTTAAATCAATTTCTAGAGTCATGTTTGAATGAAAGTTTGCTTATGAAGATACCCTAACTTGCTTCGGACTTCAATTTATAGGAAATCTAACGCGTGAGAATGATACTCTAAATGAAAAAATTACCTAACCCAAGTTTTCATCCGAGCATAAAGTGACGCAAGCTGCGTGTTTTTATCCAAGAAAAATGTCACCACTCTAACCACCACTACGACCACCACCGATCACCACTCTGGCTACTGTCAACCACCACTTTGACCACCATCAACCATCGCTCTGACCATCATCCACCACCGTCAACCACCACTTCGACCACCACTCTGGCCACCATCAACCACCACTTTGGCCTCCACCAACCACCACTTTGACCACCACCAAACACCACTTTGACCATCGCCAACCACCCCTTTGACCATCGCCAACCACCACTTTATGTTTATGTTTGAAATTGATTTCGATTTTTGAAATGTTTTTAACTGAAAACTGAATTTGGTTTTAGTTTTTGAAAATTTTAAAACTCAAAACAGAAACTGATTTTTAAAAATTTCAAAACAGAGAACCACCCCAAACGGTACCTAAGTTTTTGAGAAATTGAGTTTAACTGTTTTTTTTTTTGACAATGACTGTTTTTCTTAATGACTGTGAAGTTGGTTAAAATTGCTTATATAACTTACCAAAGGGAGAGTACTTGCTATGAGAAATGATAGGTGGAGAAATTAAATGAGGAGGTGGGTTTATCAAAGCTCCAAATTAGTGAGAAAGAAAGGCTCATACATCGTACAACCCCCTCTCTACTTGATGGACACCCCGTAACTAGCGTTATTCCCAAAATATCCCTGATTTTAAAATAATTTTTTTTCTCATTCTCATTCTCCCTAAAACACCACTATTGCGCCGAACCCACACCCCTCACCTTCAATCCATCATTTTCGTTCGTTTTCCATCAACAATCAGTGCACATTTCCTTCCATTGAAGTATAGGTGTTGTCCCTCTTCTTCCTCTTCGCGCATTTCTTTTTTTTTTTTTGCTGTTTTGGGTGGTTCGGCGCAGCAGAGGCCGAACTGGTTCGTTCAGCCGTGCGCCGAACCCCCTATTTTTCGAACTATTTTGGGATGGTTCGGCCAGACGTGCTCCGAACCTGTTCGGCTTTGGGTGCGTCGAACCACCCTGATTGTTGCTGAATGATGAATTTTTTCATTTTAACTGAGTTTTTTTTTCCTATTTTCAGTATGGCTAACACCAGAGGAGGTGGCCTTGGCCGGAGGCGAGCAGAGACTGAGCCTGAGGCTGATGAGGAGAGAGTTCGTCCGACTGCGCCTGAGCCTGAGCAGAGACTGAGCCTGAGGCTTATGTAAATTATTATATGTTGGATCCCTAACCCGCTTTTTATTTATCACAGGCCTGGATTTTTGAACATATCCAGGGGCAGGTATTTGGCACTAAATGGTTGGTTGAGGGGTACACTGAAGACCAGCCACGGGCTAAAAGGTTAAGAGGGCTGATGGGTCAATGCCAACTTTCAGGGCAGCCCTAGATCACTTAAAGTTAAGGAGGTCACTTCGATGCCTTTTACTCAGCACAGAGCTATTCAGAACCTGGCCTTATTTAAGGGCCATTTGCGTCATGCTGGGAGCATGTTGGCCTATAACCCAAATCGAGTGGTGAGGCAGTTTGGCTTGATTCAGGGCATCCCAGAGGACCCTAGGCCTAGTGGACGGGCTGTAGTGACAAAGGAGCAAGCTGATCAAGCATGGATAGAATTCCACTTGCACCTTGTCCCGCGTGGTGACTCAGTGGTGGATGGGATGCCTGACATTGTTGAGGAGTACTTTGCATGGTATATGAGGGTATCCCACCCATACATTTGCGCCGACAACTACCCCGTTGACAGTTATGTTAGACAGGTATGATCCTTTATTTCAGTCTTATAGTGTTATTAAATCATTTGTTATTTTATCCTGTTTTGTCAATGACATGGTTATTTTTTTGTATTATAGAATGTGCCAGAGATTACGCAACTCTATGATGACCTGGAGGGGGTTCTTAGGGACGGTGGGCATCCCCGTGGGACCCGTGGCTGGACCATTATTGACCGGCTGAAGCAGCTCACTAGGCCTATGGCACGAGGGTTTAGGAAGTTTAGCCGTGTCTCTTAGCAGAGGGACACAGAGTAGTGGTCTTTAGGGATTATATTGTTGTATTTTCCGAATTGTTTACTTATGTTTATATGTATGAATTATATTGCACAGATTGTATGAATTATTCCACTTATATTTATGTGTTTAGTTTTTTGTTGTGTTTATTAGTATTCGATAGTTAATTATTCAATTTATCGTTACGTTCATTCAAACTTAGTAAATTATCGTTCCGAAATACCTAATTTATTGTTCTATGTAACTCGGCTAAAGGAAAATTAAAAAAAAACAAACACAGGAGGGTTCGGCTGTTCAGAATTCGAACTGGTTCATCCCACGCTTGGCCGAACCTATTAAAAACTGAAAAGGGGTGTCTGCGTGAAATTTAACAGCCTCGGCGCAGCCAGATGCGAACTGGTTCGGCCAAGCGTGCACCAAACTAGTTCGAATTTTTAAAAAAATAGAAATTACAATTTTCATTAAAGGTGTTCTGATATTTTCACGCCATTATGGGATGTCTACTGAGTAGAGCGGGTTGTACGAAGTATGAGCCGAAAGAAATCCTTGGCAGGGTGGCAATAACACAGACCTGAATTGCTTCATATTAGATTATTAGGCCCGTTCTATAGGAAGAGATCCTTTTTAACCCAACTCTTCTACCGCAATGGAAAAGCCCATACTCAATCCTTTTGACTCATTTGGATGTTGATTTTTCATTTATCCCATCTTACCCCTCTCAATTTTATTGGTTTTCAATTTTTAAATTTTTATATAAATTTATCTATTTAATAGACGAATCCGTAGTTAAAGAAAATGAATTACGGACTTATCAAAACATATAGATAAATCCAAAGTTAATAAATGAATTACGGATTTATCTATATAATTGATAAATCTGTAATTGTTTGGGTAACTACAAATTTATCAATTAAATAGGTAAATTCGTAATTCATTTTTGTAAACTATGGATTTATCTATTTAATTGATAAATCTGTAGTTAAAAAATCAATTGCAGATTTATCAACTGATTAGATAATTTTGTAATTCATTTTTTAACATTTGCTTCTTTAAACACACTCTAAAATGAGTACTCTTTCAACTTCTCGCTGACAATTCTTATCAACGGCTACTTTAATTTGTTAAATAAAATAGGCAAAAAAACTCGATTTTCGATCAACCTTCTCCGATGTCTCGAAATCGCAACCAGATGATCCAGAAAAATCCATGCAAAAAACTCGATTTTTGGGACTCAAATTCTCTCGTTTGCTATTTTTTATTGATTTTTGAATTTTTCATATTCTCCAAAAAAATCTAAAAAAAATGTGTGTAGGAAACTTCCCCTAACTTTGAATCTATCTCTCTCATCTTAATTCCCTTCATTTCTCTTAATTTTTTCTTTTCTCTCTAATAAAAAAAGACAAAAGTTAGGAAAAGTTAGAGAATCCATTTCATAACCTTCTTTTGATTTTAATGAATTTTTAGTGGTACTTTTAGATTAGTTTTGATTCTTTTACTAATTTTTAGTAGTGTTTTTGTAACTTTCTTTTAATTTTTAGTGATTGTTCTCCTCCCCTCGGTCATTTGATGTTGTACTGTGTTTTTTTTAGCTGGAATTGTTTAGCTAAACAATATTACCATTATTTTTTAGAGTACTAGTAGCAATTAAGGATACTGATCAAGAAAAGAGTAGGAATTGAGGATTCTATATTTTTTATTGGATGGAGACGCGGAATGAAGTAGGGACAAGTGGACCGGTAAATAGGTTGGAAGGGGGCATGTAGGTCCCATTGAGTCCAAACTATCTCAAATGAAAATCTGCATGAAACAATCATGCTCCAATTCCAGGCCCCACTACTCTAGTCTCCGACCAACCCAAACAAACGAATCCGTTAATTACTAGTTGTTGCCATTTCTCCGTCATATGGGTCGCCGTTGGTGTGAGTTATGCTGTGCTGTGTTCCATTACATCTAATAATCTAACTGAACTTGGAGTCTTGGAATAAGCGAAAGGTTTGAACTTTGAAGTAGTAGTACAATAAGTCGGTGCGTTAGAGTTTGATGCCAGCTGTTTGTAGTTTGTACTACTATCAACTGCCCAACTGCTTTTCTTCATCCACTATACTCCAAAACCCTTTTATTCATATTTGGTTGCCCTACCCTCATCCTCTCTTCCTTTCCTCCTCCCCCTCTTTACTCACTCATCAGCTATTCTAAAAACTAAAGTAATCAAAAGTCGCACAAAGATAGTTCATGTGGTTGAGTGAAAGAGACATTATTGGTGAAAATGTAGGCGTACGGATTCGAACCCCGCTCCCCTCCCCTCTAACTACTAACACACTAATTTCTAACCACATTGCCTATAAAAAAACTAAAGTAATCAAAATTGAATCAGACATTAAACCGGATGAGGTAGCGGATTAAGGTATCTGGAGTCCAATCGAATCGGACGGGATTAATTGGATAGATTATTGTTCCTAACTATTTCCCTTGGTGGGATCTAGTCAAAACACAAGAATATGATAATGAGAATAATATAGAGAATAGAGTGTAAATTGTGGGATCCCCATGTCTGTCCCTTTCATTGGCCTCTATGGGCTGTTTATATAGTACAATTAGAGTTTAATGCTAATCAATACAATAAGTGACTGTTGCCAGACTTGTAGAGGAATCATAGGGATTTCCTTAAATACATGTCTAGAGCCACAAATAGGTCGACCGATAGTTAGGCCGACCGATAGATGGGCCGACCGAACCGAACGATGTAAGTGGCCGAACATATAGGCCAAACCGATGACCAAATGGTTGCAAGGGCCGACCGTCCGGGGAATATGGGCCGACCGTCCGAGGAATGTGGCCCGAAGGAAAGCTCCTACTTTGTTTTTATTCCATTGAGTGCACTATGTCCAGCCGAGCCTTCTAGATACCAGTCAACCCCGCTGTAAACAATTATTTAACATTTTTTTACAATATATAAAGGAGAAAAAAAATGATAATCTAGGCAAAATACCATCTGGGGTCCCTTAACTTATTTTCTGTTTTCGTTTAGGCCCATTAACTTTTCGAGGTAACGGATAAGTCCCTTAACTTTAAAAAGCGTTGCACCGTAGTCCCATAACATTTTGACCCTAACACCATTAACTAATGTCTGACATGTCTTTTAAACTATTGACTGAACATGGTTATGTGGCTTTTTTATTTGCTAACTCATTATTTTCTGACCATCCCGCCTAAAAGTGGATTGGCTCATCCGCAATAGTTGCGATAACTAGGTGGCAGGCTTCTCTAGTTTTGAGAGTCATGGAGTGCTTTGTGGAAATTGTGAACATGATTCTTTTGAGGCGTTGGTTCTACTTTAGGATGGAGGATCTCATGCCTTCCACAGCCATGTTGTTGTCTTAACCTAGATAAAAGTTTGTCTTGATAAAGATTGAGATGTTGTGAATAATTGTGTGGGATTCCTAGTTAAAAAAATGAGCAACATCCTTGATTCTTCCACACTTTTATCTACCTTTTGGCTTTTGTTGGGATTGAGTAGCTTCTTTTAAACGATGTTTTGGATCTAGATCCTAGTTTGTTTGTTTGGATTTTTTTGCTTTCCTTTATGTACTAAATTCACCAAACTAGGACGTATATTTTTTGATTCAAGTCAATTTATGAGAGTTTCAGGTGGTTAGTAGGACGTATATTTTTTGATTCAAGTCAATTTGATAAAAGGCAAAAAAGTGAGGGCATAATTTCAAATATCTAAGCAATATGAAGAGGGGTTCAAAATTATAAAATGGGGATCAAAGATTAAAAATGTAATATATTATTATCATTTTTTATTTAAAAAGTCACGCGCTAGAAGAAATGATGGGCGAGGAAGAGTGGTGTAGATTATAAACCCTAAAAGTCAAAGGGTTTCAATTTGAATCACGTGAGATTCTTCCAGGCTGGGAGTGGGACCTTCTTACGTGGAGGACGTTGAAGTCATATTTGAAAGTGAAGCTACTCTTTTTAATTTTTATGACTTTCTTCAAAGGATTTATTTGGATTTTAATTTCATCAACGTCAAAGTTTATTTCTCACTAATAGTTGGCTAAAAAAATTATAACTTAACATTACAATTTTTAATTAAATATTACATTTTTTGGGATATATCTGTTAATCAAGAGGAGCAAAACCTCTCTTTCAAAAATCGTACTACCATTGTTTTGGTTTTGCAATTTGTGGCCTTAAGCTGATTGGTGACGAGCACACTACCAGCCCCTTTGGGTTATATAGCCTTCGATTATTGGTTACTAATAGATAGACTTGAAACTTGTTGTGAGGAGAGAAGATTAGTTTCAGTTTTAGATGACAGCTGTATATAAAGTAGTCAAAAAAGGCTTTCGTCCCCACTTGCGAATATATTTTTCTTTTTAAATTAACGTTTGTATTCATGCAAACATATTTTAAAAACGTTTGTTGTGTGTTAAGTTAAACAGCAAGGCTTTTCCTGTCATGTCATGTTTTAAACGCTCCCAACAAAATTGTCTATTAACTACTCACCATATTCTTTACTAGTATATTCCGTCACCGTCTTAATTTCCCTTCCCTGCCCTACTTATTCAGTACGAGAAAGATTTTATCATTTTTATATACCCTCTTTTATTTCTATTTATGCGTTATTCTTGTTCCCTATACTATACATAGAGTATTACCGTCTGTTCTATCTAAATCTACAGCTGTTGAATGTGGTACCCATCCTATACTCAGCTCAGCTCTAATTTTGGTTTATTTATTTAGTGAGCTAGGTAAGCCTAATTTCGATTCTAACTCCAAACTCCCGTGCCACTGTTATCAATTATATAAGGTGCTAAAATAGTATCAAGAAAAAGACCAAATTTATCCAAAGTTGCCCTAAAAAAAGAAAAAAGAAAAATATGATATGTTTGGTTTCACACTTCCAACATCATACCCACATTTAGTTCACCCTGATTTCATAGAAGCTCCACCTACACCACAGTAAAAAAGTTGTCATGATTTTGAGCTATTGTGGAAAATCTACCGTTCATCCAAGCAAATGTTTAGTCTAATTGGCCAGGATTTGACTCATATCCCACAAAAAAGTGAATTCAGAATCACTTGGCTAATATGGGATGTAGTCGGTAAGGATTTGTTGAGTCAAAAAATATGATTTTTCCGACCCAAGACGTCTAAATCTTTTTATATAAAAGTGACCAAATTAATAGCAAGGCTTCCGGGGTTTGAACTTATGACATCCTATTTGCACTTCTTTAATGCATTCCTTCGACATAGTTTAGCTCATCAGATGAGTTATATAACTGAAACTGTTTTGTTTTGACAATTTAACTTAAACTCTTTAAAAAGAGGGTTATCTTTTAAAAATATAATAAAGTAGTAATGTAAAAAGAAGAGAAGATGTGAAGAAGTTTCAAAGAGGAGTAAATGGTCAAAAGAGAAAGAAAGAAGACAAACCTGGATGAGAGTGTGGCAGCCAGCCAGAAAGCAAGCTTTGGTTACTTATTCTCAAATAAAATCAAATGGTATCTGCAGAGTCATTGTAGTTAGACCCTTCACACCCACCAACTATACAAAAGCCAAGTTTCCGGGAAACTACCCTTCTCTCTCACATCACTCACTCACTCACTCACTCACTCACGGCTGCACCCTTTTTTTCTTTTCTTCTCTCAACAACACAGCCACACCCCATAGAATTAAATAATTCTACCTTGCATGCAACCTTATTATAATAATAATAATAACAATAATAATAATAATAATAATAATCTAACCAATCACTCCCTCTATTCTCTCCATATATAAATAACTAAACCAAAACAACACTACACTCTCCCTTCCTCTATTACTCATCATCACTCAAAAACCATTTCTCTCTAAAATTTCAATATGGAAGCTATGAATAGAAGCTCTTCATCCACTACATCTTCTTCAGACTCAGGCTCTTCAGAGTCTAACCCAAGAAACACAAACAAACTCGACAGAATCAAAGGACCTTGGAGTGCTGAAGAAGATAGAATCCTAACCCGACTAGTTGAACAACATGGACCCCGTAACTGGACTCTCATCAGTCGCTACATAAAAGGGAGGTCCGGTAAGTCGTGTAGACTCCGGTGGTGTAATCAGCTCAGCCCCACCGTGGAACACCGTCCTTTCTCTACAGAAGAGGATGAGACTATTGTAGCTGCTCATGCTCAATATGGTAACCGGTGGGCTACCATTGCTCGTCTTTTACCGGGTCGAACTGATAATGCTGTGAAGAATCATTGGAACTCTACGCTTAAGCGCAGGGTAAGTGGTCGTTCTAGTTCTCTTATGAACCAAGGGGGTGGTGGTTTTTCGACTCCGGTTGCTCGCCCTTCCACGGTGCCGTTGGAAGATGATCCGTTGACCGCGTTGACTCTTGCTCCTCCGGGGAATGGTGTTGTTAATGGTAATGGTGGTTTGGAAGAGGAGGAGGAGGAGGCGGTGGCTGACCACCAACCGTCGGCGGCTAGGGTTCCTTCAGAGTTCTGGGATGTGATGAGAGGTGTGATTGCTCGGGAAGTTAGGCAATATGTGTCTTCCAATTTTTCTCACAACTCTGGTTTTCATTAAATTAAATTAAATTAAATCATCAAGGATCGTTTTTTTTTTTTTTTTTGTTATTTATAATTTAAGGATATTCGGATTGGAATCGAATGTTAACATTTTCATCTTTCTCGATTATCCTTGGAATTAAATATGTTTCTCTCTTATTTATTTATTAATTAATTAATTAATTCTGGCACAGTATTTTCTCTTCTTTTGGTATTAATATTATAAGATAAGATGCATAATGATGATTTTAAACAGCTGGAAACTGGTGTGAGTGGTTCCTTTATAAAACGCGGCTTAATAAACAAACAAACCAACAATTATTTATGAGTGGGAACTTAAGCTGCTTACGAGAGGGGAAATGATGAATTTGCAAGTTGAAGTAAATTTGGAGGCTTCGCTCCAACCAAGCTATATATACCTTACCAGGATTTTGTGGATTTAGGAATCTTAGCTATGCAGACAGGCATGGACCCAACTCCAACACGCAATATAAACTCTGTCTGTCACCAATTAACTAATGAAACAAGAGTGCGGGTACAAGAGGGTACGGCCTTTGCCGTTTGTAACGGCGCAATCTCTCCATTGACGCCTGCTTACACCTAGCCCCAATGCTAATCACTTTCAGCAACCTGGATTCAACGGTAGCCAAAACACAAATAAACGGCCAAACCATTTCATATCTCTATCTTCACCACAATCCAAAACACAAAGTGTGCTCAATCCAACCTTATTTTTTTTGGCAAAGAAAATTACAAATTCTCTTTTTTAAAAGAAGAAAATTACAAATTACAAATTTAAATGCTTCGGATAATGGGTTTGGCCAAAACCAACCCAATCCGATCACTAAACACCCTTATAAATGGGAACATTGTTGATTGAACAACGAGGAATACTCCGAGTAACGGTAAGAGACAGACCCAACATGATATTAATGTTATCATTAATATTATCTAGCCACTATTGTTAAGTTAGAGGAGGATGGTCTCTGCTGGTGGCGGTCTTATGAGTTTTGGCTATGTCTAGGTTATTCAAGATTGCGATAGTTTATACTAAAGGTGGGCATCACTACAACATTTTGACCCAAAAGCAACATCCGAAAACCATTGTATAAAGCCAAAAAACGGTTGCAACAGTTTTAAAACTTTGGTTTTTGTAGGCTTAAATATAGGCAACGCTTTTTGTCACCAAAGGCAACACAAACTTTAAATAGCAAGCTTTCACCGCAAGATGTATCATCTCACACTGCTTATAAATAGCAATGACCCTCAGAATCATATGCTCATTTATTGTTGCCTCTTTACTCTACGCTTGTCCTGCTTTAAACATAAGAGTACTTACGAGTATAACCCCTCTTGAGCCGCCGTGAGCTCCAAGAATCCCTCTAACCATCGCTTGTGTCCTCAGAATCCACCTCGATAAGTATTGTTGTTAGTTTCAAGCCTATTTAGGAAATTAGATCAATATAATCATTTTGGTTTGAGTTTAGGTATTGTGTCTATGCTATTTTACTTGTGTATTTATTTTTTTTGTTCAATCTTATATGTGTGTTTAGGGACATTGTTTTTGGGGGGGTCAGAAAGACACTATTTTTCTAAACTTGAGTTGACTATAATTGATTTTCGGCCTATGATGATGCATTTGGCATGGCGGATTTGGTCTTTGGACTTTGCCAGATAAATGAATCCTCAATTGACAAGAAAAACAGCAATACAAACATCATATCTAGATATCCATACCACACAAAACAAACAAAATACATTCTCTTTGATACTACTAGTAAGAAGAACAAACTGGCCATTTTATTTTAATTATAACATTGATTCAACAATGGAAACTCCTGTATTTGGTGAGAAAGAAATTTTGCTAAATTGATCTACGTGTTGATGGAACAGCAATGAACTTGGTGAGACCAGCAATGCAGTCATAAGCATTTCCTTCAGCAGATGCAAAATAGTAAGGCTTCAACTGATTGAGCTCAATCTTTAAGCCCTCGCCAGCTCCCTCAGCTGCACTCCCCAGCAACTTTGCCCCTCTAAACTCACACGTCATGTAGCTCCATAAGTTTGGTAGTAAATAGACACTCTGAGTAACCGTGGAATTTTCTGGTGCAGGATACTTGAACACTGCATTCACACATAAGCAATAACCAAAATCAACACATCAATCATATGAAAAAAACACAAATTCTAATTGATATTTGATATTCAAGATCATAGTGAATTAGTGATACACCTACCTAGTGTGTCATTTATATGGAAGGGACTATTTTGGGTAGCCCATTGGGTGTAGTTAGTGCCCGCATGCCAACCTTCTGAGTCTCCAACCAATATGCTTTTCCCCTCGCTCCCTGCAAGTCCTGAAGCTAGTAAAGCAATCACAAAGATGGTAACTCCTTGCTCCAAAACTCTAGAACTGGCATCCATATGCTTCTGCATTTTTACTCAATTTCTGCTTCTGATCTCTTTGGTTGATTATCAATATACCAATTACATGGGTTTATATAACCTGATTCAATTCAACATTGAATAAATAATAATTAACCAAATTTCAATTCGTTTCTGTTATTTTCCCACACAGGTCTGTAAGTATGACTTGGTTAATTGGTTACAAGTTAGAAGTCCACATACCCTCTAAGACTTTCTCTGCTTGTTAAATATTTATTTAATCATGTTATGTCCTATAAATGGATTTTCTCGTTTACATCAATTAAGGTGAGACGATTCTAGAAGAGTTTTAGTGCTTAGTTTGGCAGAAGTGCACAAAGTGTGACCAAGTCATATCATCGGACACCAACGATTTTTATTTTATTTTATGCTCATATAACAAACAGTTCTCTTACTTCATACCTCCAAATGGTAGTAATATGGGTTGGTGTCTTGGTGACCGTTGACGATCACAACCTCAAACTAAAGAATCTTTTGGTGGGACAGAATTGATATATAGTTACGGATGACAATGGGGCGGGGCGGGGGCGGGGAGTACTCTACCGCTCCCCGTCCCCGCCTCCCATATTGTCTCTCATCCCCATCACCATTCCCCGCTTCGGGGAGTTTTCCTCCTCCATCCCCATCCCTGCGGATCCCCACGGTCCCGCGGGGACCTTAAAATTTATTCAAAATTAGCAAAAATTAAAATTAAAATATAATAAAACTGAAAAAATGCATAAAATTTAGTCTTACCTTGATATTTTAATATTTAAAAAATATAAAGGTAAGAATAAAAATATAAAACTTAGCACAATTTAATATTTTATTAGTATTTTTATTTAAAAACACAATAAAAGACTAAAAAATCTATTGCTTAGAATATAATATATTATCTATAATACAAACATTTATGTAATGTATTCGGAGGCGGGGTCTCCGCGGGGTGGGGGATATAGACCCATCCCCGAATTGACTGCGGGGGGATTTTCTTCTCCATCCCCATCCCACGGGAGAAAATTTCCCGCCCACGGGGTCCCAAACGGGGCAATCCCCACTTGCGGGTAGAAATTGCCACCCCTATATATAGTCTGCCCCAATGGACAAACTTAACAACATAACTAGTCTAAATGCCCGTACGATGTACGGGAGCGCTAACAACGACCCAAACAATTACCGTAAACAATACATATAGATATTCGAAATATACAATGCTATATACTTGTTCCGTATTAGAACATATAATTTTTTTTCAGACTCTAAAGCATCTCAATACACACTGCTTAGCATCACATTTTATAAACTTTGTCATAAAACTAATTTTTTCTACCAAACTGATTATTGAGAAACAAACTCCACGTATTTAAATATCTTAAATTTTGTCCGAACTCTAAAGCACCTCAAAACACAGTACTTAGCATCACAATTTAAGTATCTTTACCCAACTATATTTTTTATATTACATAAAAACTGACCACTAATATGAACCTTTTTAAAAAAGTCCACAGTAGACTTTTTTAAAAAGGATCATATTAGCAATGTTTTAAGAACCGAACCAATCAGAGCGGTTGATCTATTAAACCATGACCCGACACCTTACCCGGTTTGGTTATTTCTGCGATTTTATGTGAGTTTGAGTGGTTTTAAACGGTTGAAGCATGACTCAGAGGTGTCACCGGTTCAATGTCCGGTTTGGTTTTCAAAACATTGCATATTAGGGGACCCTATATAAAATACGTTTAAAAAAAAGAGAGGAAAAAAGGGAGAGGGAGAAACACGTATTAGAGCATATAATTTTTTTCCAGACTCTAAAGTACTTCAATACACAATGTTTAGCATCACACTTTACAAACTTTGTCATAAAACTAATTTTTTTCCTACCAAACTGACTATTGAGAAACAAACTCCACGTATTTAAACATCTTAAAATTTTGTCCGAACTCTAAAGCACTTCAAAACACAGTACTTAGCATCACAATTTAAGTATCTTTACCCAATTATATTTGTTATGTTACATAAAAACTGACCACTAATATGAACCTTTTTAAAGAGTCCACCGGTGGACTTTTACCACTTTTAGGAAGTTTTAATAAAATGCTTTTTTATTTTACATTTTTTATTATTCTAAAATTCATTTTTTGCTAAAAATGGTAAAAGTCTACCAGTAGACTTTTTTAAAAAGGACCATATTTGTAGTGTTTTAAGAACCGAAACAATCGGAGCGGTTGATATGGTTAAACCATGACCCGACATCTTACCCAGTTCAGTTATTTTTGCGATTTAAAACAGTTTTATCCGAGTTTGACCGGTTTAACCATGACTCAGAGGTGTCACCGGTTCAATGTTCAGTTTGGTTTTCAAAACATTGCATATTAGGGGACCCTATAGAAAATACCTTTAAATAAAAAAGAGAGGAAAAAAGGGAGAGGGAGAAAGAGTTTTGGCATTAAAAGCTAAAGAAAGAGAGAAAGAAACGGGAGGGGGAGGGGGTAGTTTTGGGGCACTTTCCGGTTGCGGCCACTACCCTACTTATTACCTCAAAACACACTACTTATTATTGAGAAACGAATTTCGTGTATTTAAACATCTAAAATTTTGTCCGAACTCGAAAGCACTTCAAAACACACTACTTAACATCACAATTTAAGTACTTTTACCCAATCATATTTTTTATATGGACCTTTTTAAAAAAGTCTAATGAATCCTAAAGGCTAAAAAAGAAAAAAGGGTGAGGGACTAAAAGGTAAAGAAAGAAAAAAAAAGAGTCCTAAAATCTAAAAAAGAAAAAAGGGTGAGGGGCTAAAAGGTAAAGAAAGAAAGAAAAAGAAAAAAAAAGAGGGGTAGGGGGGAAAAAGCGCGCCAGTCCACGCTGAAGGACTAGCCTTGCTTTATATTCTTAGATACTAGCAAACTTAACAACATAATAACAAAATGATGGATTGCTCTGCCTCTAAATCTAAGTGTAGGTTGTCTTAGTTGGTAAGGAGTTGACTCATTTTTCACAAGAGCGTGAGTTGATCAATTCCCGCTGCCGATGTAAGGACCTCTGTAGTGGGTGATCTTTAAGTATTTATATAAACTCTCAAAGAGCCGTGAAGCTTGCCTTGATTTTAGTGAGTCCTCGGAGCCCAACTCACCTAATCTTTTATTTACCAAAAAGAAAACATTTGATCTCTCCCCGTAAAAGAAGGTAAGTCATTTATTGATTACAAAAAATACTCATAATAAAGAAGAGCACAATGGAAACAACTGTTAAGTAATTTATTGAAAATAAAAAATGTAAACAACAATCAATTTAGGATAAATTGATTTTGCTAAAATAACAGAAAAATATTTGATTTTGATCGGGTACTTTTGATAATTAGCATATTTGGTGACATTTATATTTCTTTAGGAGAAAGAAAAATGAGAGAGAGAGAGATGAGATAAGAGAGATAGAAACGTAATAGGCTAAAGCTACAATACGTTTGATATTGATATCATTTTACATTTGTTAGGTAGTTCAATTGTTAATTTTACCAAACATTTCATTCGTCATTAGTTGACTTATCTGCTACCAGTTGACAAATATTTACTACAAAATTCATCCGTAACAACTGGCTTATTTTCCATTCGTTAGCTTATCTGGTATGTTTTTTAACCAAAGAAGACCATTAGACTCTCTATATGGCAATGGCAATTTGTTAACTTATAGGCTACAGCATATACGTTTTTTTTTTTAAGTATTTGACAAGACTAGCTTATAATTGATACGTTACTTGCTCAATTTTTTTATACAAAATAAAAAAGTAAATAATTTGATTGAATTTTAAAAATACTAAAAGCAAACAGTAGATAGAAGTAATAAATATCCTGTTTAATGGAAGTGAAATGAACGATGATTGCATTTCAATTTTCTAATAAATAAAAGATCTCTGGGAAATGAAAACGAATCCAGAGATGATGGGATACTGCATTAACGAGTAGTAGCACAGCACTGCACTGCAGCCTTAAATATTTTATAGCACTATTCTAGTTACATCAGAAAGCGAAAAGAAAACGAGGATAGAAGAAACAAATAACAGAGCAGCAGAATATCGAAATGAGAAATGAATTTGTTACAGAAAGACATAAAATGAAGGGTTATGTGGGTGGTGGTGTGTTCTGAGAAGATTGTTGTTCTTGAGGAGTACGGATGGGTGTTGCAGGAAGTGAAGTGTTGGATTCAGTGGTCCTTGGAAGTGAATGTGAAAGATTAATTGTTCCATCGATGCAAGTTGAGCATCTTGTCTCTGCCCACCTTTCTATATCATATTGACCATGTCCCATTATTCTTCTTCCCGAACACAGCCTTCCAATCATCACAGCAATTATGCCCAACACAATTATCACAACCAGAACTCCAATCAGAGGACCAATGGAGCCATTGTTGGAGGATGATTGTTGTGCCACTGTATCTGTATCTGGAGGAGGAGGTATTGCCGTTGTTGAGGACATTCTTCTGTTTTCTGGGAGAAACAGAATTATTTGCTAGAAAGGGACACTTTTTTGAGAGTGAAAAAGAGTGTCATATTTTGATGTTTGATGAGATGTTGTTGTTTTGAGACATTCTCTTTGCAAAGGATGACAAACAAGTTGCAAGGAGAGAGTTATATTGTTGCTGATAGATAAATAAAGAGAGAAATTTGGTCTGGTCCTTTTAGAAAGAGAAAAATAATTGAAGATTTTTCTATTTTTGTTTTACGTTTTGCACCTCCTATTTCTAGTTTTGATTAGTGGAGGGTGGGGGTGGGAATTTGAAATGGAAGGAAGGACTATAGTATTCGTATTATTAATTAATTAATTATTATTATGAAGTGATTTGAGGAACCTTGAGGGACAGTAAAAGGACGAAAGGAAAGGTGGAAAAAAATCAGAAAAGTGGAGGAATCTTTGGAGAGTAAAGTGCATACCTTTTTCTCGATAAGCCCTTTTCAAAACAACATCAATCAAACTACTTTTTCAGGTACTGTATCAAACCATGCCATGACTGAAATGAAAAACCTTAATAATACGGTACAAACACTTTTTTTTAATTCCAACCACTCCTCTTCTTACTTATTCTATGGTAGGGTGAAGAACTTTGTCAATTATGACCCATCATTATTACACTATTATAAATGTTACCTACAAATTAGTAGTTGGTATCATTGGTTAGAGTATCTTCATTGATGGGTTTTTATTGGGTCAATAGTTGTAAGAACTCACTTTTCTTAGGTTCAAGGTTAGAGTTTGCCAAACTCGAACTGAAATGTTAATTTGAGTTCTTTTCTGTGATTTCAATTGTTAAACATATAAATTGTATTTTAGAGAGAGAATAAACAATTGAATATGATTAACAATTTTAGTTGTCATTCCATAATATTTTTAGCTTTTTTTGTCAAGGTAATATTTTCAGCTTTGGAGGTGAATGACACGTAATCTGGGTGGCATACAGAGGTTTATTTTTTATGAACGACCCTTAGCTAAGTGTTCCTAACTATTTCCCTTGGGAGGATTTAGCTAGAACACGATGAATATGATGACAAGAAAGTAGAGAGTATAGTATGAGATTGGAGAATAAAGTCTGAATCATTTCATTAGCCTCTCAGGATGTTATATATAGTACATTTAGAGTTTAATGCTAATAATGACTATCCATGATTACAGCGAGATCTATGGAGTGATTTCAGGGCTTTCCATATATATATTTTGCTTGTGTTCGGTACCTAGCCGAACTAAGGGAGGAAACCGAGCCTTGAGCGGAGGGGTGAGTCCCTCACTCTGTGTGGCCGGGGAGTCCCTCGGTCCTTGGTGCGAATTGAGGTCTTCGGGTGCCTCGTTCGGTCTTCCGAGAGTCAATCGTGCTGGCCAGGAAGTGATGTATGGCCAAGCCTTCCTGAGTGGTCGGCTCGGCTAGGAACAGTAAGAGATGTCTCTTACCGTTAAAGAAGAAATAACTTTTCTCCCAAACTCAACAAAGAAACATAAAATGCAAAATTTTAAAATAAATTTAAGGGTAAATATTAAAGTATTAAAGTGTGACCTGTAGGGAACACTTAAGAGACTCCCCCATTAAGATACTTAGTTTTCGAGCAAAACGGATGTCCCTTAAAATTAATGTGGCATGTGGAGCCCATTTAAAGGACTTAAAATGAGTTAGTTTAGGGACACTTGATTGAAAATGCTCTGAATAACACTAATTGAGTTCATCATTGGAGGTGTTCTTGGTTACACGTTTCTATCCTGAGGATGACAATATATCTTGTTTTTTTTTTTGACAATGACAATATATCTTGTTTAGCCAATACATTTTTGGCATTTGTTTATGATTTTTTCAAGTTGGAAGTGTAGTAAACATCTTTCTACTTACGGGGATATTAAAGAATTATAAATACTAGTTAGTTAGTTGCGACTTGGCTATTATATTTATAGAATTCTTTTGTCACTTGATGTAAACATAATTCCTATCATTAAAACAATCTCATATTTTTCAATATTCTTCTCTTCTTTCTTTACATTTACCTCACCTCAAAGGGAGTAGTGAGGATTTGAACCCAATACCTCTCGAATACATATTCCGACATGCTCCATTAGACCAACTCTATTGCATCACTTGTCAAAAAATTTGCCAAATAAAGATTTATGCTAAAATGACGACTATGTGCCCCTATATAAAGTAGAGATTTTATTTTATTTCTCTATTTTACTAGTATTCTTCCATCCTTGGGAATGTTGTCTGAGACAATATTTTTTTTAACTAAATGTGAGAATATTTATTTAAATTGTTTCATGTTTGTTTTATTTACCTGGTAAGATAATAGTGTTTAAATCATTTATAATAAAACAATTTTTTGAACTGTTTTAGGTTTGTAATTATTTACACAACTATATTCAAAAATCATTAGTATAAAGAATTCATAGCTAGCTAGCTATCTAGAGCATCATGGGTGCTTTAAGGGTTATGATGATGGCTAAAAGCCATTCTACTAGGAATTTCACAACATTGCTCTGTCTTCAATACCTTGTGTGCATGGTCATGATCAAGATTCCTACTAATGAATTGATGTCTCCCATTCAATGCCAGTCTTAAAATTTGGATTGGCCAGTCTCAGGTTGAGGATTGGACAATTGGAGCATGACCTGAGTGGCTCGATAGCGGGTGGCTCAGCGGGTCTTAGATTAGCTCTGGTACTATTTTAGAATTTGGATTGAACCTAGCTCTATATTACAAAACCGACTTGCAAAGTGAGAGATACTTTCCACTCATATGCTCTTTTTCAAGTTATATCACATCTAACGTGGAACTCTTAACCGCTAGAAATATGTTTCTTAGGGTTTAATATCAGAGGTTTAAAATGCTACTACCCTGGACCACCACTGTTTTAGAAGAAGCCAACAACGATGTCCATGTCCATCAGGAATCAAGAACCTTTGACAGTTGTCATCTTTCAACAGTATGTATTGCGTCTTCTGGCACGACGCTTCTGCCAAGACATTTTGGACAGTTGCGTGAATAGCACTGAACACTCATTTTGTGTGTTTGGACGAATATTTTGCATAAATGTTACAAAATTGAGCTGATTATAATTGAATTTTGAGTAAAATGATCTATGCTTTAGTATTTTTTAGCAAGTTTGATACAAATCTACATACTTATAAATAGAATTGATTTAATAAATTTGATTTGATTACAATTTTGTTTGGGAGTCAAATAATTTATGATCTATGCATCAAAGGGAGCTTTTGATGAGGAACTATCTAAATCTCTGAAAAGAAATTAAGACATAATACTAACAAATTGTTTTTAAAGGAGACTGCATACATGTGTGAATCATCTATTCCCCCAACGTAAGTCTACACAAGCGTACATGATGATTTTGTTTTAGAAACAAAGTTGGTTTGCCTAACTATAGTTTCAAATAACTTTCTACAAGGGTTTGGTTTTGGTCCCTTCTTACTTGTATGTTTTTTTTTTCTTTTTTAATAATATTTGTGGTATGCTACAAAATCATTGGTGCTAGTTGAGGTTTAGCAAAAAAAAAGTTGAGGTGTAAGCCTAGCTGAGATGCATTCTAGTACAATACTTTAGGACATTCTTTGCTTAACAAGTTTTAGATTATGAAGGTCAGAATCTCCAATTTAGAAATCCAGGTGAATAGAATCAACACAAGGTTAGTTTTTTAAAAAATTGAAAAAAGTGCAATGGTACTTTCATTTTTAAATTTCAAGGTGAAAATAATCTAGGACAAATTAATTTATGAATCACAATCACACACAGATACTACTTTACTACTGTGCAGAAGTAAAAAAAAGAGAGAGAAAAAAACACTAGCACATGCATTCACAAAATCATACAAGGATTAGTAATAGTTATCCTCCTACGTAGTTGCCATATAAAAAATAAACATTACTAGATACAACTTACGCTATGCACTCATGCGACCAGTAAGAGAAGCGGACATGCATTTACAATTACACGCACAGGACTAACAATCTTCATATACTTTCGGCCAGCCCAAAGGCCAAGCAGTTGCGATATTCTCTCATGATACTGCACAACATCAAAGCAGGCACAGATCTTTTCTCATGTTGAGATAAATGTCAACACAATTCACCTTGGTCAAACAATTCTATGCAGAGGGCTTCCCCAGTCTTGAAGTAACACTTCCAGAGCTGGAGGCGGACATCAAATTTCCATTAGCAGACATGTAGAAATAGTTGTAGTTGATTCTAGTGACCAAATCAGCCAAATGAGGAAAATGCCCTACATTTAGTTTGAAAGATAAGACCTGAAAAACCAGGATTAGGGTTACATTATCAAGTACTCACATATATAGAAAAGCATCAGGTAGACAATTCGAAGAAAATTTAGATCTAAAATTCCCCTAAACCTAAAAAAATTATTATACAAATAGATAATCCAAATCTAGAGTCTTTGAAATTGCTTTGCGTTTTTCTTATTCTTTCTCTACCTCTAATTATTGTGTTATCCTATAGCTAATCAACTCATCAAGTTGAGGCTTCTATTGGTCATGGGCATTTTCCCTTCAATCACAGAGTATCTTAAATTCTTAATAGTAAAATCAATGTACCTTCCTGCTACAGAGCACAGTATATTATCATATTGTTTAGTTTGTGACAGTCAATAGCAAGATTACACTCCTGCCTGAGCATTTCCCCCTATAATATTTTATAAACAGATGCAAGACGAAAAAGATGCTGCATGTTGTATTTTAGTCAAAGCATCAAAATCCATTATTGTCATCCAGGCCAAAAAGTAGAACTACCAGTCACAAAGCAGAAAGGTAATCAGAATAAGTTTTGAAGAAGAATACCCTAAGTAAGAAAGCAATGCAATCATCAAACTGTTTTTCTATACGGTCCACTTCCATCTCACACCTTGCCTTGATTGCAGAAATAGCTCCACCACTACCTAACGTCTGTTGTATGGTATAAAAGTCTAACGCTAAGCCAAGGATGCTATTAATGCGGCTGGCAATCAGAGCCCCCTGAATGTAATTCAGAAAATTGAAACTACTCAAACTTTACTCCATTTAATTTATAAATAAATAAACCAGTCAAAACATGATACAAGGAGAACACGAACACCCAAATTATAAGACATGATGAATCACCAGTTTATCAGGAACCACAAAGCACTGCCGCTGAATTGATAATATGTATGTCTCGTGGGCTTCAATGACTTCGTCCAGAGATTTGGCCACAGTCATACCTTCACATAGTTCACGCCATGCACTGTGATATACCTGCACACAAAAACAAATTGTAGTAATGACAGGTGAAACGCCGAAGTTACCTTGACAAAAAGTGAAGCATATGAGCATGAGTTTATGACTAATGTGGAGATCCATTGTGAGTATAAAAGAAATTAGAAGGCACCAAAAACAATTATAAGTTTATAACTAGCCATTCTATTGGTAGGTTCCATGTTATATTTATATTCTCCACCTTTCTGTCCAAAATCTAGCATAAAGAGTTAGGGCCCGTTTGGATTAGCTTATTTTTGAGCTTCTAATAAACAACTTATGGAGATAAATAAGTTCTTATGTTGACCCATAAGTTATCACTAACAAAAGTTAAATTTCCATAAGTTGTTTTTTCATAAACTACATTGGCAAGCTTATGAGTAATACATAAAAGCTTATTTATTTGCATAAGTTGTTTTTCATAAGCTTAAAATAAGCTCTATCCAAACGGGCCCTTAGTAATAGAAGTCTGCACTACTATGTGTATTTACGATGGATTATGACTTCATTACCAATTAACTATGTCCCATCTATTGTACTTTGAGAGTAGATCTCTATTGGAGCAATTTTTTGGTAGTTATCTTAAAGCAATGTGCATACCCGGTCCATCACATATTGGTGAAATGCATCCACAAAATGAAGGAGTTTCTGCTCCACTAACCAATGATGTTTTCTGTTATTTGTTGTAGATCCCCTACCCTACAAAGGGTGATTGCAGTTTCAAACGTTTCAGTAAGCATAAAAAAACAAATAAAATTTAAAACTAGTTTGTCAAGATTATTCTACGACCAATTTAGGTGAGGGAGCCCTTGCTCCACTGAAGGAAAATGTAAAGTAATATAAAGAGTCACCTTCCACATCCATCTCCGCACTTTATCTAATACAAATTTTGCACGTTTGACCTTCAGCAAGAACCTCATCACCTAATATACATGTGTGTAACGGAGCAGATAAACATCAGCAAAAGGAACCAACCAGGTAACAGGAAGAAACATCATAATCTGACAGACGAATAGAATTAAAAGGCTGAGGCTAAAAGAGAAAAGAATCGTATAGACAAGCCAGATACCTGGTTGTATTTCTTAATTGCCTCCGCGTTTGCAATGAGTTCAAGAGGCCAAGGTACCTGCCAATTCCAAATTATTAATCCTTACTCAAAAAATAGAAACAAATATTCTTAGTATACAGTTAGTTAGAAATGAAAAATAAATTAACTAAAGAATGACCTTGTATGTGAATTTGAGCATATCAAGGCCATTAATCCCAAAGTTATTGACATGACTTTTACGAGGAGTACCAGAAACAGTACCAGCTGTACTAGCTTCCTCATCACCGTCGACAAGATTTTTGGTTATCGACACTACCAATGAATCTGGAGCACTTAACAGCATACAATCAGCAGAATTTCTGATTGACTCCTGTAATTAATATGCATAAATAGATTGTGAATACAAAGCAGCGTGAAAAACAAAGGCGCGGAAGGAATCCTAAATTTATTTATTAAATAAACCCATGCACGCAACAGAGTCCATCATTAGAATATTGCTAATTTCTTTTTCAATATATACAACATTAGTCATACCACATGATCACAATCATTCACTGCCACTTTGCGTGTTAGAAACCATGGTTGCATATATGAAACTGTGATATCAATTCTTTATTGATTGAAAGGATATTGGTACAATAGAGAGAGTTCTATATATATAGGGTTGAGCATTACAAGGGATAGGATTGCTCAACCATCAGCTACTAACTAACTGATCAGTTTGTTAGAAACAGACTTCTAACAAACTGTTAACTACCTAACAGAAACAGAATATTAAACAAACTGTTAACTATCTAACAGCTATACAGAAACAGAATAACAGATACTAACAAACTGAACAGAACTTATTTCAAGTCTTATCTAACATTCCCCCCACAAGCTCAGCAGTACCTAGTACTCTGAGCTTGTTTCTGAAGATTTGGAACTGCTGCTTGCTGAGAGGTTTGGTCAGAATGTCTGCTACTTGAAGCTGTGATGGAATGTAGGAGACAATGCGAGACTTGTTCAGAACTTTTTCACGCACAAAGAAAATATTAAGTTCCATATGTTTTGTCCTTGAGTGTAAGACTGGATTGTGACTCAAGGCTACAGTACTTTGGTTGTCACAATATATCACAGGAGAAGGAATGGAGATGCTGAGTTCAGAAGGAGAGATTGAAGCCATAAAACCTCAGAGGCAGCAAGTGCTAAGCTCCTGTATTCAGCTTCAGCACTTGACTTTGCCACCAAGGTCTGCTTCCTTGACCACCAGGATACTAAGTTGGGTCCTAGATAGATGCATGCCCCTGATGTAGACCTTCTGTCATCAATGTCAGAGGCCCAGTCAGTATCACAGAATGCATTAATGGTAAGAGGAATGCTGGTTGTTGCTGGTTGCAGAGTGAGACCATAATCAATAGAGCTCTTTAAGTATCTCAGAATTCGTTTCACAGCACTCCAATGGGACATGAGTGGCTGTGACATGAATTGACATACTTTGTTAACTGAATAACCAAGTTCTGGTCTAGTAATGGTGACATATTGGAGAGCACCAACTATGCTTCTGTACATTGTAGGGTCTTCAAAGAAATCAGTTCCAGTTTTAGATAGCTTGAGGTTGGCAGGTAGAGGTGTGGTGATTCCCTTGCAATCCTCCATGCCTGCTCTATGTAAGACATCCCTTATGTATTTGGCCTGAGACAAGTGTAGAGAACCATTGGTGGTGAATTTGCATTCAATTCCCAGAAAGTAATCAAGAGTGCCAAGTTGTTTTAAGGAGAAGGCAGAATTTAGCTTGTTGATGACTAAGTTCACAGCTGTGTTGGATGATCCTGTGATGATTATATCATCCACATAGATTAGAATCAGGATGCAGCAACCACAGTTATTGAATATGAGAAGAGAGGGATCACATTTTGATTGTTGAAAGCCAAAGGAGATCAATGTTTTTGTCAAGCTTTCATACCAAGCCCTTGGTGCTTGTTTCAAACCATAAATTGCTTTATTGAGTTTACAAACATGAGAGGGGTCACCTTGAACAAATCCCTGAGGTTGTTGCATATAGACATCCTCTTGCAAGTGCCCATTTAGAAAGGCATTATTCACATCTAATTGTATTAGTGGCCATTTGGAGGTGAGAGCTATAGTGAGCACAGTTCTCACTGTGATAGGTTTCACCACAGGTGAGAAAGTGACAGTATAGTCTTGTCCATATTTCTGGTGGAAACCCTTAGCCACTAGACGAGCTTTATACTTGTGATAGACCCATCAGGGTTCTCTTTGACCCGGAAAACCCATTTGCAGCCAATAGCTCTTTTGTGAGGTGGAAGAGGTACCAAATGCCAAGTGTTGTTGTCTTGAAGAGCCTTATATTCCTGTTGCATAGCTGCTGCCCAGTGAGGTGAGTTGAGAGCCTGATGGACAGTGGTTGGCTCAGTGGTTGTGAGGTTGATGCTGGGATAGAGAGGAGGCTTTAGGTGGCCAGTTTTAGACCTAGTGAGCATGTGGTGAGTGTTATGAGGTGGAGATGGAGAAGATGAGATGGAGGAATTGGGGTCTATGGTGCTGGAAGCAGTGGATGGTAGAGACTGAGGTGGTGATAATGGTGCATTGTTAGGAGGTGAAGTAGTTTGAAATGTAGAAGAATTGTGAGTATAAGTTGGTGATTGAAATCTTGGAGAGGAAGATGTAGTAGAAGGTGGTGGTGAGGGATGATTAAAGTGATGATGTTGAGGAGGAGGTGTGGAGAGAACTCCAAGAGAGGTTGTTGTGGTGCTTGGGTGAGGTAATAATGTCTTGGAGAGGTTGGTAGTTTGATAGGGAAAGTGTTTTTCATTGAAGATCACATCCTTTGAAATGTAGATACAGCCAGACTTGTCAAGACATTTGTATCCTCTGTGAGATGTAGAATAACCTATGAATGTGCACTCTTTTGACCTGTATTGAAACTTAGGGTTGTTGTAAGGGGTTAGTAAAGGATAGCATGTACAACCAAAAGCTCTTAGGAAATGATAGTCAAGCATAGTATTAAACAATAATTGAAGAGGAATTGTGTGAGTGTGTGGTGCAGGAAGTCTATTAATGATATAGACAGCTGTGTGAAATGCATGGTCCCAAAAATGGCATGGTAGAGAGGAGCGAGAGAGTAGAGACAGACCCATCTCTACAATATGTCTGTGCTTCCTCTCTACAACTCCATTTTGATGATGTGTGTGTGGGCATATGATGCGATGTAGAATGCCTAATTGTGCAAGATAGTCTTTAAAGGGTCTAAATTCCCCACCCCAATCTGATTGGATGGCTTTGATTTTTGTGTTGAGTTGCAATTCAACAAGTGCTTTAAACTGTTTAAAGACTGTGAGTGTTTTAGATTTGTCATGCAGGAAATATATCCAAGTGTACTTACTAAATGCATCAATGAATGAAATGTAATACTTGTAGCCCATAGATGATTGCATAGGGGCTGGTCCCCATAAATCACAGAAAATGAGATCAAGAGGAGTATTATATGCAGTAGTTGACAAGGAAGAGGGCAATCTATGCGATTTGCTAAGACAACATGCAACACAAAAGTCAGTTTTATTTCTTTGAACATTGGTGAGATTACAAGACTTGAGAACATTGTTTAAAGTGTCTAAGCTAGGGTGCCCTAGTCTGTGATGCCACTGAAAATAGGTGTCCCTAGGACTAGTTACAACAGTATTTATAGAAGGAAAAGCAGTGTTATTAGATGGCAGATTTGCAGTTGGAATAGAGTAGAGTCCTGCAGAGTCCAATTGGCCTTGAAGCAGCACTTGGTCATCAGCCTGTGATTTCATCACATAATGAAAGGGATGAAATTGTATATATGCATTATTATCATAGGCAAATTTAGAGACACTAATAAGATTTTTGTTTATGCCAGGAACATGTAAAACGTTATTTAGATGCAATGTATGATTAGGGTGAGTAGGAGAGGTAAATTGAAAAGAGGAAATAGATTGAACTGGCAAACCTTGGCCGTTCCCAAGGAAAATGTTTCCCAAATGGGACGGTGGAGGAGCAGAACCAGGGGCTGCAGGCATTTGAGTAACATGTTGAGTTGCAGCTGTGTCCAAATTATTGCTTAGGGTAGGATGCATTTGGTAACCAACAGTGTAGTTTGCTTGAGGGACATTTGGTTGCCATTGACTGTTTCCTTGAGACCACTGATTATTGTTGTTAGGAGCAGGATTCCTTATGAATTGATATGGATTTCCATTCGCGAACTGTTGACCTGTACCATATGCAGGATTGAACCTGTGATAGCAATTTGCAACTTCGTGACCCGTACGATGACACAGTTGACACTGTACAGTGGAACGACCACCACCACCACGTCCGCCGCGATTCCCACGGGCATTGCGACCTCCACGGCCGCGGAATTGATTGTTTCCTCTGAAACCGGTGTTGTTGTACTGAGAATTGTCGAAATTAGGGTTCCCAGAGGTGTAATTGGCTTGAGGAACAGTTGTCGCAAAATTAGGGTTTTCTGAAGAATTGGGGGTTTTTGTTTGGGTAAGATTCAAGGATGCAGCTTCCTCAGTGACACGTTGTTTGTCAAGGTGCTGCTCATGGGCAAGAAGAAGAGCCCTAATTTCTTCAAGATCAAACCATTCTACTTTGGAGTTGATTAGGGTCACCAGGGCTTCGAATTCAGGTGGTAGACCTTCAAGAATTACGTCTAATTGGTCTTGGAGGGACACGGATTCTCCAATAGAGAGCAACGAATCAGAAATGTGCTTGATTTTTTTCGCAAGAAATTCAGCGATTGAAGATGTACCCTTTTTCGTCGTGCGTAGCTGGGTTCTCAGTTGTCGCGCCTGGGCTTTTGTTTTTGCCTGAAAAGATTGATGAATGTTCTCCCATAACTGAAACGTATGGCGACAACCTATCACAGAAGGTAGAATTGATGGTGATAAAGAAGCCTGGAGCCAAGCCAACAGAAGTTGATCTTGGAGCTCCCAATTGGTATATGCAGGATTCTCAGTATTAGCCAATCTGTCTTGTTCTGATGCGAATTGAGGTGGAATTTCTAGAGATACGCAGAAACGGTGAAGACGATGAGCGCGAAGGACAGGTTCTATCTGCTGCAGCCACACAAAATAATTGGATTCATCCAATTTAATAGAGATTTTGTAATTGAATGATGATAATGGAGTGGCAGAGGCGGTTGGTGCCACCATAATTGGTGGTGTGCGAGGTGTTTGTGGCTGAGAATGATGAGATGATGCCATGGATGATCAAAGAAAGCGGAAGAGAGAAGAGGGAAGGATCGTGACCACTTGGGTGGTGCATTTAAGAAGCTACTGATACCATGTTAGAAACCATGGTTGCATACTGTGATATGAATTCTTTATTGATTGAAAGGATATTGGTACAATAGAGAGAGTTCTATATATATAGGGTTGAGCATTGCAAGGGATAGTATTGCTCAACCCATCAGCTACTAACTAACTGATCAGTTTGTTAGAAACAGACTTCTAACAAACTGTTAACTACCTAACAGAAACAGAATATTAAACAAACTGTTAACTATCTAACAGCTATACAGAAACAGAATAACAGATACTAACAAACTGAACAGAACTTATTTTAAGTCTTATCTAACATTGCGGAACTGGTATAGGAGGTAGCACCCACAATTAACATCTCCATAATCTATTTCAAAACATTTAATGCAGTGATTTGTGAGAAACAACCTCCCTGTCATCATTTTTCCATTGATTCAACATGTCTTGATAATACCAATAAAACGAGGGTTTTATATAAGCAATCTTTGGCACATGGGTAGAACAGAACAGGACAGTCTGTTCCGTTCTTTTTAGTTCTACCCTTTTCAGAACATGATTACAATCATTCACTACCACTTTGCGAAACTAGTATAGGAGGTAGCACCCACAATTAACATATCCATAATCTATTATGAAACATTTAATGCAGTGATTTTTGAGAAACAACCTCCCTGTCCATTTTTCCATTGATTCAACATGTATTGGTAATACCAATGTTTGGCACCTGGGTGGAACAGAACAGGACAGTCTGTTCTATTCCTTTTAGTTCTACCCTTTTCGGTATAATCAAAATGTATCACTATTTTTTTATGACCTGTTCTGTTTCGCTTTTAATATGCACCAAATATAAACCAAAACTTGTGTATGGTTACGTCTTGTTTTAACTTGTCTACCGAATGATACCATAAAAGATTCTAAAAGAACAAACTGTTACAAATGAAATAGTTTACTGTGGTCCAATGCTTGAATGCTAGGTAGCATTAATACAAAAATTATAGGGCTGCAGGAAACCAGGGATAATATGTGTGCACAGTTATAGGAAACGGAGAAAGATTAGGATCGGAAAAGAAAACATAAGATAACAACCATAAACATGCTCAACAGAGAAGGGAGGTAAAAATTTGTGCATGAGGGATGATGAAATAATCACGGAGTTGACTTTCTAATTTTAGAGGACTCTATAACAGTAAAGTGACAGGACAGGTCATGGAGGATGATGCTGCTTTGATTCCAAGATTAAATTATAGGGTTTTACATAAGAAATGAAGAGTAAAAAGAATAAAAACTTTGAATTGTGATTATTGTTTTATAATACAAAAGACTTAGCACTAACCTTTATTTATGGTAATAGTAGACTCATGATTCTAATTAACCATTGAAACTTAGTCCAGACAAAAACTAGACTCCCAATCCTAGGAGATAATGTAATATATCCTAAGCTGCTCTAAGATATACAACCAAAATATTATGAGATATTTTTCGTATATTCTATCACATACCATGCACTGCCCACTGGTATTTCATAATTTTCATGGAATAATATATCTATCTATAAGACAAAGTCACATTTGCATAGGGAGCAGATATAGCAATTAGAAAATCCCATATATTAATGAAGTTGGCCAAACATAGATTGAATGCAGAGGAGATTTCTAGTTGTCTTACACACTATACTCTTTCCAGATGCAATTAGCCAAAGAACTTATGACCTATTTGTAAGCATTTGAATTATAATTCATTACTTTAATTCTCAATTCTTGGAATAAACTTAATAAAATTTGTTACAAGAAATTAGAACTTGGAAACAACTTCCTAGTCCAACTTTAATAGTCAATGTAGGCAAAGTAGACTCCTCATAAGGCTTGAGGTATCCCCACCTCTTGAGTAAACTTTTTGAGTTAAGTCTAACCTGAATTCTAAGATGGTATAATGCCTATCCTAGACCAGATATTGGGTCACGGGTCACCCATAGCTGTCCAGTCCTACACACCTCACGCTTTAGATGTCAAATCCTAGGTGTGAGGGGGATGTTTGAGATCCCATTTTGACTAGAGATATGGCCAATTGGTCACAATTGTATTTATAAGACTTGGACGATCCTTACTTTTTGAGCTAATTTTTAGGTTTAAGTTAGACCTAGCCCAAATTTTAAGAGTGGAATCAAAAAGTATACAAATGCAAACAGCTCAACAAAATCAAGAAACTCTACCTGTAATATTGTGTTTAATTCGAAATCATCATCCCATGTTTCGCCCTCATTCAATTTAGTGAAAATTACAGTCAAAAAGTGTTGTAGCAAATCACCTGTACAAGACAAAAGATTAATATACAAGACGGAGATACCAACAAGACTCCTACTCAACATTAAGTTATAAAAAAATATTGAAGCACAATATACTGCATAGAAAACAGTATATAATATAATAAGCAAATACCTGAACCTAACAAGTATATAGCACGCAGCACTGCCAGCTCTTCCATCAACCTCCATTCATTCATCAACTTTAACAACATATTCACTCCTATATAATCCACCTGTTCTATTCAAAATCAAGCAAATATTTACTATCATATCATTAATCCAGGATTTGTCAGATGTTTATTTTTATTCACCTGTTTCTGAATGTATGTGGTTAGACAGTACTGCATAATAACCAGAGGCAGTGGAGTAGTTCTTAGGTCAACATTTTGCATCCAGTGAAGAACTCTTGAAGGAAGAGTGCTGTTTCTCTGGAAAGGTAAGAGCTCTGACACAGGAAGATCATCCTGTTTCAAATCAAATATTTGTTTAACGCAATAAAGGACTGCAACCTTCATCAATAATTGCTCGGGCTACTAAGTAAATATACCTGAAACGAAGGCAATATGGTGGGAAAAGGAAACAACATTTCTAACAGCTTTCTCTCATCCTGTGAGTGAATGTATTCAGATTCACCAAACTGAAAACCGAAAGTATAGTTTGTTCCTTCACTCCCAGGAAACGTTGTACTTTCCCCACCAAATATAGCCGTCCGTAAGCTCTCATCGTTTAAAGAAGGCAAGCAGAACTTTCGAGATAAATTTAATGTTTTCAAGGCATCCCCGTTCTTTCCAATATTTGTTCGACAAACAGTAATAACTGGATTCTCTAAGCATGATCTCAAGAGGGGAAATTCATCTTCAACAACTCTAGCCCCTTTCAGGTCTCCCGAGCCATTATTTATGTCTTCAAAAGTTGGCTTCAAATCAGATGATCTTTTTTGAAATACTGTATCAGTCAAAAATTTATACCAAATCTTCTCTGAGTATGGTGGAGCAGTTATATTTTCATTGTTGTCAATGTTTGTTTTTTCCTTGTTGACATTAGATACAAAGGAAGAAACAAATACAGATTTGCACCAATCGTCTTGCCAAAAATATTTACAAACATGGTCACCATGACCAATAAGTCCAGCTAGTGATACAGAAAAAAATTCTGACAATGTTAGCCCAGCCATTCTATGAGAAGGAGACAAATAGTTTAAATATTTGGTACTATCAATATTACAATTACTTCCTTTGCCATATACTGCTAAGGAAGTCGGGACATGGCGCATCAGCTGCAAAGATTTTCCAGCAGAAACTATTGACCTGGCTAAATCCTTAATAAACAAAGGACAAGCTGGACAGTCTCTAATTCTCTGCTCTTTTCCTTTAATTGTACTAGACAAAGAGATGGAATCCCTGCTGCCCATTTCCTTCTTGTCATTTGAAGCTGATACAAAATCACTGACATAATTTGTGGAAGAGAAGTCGGTATCTAACTTACTAGGTTGTAGCTTTCTTAATAAATAACTTTTCTCCCAGAACTCCGCCTCATCAACTGAGACTTCTTTATTAGCGAAAAAGAACATCTGAAAAAGAGAGACCGCACGATAAATAGAACATTTGATTGTGTGTCTAGATTAGCTTGCTTTATGTTTAGAAAACTTTATAATGAAAACACTAATAGAGTTTTGGCTGAAAGCCACTTTTGTATGAATATTAATTAACTTTGCATAAAGATTAAAAACACTCAATCTGTTCTAAGCCAGTACGGTTCACAAAAACAACAGAGAAAAACGACTGCAGCATCAATATAACCTATTCAAAATTTGAAGTTATTTTACGTCGCAATAATTGAAAGTTATGCATGCAAATGATTCCCTTAAGTGAGTGTCATTGTGTCACGCGGCACAAATCAATTTTAACTAATAGAAGAATGCAACAGGGGGCAGAAAGACACTTTTAAGCAGTTTATGCACCAAATGAAAACTTGAAGAGAATATTTCTAAGTTAGACGCAATAATATGAGCTATTTCTATGATATTCTTTAGCACAACATAGAGACCGAACTTCTTCGCTCCCTGGTGGAATTGAGATATTCAA
This sequence comes from Astragalus glycyphyllos, assembly GCA_963573325.1. NCBI lineage: Eukaryota > Viridiplantae > Streptophyta > Magnoliopsida > Fabales > Fabaceae > Astragalus > Astragalus glycyphyllos. The sequence goes on along the minus strand of OY754307.1, from coordinate 87,377,869 downwards.
TAGCCCATACCTCATCAAAAGGATCATCAAGTATTCCTTCAAAAAGCCAGGAATCAAGACCCTCAATATAAGGCAATAAGCTTCCCACATACATATAAAGCACCATCTGATAAGCCTCCTCCTGTGATTGGCATAGTTTCTAAAGTTTGACATCATGAACCAAGACAAAAAGTTTAAAAATACAAAATATGCTGCAGGAAAAGGAGTCACGACCTCACCACCTTGTACAAGACACATCTCATCCAGCTTCTTATGAAGATAATCAAGAATGTGAACAGCCAAGTCCGCTGCGGATACAGATGACACAAACTCAAAATATACTTCAGGGATGGCCTCATGGACTATTCGCAATAAGAACTCAGCACCCGAGCAAAGACTACAGTCAACAAATCACAATCAGATACTATCGCAAACTCCAATCACCGAAATCAATTAAACTTGGAGAGACGTATAATATATGATTTGAAAAAAGTCAAAAACAATTTGGAAAACTAATCCAAATGTAACCTGCTTTTCTGCTTTCCAAAACCAAATTCCAGTGACATATTAGTTGGAAACCTAATACTATTACTATTAGTATACACAGTTGCACACAATTAATTAGCCTTAATTCTGCTGTTTTATAAAAATTGTAAAGAGTAAACCTTGATAAAGAATTTGCCAATCCTAACAAGGTTGGAGTGGATATGCCATCTGCATTGTTCATAGACACTTCCTCCTTCAACGCAATATCCCGTAACCGCTGCATCACAGCAATTTAACTTTATTCAAAAAAAAAAGAGAGAAAATTGAAAGAATAGAGTTGAATCCTTTAGGGCATGATAAAGAAACCTTAAGCCACGCTGAAGCAGAGGTTGCGAAAGCCTTAAAAGTGGGAGAAGGTTTTGGAACTGCAGTTTCAATTCTATTGACTGTAATCTCTACCAGTTGGAGACATGATGCTGCGTAGATAAATTGATTGAGGAGTGAATGGAGACTTTTCAGGGAGAGATGAGTCAAATACACTCCGTTCTTGGCATGAAAACAATTTCCACTGTGATCCCAAGAGAACAGCGTGCCAGAAAACCCTTGTAGCATTCGTAAAACACCGCGGACCTTTTTGTCAAATTAACAAGTGCATTTAGAAAAGAGAAAACAAGAACCGTATTCTTTAATTAAAGGATAATGCAATTAAGAGTAATTGAGAGAGAGAGAGAGAGAGAGAGAGAGAGAGAGAGAGGTATACGAGTTCGAGTTCATTTGTACGCATGGAGGGGATGGGCGGTGAAAAAGGAATTTCATTAGCCAATGGAGCGTAGATTCGGTTGACTAAGCTTCGGGAAAGTTGTGGCTCTGCACCCATCTTGTTCTGCTGAATTTGAAGCCAACGCTCATGCTATGCTATGCTATGGTGGTGAGAGGGGAGGGGAAGAAAGGAAAGTGAGGGAGGACTGTGGAGTGTGAAGATCAGAGTATAATATGGCTTTGAAATGTTAATGGCGGAAGGAACTACTATAAAAGATCACAATTGGGCTGGCCATGGTCCGTTCCAGACTAAAATTTTGGGGTTGACTTTTCCCAACCCTCCTCCTACTCACCACACACCCCCAAACCCTACGAAAGTACCAAAATACTCTTAATGAAACAAATGTTTTAAGCGTGTCCATATTTTTTACGAGATTTTAATGGGTTCGGCTAGAGGCAACCCATCTTGTTCGGCTGCCCTCAATCGTACCGTATATATTTTGACACAATGCCCCTTTTTTGAAATTTTATGTGCATTTTTTGAAAATTTAGAAGGTTCAGCTGTGCGTAGCTGAACCCGTTCGAGAGCCCTCAGCCGAACCATTTAAATAGTCTTCGTCCCCAAATTGGTTCGATTGCCTGCAACCGAACCGTGCGGAAAAGCAGGAAAAAAAACGAGTTTGCAGCAGATAAAACGAAATGTAGGAAAGAATAGAAGAGTGAGAGAAGGTCAGAGAACTAAGTGAAAGTGTAAATGGAGGAGGTGAGATTGAGAGGGAGAATGAGAGTGAGAATACGGTTTGGGGGAGAGTGGGAGATTGAGTGTTTTTAAGTTAGGGTATTTTTGGGATTTAAGAGTTTAGGGGGTGTGTGTTGAGTAGGAGCGGGGTTGGAAAAAAATCAAACCAAAATTTTTAACCCATTTAGATCTACTTCTTTTTCCCAAATTGAGTTATTTTTACTAGGATGGAAAAAAACCGTAACCACGAGTAAAATAAATGGATAATTGTATTACGAGTAAATGGATAATCGTATCCGCTAAAGGTACTTAATAATCTTTATTATAGTTAATACATGCTTACAAATATTTATGTGTCTTTCATCTCTTTGATCAAAAGAAAACTGTCTTTCATCTCCTTTTACCAAATAGTTAATTATTTTATATGAATAGCAAAAATAGTATTGAAAAGTTAACTTTTGTGTGTAAAGTTATTTTTTATTTTATTGAAAATCATTTTTAAATAATTTATTAAAGTACAGAGTGCAAATGACTTGCAAGAGTAGTGAGCTAGCGTTGTTTTGCAATGCATGTTTTTAAAAAAATATATATAATAAATTAAATTTACATGTAAATTCTCTCATGGAATTGGCTCAACTAACCCGTCTAACGAATCTAGCCTTGTTATGTACATACATGATAATGATAACAACTGCAAATGAATGTGATTAACCTCTTCCATTTATTTTTCAACATCATGAAAATCTAACTTCTGCATCCCTGCAATGATAATTATCCGATAAATCCAGTAAGACTGCAAGAGTACTGAGGTTCAGAAGAATTTCATGCCCCAGTCCCTTTTCAGCTGTAACCTTCTAAGTGAAAAATCTCAGCTGATGACATGCTTCAAAGTTGCCGCACCGATTTTCATAACGGCGGTGAAGGGTATGTTGCTGGATTTGGAAACGGTCATGCAATTGCGCGTACTAGATTTAAAGGGAGATTGAGGACTGTTGCCTTCTGTCAGAGAGCAAGGAGAGTCAGGAGAAGATGCAACATGATTAGATTCCTCAGTATCATGTTTTTTAGAAGTGTCGCTGTCAAAAACAAAACAACAAAATATGATGCTAATCCAGCGCCCAAAAGCATATCACAAATTTAACATTCATAACATGTGAAATACTGATAGTTACCCAATGAAATTATGGATTTTGTTAAAAATCCTTGCGCGGAATGAGGCTGGCACTATACCACGGCTATTTTTTGAACCGTGTCCCGGACTATGTTTCAGTGAATCCTCCTACAAAACAAACAATTAGGCAAATCATCAGCAAGTCACGTCTTCCACACAGGTAGACCAACCTCTACAAACCCAAGCAATAGCTGGTTTATTTATATTTATTCATAACAACAATTGTCAATAGTCCATGATCAAGGAGATCAAATAAATTTATACTTACTTTGGCTCTGATGTCTTCTTTAAGACAGGCTGGTGAATGAAGTAGAACATCGTGATCATGCAAATTTTGTAAAAAGGCATGTGTAAGAAGCGCTGCTGCTGATGGTCGATCTGCAGGATCCCTTTGGAAACACTGCTGAAGGAAATCCTGTCCTTCAGAAGATAAATTTTTGGGTATATCCGGGGACCTGTGCAGTACCTTGAACATGGCTTGATGCTAGGGAACAGTATGCAAACAATTAGTTTAATTGTCAAGTAACAAAAGTCCATCTAAAGGGTGCAAAAAATTCAGATGCCTTTTTAAACATGTGAAAGAACAATCAAAATAAGATCTATATCGACATAAAAATAAGGGAAGACCAGTAAACACTTCAATCTAAGAGGAAGAAAAAAGTTCACGCATACTATGATGTATAAGTATTCTTTTTCTTGTTATTTTCCATGTGAGAATAGTACATGCCAAGACAAGGAGAAAAGGAGAATTGCTGCAGAGAAGATGTCAGTTTTGCATGTTTGCACTGCCACCCAGCACAGGTGAAGAAATTATCGACATTCTTAAATTAAGCCAACAAAACTAATATTCTTAAATTAGGCCCCAAAAAAAATGAGATAACAAGCATAATAAAGGTGCTCACTCCTGCAAGCTCGCTCCAAGGAGGTTTCCCTGTCAGCATTTCGATGATGGTGCATCCTAAGCTCCATATATCAACAGCCATGGCAATGTTTGGATTGGATTCTTTCTTCATGGCAGCCATCATGAGCTTCAATCAACAAATTAAGGTTAAAAAGGAACATTACTCGGACATTACCCTCTTAAACTTTGTAGGAAATAAGAGTAAAAGAATACCTCTGGAGCCATCCAGTAGGGACTTCCCTTCAACGAAAGTTCATATGATTTCTCTGTCAGCTGAAAGGAACACATTTTTCAAATAATAATACCACCAGAAAAGGCAAAAAAAAGGCTGGCTTCAGCAGTAATCTAATCATTACAGCCATGGCGACAAGTTAACACTTGCACCTTAGAAGAGTATGAGAAGAAGACATTTTATACATCCTTATGCATAATTAAAATGTAAACAGGAGCAGAACTTGAAACTCACAATTTTTGACACACCAAAATCTGCAAGCTTGACCATACCAGATGCATCAACCAGCAAGTTGGCACCTTTGATGTCCCTAAAAACCATATAAAGCATGCCAATCAAACTTCATTACCAAAAAAATCAGGCCCAAAAGACGTAAAAGTAAGCTCAGTTTTGAGAGTTATGATTCAAGGGTTTAAAAAATAATTCATGCGGTCTTTTTGAGAGTTATGAATCAAGGGTTTAGGGAAAGAATCAACGTGAAAGTAAGCTCAGTTTTGTAGAGATGAGATAACTTTGATGGATAACAGATCAAAAAGACGAGATGAGACTAAGAATAAAAGCAAGTTTAGCCATGAGTGGAGGAGACCATGTAGATCAAGTGAAGCATAGTCTGACAATTAGAGATAAAGATAGATCGAGAGAGAAACTCTAGGATAAATCATTAATAGGAATTTGAATTTAAATGGTTTGGTTTTAGATACGACTCACCATAGGACATTACTTATAGCTGTTTGATCCATGTAACCAATCCACCGTAGTGGAAAATATTTTAGTTGTTGTGAGAGATAAGTAAGGTTTTAGCTAGTACGAGCTTGTTCATTAGATATGGAATATACAAAGTCCACCTTAGATATAGCAAGTCATCATTAAAAAAAATAAAACGAGATATATTAGCTAAATTCACCAGACATTGTTGCTACCTGTGTATGGTCTTGGTACCATGTAAGTATGCCAATCCAGAAAGAATATGCCTTGTAAAACTGCGAACCACAGATTCTGTCATAGCCCCACAATGTTCATGCATAAACTTATGAAGTGATCCGGGATTAACATATTCCATATATATGCACAATGTATCACCAACCTGAAAACAAAGATGATTTACAAGTTCAGTCTTATTTACTATCATATTGATCTCTACACTTTTCCTTAGACTGTATAAGCATGACTGGGAAAAAAAACAATAATTAACTCACTATCTCACTGCCATAATACTGCACAATGTTGGGGTGGTGTAGTTGACCAAGAATTTTGATTTCCTGAAACAAGGGACAATTCAGTATAACACACTAAACACCATTCGATTGGCAAATGTGCAAAAACCACTATAGGCTAAGAAAAGAAAGCATTGCAATGGGAAAAAGGGACAAAATCCCTAGGAGAAAAATATTAATTGTAACTCAAAGATCTTCATAAACTGTACCCACAGTGTAATGCACAATAGTTTGCCTTCTATATTAGTTATAAAACAAATCTTACGACTAAGGCTCATCTTAAAAACCTCTTCATGTGTGTGTGTGTGCGCGTGTGTGTGAACTGTACCTACAGCGTAACTGATTGAAAAATTTAGTTTGTATTTAGTTAAAAATTAAATATTGGTAATAAAGCTCATATTATAACACCTTTGTCTGTCTGAGTGTGTTTTCTACTTTTGCTTAAACAAACCTTGGATTATTTATTCTAGTAATCACAAGTCACAAGTCAGAAAAAATCAACAATGAGTAGGAAAACACAACACACTAATAGGGATGAACGCATGGCGGGAGTGGAAGATGGGGATAAATCAAAGCTTGATGAAAAGATGATAAATACTAAGAATATAATAATATTCTTTTTATGTTGGCAGTTAACCTGTAGTGAAAATTTGGTTAAATCCATAATTTATGTTAGGAAAATAATCACGGAAATCAAACTATGCTATGGAGTAGGCCATAATGTATATATAATTTTAGTATCCGGATAACATTGTTCTCTCTAGGAGAGGTATTCTTGTTTTTTTTACCAGAAGGTATTCTTGTTATTAGACAGGATAAAACCAGGACATTTGGAGGAAAAACCTGCTCTAGTTGCTTTATGCAGTCGGTAGATTTAGGATCATCGGGAAACAGATCCACCTCTTTCATTGCACATGAAGCTCCAGTCTCTCTGTTAGACAAACAGGAATGCACATGAGTAACAGCAGAAAAGGCAAACGCCAAAACAGATTACAGTAAATGAATTGAAAAATGCATTGCATACAGGTTGGTGGCATGATAAACACTTCCAAACGATCCACGTCCAATAAGTTTTCCTTTCTGCCATCGATCCTTCATTGAAGGTGAATTTTCTGTTGTGTGATGCCCAACACTTGAGTGATGATGTGCAGGTGATTGTGCGTGCGGTGAAGCTCGAGGTGGAAGGGGTAATGGATGTGCATCAACATGGCTATTTTCAGGCCACACTCTGGAGCAAAATTTATAGTGCTGAGATACCCGTTGATTAGTAGGGTTGAGGTTAAGACTGTGCCTCCCCGGGCTACGAAGAGGAGACCGGTCTGGACTATTTTGAGCAGTTTTAGCCGATGACACTTTCAAAATGTCATTAAAATCATGATGAAAATTGATGGAAGGATCAATCAAATCTACACTGCTTAATCTGCGTGGACTAGTAACAGGACTGGAGAATATGCTTGTTGGGGCACTCTTAGCAGCAGAATGAAATTTCAAGTTGGAAATACCTTCAGAGTCATTATCACAAGAGATGTCTTCTCTAGGATCTTTACATGGACTATTACCTGTATTAACAATAACACAAGAAGAGTTAAAAAAATCTCCTAAATTCAATTTACAAGTTTCAACAATTTTGGAAAAAAACTCACCTGCCAATCCTCTAATCTGTGGAATATTCACTCTCAAATCGTATTTTGCATTTCCATTCACTGCATCAAAAGAAGGTTCACCCAAATTGCTTGCAGACTTTAAACTTCTCAGGCCATCACGATCCACCGTCTTTCTGATAATTTTCAGAGTGAAAAAAACATTAATAAAACGAAACTAAATCCAAGAGCTTAATAAATAACTCTGGAACAGTGTTACACATACACCCAATCATATCTCACAATTATATCATGTTTCTTTTTTGAGAAAACACAATTATATCATATTGTAATATTATTTCTAAAAATACTCGCATAAATATATACAAGGTCAGATTCATATAATTGCACATCTGTTAATAGTAGTTAAATTCTATAACTAACTAGTATGGTTCTAAATTGCAGACCACAACCGCAATTGTGGCCGCATCAACTGAATCTCTCTGCAATATCAAGGTTCACAGCGTAACCAAAACGGCGAAACTAGTATAACGAAATTGAGAGGCTCAAATTAAAAGGTAAGCATAAAGGTATTTTGAAAGTGTTATTTAACCTGGAAAAAGGTGAGGCATGGAGTTCGAAAGGGGGAGATCCAAGACCGAGATGATGATGATCAGGTCGTCGAGTCAACGGCGATTCAGGAAGAGGAAGAGGTTGAGGAACAGCAGAGGAAGACCAGTGGTCGGAGCTAGTACGAAGAGGAGAAGCCGGTAAAGAAGAGGAACCAGCGTAAGTTGAATGAAAACCGGCTTCTTGATCGGAAAGGTAGCGTAACTTTTTCTGTTTGGTGAGTCTGCGCTGCTGAAGCGATTCTCCATTGTTGTTGTTTTTGCTTTGGTGAGTCATTGTTGGTGAGTCTTCTTCATGTGACGTTGGTGTGAGAGTGATTAATTTCTTGTGTAGCATGGTGCGATATGGTAAACGAGAAACTCCCACGAAGGAAACACCTTCGTTCTCATTGCTAATTTTCCAATTCAAACTGCCTCTGATTGTGGTCCGGTGTTGAATAACGAATACTTTCCATTTCCGTGGTCAAACCTTCTCACTCTGACTTTTAGCTTAAATTATTGTATTTAATAAAGAATTTGAGAGGGCAACGCTGACCTTGACTTGGAGGGATTCAGCTTTATACTCCACCCTAACCTTATATCATCTCAATAGGTTAAAGTTGATAGTTTTTTATTTTTTATAGGAACTGAAAGTTGTACTTGATTGAGATACTATGTACAGTAATACCTTACTTCCTAAATTAAGTGTCAAATTTACTAAAAAAATTGTTCTAAAATAAATAAGTGTTATTTTCTACTTTTAATTTGCATATTACCAATTTAACCCTCTAAGTTTTTTTTTGGTGTGATTTTAACCCTCTAAGTAATATTATGTGCATCACTTCCAAGTCATTATTATCTAAATTACATTTATGATGATAGTGATAAATACACCAATTATCAATAAAGTTATTTTCATAAAATTATTCTTCTCTTTCTTTCATTTGCATCTTTTTCTTAAATATGCATGAAATATCAAAAGTGACAGTTAATTTAGCACGGAGGGAGTGATTAAACTATCTTCTTTTAATTGTTAAGGACAAGTCCCCCTACCCAGAAGTTCTATTAATTACTGGGAGGGGAATAAATTGCATCCCCCTTATAGGTAGGGGTGTTCATGGTTATATAAACCACACCAAACACTTTTTAAAAGTAGTTGCAGTGTATTGGTATGCAAAAATTGATTTCAATTCTTAATCAATTTTGCTAGAACTAGTTTTGAAAACCGGTTTATCATTAAAAATTGGTTTATTTTTCCTATAAAAATGGTTTACTATTTTCATGTTACAGTTTATCAGTTTTCTGTAAGAACAGTTTATTGATTTTTGTATTGCCTAGAATGGTTCGATAACCCATTTCTGTAATGACAACTTGTTATAATTACAAGTTGCTTTTAAAACAACTTTTTTAATTAAGAAACTTTTGTTAACTAATTTAAAAATCAGGCTTCATAACTACAAACTTTTTATCACTCTTGGAACAAGTTAACAGACACAAAGTTTACACAATATTACAATGCAATTACATCACCAATATCTCATTACAAGAATATTTAGAAATGATAATCAATTCCCTTGTTATGATAATCTTCCATTAACTATACTAACAAAACATTCAAAATATATTCTTGTTATTACATATAAATCATGATTACACGGCTGCGTTAAACAACGGAGAGGAGAGGCATCATCATCCCAATTCCCATACCATACTTCTCAACATCCAGCTGTAAACAGTGCCTTCATACTTAGTCTTGTCGGTCTTCGTGTCATGACAGATAGAACTTGATACATGACAAATAAATGAAGTATTAAGAATAAGAAAAAATGCTATAATGTTGAATTCTCAAAGTGGAAAACTCTAATTTTATTGAAGGAATACTGATGTTGCTTTGTACAAGCCTTACAAGGGGAATACATTACCTAAAGACATGGTGAGTCGGTTAACAAAATAAGCTAAACCAATACTTTCTATAGAAGCAATTTAATTCCTCCATGCCCTTCCAACGCCAAGTCCAAGCAAAGAGGATTCAGGGACTAAGGGCCAGGGGGTCACCAAATGAATTCCCTGAATTTACGATCTATGTCATCAGAGAGAGACCAGGAGACACGCATACTACCTAACTTACATAGGTTGGTAATGCTTGGATTACTGACTTGGCCAGACTAATTTTTCCAGCTAAAGATGGACTTTGCTTTCCAATTGCTCAACATTTTGTTGGCCTTTTCAATAATACATTGAGAATAAATTATGCACAGTTCAATGCTAGAAAAATCAATATTTATAGAAAACCATGAAATTTCCCCCTCTAAAACAACATACAGATCAAAACAACATAAGGAACCTGTAGACTCAAGCATTAAAGTGGTGTAGAATAAGACTTTTGATATCAGGGTGGATGGGGAGAATACTGGAGTGAATGGGTTGGTCACTTGGTTGGTGGTCGTTTTGCTTCGCTGCCTAGAGTGAAGCATTCTGTTCTTCTACAAGTTCCACTAGAGACTTGGGTGTTGCGGCAATTGGCTTCACCAGCAACGGTGATAGTGTTCATAGAGATTGGGTTACTGATTCTCTTCGAACAGAAGTGTCAGTGCTACATAGGTTGGCGGCACCACCTACTATTACTTTGTCAATGAGAAACCAGTTTTATATCCATATCTGGTTTTAGCAATTTATCCCATTCTATAATTGGTTATGGATATGTCCGGTTTTGTAAAATTGTAACCGTTTATGAAAAAAATAATGGTCTGGTTCAACATTCAATCATAACAAATTGCTTTTACGAGGTTATGGATTGGTTATGTACAAGGATTATCCATGAGCAAACCTAGCTATTAACTGAAAACGTAAGTTTCGTTCAATAGTCACTAATTAAATTGCTTTAGTAATTTATCATCTTGTTCTTAATTCTTTTATACCAGAAAACAACAAGATTGAGGCAAATATCTATAACTGAGATGCCATTACCAGGTCTTTCAACCGCCTTACTAAAGTAAAATGCTATGAAATTTCAAAAATCATGATTCCCGAGAAGAATGGGATGTATCACAACAACAAAATGCCAATATTGTACAATAACTATGGAACAAAAGTTATAGCTACAGATGCAGATATCCCACAACATGCATTTGACATGTACCTATTGAAACACTCTTATCAGACATGTACCTATTGTTATATTTATATTTGAGGCCTTCTCCCTGATTTTCTGACTAAGATGAAAGAGACCTTGAGTAAAATAAAAATTCCATTTTTCAAAAATATTTAATTGCTTTCAACATTCTTTATCATATAATCATTACTTTCTCAAAAATTGCATGAACATACAGAAATATTTTCTAAATCAAAATAATGCTACGACCCGAGTCCCACCCTGATCCACCATAGCTACCCTTCCACCTACTCATCTCATTTCGTTCCTTCTCTCTCTCTTTACCAAGGTAATCAAAACCGGACCGGGCATTGAACCGGAAGAGGTAGCCGTTCCTCCTCCACTACTTAGCAATGATTCCTTTTCTACCCCTCCTAGTGAAAACCTTCCCAAATAAATTCTTTTTGCCACAATTACCCTTTTCCACAATCTCATCAAAAACTCTAATTTTATTGAAGGAATACTGATGGCTTTATACAAGCCTTACAAGGGGAATGAAATAAAATTGATAACAGCCATGTTAAAATTACCTAAAGATATGGTGAGTCAGTTAACAAAATAAGCTAAACCTATTTTACATCTACCTCGACCAACTTTCCATAAGAGCAATTTAATTCTTTCAGACCCTTCCAACGCCAAATCCAAACAAAGAGGATTCAGGGGACTACAGGGCGTCACCAAATGAATCCCCTGAATTTACGATCCCTGTCATCACAAAAAAGTGACAAGGAGACATGCATATTACATAACATAGGTTGAGGTTGGTGATGCTTGGATTACTGACTTGGCCAGACTATTTTTCCAGCTAAAGATGGACTGTTTGCTTTCCAATTGCTTAACATTTTGTTGGCTTTGTCAATAATAAACTCGCGTACCCCTAGAGCTCCTATTATGCAAGAGAGAGCCTCCTAGATACTTTCAGACTTCAAAACCCAAGGTTCAGCTAAGCTCCTTTCTCATGATTATAACATTACAGCTAGCAAAGAGGGATTGGTAGGAAGGGGATTTGGGAATCATAAAGGTGGAAGAGGAGTATATGAGGGGCGTAACAGACTTGAAAGACATCAAAGAAGAATTGGCATTTGGTTTGGGTTTGGGGCTGAGTAAGAGAAGCTGGTTCTCTCTCAGATTGGGTTATCTTTTAATCTGTTAGTTATTAATCATCTTGCAAGGAGCATAGCTCCATTCCATTGATAACTTAGTTCTTTCTTAGTCGCAGAATTATCTTGTAAACAGGATTTATTCTCTGTTAACAGATTTATCAATACATTTATCTTGGTTTTCTTCTATTCTGATTTTGGTTCCTAACAGTATCACAATTACAAATGCCAAAATTCCTATGGAACAAAAGTTATAGTATATATGCAGATATCCCACAACATGCATTTGATATGTACCTATTGAAACAATCTTATCAGACATATGATCAGTACAAAAAAACACTCGGTGTTTTGTATGTGCTCAACAAAATGGCACCTCTAATGGAACGCAGGTTCAAACAGATAACAAAATTAGCTCTTCATAATTAATGTCTACCTCTCAAACATTTTCTAACTTAAATTGATAAATGTCTAACTTAGATTGTCTTTTCTCATTCAAGACAAGTAGACAACTTTTCTTCTTCCTTTATAATTATCATGGCCTTATATTACAATATCCATGTTTGGAACAAGACTACTATATCTTTAAACTTTAAAAAAATTACAATATGAAAATTCTAAATTAATCAAAATAGTTTACTTTTGACACAATAAAAATAGTTTATTAAAATTGTTATTGTTATATTTATATTTGAGGCCTTCTCCCTGATTTTCTGACTAAGAGGAAAGAGACCTTGAGTAAAATAAAAATTCTATTTTTCAAAAATATTTAATTGCTTTCAACATTCTTTATCATATAATCATTACTTTCTCAAAAATTGCATGAACATACAGAAATATTTTCTAAATCAAAAGAAATGACTTAATCTGCTTTGTGGTTACGGGCTTACAACAAGTAACCAACCCGGATAACCTGCTAAAACACTAGTTTTTCACTCATTTCTGATCTGAATTATAATCAATTAATAATCTTAGAAATTTGTCATTCCCTAACGTGGCATATTAAAATAATCTTAATCCATTCGACTCACATACATTTCCATAACAGTGAAGTATTTTCATCAGAAAAAAATTATATTAGAAAATAGGTTTACCTTGTTATCTACTGATGTTCCAATCCAGAATGGAATGCAAAAATCACCCAGTAAGAGGATTGCGAACTTGCCCAATAAAGAGTATTGTTCCAGTCAAATCTTCTCTGATCAGAAATAAGAAAGGGTGATCAGCAACAAAATCTATCCGAGTCGGGAGACGTCGACACTTCAATATTATAGTTTCGCCAGTCGCTGCTGCAGCTTCAGTGCCTTCTTCATTTACTTCAATGAAAGATTTATGAAATATGTTGGAAACATGAAGATTTTTACCCACAGGAGAGTCCACCATTTTTGTCAAACCTCCAGCGGAGAAAGGTAAAACCACCCCTAGCTCCTTCAGCGCATCTGAAGTTTCAAGCCCAAACGAAATATTGAATCTTGGAATCCTAAAGTCACCTACTTCCAATTTTCTAATAGGAAGCCTGCGTTCCAGAAACCCGGAATCCGAAGCCACCTGCTCAACCAAAGCTGACAGACCATCTTTTTCCTCTGGAAGAAAAAAGTACATAGAGAATTGACGCTTATCTTCACCTTGTTTATATGGAATACCAAGGACTTTGAAACCATCAAAAGCACTAAGAAACTGCTTCTTCTTGCTGGTCATGAAGGGAACCTTGACTGAGGTGCCATTGAGAAGGTGAAAATCATAGTCTTTCGTTATTGAAGCATCAAACTTCTCATTCCAGACTCCTTTGAAGTATAGTGCATTTGCAAAAATGAGCCTGGTAGAGCTGTCAACTGACCCAGGAGGAAGAAGCTCTTCAATAAGGCCACTTGTCTCTTTTTCAGCCCATAAATTGACTTCATTGGTCACTTCAACTGCCTATAAATCATATCAAATTTAAAATCATTTCGGATAAAGGATAAGCTGAATTCTTTTCACGAGCATTCCAATAGAAGAATTGTACTTGTTGAATTAGTTAGACACAAGAAAATGGTGAGTGAGACTTAGAGTTGCAGAACAGACAATCTATTTAGGCAACACATCAATTGTTTTCATAGGAGTTGTCACTTGTTGCTAATCTAAAATCATTTTATCTGTATGTTAAATAAATCGGGAAAATTTCTTTCTCTTTAAGACTTGAAAATTTGAAGCTGACTTTATAGTCAAACTTGGAAGAGCCCAACAAGTCGGTGTCGCAGGAAATAGCAAATTGTGGTTGACATCTTGTTTAAACTCTTCTTTGCTTGATGACACATTCAAGAAGAAAAGACTAACAGGTCTAGTAATGCATTTGAATAACATAAAGCTATGTTGCATACATGAAATATTTTGTAGACAGGGGCAAGTTTGTATGATCAGAATTTGAAACATTTCACTCCAAATATAATTAGTTTACAGAAAGATGGAGGAAAAACATCGCAAAATAACACGCACTCAGACAGACCCACTTGCCCTGTGCTGAAATTCGCAATTATTTTATTAAAAGGGGAAGCATTGATCTTTACGCCACTTGGTGTTAGAAGCTTTGGTACTCTATCATCGTCCAACTAGGTAAAAGTAAAACCCTTAACAATTTAATTGAAGTTACATTAATTAATGATTTTATTCTTCTATCACACAATTCATACGAACCTAATACCTACACCGGAACCAGAGCTTAATACTTCTTATTAGTGAAGAACTAAACGAACTACGAAGGTTATGTTATTTGCTTTAAATTAGGTTGCGAAGTCAACAAAAATAAATAATAATAATAATAATAATAATCTATTAATTAATTAATTAATTAGTAACAAATTAAAGCAGGGCATGGATGTTTATGTAAAAGGGGAAGATATACCTTGGTCTGGAAATCAACTGAAGCCAAAGTGGCTTTATAATCAGTAGCCACAAGCTGTTTGAAGGAAGGGTGAAGTGAAAGGGATTGTTCAACCCACACACCATCGGCGAAAGAGAGACGAGGTCCACCGGCGGGAGCAGCATCGGAGAGGACAACAGAAACGAGCTGAGAAGCGATAGAGTTGAGATTGTCGGTGGATTTGGATCTGAGGAAGGAGAGAAGCTGGTGTTGCGTGGGACCCTCGGAACCAGCGGCGATGATGCTCAGCACAACATGTAGAGATAACGGCGAAAAGACGATGTTATCGTCCTGAGATTGTTTGGAGAGTATATGCTTGGCGATGCTCAGTGAAACTTCGGTTTGGTTGCGGTTAGATTCACGGAGATCCATTCCTCTTCTTCTTCAGATTTTTCAACTCACATAAACTCAAACACTAGCTAGCTATAGAGGACGGAGTACTCTTGAGTTTCTCAATTAGTTTTGTAGCACTTTTCTTTTCTATTCCTATTCTCTTTCCGTATCTTAAAATATACATACGATAGTAGTCTCCAAGTGGGCCCTCCCTCACATTTGGCGCCAATATCCCTCTCCCCTCCTGGATATGCGTTATAGCGTTAGTGTGCTACCGCATCGTCTTTCTATTTTGACATTTCTTTCTTCTTTTTTTAAAGGTAAAATATTTTCGTTCAATAGATGAAATCAGACACATTAAAACTGAGATTAATAGCTAGTACTAGGACATTCTTTATCCACACATTAACGGTGATCCTACTAGTCATAGTATCTATATCAATAGCATCATTATATAATTGAAGTTTAGGCCGGAGTAAAACAACATCAAACCAATCATCTAATTCTATCAACATAACAAACAACTTTCGCACATGGTTGAAGAGACCACAATCTTTGAATCTATCAAGTTACGAATCAATTATAGGTTAAAGTTGATAGTTTTTTATAGGAACTGAAAGTTGATACTTGATTGGGATACTATGTAGTGTAATACCTACTTTCTAAATTAAGTGTCAAATTTACTAAAAAAATTGTTCTAAAATAAGTGTTATTTTCTACATATAATTTACATTTTACCAATTTAACCCTCTAATTCATTATTCTCTAATTTACATTTATAATGATAGTGATAAATACACCAATTATCAATAAAGCCATTTTCGTAAAATTATTTTTCTCTTTCTTTCATTTGTATTTTTCTTAAATGTGATGAAATATCAAAAGTGACACTTAATTTAGAACAGAGGGGGTGATTAACTATTTTATTTTAGTTGTTAAGGGACAAATCCCTACCTAGAAGTTCTATTAACCACTGCAAGGGGAATAAATTGCAGCCATCCCCTAATAGGTAGGGGTGTTCACGGTTATATAAACCACACCAAACACTTTTAAAAGTTTTAAAAGTAGTTATAGTGTATTGGTACGCAAAAATTTGTTTCAATTCTTAATCAATTTTGCTCGAACTAGTTCTTAAAACCGGTTTATCATTCAAAAATGGTTTATTTTTCCTATAAAAACGGTTTACTGATTTCATGTTACAGTTTATCAGTTTTCTGTACGAACAGTTTATTAATTTTTGTATTGCCTATAATAATGCTTCGATAACCCATTTTAGTTGATTTCAAATCTACTATTTGACAACTTGTTATAATTAAGAAGTTGCTTTAAAACAACTTTTTAAATTAAGAAACTTTTGTTAACTAATTTAAAAAGCAGGCTTCATAACTACAAACTTTTTATCACTCTTGGAACAAGTTAACAGACACAAATATTACACAATATTACAATGCAATTACATCACCAATATCTCAACACAAGAATATTCACAAATGATAGTCAATTCCCTTGTTACGATAATCTTCCATTAACAATACTAACAAAACATTCATTCAAAATATATTCTTGTTATTACATAGAAATCATGATTACACAGCTGCGTTAAACAACGGAGAGGAGAGGTATCATCATCCCATGCCATACTTCTCAGCATCCAGCTGTAAACAGTGCCTTCATACTTCGTCCGGTCGGTCTTCAAGTCATGACAGATAGAACTTGATACATGACAAATAAATGAAATATCAAGAATAAGAAAACCTCCACGTAAAAATATAAAGTAGCTACTAGCTAGTGAACGGTAAGAGTATAAGTAATCTGTAAGGACTTCTAAGAAGTTGACTAAAACTAAATACCATCATTCTTACTGGACTAGGAAAATAAGTGATCTGTAATTTACCTTGGGCTACAGTACAATTAGTCCTGTCTAAAAAACACTGCTAATTGTTCATACATAAATCGAGGGACAAATATTCTGAAGTATGTACTTTCCTTGCAAGACCATTGTAAGGAAAAAAGCTAGTGTTGAATTCTCAAAGTGGAAAACTCTAATTTTATTGAAGGAATATACTGATGGCTTTATACAAGCCTTACAAGGGGAATGAAATAAAATTGATAACAGCCATGTTAAAATTACCTAAAGATATGGTAAATCAGTTAACAAAATAAGCTAAACCTATTTTACATCTACCTCGACCAACTTTCCATAGTAGCAATTTAATTCTTTCAGACCCTTCCAACGCCAAATCCAAACAAAGAGGATTCAGGGGACTACGGGGCGTCACCAAATGAATCCCCTGAATTTACGATCCCTGTCATCACAAAAAGTGACAAGGAGACATGCATATTACATAACATAGGTTGAGGTTGGTGATGCTTGGATTACTGACTTGGCCAGACTATTTTATCAGCTAAAGATGGACTGTTTGGTTTCCAATTGCTTAACATTTTGTTGGCTTTGTCAATAATAAACTCGCGTACCCCTAGAGCTCCTATAATGCAAGAGAGAGCCTCCTAGATACTTTCAGGCTTCAAAACCCAAGGTTCAGCTAAGCTCCTTTCTCATGATCCCAAGAACATAACATTACAGCTAGCAAAGAGGGATTGGTAGGAAGGGGATTTGGGAATCAGAAAGGTGGAAAAGGAGGATATGAGGGGCGTAACAGACTTGAAAGGCATCAAAGAAGAATTAGCATTTGGTTTGGGTTTGGGGCTGAGTAAGAGAAGCTGGTTCTCTCTCAGCTTGGGTTATCATTTATTCTGTTAGTACAAAAAAACACTCGGTGTTTTGTATGTGCTCAACAAAATGGCACCTCTAAAGGAATGTAGGTTCAAACAGGTAACAAAATTAGCTCTGTACAATTAATGTCTAGCTCTCACACAGAAATTTTTAACTTATATTTATAAATTTATAAATGTCTAACTTAGATTGTATTACAAGATCCATGTCTGGCACAGGACTACTATATATTTAAACCTTAAATGAACTATAATACAAGACTTTTAAAATAATAAAATACTTTATTAAAATTGTTAATGTTATATTTATATTCATATAAATTATATTTGAAGCTTTCTCCCTGGGAGTTAGAGGACAGAGAACTTGAGTAAAATAAAAAATTCTGTTTCTTAAAAATATTTAATTACTTTCAATATTCTTTATCATATAGTCATTACTTTTTCAAAAACTGCATGAACATATAGAAATAGAAATGTTTTCAAAATCAAAAGAAATGAATTAATCTGCTTTGTGGTTAAAGCAAGTAATAGCCAGCTAAAACACTTGTTTTTAACTCACTTCTGACCTGAATTATAATCAATCAATAACCTTAGAAAATTGTCATTCCCTAACGTGGTACACTAGGATAATCTTAATCCATATGACTCATGCATATCCATTACAATGAAGTATCTTCATCAGAAAAGAACTTTTATTAGAAAACAGGTTTACCTTTTTATCTATTGATGTTCCAATCCAGTATGGATTGCCAAGATCACTCAGTAAGAGGATTACAAACTTGCCCAATAAAGAGTATTGTTCCAGTCACATCTTCTCTGATCAGAAATAAGAAAGGGTGGTCAGCAACAAAATCTATCCGAGTCGGAAGACCCCTCAACAGCATAGTTGCGGCACTAGCTGCTGCAGCTTCAGTGCCTTCTTCATTTACTTCAATGAAAGACTTATGAAATATGTCTGAAACATAAAGACTTTGACCCACAGGAGAGTCCACGATTTTTGTCAAACCTCCACCGGAGAAAGGTAAAACCACTCCTAGTTCCTTCAGCACATCTGAAGTTTCAAGCCCAAACGAAATATTGAATCTTGGAATCCTAAAGTCACCTACTTCCACTTTTCTAAAAGGAAGCGTGCGTTCCAGGAACCCGGATTCAGAAGCCACCTGCTCAACCAAAGCTGGCAGTCCATCTTTTGCCTCTGGAAGAAAAAAATACATAGAGAATTGACGCTTATCTTCACCTTGTTTATATGGAAGACCAAGGACTGTGAAACCATCAAAAGCACTAAGAAACTGCTTCTTCTTGCTGGTCATGAAGGGAACCTTCACGGAGGTGCCATTGAGAAGGTGAAAATCATAGTCTTTCGTTATTGAAGCATCAAATTTCTCATTCCACGCTCCTTTGAAGTATAGTGCATTTGCAAAAATGAGCCTAGTAGAGCTGTCAACTGACCCAGGAGGAAGAAGCACTTTAATAATCCCATTTGTCTCTTTTTCAGCCCATGAATTCACTTCATTAATTACTTCAACAGTCTATAAATTTGACCGAAAAACAAAACAGCCTATAAATCATATCAATTGAAAACTATTTTGGAAAAAAGATAAGCTGAATTCTTTTCATGAGCATTTCAATAGAAGAATTTCACTTGTTGAAACAGTTAGGCACGAGAAAATGGTGAGGTGAGACTTAGAGTTTGCAGAACAGACAATCTATTTAGTCAACACATCAATTTTTCATAAAAGTTGTCACTTTTGTTGCTAATCTAAAATCATTTTATCTATATGTTAACTAGATCGGGAAAATCTCCTCTTTGTGACTTGAAAATTTGATGTTGACTGATGAGAACTGGGGTATGGCTAAATTGGGCCAAACAAATAGATTTGGGAGAGTTTATTCTAGAAGGGGTAAAAGGGGGAAATGTCCCAAAGTAGTGGAGGGAAAATATGTAACAACCTTGCTGACTCAGCAGGTTGTGGGAGTGAGAGCTGAAGCTCACAGTGTGTGCGTGAGTGATAGAATAAAAGGGGAAAATTAGGAAAGAGAAGATAGGCAAGTTTTGGGCTGGGATTGGGCACTAGGGCAGTTTCTCTCACATGGAGAGTACTGCATTTTACCTCTGTTACTGATTTTCTGTGTTTGTACTGTTCTTTTTGACAGAATTTGAAGGAATAGAACACTCTAATTCTCACTAAAATTCTGTTTCTCTTTTACTGTTTTATTGAGTTTCTATCAATGGTATCAAAGCATTCGATCTTGAGTGCTCAAAAGAAGAACAAAGTTGCTGCCATGAAGGTTAGGGTGGAAGAACCAGCACCACCAGAGATGGAAGAATTAGATTCGTTAAATTGGTTCAAGAATGAAGCACTTCCGGGATTTGCGGGAGAAGACCCAATTGGGTGGATCTCTAAGGCAGAAAGTTTTTTTGAGGAGGAGAAAATTCGTCCATCTCATAAGACGCAATGGGCATTCATGAGGATGGAAGGTGTAGCACAGGAATGGTTCTTTTCATGGTGTCAAGAGGATCTTGATGCAGAGTGGGAATCGTTTGCTGTGGATCTAATCAAAAGGTTCAAAGAACCAGAATCAGGAAAACGAAATGAAGAGTTCAAGGTAGAACCGAAACCAAAGAACTCAGAGCCTTACTCTGAGCTGTCTAATCAAGAATTGATGCTGGAGGCCAGAGATACTCACCTTAGAAGTGATGTAACCATCGGGAGAACAAAGGAAGAATCAGAGACGAAGAACGATGGCACCGGTAAGGGAAATACCTCAGGAAATCTCTTAACTAATGTTGCGAAACTAGAAGGAGTGAAAACAGAAGTGGAAAATGACCACGGTTGTCGAAGTAGAGTGGCGGTGGTGTTGACACAAGATGGTGAGGTCGATGGAGGACGTGACAGACGCTACGACCGAGTCAGCGACGACCGCTGTGAAGGTGGTGGCAGTAACATCGTGATGTTGAACGATGATGACGAGGAACCCTCGCCGGAGGAACCAAATTGTGGAGCGACGGTGACCGAGGGTGTAGTTTGCGATTGGAAAGAGCAACATCTTTCTCGCGTAACAGCACCTGAAAATTTCCCGGAAGAATTAAGGGTAAAATGGGTAATTGAAAAGAGAGGTGACATTTTAAACCTAATGGGCCTGGCCCAATTTAATGATTACGGGTGGGTTCAGGAGAAAGTGGTTTTACGGAGCTTAGGCCAAGTTGTAATGCTATTGGGTCTAATCACAAGAAGGCCACCACCACTGGAGCAAACGTTATAGGCTTTTTGGGTTCTATGTGTTGTGATTCGGGGCCTTATCCACCGGTAACCATAACCTCTAAGTCGTTGTTGGAGAAGACACTGAATGAAGTAACACCAAAGGAGCTGCAACCGCCGCCAAAGCCACCGTACGGAGGTCAACTAACAACAGGATGTCTTCAAAACGAGTTACCGTCGCCGGAGCGACTGGACGACGTCACAACCACTGGGGACTGGTCGTACTTGAGATTGTTGTCGTTGCTGAAGGTAGAAGCAAGTTCCGTAAGTTTTGAAACAAATAGTTTAATTATTTTGCAGCATTTCAGTTCTCTTAAAAATGAGGGTAGGAGTGCAATTTATACAAGGGAATGGGCACATGTGCTTTATAAGAAGCTTTGCAACCAATCTTCTACTTGTCTCTTAAGTGTGGTAACAGCTCTCCAAATGCTCAGAATTAATGTCACAGATGTCACATGGTTGTTTCCCTTTAATTTTGGCACATCAACCACTAAGATTCAATGGTTTCCCAGTATTATCATTATTACTGATCCCAATTTTCATCTCTTGGTTTTTTACGCAAGCCAATTACAGGTTAGTAACTCTAGCCACCTATTTATCAGGTTAGTAACTCTAGCCACCTGTATATAAATAGGGGGGTGTTAAAAGAAAAAAAAGAAAAGAAAAATAAGCTGTTTGGGTTTAGTTGGTCCCAAAGGAAAGTGGACCTCACTTTTAATCCAATGGGCCAGGCACACAAATTTATTATTACACCTCCCATATTTGCTAAAAGGGTATTACAAGAAGAAAATGAAGGGGAAAATATAAAGGTTCCAGTTCCAATTAATATAGAACACGGAGGCTATAATCTGTTTGACAAGGATGAAGTGAAAGAAATGTGGAATGAGCACAATAATGAGTTAGCTACTGCCCATCTTAACCAGAATTATTCAATTGAAATTGTCAAATTATTCAAAGGAGTAGGCATATTAATCAAGATGCTGCTAGTGGGGTTTGGTAGGAGCTGTGGCACTAATAGTACAATCTTGGAAAAGCCTCCACTTGTCTATAAGTGGGATCCAGGTGGCTTGATGAGAGATGGGTGGAATCCAAGTGGCATTAGAAGGGATGTGAAGGTGAACATACAAGAAAATGCCCACACTAATGCAATGGAAGTCCCTGGAAATCAAATACATCAAAATCTTGAGGTATTTTTCAATTTCCAGCAACTCATAGACTTTGTTGGTGATTATGATGGAGCTTTATGATGGAGCTTCTATGAGCTCTAAAATGCTTAACAGTCATGTTATAGCTGTCCCATTTAATGATGAGGAGAGATGGTTGCAAGAAGCAAAGGGAATAGAAAATAAAAGAGTTCATCAAAGTACATGGTTAGTAGGCATGAATTCTAGAGTTGGCGGAGAAGCAACACAAATCCAAGATCAAGTTATCAACACTTCTGTTATACATATCTACATTGCAGCTAGTGAGCCTTTTGGAGGCGACTGTAGACTTGCACAAATGAAAGATGCCTTTCCAAGAATTGTTAAAATAGAAGCAGTGCTAGTCCATGGTGAGTGGCGGCAGTTCGAAAAGCTATCATTGCAATTGGCAGCATTGCACCAGTTGAGATCATGGTGGTTCATTGTTGAGAAAATTGGGCACATTCAATGGGAACCAGGAGGAAATCATGAGTCTCCAGTAACTTGCTTAGCTTTGTTGTTGTGTTTTAAGCTTTGGGATCCAGGAGGAAGATCGTTAAGTCTGCTATTCTTTCGAGCCCTTCACCTTGAGGACAAGGTGAATTTCGAAGGGGGGAGTATTGATGAGAACTAGGGTATGGCTAAATTGGGCCAAACAAATAGATTTGGGAGAGTTTATTCTAGAAGGGGTAAAAGGGGGAAATGTCCCAAAGTAGTGGAGGGAAAATATGTAACAACCTTGCTGACTCAGCAGGTTGTGGGAGTGAGAGCTTAAGCTCACAGTGTGTGCGTGAGTGATAGAATAAAAGGGGAAAATTAGGAAAGAGAAGATAGGCAAGTTTTGGGCTGGGATTGGGCACTAGGGCAGTTTCTCTCACATGGAGAGTACTGCATTTTACCTCTGTTACTGATTTTCTGTGTTTGTACTGTTCTTTTTGACAGAATTTGAAGGAATAGAACACTCTAATTCTCACTAAAATTCTGTTTCTCTTTTACTGTTTTATTGAGTTTCTATCATTGACCTTTTCTATTCAAACTTGGAAGAGACTAACAGGTCGGTGTCGCAGGAAATGGCAAATTGGGCTTGACACCATGTTCAAACTCTTTGCTTGATGACACATTCAAAAAGAAAAGACTAACAGGTCTAGTAATGCATTTGAATAACATAAAGCTATCTCACATACATGAAATATATATTTATTTATATATATATATATATATATATATATATATATATATATATATATATATATATATATTGTGGCAAGGTTGTATGATCAGAATTTGAAACATTTCACTACAAATATATTTTGTTTAAAGAAAGATAGAAAAACATCACAAAATAACACGCACTCAGACAGACCCACTTACTCTGTGCTAAAATTAGGTTACAAAGAAGAAAAAACTAGGCTCTAAATTAGGTTACAAAGTCAAAAAAAAACTATAATCCATTAATTAATTAGTTAATTAGTAGCAAATTAAACAGGGTATGGATGTTTATGAAAAAGGGGAAGATATACCTTGGTCTGGAAATCAACTGAAGCCAAAGTGGCTTTATAATCAGTAGCCACAAGCTGTTTGAAGGAAGGGTGAAGTGAAAGGGATTGTTCAACCCACACACCATCGGCGAAAGAGAGACGAGGTCCACCGGCGGGAGCAGCATCGGAGAGGACAACAGAAACGAGCTGAGAAGCGATAGAGTTGAGATTGTCGGTGGATTTGGATCTGAGGAAGGAGAGAAGCTGGTGTTGCGTGGGACCCTCGGAACCAGCGGCGATGATGCTCAGCACAACGTGTAGCGATAACGGCGAAAAGACGACGTTATCGTCCTGAGATTGTTTGGAGAGTATATGCTTGGCGATGCTTAGTGAAACTTCGGTTTGGTTGCTGATAGATTCACGGAGATCCATTCTTCTTCTTCTTCTTCTTCAGATTTTTCTCACATAAACTCAAACGCTAGCTAGCTCGGAGACGGAGTACTCTTCTTGAGTTTCTCAATTAGTTTTGTAGTATTTCTTTTTTTTTTGACAAATGTAGTATTTCTTTTCTATTTCCTATTTTCTTTCTGTATTCTGGATATGCGTTAGTGTGCTACCGCGTCGTCTTCGCATTTTGACATTTCTTTCTTCTTTTTATTTTCGTTTAGCAGATGAAAACAGACACATTAACGGTGATCCTACTAGTGCTTGGACATTCTCTATCCACACATTAACGGTGATCCTACTAGTTTTATTATCCATATCAACGGCGTCATTATATAAGCGAAGTTTAGGTTGGAGTAAAACAAAAATCATCTAATTCTATCAACATAACAAACAACTTCCGCACATGATTGGAGGCTAAATGAGATGAAAAGACCACAGTCTTTGAATATATCTAATTGCGGATCATTTATTTGATTGATGCAAACTCGAATCGACTATAACAGGTCTCGGGTTGGTCCACTTCAAACACAAGCATGGAGGTTGCTTGCACAACAAAGAATAAGATGAGGCTGGTGAAAATCCTAGCTCCACCCTTGCACTTTTTTGCGGTTAACAACTCCAGATAGGCTAAGCAAAATTTTCATGGCACTGGAATAATTCTTTACATCAGAAGTTGTAAGAGCAATACCAAACCAACAATTGGACCCTAACAACCAATGTAATATTTTATATTGTATCATAACATCATGTTGGCAAACAAAATAGTATTAAATTTACCAAACATCAAGTTATGATACAATGTATAATATTATAATATATTAGTACTTTACTCGTGCATCCGTATCGGTGACACTGTATTTGCTATAATCAGGGATGTCAATAGGTATTTATCAGATATGCCACTATTCGCGGATATTTGCGGATATCCCTGAATATTATTAATTAGTGTTAGAATTGCATGTGTTTAAAAAATTATTATTTTTAATTGTATAGAATTTCTTCCTTTCTTTTGACAACAAAATATTAATTGTTGAACTAATAGTTTGAATTCAAATATCCATCAAACATAGAATTTTTTCATTCTTTAACAACAAACTAATATCCTTGAGAAACAAAAAAAAAACTAAATAGTTTTCCTCTTGTTATAACATTATAGGTTAGGGTTTCTTAATGTGGGAGGAACATGGAGTTTTGTATTTAAGTAATAGGTATTTAGTAATTTTATTAATTTACTAACAGGTACGGATATCCATGGGTATGGATACCATAATATCTGCCTCCATATCCATTAACTGATGGGTAGTTGAAATATCCGTTTATTTTACCCGTGGATATCTGTTAAGCTATACGCCCCATGTCCGTCATCTGCGGGTACAGATTTTTTTGTCATCCCAAGTTATAATTTGCTATGAACCTGTAAATATTTTGAAAATTGTAAAATTTAATTAAAGAAAAAGCAAAACTCGATAAAATGTTATATCTCAACATGCTTAAATACTTGTGTTGCAAAAAGTAAAAAAAAAGGCAAAATATCTCCCGGAGTCCCTTAACTTATTTATTTGTAACAAATAGATCCCTTAACTTTTTTTTTGTAATGCATAGGTCCCTTAACTTATTTATTTGTAACGAATAGGTCCCTTAACTTTTTTTTGAAACGCATAGGTCCCTTAACTTTTAAAAACGTAACACTGTTGCCCGTTTTAACTTATTTAAGAGAGATATTTCAAGGGGCAACGGTGTTACGTTTTTAAAATTTAAGAGACCTATGTGTTACAAAAAAAAGTTAATGGACCTATTCGTTACAAATAAATAAGTTAAGGAACTTATGTGTTACAAAAAAAAAGTTAATGGATCTATTCGTTACAAATAAATAAGTTAAGGGACCTAGAGAGATGTTTTGCCTAAAAAAATGGTATCTTCTTATAATCTTAATAACAGAGTAAAAATTAGGGAAAAAAACAAGATCTAACATAAAATGTGCACCCCCGTTGCTGCTCCTCGTTGCAACTCTTTGTTGCCTCTCACGTTGCCTCCTCTGTTGTGATCTCATTGTAGATCTCTCGTTGTCGCTTCTATTGTCAGTCTCTCGTTGTTGCTCTTGTTGCTACTTGTTTATATTGTTTATTTGAATTTTTTGACAGCTGTTAAATTTTTGTTGACAATTATTAGTAGTTAAAGTGAATAGTTTTAGTCGTTTCAGTAGGTTATAGTAAATAGTAAATTCTAGATTATTTAATATTAATTTATTCATTATAACTAAATTATTTTAAAAAATTATTTTGAATTTTTTGAGAGCGGTTATTTTAAAAAATTATTTTGTAAATAGTTAAAAAATTATTTTTTTGACAGTTATTAATGGTTAAATTGATTGAGTTTGGTAGTTTAATTTAGTAGATTATTATAGTATATTGTAAATTTTATATCATTCAATATTAATTTAATAATTTTAATCTAGTTATTGATTTTTTAAAAAAATATATATACTTTTACAAACGGTTTAAACACAAAGAGACATTAAGTCACCAGGATGAACGTTTTTAGGGGTTATGGGGTTTAGAGGTAGGGTATTATAAACGTTTTTAGGTGTGCGTAAAGACAGATATAGCACCTAGCTGCAGCTATTTGCTTTTTTGTTGCACTTTTTTTTTTTGCATTTTTGTAGTATTAGTGATTTTGTTATAATTTTTTTCATTCTTTGTAATTTTTATTTCTTTATTCATTATCTTTTGTAATTTATTATTATTATTTTCATTTTTTTTGCCTTTTCATGGTTTTGTATTTTGAAAGAGCACATCATCTATCATAAATTTTATGCAGAACTAAATATAAAGGGTTGGGTGGGATGCCTTTAGAGCGTCACCACTACCTGCATGAAAAAGATCTCGAAGCCATAAAGATGGACTTGTGCATGATGGAACTCGCACTAGAGGAAAATGCTCACGATTTTAGGAGGAAAGGAGGCATATGCGTCTAGATGGTTTTACTTCACAAAATTAAAAGACATTGGTTTTCTAAACCAGTTGTTAAAATATAAGGCAATTATAATTCTCGCCTTTCATCATTATCTACACCCTCACCCATTAAATTCTGAAGCAGCAAAAGCACTTTGTCAAGCAAGAGGATTGCAAACTTGCCCAATAAAGAGTATCGTTCCAGCCAAATCTTCTCTGATCAGAAATAAGAAAGCTTGCGTTCCAGGAATCCAGATTTAGAAGCCAGCTGCTCAACCAAAAGCCGACAGACCATCTTTTGCCTCTGGAAGAAAAAAGTACATAGAGAATTGACGTTTATGACTTTGAAACCATCAAAAGCACTAACATACTGCTTATTCTTGCTGGTCATGAAGGGAACTTTGACTGAGGTGCCATTGAGAAGATGAAAATCATAGTCTTCCGTTTTTAAGGCATTAAACTTCTCATCCCATGCTCCTTTGAAGTATAGTGCATTTGCAAAGATGAGCCTGGTAGTGCTGTCAACTGACCCAGGAGGAAGAACCTTTTTAATAAGCCCTCTTGTCACTTTTTTAGCCCATAAATTCACTTCATTGGTTGCTTCAACTGCCTTTAAAATCATATCATATTTAATATTATTCAAGGAAAAAGGTAAAAGTTAAATTCTATTCAAACTTGGAAGACAGGGGCTCTGTGTCTAAGGAGCAAGGTTGTATGATCAGAAGTTCAAAGCATTTAGTACAAAAATATTTTGTTTACAAAAAGGTGGAAAAACTTCACAAAATGACAAGCACTCAGACCCACTTACTTTGTGTTAAAATTAACAACTATTTTATTTAAAGGAGGCAAGCATCGATCTTTAGGCCACATGGTCATACAAGCTTTAGTAGTAGTCTATCATCATCCAACTAGGCAAAAACCTTAACTATTTGATTGAAGTTACATAAATGATTTTACATTTCTATCAAACACTTCACCCTTTAAAGGAAGAACCTAGCTAATATCTAGATTTGAACTAGAGCGGTTTCAAATAACTTCGAAGAGCTTAATACCTATGAAGCAGACACTCTACAATGGACAATATTAGACATGTAACGGACACCGAAACACTGATAATATCAAAAATATAAACAACGGGACAAAACACACACATGCACTCTATATATATATATATATATATATATATATATATATATATATATATATATATATATATATAACTAAATCACTAAACACAAATGCATACTATATGATCAACATCACAAAAATCTAAATTAAGATTTAACTACTCACCTTTTAAAAGGAAAGTTGACAAATTATACAAGCTTTTATGAAAACCAATGTACAATAATTAAAAATAAATTCAAGTTGTACTGGAACGGTGTTTAGAAAGTGTCCAACTACAATAAAGTACAAGCTTTTATGAAAACCAAAGTACAATGTGTTTTACTCAAACGGTGTTTAGAAAGTGTCTAAGTAAAAAACATAGTTTTTTAAGCACGACGTCGTAAAGGATGTCCGACATGAAGGAGTGTTTAACGCATATCGTGTCAATGTCTAAATTCTAATGAATGTAGATGGGCGATTGCCGACTTCGACATGCAACCTATCATTAGAAAGAACTATACTTAGGTTATGTTATGTATCCCTCCAATACGAAACAAAGTCTGCTCTAAGTTAGGTTATGAAGTTAAAAAAGAAAAATACAACAATCTATTATTTAATTAATAACAAATTAAAGCATGGGAAGATAATACATACCTTGGTCCGGAAATCAACTGAAGTCAAAGTGGCTTTATAGTTAGAAGCGACGAGCTGTTTGAATGAAGAGTGAAGAGAAAGAGATTGTTCAACCCACAAACCATTGGCAAAAGCGAGGCGAGGTCCACCGGCAGCATCAGAGAGGACAACAGAAACGAGCTGAGAGGCGATGGAGTTGAGTTTGTCGATGGATTTGGATCGTAGGAATGAGAGAAGTTGTTGTTGTGTGGGACCTTCGGATCCTGCAGCGATCATGCTGCTAGCTTAGCAAAACTTGTAGCGACAATGGCGAAATGACAATGTTCTCATACTGAGATTCTCTCTTTCTTTTTCTGTTTTTGGACCCCACATGAGATTCTTTTGAGAGTACATGCACGACAATGCTTAGTGAAACGTCTGTTTGCTTGCTGATTAATTTAGGAAGGTCCATTATTCTTAACAGTACTATCTATGAGACAAATAGCTAATGTTAATGTTGAGTCAAAAATACAATTTTATTCTCGTGTAAATAGTATAAAAGATTATCGTGTCGACAAAAATTAACTAGCAAGTACTAAACTAATTAAGATTATTTATTACCTAGACAAAGAAATAATTTAGTTGTTAGGGAAAATTAATAAAATAAATAAAGAACAATACTAAAATGCAAGATGTAAATCAATGGAGAGAGGCTAATGTTAAAAAGAACATTTAACATCAATTGTTTAAATAATCGAGGTTATAAGTCGCTTTTAAAAACATTTAACATCAGCGGCTTAAACAACCAATGTTATAAATCATTTTTAAGGACGTCTGTTATAAGTCATTTTTAATGACTTTTAACATTCGTGATAAAAATTACTAGTTATACATGAATTCTTTATTTTATTCAATTACTAACCTTTTTACTATAACTATTAATTTCCTAAGTTAATCATGATTAATATTTTTTTTTCTAAATTATTCTTCTTCGGTTATTCAAAAAATTTAAATTTAAATTCAAAACAATTAAGCATAAAAAACAAATAGAAACTTCGAATGATTGGAACACGAAAAATTAAGATTTGTCTATGCAATAATTACTCAATTATGCTAGAGGTCCATCAATTAATTAATTAATTATTAAAATGCGAAAGTTGTAAAATCAATAGTTTAGTAATAATTGAAATAAAAATAGGATTTGAGATCATAATCTTTAATCATACGAGATTAATCGAAGGCCATAGAAGAAAATTCAGATATCCAAAAGTCATGAAAACAATAAAATATAAAGATTATAATAAGCGAAAAATAGAGAAATCACACCTCTCTATGTCTTCAAAATTCGTTTTCTGGAAGTCTCCCAAATTCCTCGGCGCTCTCCTTTTCTTTCTCTTCTCACGGCTCTGCCGTCTTTTCTTTCTCTTCTTTTATAACCCCTCTTTGGGTTGCGTGCTTGCCAATCCAATTCTTGGTTGCACTTCCTTGTTGACGGGCGCATTTATTTTTTAAGTTCATGGGCTGGATTTGATTCCAAGCCCCTCTTTCTCATACTTCGTACAACCCCCTCTCTATTCGATGGATACCCCGTAACCAGCGTTATTCTCAAAATACCCCTGATTTTAAAATAATTTTTTTTCTCTTCTATTCCCTGTCACCCTCACACACCCCCTCACTTTCTCATTCTCCCTAAAACACCACTATTGTGCCAAACCCACACCCCTCACCTTCAATCCATCATTTTCGTTCGTTTTCCATCAACAATCAGTGCATATTTCATTCCATTGAAGTATAGGTACAGTCCCTCTTCTTCCTCTTCGCGAATTTCTTTTTTTTTTTGTTGTTTTGGATGGTTCGGCGCAACAGAGGCCGAACTGGTTCGTTTAGGCGTGCGCCGAACCCCCTATTTTTGTAACTGTTTTGGGGTGGTTCGGCCAGGCGTGCGCCGAACCCCCTATTTTTGTAACTGTTTTGGGGTGGTTCGGCCAGGCGTGCGCCGAACCAATTCGTTCAAGCGTGTCCCGAACCAGTTCGACTTTGGTTGCGCCGAACCACCCTGATTGTTGCTGCCTAATGAATTCTTTCATTTTAACTGAGTATTTTTCTTCCTATTTTCAGTATGGCTAACACCAGAGGAGGAGGTCTTGGCAGGAGGCGATCAGAGACTGGGCCTGAGGCTGATGAGGAGAGAGTTCGTCCGACTGCGTCCGTACGCCGTGGCCGGCAATTGCACCATCCTAGACGCGTACGTGGACGCCGTGGTGGACGCGGCAAAGAGATAGAGACTAACTATGAGCCTCCGGTTGATGAGCCATTAGAGTATGATGACGTAGACACTAATGCTGCTGCTCAGGTGGAAGGGCCATCTCAGGGTCGCCGATCGAGTTCTCATCGGCCTTCCACGTCTCGGCCTTCCACTTCTCGGCCTTCCACTTCTGCTGTCGATGCTGATGTTCCGCTGCCTGACACTGGCATGCCCGAGGCATCTACTGCTCCCGACAGTTCATCTACTTTCCCTTATGCTGGAGGGCCATACGATCGATCTGTCCTATATTCTTATGGGTCTCACGTTGCTCGGAGATTATGGGACGGTTGGGTAAGTTTTCAAATTTCTTAACAATTCAAGTTATTAATAAGTCTGATTTGTTACATCTATCTAATTATTGATTATATTTTTTTATAATGTCCAATGCAGGAGCGTCCTTTGGATGGGGGTAAGCAAAAAGTTCATAATCATTCAATGAAGGATGTTGAGATTCATCCTCAGATTATGGATTACATTGTTCAGGCTGGTCTGTTGGCCCTTCATGACATGGGGTTTGGTACAGTTAACCATTTCCTCGCTACTGCTTTCGTGGAGAGGCGGCACAGAGAGACCAACACATTCCACCTTCCAGTTGGTGAGATGACTATCACCCTGGATGATGTGGTGCAGCTGCTCCATATCGACATCACGGGGATATTTTTTGACACGGTAGAGCCAACCAAGATGAAGGCGCAGGATTTGTTGGTTGACTACCTGGGGGTTTCGCAGGGGGAGGCAGTTGCTGAGGTACTTGTGAAAGGTACAAGTGTCAAGCTGAGTTGGCTCAAGAGAGTGTACATTGAGGCCATTGGAGCTGAGAGATGGAGGATGCAGCTCGTTGCTACATTCTGATTTTGCTTGGCCGTACACTATTCTGTGACAAGTCTGGCAACAGGGTGAAGGTTGCATACTTGTACATGATCAGAGAGCTGGAGAATGCTGGTCAGTACTGTTGGAGGACTATGGCACTGGCTCACCTATACCAGCAGCTGACAGATGCCTCTTCCCCTTCGACTTCACAGATTGCTGGATTTGCCACTCTCCTTCAGGTGTGTATTTTACTTTATTTATTTTTTATATTTCAGTTGATATAAGTTTATGTAAATTATTATATGTTGGATCCCTAACCCGGGTTTTATTGATCACAGGCCTGGATTTTTGAACATTTCCAGGGGCAGGTATTTGGCACTAAATGGTTGGTTGATGGGTACACTGAAGACCAGCCACGGGCTAAAAGGTGGGACTACAAGAGGGCTGATGGTTCAGTGCCAACTTTCAGGGCAGCCCTGGATCACTTAAGGTCAGAGGAGGTCACCTGGATGCCTTTTACTCAGCACAGGCCTATTCAGAACCTGGCCTTATTTAAGGGCCATCTGCGTCATGCTGGGAGCATGTTGGCCTATAACCCAGATCGAGTGGTCAGGCAGTTTGGCTGGATTCAGGGCATCCCAGAGGACCCTAGGCCTAGTGGACGGGCTGTAGTGATAAAGGAGCAAGCTGATCAAGCATGGATAGAATTCCACTTGCACCTTGTCCTGCGTGGTGAGTCAATGGTGGATGGGATGCCTGACATTGTTGAGGACTACTTTGCATGGTATATGAGGGTATCCCACCCATACATTTGCGCTGACAACTACCCCGTTGAGAGTTATGTTAGACAGGTATGATCCTTTATTTCAGTCTTATAGTGTTATTAAATCATTTGTTATTTTATCCCGTTTTGTCAATGACATGGTTATTTTTTTGTATTATAGAATGTGCCAGAGATTATGCAACTCTATGACGACCTGGAGGGGGTTCTTAGGGAGGGTGGGCATCCCCGTGGGACCCGTGGCTGGACCATTCTTGACAGGCTGAAGCAACTAACTAGGCCTATGGCACGGGGGCTTAGGAAGTTTAGCTGTGTGTCCCAGCAGAGGGAGACGGAGTAGGAATTATATTGTTGTGTTTTCCGGATTTTTTACTTATGTTTATATGTATGAATTATATTGCACGGATTGTATGAATTATTCCACTTATGTTTATATGTTTAGTTTTTTGTTGTATTTATTAGTATTCGATAGTTAATTATTCAATTTATCGTTACGTTCGTTCAAACTTAGTAAATTATCGTTCCGAAATAGCTAATTTATCGTTCTATGTAACTCGGCTAAAGGAAAATTTAAAAAAACCAAACACAGTAAGGTTCGGCTGTTTAGAATTTGAACTGGTTCGGCCCACGCTTGGCCGAACCTATTAAAACTGAAAAGCGGTATCTGCGTGAAATTTTACAGCCTCGGCGCATCCAGATGCGAACTGGTTCAGCCAAGCGTGCGCCGAACCAGTTCGAATTTTAAAAAAAAAATTGCAATTATCATTAAGGGTATTCTGGTATTTTCTCGCCATTATGGGGTGTCTACTGAGTAGAGGGGGGTTGTACTAAGTATGGGCCTTTCTTTAAATATTTTGTTGGTATTTCAACAATTGGAGAATTTTAATTAGGTCCGTAAACTAAAAAAAATGTAATTAAGTTTTTATGAATTTTTATAGTCTTTTCAATTAGTCTTTTTATTACATTACAGTTATAAGTAGGTTACTGAAACTAATTAACAATTTGTAAATAAGTTTCTAAACAAACATAAACATATTAAAATTGGTCCTTAGAATCATGATAAAAAATAAAGTGATATATTTAAGCTACAACTAAGTCTATATATATATATATATATATATATATATATATATATATATATAATTGTCAACAATTTGTTATATTATTTTATTCCGGTGATATTA
This sequence comes from Astragalus glycyphyllos, assembly GCA_963573325.1. Taxonomy (NCBI): domain Eukaryota; kingdom Viridiplantae; phylum Streptophyta; class Magnoliopsida; order Fabales; family Fabaceae; genus Astragalus; species Astragalus glycyphyllos. The sequence continues at coordinate 87,343,871 of OY754307.1, read as the reverse complement.
AAAATAACATAGTAGCGGATAACTAGAGATAAGCTAGCGGATAGCGGATGAACTAATGGATAAACTAGCTGATAGCAAATTATGGCTCTATTTGGAAAAAATAGCGGATATCGGATAAACTAGCGATAGTGTATGAGCTTATAGCGGATAACATATAAACTAGCTGATGGAGAATGAAGTGTTTGGTAAAATTAGCGGTTGAACTATCTGATAAATGTAAAATGACATAAAAGGCCTTTTTAGCAAAAGAAAGAGTTATGGAGCCTCATTAAAACCTTCTGATGTAAAACTCATTAGGGAAAAACATCAAGAAAGAAAGAGTACTCCGCTTGCAATTTATTGATAAATAACGGAAAAGATACAAAAGACATTGGGGGGACTAGGCCAATACCTATGAATAAAACATTACATGCAAAAGCAAAAAAATAACAATCTTATTAAAAGGAATCCAGTCCAAAGAAAATTAAAATTGGCATGCAAGAGCATCACTATAATGACTTTCATCAGTGGTGTACCTAGGATCTTGGGCTAGGGTGTGCAATTTTTTTTAAACACACCACCACTATAAATATAATAAAATAAAAAAACTTTAATATATTTAAATAAATAAATTACATAACTCATAATAAGAAAATTAGACACGTGTAAGAGTGTGAGTATGGTGCATTAGATTGGTGCAATTTTTTTTTCAAGGTGTGCAAAATATTTTTTTAATAGGATATTAGTTCTAATATTACTTTTTAATAGGAGTACTGGTACTAATATTATTTTTCAAAGTGTGCGGTTGACCACCCTGGCAGCCCTGACTCTCATCCAACCAGGTTGGCACCAAAGTCACTAACAATCATTTGCACCACACCAAAAATAAAAGGCTAGAAGGAGACTGAAACTATTGAATAGAATATCAAAAGAACCTATAACTACTTGTGCTAGTACCATGTTCGATAAGCCTTATCTGCGCAAGTGTTACATTCTCTATAAATGTGAGTGCAAACAAAGTTCATTTGTCTCGTCAAATATAAGCAATCATTCTATCTATTTCTGAGCTTCCAATGAACTATTTTGCAATTCTTGAAGGCGGAAACCACTAATTGAGAATCGCACTCCGACCATAAAAACTTGCATCCTTTATCGAAAACTATTTCTATAGCCAACATAGCTCCAATAATTTCAGCATGAAGAGCATAGCCGTTACCAATGGAGGCAGAAAAGCAACCAAGAAATGTAGCGCTTCTGTCTCTAAAAATACCACTACAAGCGGCAGGTCCTGGACAACCCTTAGCAGCGCCATCAGTATTGCACTTAATCATGTAGTTCATGATCAAATTGGAAAGAGAGTAATAGTATACAGACCAAATTGAGGGTTTATTCTTAGGGCTTCTTTGATTTGTAAACAAGTATTGGGTTTGACAACTTTTTGACTGGTACATTATTTGGTGAACAATGGACAACACAAACAATTTTTTTAAGTACCCTTCTATTATGTCTCTATTAACTAATTGCTGATGTGGTTTTTCCACACTAGTATTTTTTATTTTATTTAATTTTAAATTGGCGACGATCCCAAATACGACTTACATAACTAGGAAAGTTTAGACATATATCTCAATGGATTTTTTTGGAAGTTTACCTATAGTGGAAAGGATAGAAAATTACCCCTAAAGAGGTTGCTGAACTGTTTAACATATAGAGCCCGTTTGGATAGAGCTTATTTTGAGCTTATGAAAACCAGCTTATGCAAATAAATAAGTTTTTTTGTATTATTCATAAACTTGTCAATGTAGTTTATGGAAAAATAACTTATGGAGATATAACTTTTGTTAGTGAGAACTTATGGGTTAACATGAAAACTTATTTATCTCCATAAGTTATTTTCCATAAGTTCAAAAATAAGCTCATCCAAACGGGCCCATAGATTGTTTGGAAAGTAAAGAAAAAAAAGCTTTGTTCTTACCGTTGCAAACAAGTGATGCTGATAATGGCAATTTCGACCTTGTGTACGGCTCAAGCAAGACAAGAGTCACTAGATGGATTAGTAATTTTAGGGATTAGTATTTTGCTTAGTTGTGCTTTAGGCAGTCCAAACATGAGCAATGAAGACAGTGTCATCAAATTTAATGGAATTGTTGTAATTTTTAGTTAGATAGCTAGTATTGTACTATCATGAAATAATTTGTACTACTCAATTATATTTGCAATGAGACTAAATAATTTGTTTTAATATGTAGTTCATCTTCTTGATTGGAAATATTGTTGCTATACTTTTGCAAATAGTTATAAGTTGGTAACCTAAGTTGAAGCTGATACAGATAAACCAAAACTGCAAAATAACATAAATAAAGAGAGTACAAGCTCAAAAGACTAAATCCTTACCATTGTCTCTACTTCCTCTAATTGTATATTAGATGCAGAAAAGAAGAAACTAGTCTGATAAAGTATAAATTAAAGCAACCAAAGAAAAGCAGAAAACTAATTCTAAATCAATGTTCAAAAGATTGTCCCATCCTTCCCCTTTTGTAAGCAATCTGTATATGCACCTGTATGTATAAAAGTGAAACATAGAGTTAGTACCCTCATTCACATTCGTACAAACATCAAAATAACATCAAAGTAATAGAGATACAAAACTGGATGTTGAACTTCATGATGGAGACATAACATTCAATGCATTCTCATTTCTAAAGGCTGTTGACGCAATAATCATGTAAAGTAAAAGCAATAACATCTACGAAAATATTTGGATACATAGCTCACAAATCTTTCAAAATCGGATATTATTACATAATATAGAAACTAAGTATAACGATACTACCTCACTGCATAAATAAACTGCTAAAAAAAACAATGATAAACAAAGTAGTCAATCATGTACAACATCATATGTACATTTATTGTTATGCAGCACTTCGAAGAAAAAACCCCCATACCTCCTTATGAGGAAATGCCCAAGTGGTTCAACGGTTCTCAACTGTCCTAGAAATATCTCATTCTGAGCCTATAAGTCCAAGCAATGAATAAGAAGGTACTGAAGAATTCAGAAGAAAAATGTTTGTTTGTTTCTTAGCAAAGTTACTTGTTAGATGTTTTATTCTTTCACCAGGATCTTTCATTTATCCTTAGTACCTAACTTTTTTCTTTAATCCTTAAACACAGGCAAAGTACAACAGGTGTACCAATATCCTTGATAATTAACCTATTTTGTTCTTTACATATATATATATGAATATGAATATAAGCTGATTTGAACTCATGAGTCATGATCGTTCAAAAGGCATCCCACTTGGAAGTAACTTGTGGGCTGCGTTGCTCCATTGCTTTCTAACATTAATTAATTCAGAATAACTTATATCACGGATGAACATATCATAATACAAACATACAGATCAAACAATACCACAATAGTTTCATCTTAAGATAAATCAAGCCATTAGAGTGAGGCTATCATGTATATGTCTGACAAGCAGATAACATTTACTCTGACTTTCAAATAATGTGGTACACTAAGATAATCTTAATCCATTTGACTCACATACATATACATATCAATGACAATGAAGTATCTTCATCGGAAAAGAATTTGTATTAGTAAACAGCTTTACCTTTTAATCTGTTGATGTTCCAAAATCCAGCTTTGATCACTAAGATCACCCATTAAGAGGATTGCAAATTTGCCCAACAAAGAGTACTGTTCCAGTCAAATCTTCTCTGATCAGAAATAAGAAAGGGTGGTCAGCAACAAAATCTATCAAAGTTGGGACACGTCGCCTGCCACACCCTCCTCTTGCTCCAATAGCCGTCGCCGCCGCAGCTGTGCCTTCTTCATTTACTTCAATGAAAGACTTGTGAAATATGTTGGAAACATAAAGATCTTGATCCAGGGGAGAAAGGTAAAACCACTCCTAGCTCTTTCAACACATCAGAAATTTCAAGCCCAGATGATATATTGAATCTTGGAATCCTAAAGTCACCTACTAGCACTTTTTCAAAAGGAAGTGTTCCAAGAATCCGGATTCAGAAGCCACCTGCTCAACCAAAGCTGACAGTCCATCTTTTGCCTCTGGAAGAAAAAAGTACATGGAAAATTGACGCTTATCTTTGCCTTGTCTATATGGAAGACCTAGGACTTTGAAACCATCAAACGCACTAACAAATTGCATCTTCTTGCTGGTCATGAAAGGAACCTTGACTGAGGTGCCATTGAGAAGGTGAAAATCATAGTCTTTCGTTTTTGAAGTATCAAACTTCTCATTCCACGCTCCTTTGAAGTATAGTGCATTTGCAAAGATGAGCCTGGTAGTACTGTCAACTGACCCAGGAGGAAGTAGCTCTTTAATAAGGCCGCTTGTCTCTTTTTTAACCCATAAATTCACTTCATTGGTTGCTTCAACTGCCTTTAAAATCATATCAAATTTAAGATTATTCAAGCAAAAAGGTAAGTTGAATTCTATTTAAACTTGGAAGAGCTAGGTAGGGGCTCAGTGTCTCAGGAAATGGTAAAGCATGCTGGACATATTGCTTACACTCTTTTTTGTATGATCAGAATTTTAACAGAAAGAGGTAAAAACATCACACAATGACAAGCACTCAGACCCACTTACTTTGTGCTGAAATTAACAACTGTTTTATTAAAAGGAGGCATGCATCGATCTTTAGGCCACATGGTCATACAAGCTTTAGCAGTACTCTATCCTAATCCAACTAGGCAAAAACCGTAACTATTTGATTGAAGTTACCTTAATGATTTTACATTTCCATCAAACACTTCATCCTTTAAAGAAGAACCTAATATCTACATTTGAACTAGAGCGGTTTAAATAACTTACAAGAGCTTAATACCTATGGAAGGAGAGACTCTACGATGGACATCAGACACGTCATAGACATCGAAACACTGCTAATGTCTAAAATTAGAACAACGGATCACTACACACACATCTATATATAACTAAATCACTAAACATAAATAGGGCGGAGCGAGGATTTGAACTTGAGGGGTGCCAATATCAAATTGTTTGACTTAATAAAAAAATCCTACATTTAAAATATATGCATAAAAATTAATTTTAACTAAAATTTTTCTAGTAAAAAAAAAGTATGTAACTATATTATTTTTTACTTAGAATTGTTACTAATACACACAAAAAATCAGAATAATTAAATAGATAAACAACCCTCAAAAGATAGCAAAATAATACCTGCAAGTACTATATATCCACCTAGCCCCTATTATAAGAAAAAATTACAAAAATCACTAAGACCAATAAGCTAATTAAATACTATCAAATTGAAATTTGAGATAAGCATTCATCTAATATCAAATAAGAATATAAAACCTTTTAGCAATTAATACACTTTAAAATGAGTTTCTTTTTCTTATAATAAGGAGAAAAAAATACATCAAAAATTTAATTATAATAAAGACACAATAGAGTATATTATTTTTTTGGGGTGACCATAAAGTATTCTTGGTATCGGTAGTAAGTGTGTTGCAAATTTAAGGGGGTGACCATGGGACCAATGGGCACCCACTCCCTCCGCCACGAAACAATATTTCCTCTAAATTAGGTTATGAAGTCAAAAAAGAAAAACACAATAATCTATTAATTAATTAGTTAATAACAAATTGAATCAGGGCATGGATGTTTGTAAAAAGGGGAAGATAATACATACCTTGGTCTGGAAATCAATTGAAGCCAATTTGGCTTTATAATCAGAAGCCACGAGCTGTTTGAATGAAGGGTGAAGAGAAAGGGACTGTTCAACCCACACACCATTAGCAAAAGAGAGGCGAGGTCCTCCGGTGGGTGCAGCATCAGTGAGGACAACAGAAACTTGAGATTGTCGATGGATTTGGAACGTAGGAATGACAGAAGTTGCTGTTGTGTAGCGACAACGGCGAAAAGATGATGTTCTTGTCATTAGATTCTCTCTTTCTTTTTCTTTTTTTGGACCCCACCTGAGATTGTTTCGAGAGCACATGCATGGCCATGCTCAGTGTCACGTCTGCTTGCTTGTTGGTTGATTTGCAGAGGTCCATTATTCTTAACACTATCTAGGAGACAAATACTTTTCTTGAGTTTCTTGAGCAAACTACTGCCTCTGCCGTCTTGCTATATTTATTCCTGCGCTCTTCTTCTATAAATCCTCTTAGGGTTGCGTGCCTGCCAAGCCTCCATTTGATTGGTGCATGGTTTTTTTGACTCCATGGGCTGGATTTGATTCCAAGCCCATTTTTTTTATATTTATTGTTGGTATTAGTATCTTTTATACATTTCCTTTTAACTTAAATTTTGAAATTGTTGTTTGGGAATTAAAAAAGAGTCAGTTGAATGTTTACGTATATTATGTCAAAAAAATTTACTACTTTGGACACATTAGAAAATAAACCCACCATGACAAATTTTAGTAGGACACGTTTATTAGATTAGATTGTATACTAAAAAATATTATAGTTAAATTAAAAAATCATAGTTTAATATTTTAATATAAAATTTAGTCCTCCTTTTATTTATTGATATTCAAAAAATAAAATTAAGAATAAAACATAGCAGTTAGCACATTTTTATTTTTTATTAATATTTTTAATTAAAAAACACATATCTTGCCAAAAAAAAAATTAAAAAACACATAATGTACTCGGACAGCGGAATGGTCCCCGTCCCCCATCCTCATCCCAGAGTTAACAGTGGGGGAATTATCTCTCTCGTTCCCGTCTCCACGTGGGCAGTCCCCGTCGAGATTCCCACGTACAGGTAGAAAGCACTCGTTTAGTCTAGTGTGAGACTGAGGGAAGGATGAAACAATACATCCATCTATAAGTATACATAACAAATATCCTTTGGTCACTCTAAGATCTTCCTCATGATCTTCATCAAACTTCCACCTTGAGTAACACCAAGCTTTGCTATCTCCGAACCTTCATCGCAGAGAAAGAGGGTCAGTAAGTTGGAAAAAAGTAGATTAAAAAATACTTTATTACCAGATATTGGGATGTTTATTATTACTTATTTAAAAAACAAATTGTTATATTAAAATATTATGTTTTAATTAAAAATTTCATGTGGCACTCAAACTTGGGATGCCACGTCATTTAACTTAGTACCACTTCAACCATTAGTTTAACCAATTTCGGCTGGGGGACCAAAATCGTGAATTAACTATTATAGGGGGACCAAAAATGTAATTAAACCTAAAATATTTGATGTTATAAGTTTGAAAGCAAGATACAAAAAGAAATTAGAATATCAATATTAGTATTGCTTATTCCCCATATCTTCTTTTTTAAAAGGGACTTATTCCCCATATCTTATTTGCCTATAAAGCTCCATAATTAATGAGGTATAAAAAATTTCTAGAATTGACAATAATTTATGATATTTTATTTTAATATGAACATTATATATTTTTTATTAAACCTTATATATTCATTAGAATTGACAATAATTATTTTTTTGACAAAAATAATTAATAGTTGGAGAATGGTAAATATTTTACTTAATAATTAATAAAAACATAATGATGCATTAGATTAGAATTTTTTATCATACGTGCGATATACAATATTAGTTGGAGAATGGTAAATATTTTACTTAATAATCAATAAAAGCATAATGATGCATTAGATTAGGTTTTTTTTTATCATATTGTTAGTATACAACGACTTTGCCAGCGACTAATCTAATTTTGTAAAAAAAAACTAAATATGGAACGATCTATTGCAATCTAATTAGTATTATTCACTATTAGGAATAAGATTGAGAGTGATGATAAAAAAAAAGATTGAGAGCAAACAAAAGGAATACAGAGCAGCACCGATTTTCACATCACGCGATAGGATTTGAGAGAAGTCCCAAATTTAGTGGGATATAGTGACTGTGCGAAGAAAGAACCATTAGTTCAAATTTTATTTTATCTTAGGGTTTCTCTCTTGGTGAAAGCTGTGAAATTGTATCCACGAAACCCTCTTGCATTGACGATCGAGACATTGTCTCTAACAGTGTAAGTAATGTTATGGATTATGGTTTGTTGGAAAGTCTTAGCTTAAAACTATGAACGCTATTGAAAATTAAGATTTACGATTCACCTTAACAACATTTGATTTATCTTTGAACTTTTTATGCAAGTCCTAATCAATCATAATCCCTCAAACATGAAATGTTTTCTCAAATATATTCTCGATGAGTCCCTCACATGAACTTTGAAGAGAACCTACCAATGAGGTCATATATGTTCCTAGGAAAACCCATAGGATTTATATTCTACATTATTCAATAAATAAGTATTAGATATTGTTGGATACTCAGTAGTATCCCTATTTAAAACACTAAAAGCTCCTCCGAGAATTCAAGAAGCTCTGAGCAAGACTTTTCAATCAGGCTCACTGCATCGTGATTAAACAGAACAAAAGTTGCAAATTCAATATCATATATATGACACACAACTACACAATAACCTGAGATAAATTTATATATGACACACAGCTTCACAATATCCTAATTGCACTACTATTTATGATAATTTTAATATTTGGATTTGAATAATTGTATTCACTCTATCCATATCATATCCATCATTGCTTAGTAGTTACTTACACGAACCCAAAATTACTACTTAAAGTAAGTTGAATGCCATGTGAGCACAAATGAAACATAAAATTGAATTCTAGTTTTATATTTTGCAACCCAACATGTACTAAAATGAAAGTGCAATGCAAAAAACAGAATATTAGTAAACGGAATAAAAAATTTATAGTTGAAAAGAATGGGGAAAACCAATATGCAGTTATAAGAATACTTACGGAATGAACCCAAAACAGGTTCAGCACCTATGTTGTAACAACCTGGTGATCGACCCGACCAGGTCACTAGGTCATTGGGTCAATGGTCGAACCGAGGGGTCACTAATTGACCCGCATGACCCGATATCAATAAATTTGGTATTAAATTAATATGAGAATTAGAAAAATGTAAGATATTATAAGTCAATATTTTTAAATTTAATATAATTTTGAATTAAAAACAAATTTAAAAATCAATAAAATTACTCATATTTAATAACATTCTAGTTAATAAATATATAGAATCTAAACCTAGACATTCAGTTTATTTGTCAATTATGGAAGATGCAAATAATTAATGACAGAAAGGAATTCGGTGTTAGATGAGCTAAAAAGAAATTTGGTAGTTGCTCAAAAATACAATGGATCATTATGCAGACAAAAAAGCTGACAGATGTATTAAGGAAACATGTATGACTATGTCATATTATTAAGCATTTTCCATGGATACTTTGTTGGGCAGCAAACCAAAATGAGTTCGAGTTTTAGCACTGCACTTGTGCTACATTTGGTATCTAAAAGAGTTGGGCTTCTCACTTCCAACATTGGGTGTCAATTCTGAAGGTTGTTTGGAGGAAGCAGAACTACCAAAGGAAAGAAAAGCTTTGTTGTTACTGCTGCAAACAAGTGATGTTGATAATGGCAATTTCGACCTTGCGTACCGTTCATCCAAGACAAGAGTCGCAAGATGGATTAGTAATTTTAGGGACTAGTATTTTGCTCAGTTGTGCTTTAGGCAGTCCAAACATGAGCAATGAAAACAGCGTCATCAAATTTAATGGAACTGTTGTAATTTTTAGTTAGATAGTTAGTTTTGTAGTATCATGAAATTATCTGTACTGCTCAATTATATTTGCAATGAGACTATATAATTTGTTTTAATATGTAGTTCATCTTCTTGATTGGAAATATTGCTGCTATACTTTTGCAAATAGTTATAAGTTGGTAACCTAAGTTGAAGCTAATAAAGATAAACCGGAATTGCAAAATAACATAAACAAAGAGAGTACAAGCTCAAAAGACTAAATCCTTACAATGTTGATTCTATTGTCTCTACTTCCTCTAATTGTATATTAGATGCAGAAAAAAGAAACTAGTCTGATAAAGTATAAAAGTAACCAAAGAAAAGCAGAAAACTAATTCTAAATCAATGTTCAAAAGATTGTCCCATCCTTCCCCTTTTGTAAGCAATCTGTATATGCACCTGTATGTATAAAAGTGAAACATAGAGTTAGTACCCTCATTCACATTCGTACAAACATCAAAATAACATCAAAGTAACAGAGATACAAAACTGGATGTTGAACTTCATGATGGAGAGATAACATTCAATGCACTTCTCATTTCTAAAAGCTGTTGACGCAATAATGTAAAGTAAAAGCAATAACATCTACGAAAATATTTGGATACATAGCTCACAAATCTTTCAAAATCGGATATTATTACATTACATATAGAAACTAAGTATAACAATACTACCTCACTGCATAAATAAACTGCATTGTAACGACAAAATGGCAAAATAGAACCAACCACGTCTTTATAAAATTTATAAACACTCAACTAGAGTTTTGTTTAGATGATTTTCAGCTGGCTATCATATCACAAGAAGGCCAGCATCCTGAGTCATTGCTATACATATAGAAAAACTACTCTAATGAGATTCTTAATTTTATATCTCAGTGAGCATACCCATTCACTAATTCACTAAGTAAAAACATCTGATAAAAAAACAATGATAAACAAAGTAGTCAATAATGTACAACATCTACATTTATTGTTATGTAGGACTTAGAAGAAGAATCCCATGTACCTCCTTATGACTTATGAGGCTATCAAGTAGACAGGTCACAGGTATATGTGTGAAATGGTTTACCACTTGTTCTTCTTTTGCTCTTTTTCATATAATGTGGTCCACTATGATAATCTTAATCCATTTGACTCACTGTCCATAACAAAGAAGTGTCTTCATCATAAAAGAATTTGTGTTAGAAAAGAGGTTTACCTTTTTATCTATTGATGTTCCAATTCAGCATTGATCACCAAGATCACTCAGCAAGAGGATTGCAAACTTGCCCAATGAAGAGTACTGTTCCAGTCAAATTTTCTCTGATCAAAAATAAGAAAGGGTGGTCAGCAACGAAATCTATTCGAGTTGGGACAATCTCCACCCCAGCCGACCCACACGCCATAAGTGCAGCAGTCGCTGCCGCAGCTTCGACGCCTTCTTCATTTACTTCAATGAAAGACTTCTGAAATATGTTGGAAACGAAAGGTAAATCCACTCCTAACTCCTTCAACACTTTAGAAATTTCAGACCCAAATGAAATTTTGAACCTTGGAATCCTAAAGTCACCTACTTCCGTTATAAAAGGAAAACGAAGAGTGCGTTCCAGGAACCCAGATTCAGAAGCCACCCGCTCAACCAAAGCTGACTACCCAGCTTTTGCATTTGGAAGAAAAATGTACATAGAGAATCGACGCTTATCTTGGCCTTGTTTATATGGAAGACCAAGGACTTTGAAACCATTAAAAGCACACACATCCTGCATCTTCTTGCTGGTCATGAAGGGAACCTTGACTGAGGTGCCATTGAGAAGGTGAAAATCATAGTCTTTCGTCTTTGAAGCATCAAACTTCTGATTCCATGCTCCTTTGAAGTATAATGCATTTGCAAAAATGAGGCTGGTAAATCTGTTAACTGACCCGGGAGGAAGTAGCTCTTTAATAAGGCCACTTGTCTCTTTTTCAGCCCATAAATTCACTTGACGGGTTACTTCATCGGCCTATAAATCATATCAAATTTAAAATTATTTCGGATAAAGGATAAGCTGAATTCTTTTCATGAGCATTTCAATAGAAGAATTTTCCTTGTTGAATTAGTTAGACACAAGATAATGATGAGGTAAGATTTAGAGTTGCAGAACAGACAATCTATTTGGGCAACACATCGATATCGTTTTCATAGAAGTTGTCACTTGTTGCTAATCTAAAAATCATTTATCTGTATGTTAAATAAATCAGGAAACTTCGTTTCTCTCTAGGACTTGAAAATTTGAAGCTGGATTTGTATTAAAACTTGGAAGAGCCAGGGAATGTATTTGTATAACATCTTGTTTAAACTCTTCTTTGATTCACGACATATTCAAGAAGAAAAGACTAACAGATCTAGTAATGTATTTGTATAACATAAAGCTATGCGGCATACATGAAATATTTTGTAGACAGGGGGAATGTTGTATTGTATGATCAGAATTTTAAACATTTCACTCCAAAATAAAACGCACTCTGACAACTTAGTACGCTATCATCATCCAACGAAGCAAAAACCTTAACTATTTGATTGAAGTTCCATTAATGATTTTATATTGCTATCACACACTATAATCCTTTAATTAATTAGTAGCAAATAAAAACAGGAGATGGATGATTATGAAAAAGGGGGGAAGATATACCTTGTTCCGGAAATCAACTGAAGCCAAAGTGGCTTTATAATAAGTAGTGACCAGCTGTTGGAAGAGAGGGTTAAGAGAGTGGGATTGTTCAATAAACATAGCATTGGCTACAGAGAGGCGAGGTCCGCCGGCGGGAGAAGCATCGGAGAGTACAACGGAAAGGATCTGATAAGCGATGGCGTTGAGATGGTCGGTGGATTTCGATCGGAGGAAAGAGAGAAGCTGATCTTGTGCGGAACCCTGGGAGCCATTGGCGATGATGTTCATCACAACGTGTAGCGATAACGGCGAAAAGACGGCGTTCTGGTCATGAGATTGTTTGGAGAGTATTTGGTTGGCGATGCTCAGTGAAACGTGGGTTTGGTTGTTGATAGATTCACGGAGCCGGAGGTCCATTCTTCTTCTTCTTCTTCTTCTGATTTTTGAACTCACATAAACTCAAACCCTAGGTAGCTAGGAGATAAATACTCTGGTGAAGAATTGCGGAAGTGAGTTATTGAGCGTAATGGTGATGGCGCATATAAAGGGATCATGAGAGAGGAAGTTGTAACTGTTGAGAAGCGTAAGGCTCAAGTCATGGGATGGATTTTTTTAAAAAAATCCTCAAATCTATTTCGCACTAAAATAAGTCACTGCGTCCCAAAATCCTCGGTAGAGTTTTTCGAAATTATCATCTTTTTAGGTAATTTAGGAATGTTGCTTTTTTTATTATTTATTTTCTTTTAAAATAATGTAAATAAGATTAAGGCTTTTTTTTGGTATCCCTCCTTATCACCCATACCCCATAACTGCCACTTAGACCAAAATGCCCCTAATTTTAAAAAAAAAAACGTTTTTGTTACATTTTTCCAGATTTATACATAAATTCGGAATGTTAAATTTAAAATTTTTCGAATTTATGTGGTAAATCCATAAATCCGGAAATTTCCGAAATTTACCCCGAATTTACCCTAAATTCGAAATACATATTTTCTGAATTTACACATATTTTCGGAATACAATTTGAAAAAATGTATTCCGAATTTACACATAAATTCGGAAATTTTCATACCCCCATTTCCGAATTTACATGTAAATTCGGAAAATTTAAGAAAAACATTTTTTAAAAAAAAAAATTAGGGGTATTTTGGTCCAAAAATGATTTATGGGGGTATGGGTGATAAGGAGGGGGGTAAAAAAAAGCCCTAAGATTAATTATGCTCTTACGAGAACTATAAAATACGAGAACGAATACGAGTACAAATACGATAAATTACTCGTATTCCTCATCTGGAACCTCGTCAGGTATAGGTGCTTCCTCCAGAGGCGCAGTGGGCGGGAAATCAACACATGTAACCCTGGTAGTACATGTTTGGCCTGTATAGAAGATCTGGCCAAAAGCCTGATCGGCCTCTGGTAGTACAATCATCTCTCCACATTAACCCTAGAAGATGGACGTGATGCACCAACAGGATGGGATCAGCAGGGATGGTCTGGCGCTATCCAAACTGTCATAACACCTTGTCCAGCATGTAAGGCACAATGATATCATCCCATAGCAGATGACCTCTAAAAATTGCTATGAAATTCCATCGCAAGTGCTTCCTGTGGTCTTCCCAAGGCCTCCATATAATGTCTGTGGGTGTCTGGCATTCACTTGACCCCGAAAATCAACAAGCTAGACAGTGTCATTCATTTTATTCTTCCACCTGCACCAACGTGGAAGCTCAGAAGGACCCATGTCTCTGTGATCGCCAATGGTGGGGAAATACTCGAAAATCCAGCATTGAAATAATAATCTACTCTACTATAATAAAATCAAGGCAAAATATCTCTCCAGGTCCCTTAACTTATTTTTTGATAACGAATAGGTCCCTTAACTTTTTTTTATAACGCCTAAGTCCCTTAACTTTAAAAAAACGTTGCACTGTAGTCCCTTTTAACATTCTTTTGCTAACACCGTTACAAAAATATTTAAGTGACTGTTAGATTGCTTATGTGGCTTTTTTAAATGTTTACGTGGCAATTTTACTTGCTGACTCATTATTTTATAATTATTTTGAATTAAAAATCAAAAAATAAATGTGAACATTCTTCAACCCAACCATGCCGCCACCACTGTTGTCACCGAGCCTACCACCATGGCCAGTGTCCCTGCACATAGGGGTGGCAATTTCTACCTGCAAGTGGGGATTGCCCTGTTCGAGCTCCGTGGGCGGGGAATTTTTCCCGTTGGGATGGGGATGGGGGAGAAAATCCCCCCACTGTCAACTTGGGAATGGGGACGGGGTTCATATCCCTCGCCCCGCAGGGAGCCGCCCCCGAGTATATTACATAATGTCTTATTATAGATATATCTTATATTCTAAGTTATAGATTTTATAGTCTTATAATATGTGATTTTAAATAAAAATATTAATAAAATATTAAATAGTGTTAATTTTTATATTTTTATTCTTACCTTTATACTTTTTAAATATTAAAATATCAAATTAAGACTAAATTTTATAATTTTTTTATATTTAATATTAAACTATTGTTTTTTAGTCTTACTTTTATACATTCTTCCAGTTTTATTATACTTTAATTTTAATTTTAATTTTTGCTAACTATGAATGAATTCTTAGGGTCCCCGCGGGACTGTGGGGATCCGTGGAGATGGCGATAGGGAGGAAAACTCCCCAGAAGCGGGGGATAGGAATGGAGGACAATATGGGAGGTGGGGGTGGGGAGCGGGGAAGTACTCCCCAATCCCGCCCCGCCCCATTGTCATCCCTACCTGCACATCCAAGGGAGTGGAAACCTATTCATTCACTCACTGTTCATTCACTAACCCATTCA